>CM019183.2:58524829-59125773 GCA_009739505.2 Apolygus lucorum | reverse complement strand
GTTTGACGTAAACGATTGACCAAAGTCCCATCTACACTGAAACAAAACTGACTGCCCCTTCTCCATCAAGAATGCGTTTGGTGCAGTCAAAACGTTTCAAAATTCCCACTTTCAGTGGTGATCGTTTTGTTTGGTTCTTTGTTTCGATCTTTCGGATCTCATCAGCTAAGCGTGTGCAAACTAGCCTTCTCAGGCTAAGTGCTAGCTTAGGACAAAGTTGAGTTTGAAAGTTGACGAACGTCGTATGATAAACAGTCGTTTGACGGAACGTCGTATTGACAAAAGTGACGTTGTTCAAAACTCTTCGGAAACAAGCTTTTTAGCTTAAAACAAGCAGTTTTGATTCAACTCAAGAGTCAACTTTCAGTCAACTCAAGAGTTTGACAGCTCTTTCGGTATCAATTCTGTATGTTCATTTGCATGATAACTACTAGGTAAATGATTTTATACATATAATTGTTATTCTGAAGTAAGGTGGGACAAATGCATACCAGATCTTTCCGTGAATCGATTATTGTATTTTAGCGAATTTTGAAGGAAAATGAAGTTATTCCAAAGAATTTAAAATTGGTCTTTTTATTTTTTCCACTGAAAGCCGTTTTGGGACATTCTAAGACGATTCCTTGAACGTTTATTACGATATAACGGAAGAATGAAGAACCGTCACCCGCGACATCAACCACTTCATCCATCACCCTCTTCAACCGCCACCGTCCACGTCTATCATTCACCCGGACATTGGCAAGCTACAAGCAGAACACACACACCGGGTTGGATTCTGGGAGACGAAGACTGGTTGATTCGCGGGGATTTTTAGCGAATTTTCAAGGAAAATGAAGCTATTGCAATGGCCTCAAAATTTTTAGAATCGACTTTTTCGAAAAATTTTCACACTGAAATCCGTTTTGGAACATTCTGAAACGATCCCTGAAGTTTTTCCAAAAATCATATGTGTCGGGAAAAAAAAAGAGTCCTCGTTCAAATATTTAATCGACAACTGCCACCGATAGAAACGTTTAAAACCGAGTGTATTATTGAAAATCGCACGATTCTTTCGTACATATCGCGAATATAACTAAATGTTATCAAATTAATTACTTAGATGCCGCCGGTAACGCATCAAGGAGAAAAATGTGTGATAAACAAAAGGTGGCTTGTTGTGATGAGGTTGGGAACATACGATCATGAACGCGATCTGTCGCACTCATCTTTAACTACGTCCAGGAGCTTCCCCAATCAGAACGCTTCTCGGGCTCCCAGATTCAGCTTTCAGCCCAGTGATTTCACGTCTTCCGGGACGTCGATTATTGGTGTAAAAGCATGTAAAAAAAAACAAATATACATATACAGGGTGTTTCACGAAAAGGTTACACCCCCCTTCATTTCCGCAAAATACAACGTAAAAAATTCCGACCAACGCAATTCTTCATGATTTTTTCTGAGGATCTCAGGAAAAATACTTTTGCGCAAAAAAGTTGCGCGCAATCGTGCGCAATTGACACTAACTTCATTTTTTCAAATGGAACCCCCCCTTTTTTATTACAGATTCGGATTCTACGTCAAATTTCATGAAAAATTCATACCCACATCGATTTGTTTTATTGCGCGCAACCTGGTTTTTTGAACGCTCTAAGTTGCGCAAATCCACCATTGCACAAAAATTAGGTTTTGGAGAACCCTTAGTGTGGCACATGTTTTTTCCTCATTTTTTAACGCTGAATCACAGGGTGTCATCCGTTTTGAGAAAACCAAGATTTAAGAGGAAAAATTAACATTTCTTTCACGAAAACATCAGTTTTGAGGTCGAAATCATGTTTATTTTTTTATTTTCTCACCTCCTTTTGAACCACGGGCTTGCGGCCGTCTACGGTGGAGTTAAAAATAAAAACTGACAGCACGATCATACTTGAACTGAATAAAATTGCCTAAAAACTCATAACGATTTAAAAAGAGCGATTTTTTCACTAAAAACAACAGAATTTTTGGCCGCTATTTTGAAAAATTCCAGTCAAATTGAAAAACGCTGCAAATCATTGCTCAAAGGTTTATTATTTTCTGTATAGATCACCCTTCTATATAGATCACTGGTTCTCCATCAATAGCACCTACCACCATCTGTATTCTCCCTTGACCTTCCCTCTATTTTGGTTTATTATTTTCAATAATGAACCTTTGGAATCGACCAAGAAAAAAAAAATTTTAACACCCCCTCAAAATTTGATGGTTTACGTTTCAAGGTACGTAGAATCCAAAAATCGAATAAAAATTTGGCCGTCCGTCCGCCGTACGCGGCACTTTTGCCACTTAGCATTGACCGATTTTGATGAAATTTGGTATGTAGGCTCCATTTGTGGTCTAGTTGTGCCCCGAAGCTTTTGGTTGATGTAGGTCACTTCTAAGGGTTCCAAAATCAATTTTGAAATTTTGAAAACGCCCTAACTCAAAAAATTTCGATATAAAGGTATTGTTTTTCCTTTAATTTAAGATTCTATAGAATTTTTAGAATTTTTTGAGACCACGCGGAGCTCTGTAGGACAAACCGTTCGCTCCCTACGAAAATTTAAGGGTTTATATTGAAATATATATATATATATAACTCAAAACACGAGTGTGAATCGCAAAAGAGGCCTAATCTCCGTTCAAATTAGAGCTGACCGAAATGCGATCGATGGTTGGTGATTTTGATTTTTTTTTTTTTTGATTTTTTTTTTTTTTTTTTATTATTATTTTTTTTTCCTTCATATTGGATGGTTGGTGATTTTGTAGACGAGTGATCTATATAGAAAAATAATAAACCATTGTGTAATAATTTGCAGCGTTTTCGAATTGTATGTACCTTGAAACGCGAAACATAAAATTTTTGGTTTGCTTTGAGCAATGGCTTCGGAGCTCACTCAGCTGATCAGTGATCTGAGGAGTGAAGAAGATCTCCTCGAATGCTGGAGACGCCTGGAAAAGCACTTCCATTCAATAGGATTGAAAATGGCTTTGGAGCTCACTCAGCTGAACAGTGATCTGAGGAGTGAAGAAGATCTCCTCGAATGCTGTAGACGCCTGGAAGAGCACTTCCATTCAATAGGATTGAAAATGGCTTCGGAGCTCACTCAGCTGATCAGTGATCTGAAGAGTGAAGAAGATCTCCTCGAATGCTGGAGACGCCTGGAAGAGCACTTCCATTCAATAGGATTGAAAATGGCTTTGGAGCTCACTCAGCTGAACAGTGATCTGAGGAGTGAAGAAGATCTCCTCGAATGCTGTAGACGCCTGGAAGAGCACTTCCATTCAATAGGATTGAAAATGGCTTTGGAGCTCACTCAGCTGATCAGTGATCTGAGGAGTGAAGAAGATCTCCTCGAATGCTGTAGACGCCTGGAAGAGCACTTCCATTCAATAGGATTGAAAATGGCTTCGGAGCTCACTCAGCTGATCAGTGATCTGAAGAGTGAAGAAGCCTTTGAGCAATGATTTGCAGCGTTTTTTACCCACCAACATTTTTTTTACCTACCAACTTTTTTAACATGTTTAATGTTTTAGGGCTGGGGGTCATTCTGTGAATTCCGACACGCAAACTTGCAACGGGCAAAACTATACTAACCTGTGGTCCGATATTGATGAAATTTTCAGGGATTGTGCGGGTTAGGTCCTAGACGGTCCCCTATAAATTTCAGCACCTTCGGACCAATAGGAGCGAGTGCGCATGCGCAAACGTGAATTTCCTGGGACCTCGGTTTCTCGGTTTCTAATGAACCGATTTTGCTCAAATTTGGAGGTTAGTTAGGGACTAACTTTTAAGAGACACCCTATAAGTTTCAATCAAATTGGTCAAGCAATAGCCGCTGCGCATGCGCGAACTTTAAATTTATTGTTACAACCAAAACTCCGCAACTATTCAACCGATTTCGATGAAATTTTAAGGGATTGTGTGGGTTAGGTCCTAGACGGTGGACCGCTAATATTTTGGTATTCAATAACTCTTTGAATCATAATTTTTTCGCCAACTGATTCTATACGTCCATGTTACAATGAGTGAGGAAGCTATACTGCCCACCCAACTTGGCAGACTTTTTTCTCTCCTATTCAACGCAGGAAGGTGAAATTTGAGAGGCAGGGTCAATGGAGAATGCTGAAGGCGCCTGAGTGGTCACTGATCGGCTGAGTGAGCTCCAAGGCCATTTTCTCTCCTGTTGAACGCAGGAAGCTGAAATTTGAGAAGCAGGGTCAATGGAGAATGCTGAAGGCGCCTGAGTGGTCACTGATCAGCTGAGTGAGCTCCAAGGCCATTTTCTCTCCTGTTGAACGCAGGAAGCTGAAATTTGAGAAGCAGGGTCAATGGAGAATGCTGAAGGCGCCTGAGTGGTCACTGATCAGCTGAGTGAGCTCCAAGGCCATTTTCTCTCCTGTTGAACGCAGGAAGCTGAAATTTGAGAAGCAGGGTCAATGGAGAATGCTGAAGGCGCCTGAGTGGTCACTGATCAGCTGAGTGACTTCCAAGGCCATTTTCTCTCCTGTTGAACGCAGAAAGCTGAAATTTGAGAGGCAGGGTCAATGGAGAATGCTGAAGGCGCCTGAAGGGTGACTGATCAGCTGAGTGAGCTCCAAAGCCATTTTCTCTCCTGTTGAACGCAGGAAGCTGAAATTTGAGAAGCAGGGTCAATGGAGAATGCTGAAGGCGCCTGAGTGGTCACTGATCAGCTGAGTTTCTCCCTTGCGAGGGAAAAACATTAAACATGATTTAATGTTTTTCCCTCGCAAGGGAGAAATTGAACATTATACATTATGTCTTCGTAGTAAATGAATAACTCACTTACTTTGTTTTTTTTCACCTCAGATGTTACGAAGATGATGTGGTTGGCATCATTACCACCCCGTTTACAATTCTTCCTATCGCCATATCTAAATAATGACGACGAATTCCTCACAGCAGTAGCCGACACCCTATACGAAATCGGCAGGTATTCGGAAATCGACAGATGAACACCCCCTTCAGCCTGGGTCCAGCAGCCGTTTGTCTCTGGGAACTTTTTTTTACCTACCAGCTAGGTACTACCTACCACACCATACTCGCTTCACACCTTCACAATCAAGTTTATTAGAAAGAACTAAACGCTTCACACTCGATTGGAAAAATAGAAAGGTTTATATGGAAATTTGATTACTGGTTACGCAGAAGGCAAAACTGTATACAAATCGAAGAAATGAACAGCGATCGCATTTTAGTCCGATAAAATTTGAATGGAGATTAGACCTCTTTTGCGATTCACACTCATGATTCTGTTTTATCGAAGGAAAACCTTCAAGTACTCGTAGGGACCGAACGGTTTGTCCTACAGAGCTCCGGGTGGTCTCAAAAATTTTTAAAAATTCAATACTATTTAAAATTGGTGAAAAAACGATACCTTTATTCCGAGAGTTTTCGAGCTAGGGCACTCTTGAAAATTTCAACCCTTAATTTTCACCCCTTAGAAGTGACTGACATCAACCAAAAGCTTCGCGGCACAACTAGACCCCAAATGGAGCCCATATACCAAATTTGAACCAAATCGGTCCAGTGTTGCTAAGAAAAGTGCCGCGTACGGCGGACGGACGGAAATTTTTTTATTCGATTTTCGTATTCTACGTACCTTGAAACGTAAAACATCAAATTTTGAGGGGGGGTTAAAATTTTTTTTTCTTGCTCGATTCCAAAGGCTTATTATTGAAAATAATAAACCAAAAAAATTTGGTAGGTAAAAAAAATGTTGGTGGGTAAAAAACGCTGCAAATCATTGCTCAAAGGCTTCTTCACTCTTCAGATCACTGATCAGCTGAGTGAGCTCCGAAGCCATTTTTAATCCTATTGAATGGAAGTGCTCTTCCAGGCGTCTCCAGCATTCGAGGAGATCTTCTTCACTCTTCAGATCACTGATCAGCTGAGTGAGCTCCGAAGCCATTTTTAATCCTATTGAACGCAGGAAGCTGAAATGTGAGAGGGAAGGTCAAGGGAGAATACAGATGGTGGTAGGTGCTATTGATGGAGAACCAGTGATCTATACAGAAGGGTGATCTATACAGAAAATAATAAACCTTTGAGCAATGATTTGCAGCGTTTTTTATTGATTTCGTCGTTGGAAAATGAAGAACGATCCTGTTTATTCCGTGAATTTTAGGACCCTAAGCCCGTCACTTGCAGAAACTCTCGATGAGGAAAATTATTCTTTTTTTAGTGAGGAAAACTCCAATATCATCCTCGCGAAATCACTACAGGTTATTGTGGATCTGCAGAAAGAAAACCTTGCTGTGGTCATTCAGAGCTTGTCTCAAAATGTCCCTACAGAATCCAATCGCCCTGTGAGTTTGGTATGTCTAATTATGTCACTCCTGACTATAACTTGAGTTATCGTTTAGCAAAAATATCAAGTTTTTGCCAAAATGCAAATACTTACTAACAAACGAAAAGACTAGTTCACCAGTCAGGCATTTTGGACAACCCTATGAGGTAGATGTTCAAAAACTAGGCTAAAAACTGGCGGGGGGGGGGGGGACCAGGTAAGTTCAAAAATGGAATTTTACAGGAGAGCATTTTAAATTTTCAAGTTTTATTCCTAATTCAGGAATCCACAATAATTTATACTTAACCCTCAGTGCCCCCCGCAGTGCTAATCTTTTTTTGTCCCTTCACCCAAATTTTGACTTTTTTAACTCCTCCCTCGCAGTATTAAATTCACTAGTATTAAGTCAGTATTAAGTATCTCGCAATATTAAACTCACCTCTCATGTCAAGTATGTCTTATTTCCTATAATTAACGTTCAACATTTTGTATACTATTGTATTGAATTGGGCTTGCCCGTACATGATTAAATAAATACATAAATAAATAAATAAACCCTGCCATTTTTTTACGAAAGTATCCTAAAACCGAAATGATAGCTCGAACTGCCCCTCAAATTACATCTTGGTAATTCAAACATGGTAAATTCAATGGTTTTTTAAAAATTGTCGAGTCACGTGGTTACGTGCAGTCTAATGCCCATACTTACTTGGTTACGAGCAACCACATTTCCGGACTTCGGTGCCTGCTTACCCACCATAAGAAAACCTACTTGCCTGGTTAAGCACAGTTTAGTACCCTGGGAAATTTGGTACACTAGGTAAACTCAGTTACCGGTCTGTGATCGAAACAGAAATTTCGGGGATGAGAGTTAACCGAATAATCACTAACGCCCGCTGGGTTTTAACCGGTTAGTCCGGTTAGGGTCCCGGGAGTTGTGAAAACAAGGCCTCTCTGATATCGTACTTTCGGGGAAATGAACTATTTGATTGTACTTATTATGTTCGTCTATGGTACCTTAAATTACTCGTACTGGTTCTTATATTCCGGTTTGCAAATGAGCATGATTTGCAAATCGGTACTTGGGTGTAAGCGGGGTGGCTGTGCTGGCCCCTAGTGGGGGGCGGCTGAACGTTGAGGGCGCCTCTTATTTGAACCGGCTGCGGGCGGTTGGTTCAAACAAATTCCTTTATAAGATTGTCATACATTTTCAATCTTTCTTTCTTTTCTCCAAAATATTGTTCAAACTTCATATGTATTAGATTTACCTTTTGTTGTTGAGTTTAGTTTATTCGAATACGTGGAGCAACTAATTTTTTTGCACGTACTTCCACTCATATAAAACATTTGGGTTTTATTGGAAAGTTGTTTGAAAGTTGGTTTCCCATGCTCTGAATTGCAGCTTGAACGCTATTCGGGAGCTGTGTTCCCGTTGTCCTTTTGCGATGAATGAAGATCTGCTGAGGGATTTAGTTCAGTACAAAAACTACAAAGAGAAGAGCGTCTGCATGGCGGCCAGAGCTCTGATCCACCTCTACAGGACTTCGATGCCTGAAATGTTACACAAAAAAGACAGGGTACGTCATTTTATTGTTGAAGCAGTTTTGATTTATATGAGTTTTTATCAAGATCTATCAAACTGTGTATTTCCGTTGATGCTCATTCTTGGTGGATTGACTTGTTTAGGGGAAACCTACAGAAGCCAGTATTCAGCTGAAAGTCAAGAGGTTTGGTGAATTGGACAATGTTGACCATGTTCCTGGTGCTGAAGCGTTGCTGGATGAAGAAGAGGTAACTATCCTTATGAATAAGCTGCTGCTTGCATTGATTTCTGTATTAGTTGAATCGGTGGTCGACGAATCTCGAATCCACAATAATTGTACCTAAGTTGGTCCAACTGTAAGTGTCGGGTCAAACCAATTGTATGTATTGGTAATATTCTGTGTCCCTCATAATAACTTGAGTCTTGCATGGCTTTGAACTTATGTAATCCATCCACTAAGTAGTAATACATTTGACAGGTAACACCTCAATATCACTATAGACGTTTTGGGTAGTTTTGTCAGATTTATTTTATTTATCTATGTATTTAATTCTAGCGCTTAAAACATGGATCTTAACTTTCAAATGCAGTTTCATTTTGCTCTCCAAAGCCCATTAACCTGTTGAATTTTTGCAGGACAAAGGGGAGGTAGAAATTAATGAGGATAAAGATTCTGACGATGATGAGTGGATAGACGTTCCCCAGTCTGATGATGACAATGGGGATGATGAAGTAGAAGAAGATGAAGAAGATAGTGATGAAGATGAAGAAGAAGGTGAGGAAGAAGTTGGCGACAAAAAGGAAGGAGAAGGTGATTCCAATGCAACAAAAGAGTCTTCTGAACCTGTGAAGAAGGTAGGTGTTCAGACAGACTATGATTTTTTGTTCGTATATTGTGGATATAAGATAATAAGGCATTATTGAGGTACAAAAGTGAACATTCGGTTGATGTTTGATTGCTCCACCTATCTGCGTACGGCTTGTGTTGCAGGTTAGTGTCCGCTCTCTCCTCTCAGTCTCTTGTTACTAGAAACCTGTGAATAAACTATCCGCATCTCGTGAATTTCTGTCTTAAAAGTTTTAAATTATTTCTTTCCTGGTAATTAACTGACGGGAACTGATTTATAGACCACCTCTACTGTGAATTGAAAAGGTCTACAGTGGAATGCCTCCGGGCTACATTAGCCTACTGAGAAAGGTTTATCAAAAAGCGATTTCTACTCTCTCTGAGACCTCATTCGCATGGCCTTTCAATTGCAAACAATGCGCCGAAGGTTTTAAAACAGAAAAATGAAAAAAAAGAAAAAAAAACACAAACGGTGGATACAGCTTTCGTACAAGTACGCAACCACGAGAGACATTTTATGTCTTATGTTTAATAAATTGAGAGCTTTCCAATGAGTGGTGAACGATTTTTGTGGGGTGGAAAATGAGGAAGTTAGTTTTCCCTAGGAACGATTGGTTGTACGTGAAAACCATCAGAAATTTCCGCGTAACGCTCCCCTCATAACGCTCCCCGCGTGACGATTTTTCATTTATGTGCCATAGTAAAGACATAAAATGACAAAAACCTTTCTCCCAGTTGTTAGCAAAGCAAAGAAATCCGGTGTAGACCACCTTAGAAATAGTTTCAGGATGTAGGACATCACAGTAGCACAGTTCTTCGTATGATACGTTCGGTAACTTCCATTTCGTAGAAAGAACAGATATCCGTTGTTATTTTGCCTATCTTCTTTAGGTGATATGTTCTATGATATGTTCTTCTATAGCGGTGGCCTGTTAGCAGACCCACGAGTAATATGACACCCTTCTTTGGCGTAGCTATGTGTTAATTAACTATGATTTTTTTTTTAGAACGTTACAAATAGTTTCGCCTGTCTTGGGCCTCGGAGGTTTCACCAATATCTCACTCTTTCCCGGTTGTTAACCACATTCTGTGAGCAGGTTTTGGTGGTTCCCATGATCGGTTCCGGCCCTGTTGGCAGGGACTTTGATCCTCTTTTGGCAAGACGATCAGCAATTACGTTATACTAATGACCTCCATATCTGGGAATCCAGAGAAGGGTGACCTGATTGCTCTGCCATTGTTTTGAGGGTATTCAGGCATTCCCAGACCAACTTCGAACTTATTGTTTATTAAGCAATGAGGAATTTCACCATGTCGGAATTTCGTATTTTTGACCCCAAAATCGGATTCAGCACCTCGAAAAACCCCCTAAGGCAAACTTTCAGCCCGAACTTCCTAATTTACAAATAAACAAAACAGTGTAGAAAATACGAATGTTTAAAAAAACCGGGAAATTGACGTCATTCCGGAATATTTATTTATGGCCGCTTGAAGCGCTGAGATCGAGAAATCTATAGTCCCCAGATGCAAAATTTCACGAAAAAGTAAAGTTCGAAATCGAAAAACTGAAGAAAAAAAATAGAAAAAGCAAGATGGGGAAAATTAGGTTTCCCCTGTTTTTGTTTGATAACTTTTCTCTTAGAAGACACGATTTTGTCGTCCCAATGGGCAACACTGGGAGGAGACAGCGATCCGAACAGCCCAATCAGCGAGCGTTCCCGCTGCACGTCTGTTTTCCGGTTAGTTTTGAAATCAAAAATTTTGATTGTCTCCCAAACATAACAGGAGACTTATTTTCCGAAATCAGCCCGATTTTCATCCTTCCCACACCATTAACTATTCAGGAAAAATGCAAACAGAATTCGGTGAAATTCCTCATTGCCTTTAAGGTAGCCTGAATGTCGGATAAAAACTTTGGCTCTGCTGAGATGCTTATTCAGCATTTCTTCAGCCCACAGTTGAATTTCATGGACCTCTGCTGTAAGATCTTGGCATTCGTCCCTAGACACCTTACCAGGCTGGCCTATGGCCCTTTAATGCCTATGCCAGATCTTCCACACATGACTGATCCTTCTGTCTACCACACTATAGAGCCCGGTGCCAGTTTGGGCATCTTCTCTTTCCAGTGGTCTCTTTAATTGATAACCACTTCAAAAGATATTTCAAAGTTTTGTTCTTTTATCATAAGATTAATGACTGTCTGAGCCGTTCAACCTTCATCTTTCTCAAGAATTATGAGGTGGCTGACCCTGGATTCTGGTCTGTTGAAGGCTGGAGGTGAAGAAGGCTGTAGTTACATGAATGTGTAGCGGCGAGAAGTCCAAAAGTATTTTGCTGAAGTTGGGCAAGTGGCAACCACTATGTACTTTTGGGTAATACCCAAGCTGGTCTTTCTACTTGGGTCCTTTGGACAGCCCCATGGTTGGTTTTAGACCTCAATACAAGAGCAGTGTAGAAGAAGTACATGAATAAGTACCGGCTGTTTCAGTTTTAAGTTGGTTGTAATCCACGTTGAAACTGAATTCTTCAATAGTTTTTTTTAGCATGGAACATGCTTTAGCCATCACTTAACCCATTCCCGGCCTGTTAACTCAGGGATTCGTATAAGTGGACTGTGGGGTGATAAATTATGTTGGTAATACTTAGGTACTAGGTATGATATTGAAATGATTTGAGTCACCTGTTGAGGACGATGGTGGAGCGAGAAGCTGGTAGAACTAAACCGGCACTTCCTACCTGGGTACCCAGTAAATGCGAATAATATTCGTACAACACGCGGAGTACTACCGCCACACAACCGATCGAAAAGTTTGATCGAACTGTCAAGAAGGGTGCACACGACGTCAGAAAATCCGTTGTAAAATGTTCGGAAAATAGAGTGATGAGATGAGACGATGGTTTCCACATGAAGCTCGGGGCGAAGCGGGAGACAGACTGGTGCCATCATTGAAGTAATCAGTCGATATCGCAGGTCGATATTGATATCCTATCGATATGAAGAATCGACACAGATTTTTCCACGCCCATATCACTCTTAAAAGTTCCATGATAATAAGAAACTTTTTGTTATTTAAGTAATTAAATTAATTAATGAGACAAAACTAATGAAGCTCATCCATACTACCCCCCAGTTTTGGCTCGAACACAAGAAAAAACATCCAAAAACAATATGGCGGATGCAGAGCACAAAGTGAGTGATCCCTGAAAACAGTAAGTAGGTCACTGCAATGGTGGATATACATTTTCTAAGGTAACAAACAAGATGTTTCAAAAATATTTTGAGGTTGGTACACTTTTGTACAAGACTGTACCTCCAACAAATGCCGTTACAGGCAAACAGAAAAAAAACGAGAACAATACAAACAATTCAGGTACAGGCGAATGAGAAAATTAACTAATGCGTTTTCGCATCGACTTTTTTCAAATATTGAAAGTAGACGAAAATCTTTGTAGAACATTTTTTTCTCGTTCATGCTGTTCCAAAACTTGTCAAAAAAATTTTTCGACGTTCGGGAGCTCGATGCGATTTTGGAAATGTTTTTGAAAAGGAGGCCTTTTGGCCTAAAGCATAGTTATTGTGGCTCAAATTTGATCCTGGGAGATTGAGCATTCTGGGCCACGAGTCAAAACGGATTCCGGTCCATAATATTGATTTTTACATTTTACCAAGAATAATGAATTGTACAAGTCACATTGATTTGGAAGACCGAGGGCTCTTAAATCCCATTAAAATGTAAAATAAAAAATTTGGAGTTTTTTCGCTCTCAATTGGTGAGAAAATTATGCCTTATTTCGGCCGCCATCTTGTAAAACAGTGCATCCTCTTCCTCTCAGTACTCTGCTACCTATTTCTACCCTTGGCTTGAAATGGGTTAGCTGGGCAAAAACGTGACGGAATCGAGGAACGAAAGTAGCGCGGGATTTTAATGATTTTCACTTACAACCGACCCGTTTCTAGGGAAATCGCCGTTAGTTTTCTCCCACGAAAATCGTTCGCCACTCGTTGAAAAGCCCTCAATTTATGCGTAAATTATATACTACCAAAATAGCTGTAAATATGGACTAAGCTGAGATTTAGCTTTGATTTAAAAGAACTGTAAACAACATTCGTGGTAAAAACCAACATCGATTTAGTGGATTATTGATGTTGTTGGTTGGCTTGGTTTTTTACTAATGTAATCAAAGGATCTTGAAACCTAGGCGAAATTTTGTTATGATCGCGGGCTTTTAGTTGTGATGTGTTCTTCGACGCTTTAGATGCGAATTCCTAGTAAAAGGAAACAGCAAACAAACCAAACAAGGCTGAAGCATGTTCCATGTTTCTTGAATTTTAGCCGAATACTATAAGCAGTAACCATCCGGAGGTCCAGGGGGCTTGATTTTTTTTTTTTTTTTTTTTTTTTTTTTGAAGAATCTAATTGTTCGAATTTTGACCAACAGCTCAAAGGTAAGGAGAAGAAGAAGGAGATACTGGAAGCCAAGAGGAAAATGGCCGCTGAAGTCAGTCTCGGGAAATTCCTCACGGATGAGGATTTCAAAAGAATTGAAGCTGTTCAAATGTCCAAACAAGTGTCATCCTTGAACAAACGCGGAGTGAAGAGATCTGCTGAAGATCAACCTGAGAGGTACCTTTCCAAACTTTCGTTATTTTTTATGAAACTGCCTCCGTTGAACTTTTCGGAGGTCAATGTGGAAGAGGAAGTAGAAAGGACTCCTTTTGGTTTATTATTTTCAATAATGAACCTTTGGAATTTCATGGTTTATGTTTCAAGGTACGTAGAATCCAAAAATCGAATAAACATTTGGCCGTCCGTCCGCCATACGCGGCACTTTTGCCACTTAGCATTGACCGATTTTGATGAAATTTGGTATGTAGGCTACATTTGGGGTCTAGTTGTGCCGAAGATTTTGGTTAATGTAGGTCACTTCTAAGGGTTCAAGAATAAATTTAAAAATTTTTAAAACGCCCTAGCTCAAAAAATTTTGATATAAAGGTAGGTATTGTTTTTCCTTCAATTTAAGATTCTATAGAATTTTTAGAATTTTTTGAGACCACGCGGAGCTCTGTAGGACAAATCTTTCGCTCCCTACGAGAATTTAAGGGTTAGACGTACGATAAATCAGCAACACGAGTGTGAATCGCAAAAGAGGCCTACTCTCCGTTCAAATTTTAGCTGACCGAAATACGATCGATGTTTTTCTTCATGTTGGATGGTTGGTGGCTCTGCAGACGAGTGATCTATAGAAAAATAATAAACCATTGTGTAATAATTTGCAGCGTTTTTTTCTTTTTCCTCTTTTCTTAAACCAGCGAGGGCTTTTGGGGCAAACTATGACCCCTTTGTCAAGCCTTTGTTCCACAATCTGCATTCACATTCTACTTCTCATCTTCTACATACTCCATTCTTCGAACCCTGCTAAGCTCGAAGCACACTCTAATAAAATGCATAAAATGTCTCATTTGAATGTGAATGTTGATTGTTGAAAAAGGGGCCATACTTTGTCCCGAAAGCGCTCGCCGGTTGAAGAAAAGAGAAAAAAGAAAAACTGGGTTCTTTCTGCTCCCTCGTCCACATCGACCCCTCGATTTATGGTGCTGAGTTGCTGGTCACAGCATCTGATGCTGCTCTGTCCAGGCTGGCTACCACTCAGAATAGAGCTCTCCGTCTCATAACTGGTGCCCCTAAGTCCACTCCAATAGCAGCGATGGAATTGCAAAGTGAAATTGAGCCAGTGGCTCTCAGACGGGAGGCTGCAGCAGTTAAGCTGCATGAACGCCTGAAGAGAGGCAAAAATGGATACTGGGAGAGGTACCAGCCTGCAACCGAAAGACTGTCAACCCAGCATACCTTTACATCAAAAGTGCAAGATCTGGCTCTTTATGAGGTGCTTCGAGATACTGAAAGACAGTCGTTCCCAGCTGTAACAGAATTGGCTCCAAGAATGCTTGCTCGAGGATCATTGACCTTGACAGAACCTGTTGACAAGCTGAGAACGCCTACAGCTATGCTTAGGGCTGTGTTCCTGGAGACCCTGCATCTATGGTACCCACAAGAGAATTGGCTGCACGTCTATACAGACGGCTCAGCCAGAGATACAAGATCCAATGCAGGGGCCGGGGTATACTGCACACTCTTTGAAACCTCACACCCAGTAGGAAAGCTCTCCAGCAACTTTGAGGGAGAGGTCTGTGCAGTGAAGCTTGCTGTGGAGCATCTGCTTGTGCGGGGCGATCGCCAAGTCGTGATTTTTGTCGACTCACAAGCTGCCATTCAGTCGCTCACAAGCAACGTTTCAACTGATGTCGCCCTGGTCCTCAAGTGCCGTTTTGCCATTGAGAAGTTGTTGATGAGGGGCTCCCAACTGGTGCTGCAGTGGGTTCCCTCACATTGCCAAATATAGGGAAATGAAAAAGCAGATGCGTTGTCCAAAAGAGGGTCACTCCTGCCGCAGCCAGATGCCCCTCTCCCTTACAGCACAGCCAAACGCCTGGTCGATGCCAAGATACAGTTAATAGCTCGAGAAGGCCACGAGAGAGCAGCAGCTGGAAAGCAATGGGCCACCCTACTAAATAATCCCATACCTAAAACACTGCCCAGAAGGCAAAGTGTGGCTTGTTTCAGGATTCAGACTGGGCATGATTTCCTGGCCAAGCATCTAAACAGAATCGGTGTCTATGACAGTCCAATCTGCACACTTTGCCATATCGAAGATATGACATCCCAGCATTTAGACACATGTCCTGCACTGCAAGACATAAGAGAACAGATTAGGGACGACGAAACCATCTGGTATAGAAAAGCAAATATTTATTGGGCTGCGCGTGAACGAATGGCCGCAAAACCTCGTATACGGCGTAATTAAAAAAAAAAATCGACCCCCGATTTGACTACAGCAGGAGTGCAGAACAATCCCTTGAACTTTCAGTCTTGTTGGTAATTGTTTTGTCTGTTTGGTGTGACTATTATTGAATCGTTGTTGTGTAGTGATTTTGGAATTTCTATTTTCAGAGGCGAATTAATAAAGCTAGGAGATATTGAAAATATCTACAAGAAGAGGAAAAACTCCAAGGAAGATCGTATTGCATCCATTCGGGTAAGCCTTGAAATCCGAATGATATAATTGTTCTTCTTTTTTTTTTTTTTGAACTCCCCTCAAAGACAAATTGTCTTTTTTGACGGAGGGGGCACGCCATAAATAAAAATAAAAATAAAAAATTTATGGTAGAGCGTTGTCTGCCTTGTAGATAGCGGCTGATCCTAATTTGATGAATGTTGTGGATTTGTGTGTAATAATGAACCGTTGGAATCCAGCAAGAAAAAAATTACCGCCTCTGAAATTTTATGGTTCAAGTATCAATGTAAGTAGAATCCGAGAATCGAATTTGAGAAAATCTGTTACCATGGACCAATTTTGATAAAATTTGGCATATCGGCTTCATTTTATAATTTTAAAAACCCCTAGCTCGTAAACTATGTGCAGATATGGTTTTTTTCATCGATTTAAAATAGAATTGAGGGGTTTCCTACAAGAACAAGATAAGTCCAAAGTTTGAAAAAACCCGGTTAAGGCGCCATTTTGTTCCTGAATGTGTGCGATATCTAGCAACAAGTTCATTTCGGCAAGAACCGAACAGGTCCAAGTCCACTGGAGGCTTCAAAATGTGCGCATTTTGCAGGAGAATTCCAGTCCTCTCTATTTCCACAAGAACTAAATAAGTCTGCGCGCGCGTGGCAACACTGCGCCTGAAGGTCAGGGCGTCGCATTCCCAGCTGTTTGTTTCCCATTCTTATTTCTGTTATTTCGTTATTTCTGATGTTATTCCCATGTGTATATTTCTTCTTTTTTTTGTATATTTCTGATGTGTATATTGTGTAAATTTTCAGTTATTTTTTCTCTCAAACCAAAATATTTGGAGTTTCTGAACATTTTCTTTTTTCCCTAATGAAGGTTCTTGATGAAACGACTGCTTGTCTACTTATCTATTCATTCATTTTTCAAATCCTTAAGATAGTAGGAACTATTATTTTCTCCTTCATGTTACTGATGGTTAAACAAAGAAAACATGGAAATTGAACCAGCAACATAGGCATCTAAAAAAACATAGGCATTAAACACAGTTAGGAAATAGCTTCATTATTATTATAAAAACAGAAAATTTCATTACCGTCATAAACATACAAAACGTGTTCACGTCATAAACATGCAGTACTTGGGCTTCAATGAAAATTCAGCAAGAACCAAACAAGTCACGTTTTGCAACAGGAGGGGAAAAATTCAGGAAAAGGCCTTTCACAAAATTCAGCAGGTTTAGAATTTTTGATTTCGGACTTATCTTATTCTTGTAGGAAACCCCTCAATTGAATTTTTAGAATCGAATGAGACCACTCAGAGGTCTGTAGGACCAACCCTTTGCTCTGCATAAGGACTTACTATAAATCAGAAACACGAGGTGAATCGCAAAAGGTTGTTCACTGGTGGAAATAGGCCTAATCTCCGTTCATTTTCAGCTGATCAAATTCTTTGAATAGAGTTAGAACTTGGAACCAACTTAGCTGGTTAGAACCAGTTCCTTTCTTAGAATAGAGTTTCATGTGTTTATGTCACTCAGTTGGGTTTTCTTAGCAACCAAGAACCAAATTTCGTGACGAAGTCACCCACAACTCTCAGATTGCGATGTTATTGCCAGTAGGAAGTATTAAGGGGGTCTCAGTCGGTCGCCGTTCGTTCCTCATTCCTGGTTAGTATTTCCCTAAATTGCCGGCACTCAAACTTTGAAAATGGTACCTAAATTTGATATTTTCAAGGATTTTTGAATTTTATGTCTACTTTGGCACATAAACGAAAAATCGTCACGAAAATTTGCTCACGAAAATTTTTAATGATATCCACTTACAACCAAGACGTTGCTACGGAACTTTATCTTCGTCATTCGTGTTCGTAGAAAAATCGTTCACCATTCGTTGGAAAGCCTTAAATTTATGCATAAATTATATACTGCCAAAACCGCTGTAATTATGGAAGAAACTGAGATATACCCCTGAGTTAAAAGAACTGTAAAAAACATTAAGGGCTATAGGCTTAACTTTTACTGCAAATTTTGCAGTAAGAGTTTGTTACACGTCAACAAATAATAATTGAGAACAATGTTATTATTATTATATGTATGTTTCTTTGAACTTTTAATATTGTTTAATATACCATTCTTTTCAGAATTGAATCTAGTTTTTTTTAAGACCAAAAAAAAAAAAAAAAGTCAAAAAATTTTTTCTAGGGTACTATATGCCCTTAAGGGCTATAGGCTTCACTTTTACTGCAAATTTTGCAGTAAGAGTTTGTTACACGTCAACAAACAATAATTGAGAACAATATTATTATTATTATAGGTAGGTAGCGAAGGTATAGGTAGGCAGAAGGGGGGAGGGAAAAAGTGAATACATAAAATGTCCCAATGTGTTGCAGACTCGTATGCAAGCGTTTTATATTCATTAGTGCAGCAGTCTAGGGAATTGAAAAACTAAACGATTGCCGCTGGAATAATTAAATCAAACAATAATTACCAGAGAAAAATGGGAAAAACCTAACTGAATAAATGGGTTTTCCCGTTTTTATCTGGCAATTATTGTTTGATTTAATTATTCCAGCGGCAATCTTTTAGTTTTTCAATTCCTTAGGCTGTTGCAATAATGAATATAAAAAATCCTTGAAAATATCAAATTTAGGTACAACTTTTAAATTTTGAGCGCCGGTTTTTAAAGAAATAATAGAGTCGGGCTGCCAGTTGACTGAATGACGAGGCCCGTTAACTATTGATGGGGGGGGGGGGGGGCGCTCGTGAGGGTGGGCCTCTAGGAACGGGAGACTGTCTGCGGGAACCCTTTCATCGTCGCCCGCTGTTGTTGGGAGGCAAATTCATCGTCATCCGCGATCTCCGAGCTTTGTGAAGAGGTTCCACGGGTCCCAGTAGTGGCGTGCAAAAACTCTCTATAGGTCTACCAGAGAAACTTTGCATCCCTTTAGCGCATTCTGCTGGAGAAAATAGAACTACTCATCTCTTATCATCAAGCAAATTCCCGCGCGTACAATAATTTTTCGCGAATTTCTCCCCTTAAAAGTGACTTGATTCTCCTCCTACTGCAGATTGAAGTTCGAGCATTTCCAAAATTTAAATTCCGTGGCACTACAGGAACATCAAATTTCTCACAGCTCCAATTTCCGTGTCAAGGTTTCACCATCGAAGGTTGACTCGATCGTTATAGTTCGCGGATCCGCCACCTAAGGGGCGCCACACGGATGCAAAGTTTCTGTGGTAGACCTATAGAAACCCGGAACGAGGAGCGAATGGCGACCGACTGAGACCCCCTTGATGGAAAAGCCATTGTGTAATAATTTGTTTCTTGAACAACTTATTTTCTTAGAAAACCGTTTTCAATCTTATTAATTTGCCAAAAGGTATTGTAAATGAACGATTTTCTATTTTAATATTAACAAAAATTGCAAAACTATCGAACAAAATTTGATCTTAATTTTCAATATTTCAAGTATTAAGCCCAAGACACTATTTAGCTAAGTATAATGATAGGTACGTGTCGATCAATACTTGGGCCCTTTCAGGAGAAATGGAGTAAGTTGGTAGTATCTCTAATATTGTGCTTTTAAAGAAAATAAACTTATTTTTGATCGGCACATTTCACGAAACCTTGCTGTGTGGATCGTTACCTCGGTCTCCCTTAGATCAACGCCAAATTTTCAGAACGTGAACGTCGTTTTTATTATTTGTTCAGAAAGGGCAAGAAGGACGCGAGAAATTCGGGTACAAAGACGGCAGACAGAATCCTCACGCTAGTACTACGAATCGGGAGAAGAAGAAGAACAAGAACTTCATGATGATGCGGCACAAAGCTAAATCCAAAATGAAGAGGTCGTTCAAAGACAAACAGGTTAGTAATTATCCAGCTCGTGATGTTGCTACATAATCAACATAATAGAGGTGTGTCGGTACAGCTGTACCGGGACTGTGGAACCGAGTATCAGGTTGGAACGGTTCCACGCAGTGACAAAAACTCGACCCTTACCGGTCCAGTTCCACGGACTGATAAGATATCTTAAGATGGCTCTGGACCGGGAAGAGAATCTTTTCCATCGGTCCAGTTCCATCCTCACCAATCAGAATGATCTGATCAATCATCTCATCAATCTGATCATTCTGATTGGTGAGGATGGAACTGGACCGGTAAGGATGTAACCGGACCGATAAGATATCATGGAGAATGGTTCAATGGCTCTGGACCGGTAAGCATGGATCTTGTTCTCAGTTCTGTTCCATGTTGTACCTGGAAGCGCCCTTACTACTTCCATGGACTGAGAATGGTTCATGGAATGGCTCTTGAGCGGGAAGTTATCTTCTGGACAGGTTAGCATGGAAGTTGTCTCCAGTTTTATTAATTTATTATTGTCATGTTAAGTTCTTAAACTGCAACGTCATAATTCTTTCCTTGAATTGTTTGGTAACTATTATTTATAATAAATTGCCTCTTTTGTAACACTTGTTCAAATTCCTTCCTTTTAGCGAATTGTCATGGAAAATGATGCTATTAGGTTTGTTCCAGCAGGGCCAACCGCGGTCGACCACGGTTAGCCCAAAAACCACAGCCTTATAGATCGCGGTTGTGTGACCATCACTGTGGTTCAACCACTGCTGGAACACTCAACAGCTAGTTGGTCGAAAATTGCGTTACTTCTGAGTATGTGTGACTTCAGGTTTCCATACCTGCTTATCCTCGCATAGGATGCATAATGAATAAAATACCTTTTCTCATTACTGTAATCATTTAAAATTCCTAAAAACTGTTTCTTTGATGAGGATGGAAAAAAATATTGTACAGATCCAAAGCAAGCAAAGTCAGAGAGTTAGGTACACCTTTCTACTCAATAAAAACATCAAATTTCTAGCTGATTGATGTTTTTGTTGAATAGAAAGGTTTTACTTCATCCTCACTACCATATCTACGAATAATGCGTTGGTATTTTATGTACGAAAAACGAAGGTTTTCTTCGAAAAATCTTCTTTCTAGCACTCAGAATTATTCGGAAGTATCACCATTGGATTCAGCGTGAAAAATTACATAGGAAATGATACTAAACTCGTCAAGTCATCTTGAGATCGAGGGTGACCATACACCGCGATTTTTTGTAAAACACGTTTTCTTGCATTCAAACTTGATTTACTCTTCCAATTTGAATTTAAAACTAACTTTTAAAACTTGATATACCGTTGGAAAGCTGACAATTTAAGCATATTTTTTCTGAAGAACGCCCATCGAAATGGACGGGCGTTCAAAGTGAAAACTTCAATTTAAAAATAATCATTTCGAAAAAAAATTGAAGTTTGCTTTTTGACTTGATTTTTAGAAATGGTTTAATTCCAAAATATTTTGGTTTTACATTAAGCAGCTTGGAAATTAAACGCTCTTCCCAACGATATCCTTAAATTTGAATTTATTTGGTAAATAACAGGAATTATGGCAATTTTAATGACGTAAAGTCGAAAACGCGAAAAAAAACTTCGAAGTGAAAAAAAGGCATTTTGAGTGAGTTAAGAAAAAATTGCCGGGAGACATTTTTTGTAGCAAATTACTTGTACAATCGATCCTTGAAGTTTGGTCCATCCAAATGGTAGACACCCTGTATAGGTATGATGTTATAGAAAAGTCACAATTTTAATGCAAATTTATCTTCACGAGGGCGTAAAGAGATTTCAAGGTTTCCTTTCTGAGAGCGAGAAATTTGAGGACATTGGGTTGAAGCTTCACACGTTTCTGAAAAAAGTTCTTCCAACAGGAGGGTGAAAAAATCCACATCTACTGTCTGTTCCCTATCTCTGATTACTATAAACTCTCAACCAAAACACCTAGGGAGGTCCTTCCACTGCGGAGCTCGTTTTGAAATGAGAAGGTTAAGGTAGAGGTTTCTTTGGTGTGAGGTTTCCAATCTTGACCGCTCGCGACCGCACTCCTCAAAGCGGTCGGGTTTGGGTCGACCGCGGTCGAGTTGCTGGAACAGTGGTTCAACCGCGAAGTTGGGCAGATTGTCGTGCTGGAACAGTGGTTAGTCATAATGCGCATGCGCCGGTCGACTGCGGTCGACCACAGTTGCCTTGCTGGAACAAACCTATTGTATTGCAAGTTGAGATCATAAGCATGGAAGAAGGACGATAGGGATTTGACTGCCTGCTTCATCCATGCCATGTGAGTGGGATTTGATCGCCTGTATCGGTAATGGAACTGTACCGGTAATTTGGAACGGTTACATCTTTGTCACCGTAACCGTTGGAACCGTTCCAGGGAAATACCTGGACCGACACACCCCTACAACATAATAATACGGAATTCCATAATATGGAAATGAACATGTGGGCGTTTCCAATGATTTTTCATGAATAGAGGAGGTCAATAGCCCCACAAGTGATGCCGAACTCAAATTTAGAGTTTTGGCATAAAGGGTATAATATGAATTCCTAATAATCCCTGTTTCTTCGAACTGAGTGTGTAGCTTTTATTTCTTCCAAATAAACTTGATTGTGAAATGTAAAGGCAGTAACTATGGTCGGTAAAAAAAGTGACAATGGCAAAGCCGTGTTCTTTGCAGACGAGTGATCTATATAGACAAATAATAAACCTTTGTGTAATAATTGGCAGCGTTTTTCCCCATTTTCTGAGAAGTAAAGGTTGAATAGTGACATTATTTATGTCACTTTATAATTGGTCATTATTTATGTGCCCTTGAAATATTTTGTTCGCAGATCGCTCTGAGGAATTATCTGATCAAGCAGAAAAAAATGAGGTGAGTCCAGTAGGGCTCCCCGTCGTCGCACCTGCTCGTCTTGGCGACTGCTGATGTCCGAACCTCGTGTCCTCCGAATCGCAATTTGTACAGTTTTCCGTACGATTTCCGTGTTAACTGAATTATTTCTACCGGCCTTACAGGTTGTATTTTAACCAGTTGAATTATTTTGTTTAAAAAATATAATTTAAAAAGAATTGATGTTCATTCGTAGGTTTCCTTCCTTATTGGTATCCTTCTAGTATGATTCACCGCTTCTGCATTTTAATGCCCAGATGACAATATTGAAGATTTTGTCTTGCAGCATGAATAATGAGGGAATTAAAAGAACCAAGACGACATGCAACTTGGTGTTACGTCGTTTTTAGGACGTCCCACAGTGAGACTTGGGCGTCCTTATGCGATCGATCTGGGGTGAAGGAGGACAACACTCAACAGAAAAAAAAAAATAACCACACAGAAATCCGTTTTAGACCATTCTGAATCCAAATCCGCGAAAAAAACCATAGGTGTATGTCTGTGTGTGTGTGTGTGTATGTGTGTGTGTGTGTGTGTGTGTGTGTGTAACAAAATCTTGTGTACTCTGCACAGGCCTCAGTTCTCAACCGATTTTCGTGGTTCTTTTTTCGTTTGACGCGGAATACTCTCTAGTTGTGCACTACGGCGCCGGAATTTAGAATTTCGCCTTTTAAGGGGGGGAAAGGGGGGGTTAATGCTTAAAAAACGTGCGTTTGCGTGCATAATCTTGTGTCGTCTGCCCAGGCCTTAGTTCTCAACCGATTTTCGTGGTTCTTTTTTCGTTTGACGCGGAATACTATCTAGTTGTGCACTACGGCGCCGGAATTTAGAATTTCGCCTTTTAAGGGGGGAAAGGGGGGGTTAATGCTTAAAAAACGTGCGTTTGCGTGCATAATCTTGTAAACTCTGCCCTGGCCTCAATTTCCAACCGATTTGCGTGTTTCTTTTTTTGTTTGACTCAAATAACTTCCGAGTTGTACATGATTTTACCAGAGTACCAAAATTCGCAAGGGGAGGGCGTGAGTGGGGGGATAATATTCACAAAATGTCCGATTTTTCAATATTTCGGTTCCTTTACTGCTTACTAATTGTACCCAAGCTTTGAAATTGAGGAAAAATTCTCATTATACCTTAGGATTTGCGTGAATTACTTTCTGTACCACCATGGAAATAAAAGTGGTGCCACCATGGTGCCAGGACAAGGTGCCATGATGCCATAAGGGTCATTTCAAAATTTCGGTAACATTTGGGGTTTCATTTTTCTGGAAAAAAAACCCATCAGGAAACAGTTTTTTTTACGTTGTAGCGTAGTGTACTGGTCCCTTAGTGTGTTTCTTAACTGAGCACACATAATCTTTCAAGTTAGCATGGATACGCCATTTTGAATAAAATCAACTTTCTAGGTAGTGAGGTATGAGTCTAGGAAGTGAGAAATAATCAGGCTGGTTCGAACTTTTAGCACTATATTTGTATAAGCAACTACAAACTTACAAAATAATACATTTTTATAACATCACAGATTGTTTTCAGTCTCAATTAATTGTAGGTAAAAGTCAAGTCGTAATAAAATCAACGACACAAGTTGAACGAAATGAAATAAATTGACTGAACTCATTAGGAAACATTAGGTAAATGCAGGACGAGCACAAAAGTTAAAACAAGAAAAAAATAAGACATAAAATAATAATAAATAAATAAAATTAATAATAAAAATAATAAATAATAATTTTTTTTAACACCCCCTCAAAATTTGATGGTTTACGTTTCAAGGTACGTAGAATCCAAGAATCAAATAAAAATTTGGCCGTCCGTCCGCCGTACGCGACACTTTTGCCACTTAGCAGTGACCGATTTTGATGAAATTTGGTATGTAGGCTCCATTTGGGGTCTAGTTGTACCCCGAAGCTTTTGGTTGATGTAGGTCACTTATAAGGGTTTAAAAATTAATTTTGAAATTTTGAAAACACCCTAACTCAAAAAATTTTGATATAAAGGTATTGTTTGTCCTTCAATTTAAGATTCTATAGAATTTTTAGAATTTTTTGAGACCAGTTGTCCAGTAGGACAAACCGTTCGCTCCCTACGAGAATTTAAGAGTTGAATTTACGATAAATCAGAAACACGAGTGTGAATGGCAAAAGAGGCCTAATCTCCGTTCAAATTTTAGCTGACCGAAATACGATCGATGTTCTTCTCTCTCTCAATTTGAAGCAGTACGGGGTCGTTCTTATAATTAATCTCATAGCTAATATATAATTATAATCTATATAATAATTAATCTTATGGTTAATCTTCTCTGGTCTCCTTATAGCGGCTTCTTTCTTGTAAGCTTTCAGCTCAGCTGGGGTTTTCTTCTTTCCTGGTTTCATGTTTCTGAAATGAATTAAGCAAACTTATCAACCACTGAATCATCATTGCTTGGCTGGAAGGTAGCTTAGCTGCATATGAAATAAGGAATTTGCAACTTAAATGAGAGTTTTAAAATCCAAAAACATTCAAAATCTCACATCCTAGATTTCAATCTCACTCCCTAGAATACCTAACTTTTTGAAAAATCTAGGAAGTGAGGTGCTAGAGAGTGAGGTCTTGCCCTTCCATGGTAAACAAACGTGATGACGACAGTGAAATCGAGTAAATTCAAAACATTTATCAAAACTTCCAATCTCTCTACATTTAGGGTACAATCCATGATTAAAATATACTTACCAGTAGTAGAATGCATGTGGCTAGGTAGTGAGCACGAATAAAAATAGAGAGTAGCTTTCCGAGTTCCTCACGTGTAAACCACTAACTGAAGAAAGATCTAGAACCTCCACAATCACACCAGCTTCTCTTACTGGATCAGTGTTGCCATTGGGTTCAAACCAACACGGAAAATCCTTTTTCCCATTGTTTGGCGGCCACTTTCAAAATGGTCTAGGAAGTGAGGTTAAACCCTGGTGACATCCTTAAAATCAACTTTTAATGGGAGTTACATTTATGAAATTTTCGAATTCCAGGTTAATATCGAATTTATACATCAGATCCTTCAGAATTGCTCAAGTTGGGACACTAAAAAAATACATTTTGATTTACTTCAGCTTAGGTGAAGTTCACTACCTCTACACTGTGACAAGACTAGGAAGTGAGAATTCGGCACTTTACCTTTTTTTTTCAGGGTAATACAACGCGATTTTTACTGGAAGATGAATGATAGCTATGCTCACAGATACCAATATGTGAAGAAAAAAATGTCTGTACGCATTTGAGCAAAATTTGATACCAATAAGCTCCAGTTACATAAATGTTACCGAAATTTTGAAATGACCCATAAACTAAATATTTCGTTTTTTTTTTTTTTTTTTTTTTTTTTATGGTTCACCTTGAATACGGATGTGAACTTCGACAGACTGCCTACCAAAACTAACAGATGAAAGTTCAATGTTACGACGTATTTCCGCTTTGGTGCCACACTGGCACCATTGGTGGTGGTGGTGGGGGGGGGGGGGGGTGAACTCGAATTCGCATGTTGGCTATCGTAGATCATGGATTTTAAAATGCTCTTCAGATTCGAGGCTCCCATGCCGCTAGAAATGTTAAGGTGGATAATGGTGGTAGGAAGGGGGGGGGGTCAGTGTTTCTTGCCTAAAGTACTAAATAAATTACATCGAGTGAAACAGTTTTATCACTTAACAACTGGTTAAACTGATCTAATGCTTATCCAATGGGACGTCCCCTGGAATGCATGCATTACTAAACAATATGTTTAACCTTGAAAAGGTTTTAGCGATGGGACCCCCCGCCGAAAAACGACAGGAAAAATCGACAGTAAAAAGCGACAGGAAAGTAGCGCTTTGATTTATCATATGCTTGACGACAAATGTGCTTGACAACCTGATGTTATTATGAATAAGGAGGTATCTTAAATATTACAGTGGAAGAAAGATAAAGAGGGAGAGGGAGCAAAAACCTTTTCAAGGTATGTCACATTTTAGCCAATAGGCTCTAAGCGGAAATCATCCGGGGGTGCAGGGGGCGAAGTTTTCCGATGAGATCAAACTTCTCAGTAGTCGACGTTTGTTATTTTGTGTGACGTGGATATCAGTAATAACGGCTGAGGGGTTTTTAAGCCCGAAATGTGTGCTGCAAGACAGATAAACAAATTCTTCTGTCTGGTCACTGGATCATAGTAGAAAGATTATAGCTGTTTCCAAATACATTTTTTGAATCTATTTTCAACATTAATTCATAACCTTCAAAATAATACCTGGAAATAACCATAATCTATCGTTTTTCCCATCAAGGGAGAAATTAATTTTCTTACAACATCGCAGTTTTCACTCACTTTATAGGGTTTGGATCACATAAAATTGTCAATGAAAAAAATTGTAAAATTTGAAGAAATGGAAATTGTGAAAATTAGAGAGAAATTTAAGAAACTTTAGAAAATTTGAGAAACTAATTCACCCACATTAAACCATTCAAAGGTCAGGTGGAGGAAATGATTACTTCTCCTTGATCGCTTATCTTGTTGAAATATTATAAAATAATGAAATGTGAATATGAATATGAATAAATATTAATATGAAATATTGACACTGATTTGAAATATTGAAATTTGACAATGAAGTATAAGTATAAGTAATAAGAAGATGGATTTACTCGAATTGTGATTTATTCATCAAGGAAAGGAATATAATTTATAAATCAACCTACCCCCCGAGGACAGGTTGATTGTAATTATACTAGGAAGGACGGGATTTGGTATTTGACATTGGCCTCAGGCTCTTTATCCTTTTTTCTGCGAAAGTTGTTGTATTCAGAGTCTGCTGCCAATGTCAAATACCAAATCCCGTCCTTCCGTAGTATAATCATAGGATTTTGAGCCGTTTCTCATACTCGTGGGTAGCATAATAATACGTGGGCGTTTGTACTCAGTCTGGAAGGCAATGTTATGGCCTGAATGTCTGGGCAACCATGGGATGCCAAACTGCGCTTCTCTCAGTAGGTACCTATTGGTTGAGACAACAAAAGAATGGCTGTTTCACTACAAGTTTAATAAATAAAATACTACGTTTCCTCACTTGTTAGGTAGATGAGGTTTTTCTGTCCAGTTTATTTGACTGAAAGTACCTACCGAAAGAATTAACATAAAGTAGACTTAAACTAACTTCCACAGACACGCGTTGGTGCAAATTTATGAAAACAATTTTAAAAGCCGTGTTAATTTTTGATGATTTTTTTTTGCTTCCGAGTCTACCAAGGCAGTTTTGTTTTCACTTTTCTAGGTTGAAAAAAGTTCACCAAAATCGAAATTTCCACTCGCGTTTTCCTTTTTAGACCTTCCTGAACAATTTTGGTTCCGTGTCTGTCTGTGTGTGTGTGTGTGTGTGTGTCTGTCACGAAATCCTTGAAACGGGCAAAACTATACTAAATTATTGCCCGATTGGGATGAAATATTCAGGGACTGTGCGGGTTGGCATGTGGATGGTCCCCTATGAGGGTAGTGCAAGGTTACTAGAGGGGGAGCTTAGAGATTGATGTTTTGAGGTTCACTACGTTGCATCGGATCAACCATACAATCGGGTTGCGGATACGAGGAAGCTATGTGCCACACCCACCTGGCAGACTTTTTTTTAGAGAGGTACTTTGTTTTGACAAATTTGTGCGTCACATAGGTAGATTCCTTGTAACCATAACCCGGTTGTAAATGAGGCACTGAGTTGCAAAAGTGTTTCTTTACGATTTTTTTCCAAAATCGAGATGGCAGTGGTTCCTAATAGGATTTTTCGCACTCTTTCGATTGGTGCCATTAGTTTGCAGCAAAACGCGTTCCTTACTCTCTAAAAATAGCTTCGAAAGTGACGTCTAGTTGCAAAACTTGCTCTTTACTCTAGTGGTTGAGTTGCAAAACTGCTTCATTTCTCCCAAAGCTTCGAATGGTTGCAAAACTGTTTCTTTATACTTTCAATGGTGGCAAAACTGCGTCTTTACTGACCATAGCCTGGATTTATGAAACATTCGTATTGCTTTTGAGTCTACCAAGGTAGCGGAAGCTTTGTTTTCACTTTTCAAGGATGAAAAAAAGGTCTCCAAAATCAAAATTTTCACTCGCGTTTTGCGTTTTCGACCTTTCTGAACGATTTTGGTTCCGTGTCTGTCATGAAATCCTTGTAACGGGCCTAATTATACGAAGTTATTGTCCGATTTCTATGAAATGTTCAGGGATGTTACAGATTAGTATTTAGATGGTCCCCTATGAAAATCACCATCTTCAGATCGATAGTAGCCACTGCGCATGCGCAAACGTGAATTTCCTTGTAACAGTCATAACTTCTACATTTTCCATCCGATTTCGATGAAATTTTCAGGGATGTTACAGATTAGTGTTTAGATGGTCCCCTATGAAAATCATCACCCTGGATTGATAGCAGCCGATGCGCATGCGCAAACGTGAATTCCTTGTACCTAACAGCCATAACTTCCACATTTTCTACCCGATTTCGATGACATTTCCAGAGATTACGCGGATTAGGTTGTAGATGGTCCCCAATGAAAATCAAGGCCTTAAAATTCACAGTAGCCTCTGCGCATGTGCAAACGTGAAATCCTTGTAACAGCCGTCATTTGTCGCCTTCCCAATTCTTCCCCGCGTAATTTCACATGTGTGACGTGAGAATCTCAAATCCTTTACATCCCACCACCAGGCCCCATTAGTTCAAAGGTAGCGCATGTGACTCCCATCCAGGAACCCCAGGTTCGACTCTCAGCTAAGCCAAGAAATTCTATGATCCAATCTCTACTGACTTACATTTTTCATTCGAATTTGATGAAATTTTCTCGGATTGTCCGGATTAGCGTGTAGATGGTCCCCTATGAGGGTAGTGAAAGGTACTTAGAGATTGATGGTTTGAGATTAACTACTATGCATCGGGTCATCTATACAATCAGGTTATGGATACGAGGAAGGTTATGGATTGGAGGAAGGAGAACTTGGACATCGAACAGACCGTGAAGAACTGTCCACAGTGCATCCAAAATTCTGATAACAAACATCAGCCATTGATACCGAGTGACTTTCCTAAAAGGCCTTGGCAAAAAATTGGGATTGATTTGTTCAAAACTGATGGAGTTTGGTTCATTGTGGCTACAGACTACTACTCTCGATTTTTCGAACTAGCTCAGCTTAGCGGACTGAAATCTTTCGAGGTCATCGTTAAATTAAAAAGCTTCTTTGGACGACATGGGATTCCTGAAGAAGTTCGCTCAGATTGCGGTTCGCAATTCCAAACTGTCATCGGATCTGAATTCGAATCGTTTCGAGAATCATACGGCTTCATCCATAACACGAGCAGTCCTCACTTTGCTCAGAGCAATGGAGCTGCTGAAGCAGCTGTAAAGATCTCGAAAATGCTACTGAAGAAGAGCCCAGAAGACCCATATCTCGCCTTACTAACTTATCGAAACACTCCGCTTTCTAACGGGTTCACACCGAGTGAACTACTGATGAATCGAAGGCTTCGTGACAGGCTTCCCACATCTCCAAAGCTCCTCGAGGAGAAGCTCAATTACGAAGGTCTACGAGAGAAAGAAGAGGACTATCGTCAGAAGTACAAGAAGAATTATGATGCAACACACAGGACTGGTTTCTTGAGTGATCTGAAAGTGGGAGATATGGTTTGGGTAACAGATTTGAAGAGGCATGGGAAAATAGTGAACATTTGCAAACAACCTCGCTCTTACCTTGTCCAGACCGAAAATCAAGTAGTGCGTAGGAATAGATTCCATTTAAAGCCTGCACCGTACAGATCCAGTTTAATTGTCACAGACCCAGGAACATCCACTGGAAGTCAACCAGGACCATCCAGAAGGCTACCCTCAGGGAGGAAGATCACAAGACCTCTCCGCTACTTATAGGAGAGGGAAGATGTTTAGTAGATTAGCATCACTATTCGGTAGTAGGTAGTCCGCCTCTACCACCCTTGATTATACCGCCCTAGTTTGTAATCAGTTGACCATGTTGATTAATAAATTCAGTTCCAATTCTACAATCTTGATGTTGTTCTTACTCTAACGTAATATTATTAATAAACCTCATAAAGGAAGAATAATACACACCCACTTTTTTTTATTGTTTTTCTCTGGTGATTATCTAACATTTTTTGTAGTAAGTAGGTATTATCATTTTTTGACCCAAGAAATATCGCTAAGTTCTTGCGAAGAGGCGATTCAAGTAAAATATCTAAGGTTACCTATTTTTTGTATTTCATAGTCGATGTTGGGTGATTAACTAACCTTGTGAGTGGTATTAGCATTCTGTAATTGAAGCAAGATTTTAACTCAATTTTTAAAAAGGTGACAAATGTTGGGAAATTAATGGTTAAATTATTATTAAAATTAGAGTTTATAAATACGGGTTTAGTCCATTTTTCTCCTAAAAAGTCATCTCTGCGGTAGATAATTATCACCAGGAGGTGAGTGTCAAAACCGCATCTTTACTGGATCAATAGTTGCAAAAATGCTTCTTTACGAAAGTTGGTAGCAAATGTGCTTCTTTATAAAGTTTAGGTATTCATTATTATTTATGATAATTTCTGAGCCCGTTAGTTTCCAGCGAATCCATCAAGTAGTGATAGTAACCCTACCCAAGTAAAAAAGAAAGATAATAGAAAACTAATTTTGCTCAGCTGTTTTTAGTTTTTCTCATTTTCTCAAAAATTGCTCGGCAAGTAAAGAAACACTTTTGCAACTCAGTGCCTTTTGCAACTATATTTAATATAGTTTCTACTATTTGAATAGTAGAAAATAAAGTAGCTGGTTGTGAAGGTTTCATTTTGCAGCTACGTGGGTTTGTTCGAGAAAAAAATGTGATTAATCTATCAGGGAGAGACGAAAAGGCACTTGGAAACCATACTTGGTTTATTCTGAAATGAACCAATTTTTAAAACATCTAGTAGCTTGGCGGGAAAAACACTTGTTTTCAGCCTTGCACGCATGGAGCATGGATACTTCAAAAGTTCAGCGCTTGTAGATACTTCACATTTTCCTCTCAGGATTTGGAAGAATTGTGAAGTAAATCTTCTCAAGGGTTTTCCGAATGAGATGAAAACGGTATATTTTGAATTTGAAAACGGTATATTATATTTTGAATTCGAAAAAACATGAAAACCAGGGGAGATATTCGTTGGGCACTGACAGTTCGTGACGTCACGGCCGCCATGACCGGACTGAGCTAGTTTCTGTGTTGTCCTCGTCAATCCGGATATTGATTTCGTGTTTTCAATCCTTTTTCTTAGCTAATATTGCGGATTTCACACCAACCAAGTATTCATCTAACTTCCCCGAAACCTCCTAGACAAGGTAAGCCTCTGTTGATGTTGCTACGACGGTATTCGGCTCGATTTCTCCCTTCAGTTTGCGAGGTCGGTGATCGACCCAACCCAAGCCAAACTCTCGCCAACATCTGCCTTCTTTGTCATCAATTTCACCCGGAAAATGGATCTTTATTATATTTGTGAGGTTTCCAGCTTCTTACCGGCGTTTTTAGTGGACGCGATTGTCGGTAGTTGACGGTGGGAATCGTGTTGACGCTCGCGACTGCCCGAGAAGGCTGCCCACAACTGGGGTCACCTCTCGACCTCAACATCAGCTCAGCATTTGGGTTGCCATATCACGGGGACTTTTACCACGTAAAAAACGGATTGAAGTCAAAATTCGAACGCCAATTAGTTGATTCGTGGATAAATTAACTCCCGTTCTTATTAACTGCCAATTTACCATAAATATCTGGACCTACAAATATAATATTTTGCAATGAAATACAAAGGGGACCGTCTAGAGCCCAATCCGTACAATTCCTGCTATATGGTAAACGCACCAGTGGTGAATAGCTTAAGGGACCATGTTCACCATATGTCCTTGTAATTTTGAAAAATTTGATGCAAAATCCACTTTTTTGGCCCCATGGCCTTCAGAAAACCTTCTTTTTCAATTAAACAATAAAAAAATTATTGAAAATATATTTTTTAGGCGAAAATAGTCGGTTTTTACAACATTAGTCAATGCCCCTAAAGCGAATAGCTAAAAATGTGGGATGTTCCTAAGCTGAATAATTTCGTCCCAGTAGTGAATAAACCTTATAGTAGTGAATAGTTCTCAAAATTCTTCAATCAAACAATCGATGCACTCAGTTTGGTTTAAGATATCCATTAATAATAGTTTTAAGAAGCCAGCATAGATATATATATATTTTTATAAAATCATTTTAATAGGTACAAGGAACACAAAATCACATGAGTCCTAATGGTGGTATGGGAAATTCATATTTTATGTTAATTCCAAATCCAAATTTTGTTGGGGATGGAAGAATCTCTAGAATTTGGTCCAATCTTATTGCTGTGGTCTCTCTTGAAGTTCGGGCGAATCTATTGATGGCATTTCTGGTAACCTGACCGTAAGTGAATACTGATGCGAATGTGTTGTCTTGTGAAACCACTTCACAAACCATATTGAAACTTCCGCGAGGTTTCTGAAACGTTGCCAATACAAAACTGCCTTTTAAGTTCTTTTTTCCACTGTCTTCACCATCAATAATATTATCTTCACTCTCCTTTTCTCTAGTCTTTCCTTCTTCATCTCGATCTTCTCCATCTCTTTCAGCATAATCCTCACTCTCCGTTTCTCTAGTCTTTCCTTATTTCAGAATTTACATTAGGTTGAATTGTAGAATCTGCCAGTTGGAATTCCTCCTCCAGGTGCTCTAGGGATTCCTCCTGAGGGTGTTCAGCAACCACTAGGTTATGAGGTTGTTCTCCTTTTTCAGCAATCTCGTTAAGGGATCTCGTTGTTACCTCAGCTTCCAAGCTCAGTTCGTGAGGCTCTGCTTCCTCTTCCACGGGTTCTGGGAAGTCCTCTTGCTGGGGTTCATCCTCACTATCCCCAGAAGGCTGCCATTCTTCTTCATCTTCAGAACTAATCAAATACCTAAGCCTAACACTCACAACAAGTGAACAGACTCAAAGCAGGAGGAAAATCATATAGGTAAAACTAAAATTAATAAAAAGAAACACGCTCAGGCCAATCGTTTTTAGTCCATCCAATCGACTCCTAAATTGTGTCAGAACTCCCCCCAAGACCCTCCTAAAGGGATGATTCACGTTTCAATGCGCTTGGATTTGAATTAACAACAGAAAAAGTAGGCTCTAACTTACAACAGGAGAATTAGAGCAAGCCAAAACACCCACTGACCCAATAGTGAATAGCCAAATTCCCAAAAGTGAATAGCCCATCAACCCCATATTCACTATTGGAAATTTTGTAGAAACATCTTAAAATAGCACAATACAGTCGCTATTTTAAATGTTAATCAAGATTATAATAGGGAAAACTGTGGTTGAAAAAAAAAGACTGCTCCAATAGTGAATAGAAGTATTCACCAATGGAGCAGACTCGAAAATCGTTGTTCCAATAGTGAATACGAGCAAATAACAACCTTACTTTATTAATTAAGACGATTTAAGCTTATAAAGAGGTAAAACAAGTCCTGAGAGTGATAATAAAACAAAACTGACCAAAAAAAAAGTCAATATGAACTGAAAAAAATACTATTCTGCAAGGTGCTTACCTTGTAGTTGTTGTCACTGACGTTGTCCAAAACGGCAATACCTAGACCCGTGTTTATTATAACAGCGTCCACGTGCCCGCTGTTCTTTTTTCGCCAACTGTTCATTTTGTAGTTCATTCGGAATACCCATATGATCAATAATAAAATTCGAGTAACCTCAAATGTGATGTCAAAACCTTATTTTTTTGAATTCTTTAGACGATTATTCGCTACTGGTGCATTATTCAATACTGGTGCGCTTACCTTATACCTACTTGATTGAAATTGGACACAGTAATCACCTACGTGTTTTGTCAGAACGACCGATAACACCAAAAATCAATAAGGACAAAAAACCATACTTGTTCAATAAGGCCTGAAACGTTCAATTTTAGTGAAATTTGATTTCAGATGCTTATTTTTTTCTCGCAAAACTGGCAACAACTTCCGCAATCTTTTCAGACTCCAGTAAAACGAGTGTTATTGAATGAAACATTTCGTAAGTTTGAAGTATTTACACCGAAACATGAGAAAATGTCTGAAATAAAATTGGGCTTAGACGGTGTATCCTCTACAGTCCCGAGCTTGCAGTAATAATATCTTTCAAAATTTTTTAAGTTTTTCTGGCTTTTTGGGGCTCAAATAACTCAAAAAACATCAAAGTTCGGAAAAAATTTATTTCGCATAGGAATTACAAAATGTCCATTTAAATGGACACCAGGACTCTATCGACCCCCCCCCCCCCCCCACATTCTAAGAAAAAAATCACAGTTTAGTAAATGTATTTCGTCATTATTAATTTAAAAATTGCATATTTTGATTGATTAAAGGATGAAACAACTTAAAATTAATATTATCTCGACTTGGCTTGGCTTTTAGTTTAGTTTGGTCAGTCAATTTCAGTTTCTTGAAAGTAAAAAACACCAAAAAATAGGAAAATGAACTAAAAGTTATCACAATACAAACTTTTCGCTAATTTTAAAATACCATCTCGATAAAACATGAAATGACAATCTCATCTCTTACATAGAATGAACGCTCAAATGAATTTTAAATATTAACAATCCAATTTTCGACTAATTCAGAGCAGGAAAAGCTGAAGTCACAGCCTTTCTTGGTAGCTCACTTTCGTCACACAGAGTTACTTCAAACATTTTTTACAGTCAAATTTGATATTTTTCTTACAATCCGGTAACTTGGATTGTGCTGCATTCTTCATTTCATGAAAGGCTGTAAGATGCATAGCCTCGAGTCTCAATGAGGTACGAGCCTTGCTTCCCCCCTACTTCTTGGAGTTCCAGAACGAAGAGTCACACATCGTTAGGGGTGTGTTGGTCCAGGTATTTCCCTGGAACGGTTCCAACGGTTACGGTGACAAAGATGTAACCGCTCCAAATTACCGGTACAGTTCCATTACCGGTACAGGCAATCAAATCCCAATCACACGGCATGGATGAAGCAGACAGTCAAATCCCTATCGTCCTTCTTCCATGCAATACAATAGCATCATTTTCCTTGACAATTCGCTAAAAGGAAGGAATTTGAACAAGTATTACAAAAGAGGCAATTCTTTATAAATAATAGTTACCAAACAATTCAAGGAAAGAATAATGACGTTGCAGTTTAAGAACTTAACATGACAATAATAAATTAATAATACTGGAGACAACTTCCATGCTAACCAGTCCAGAGGATAACTTCCCGCTCAAGAGCCATTCCATGAACCATTCTCAGTCCATGGAAGTAGTAAGGGCGCTTCCAGGTACAACATGGAACGGAACTGAGAACAAGATCCATGCTTACCGGTCCAGAGCCATTGAACCATTCTCTATGATATCTTATCGGTCCGGTTCCATCCTTACCGGTCCAGTTCCATCCTCACCAATCAGAATGATCAGATTGATGAGATTATTGATCAGATCATTCTGATTGGTGGGGATGGAACTGGACCGATGGAAAAGATTCTCTTCCTGGTCCAGAGCCATTTCAAGATATCTTATCAGTCCGTGGAACTGGACCAGTAAGGGTCGAGTTTTTGTCACTGCGTGGAACCGTTCCAACCTGATACTCGGTTCCACAGTCCCGGTACAGCTGTACTGACACACCTCTACACATCGTCGACAATCCCCTTTTCGTCGCAAATGGATAGGAAATGGTCTGCCACCAACATTTTGAAATCTAAGTAGCTGAGGATGTTGTTCCTTTTATTTTTGAGGGCGATTTGGTCTTGTCTGTACAGGATCCAGGCGTTAGCCAAAGCCAAGTCTACGAAATGATGAATGGTCTAGACCGTCCTTTCCAACAGGCTACCTTGTGGATCCATCTTCGACAACCTACAGATCGTCCAAATTGAGGTCTTCATCAATATCTCCCCCTCCAAAGCTGTATTCTGAAACTTTATCCGCCAGCAAAGCATCAGCGATGACCTCCACAGTTGTGATCCTTTTGACTTTTTTGGCAATTTCTGGAAGAAAGGGAGGGTGACTAGACTCACATTTCAGAATAGGTTTAAAGAAATACTGCCAATAACCACCTAATAAGAATTCAAATTGTGGATAATGCAAGAACATCATCACATTCATCTTCGCCAACTTTAAAACTAGGTAGTCTTTTAGAGTCTAAGTACTCAGCTATTTTTCCAACAAAAACTTTTCAGCAATGACGCTAGATGAATATAAAGTTAACTCCAACATTAATTTGGGTGAAGAATCATGATATTTAAATTAAAAGAATGAAATAAAACCAAATCTCGCTGGTGTCAATAATTGTTTTGAAAAAAGTTTTTGACTGAGTCCTGACTTGTCCAATATTTTGGACGTCCCTCTGATTAGGAGATAGACCGGGCGTCCAATTAAATGGACGCCACAATTTGCATTGCTATGACGTTAGTACAATCCAAATCTTTCAAACTATTAGTGAAAAATCACCATTAGATTCCTGGGAACAAGATTCAATAAGAAATTTTTCGGAAATTAAGGAATAAATCACTAAAACTTACCATGAAACGAGTGCTTCGTTTTCGGGTCCATTTCTCCGCCAATTTCGAAGGTAAATAGAAGATAACCGTCTTATCTGCAGTGTTACCATCATTCTCCACAATTCGGACAACACCAAGGAAAAAAAAAGTTTGGGATAGCTTCGATACACTGTTTAGGAGGGAACTTCAAACTTGTGTCCAATGAGGAATTTCACCATGTCGGAATTTCCTATTTTTGACCCCAAAATCGGATTCAGCACCTCGAAAAACCTCCTACGGCAAACTTTCAGCTCGGACTTCCTAATTTACGAATAAACAAAACAGTGTAGAAAATACGAATGTTTAAAAAAACCGGGAAAATGACGTCATGCTGGAATAGTTCATTTATGGCCGCTTGAAGCGCTGAGATCGAGAAATCCATAGTCCCCAGATGCAAAATTTCATGAAACTGTAAAGTTCGAAATCGAAAAACTGAAGAAAAAAATATAAAAAGCGAGATGGGTAAAATTAGGTTTCCTCTGTTTTTGTTTGATAACTTTTCTCTTAGAAAACACGATTTCGTCGTCCCAATGGGCAACACTGGGAGGAGACGGCGATCCGAACAGCCCAATCAGCGAGCGTTCCCGCTTCACGTCTGTTTTCCCGGTTAGTTTTGAAATTAAAAATTTTGACTGTCTCCCAAAAATAACAGGAGACTTATTTTCCGAGATCAGCCCGATTTTCATCTATCCCACACCATTAACTATTCAGGAAAAATGCAAACAGAAATCGGTGAAATTCCTCATTAAATGGACGCTCGGTCTGTAGAGGGTATAAAGTTTTGATAACGACATCGTATACATTTTTTTGTACCTGATAAAAATTAATTTATTAAAATTAGGTTCATTTTTTATATTTTAATTATAAGAAAAAAATATTTAAAGGCAATTCAATACGATTTTTGGATCTTACATACCTTCGAACGTAAACGATAAAATTTTGAATGAATCCAAGCCATTTTCAAAAAATTAAAAAATAAATAAAAATTCTTACTTTGTCGTTTGTATTACTGTGGACCGAATTTGATGAAATTTTGTGTATGGGTAACAAATTATTCAGGATTTCACGCACTGAATATAAAGGTAGGTATATGTAGGTATATAGGTACAGTTATTCTTCTACCAATAATCCTGTGGCGTCCTGGCAGGTTTAGTATCTCTGAAATACGATTTCATTCGTATGATTGAAATGAACATAACTATTCGAGAATATCCGTCAGGCAAACAGCATGGCCAGTCAGAGGAATAAACAATAATGAAAAACGCAGCAAGTTATTACTCAAAGGTTCATTATTTTTCTGTATAAGTCAAGCGCCAGCTTAGAACACAGCTTTGCTGTTGTCAGTACGTACCAACAATGTTTTCGCTTCATAATAAAGAAAAGAATAAGAAATGAATAATTACTCCATTAAGAAATTTGATTACTGATGAATTTTTGAATCGTGGTGAGGTAATGTCGGTGGATGAATATTTCATGTTTGGCCATGCGGGGGTTAATTAGTATCCATGGCTCATCTTCCAAGTTTCTCTGCTTTCAAGGACACAAAACAGCTCCTCGATTGTTTGCCTTGGACGATGCTGTGATAGTGGGGGTAGCAAAACTAGACCCCGCACTGACGCCTACCCGCTGATCGTTGCCTGTCATCCAAAACAGTCCCGTGAAATTCATTTTCACTTTTCAATTGAAAAGAAAAGTTCTCCAAAATCAAAATTTCCACTCGCGTTTTACATTTCAGACCTTCTTGAACAATTTTGGTTCTGTGTCTGTCTGTCATGAAATCCTTGCCACAGCCATAACTTCAACATTTATCATCCGATTTCGATGAAATTTTCAGGGATTATGCGGATTCTGTTGTAAATGGTCCCTTATGAAAATCATTGCTCCCAGACTGATAGTAGCTGCTGCGCATGCAATCAACTTCAACAAATAAAATACTTAGCTAGTCACCTGGAACTCTGAGTACCCACGGGTATCTTGTTGTTTTTTTCGATTTGATTAGTGTATTGTGAACAACTTACTGCATGCACAGGAGTATGTTTTGAAGACGTGGAGAGTACATAATGGGGTATTTCAGTCAATTAAAAAAAAAATAAAATTCAAAAGAGTATGGCTCAGAAATAATGGTAATCGGGTCTGTTCGTCGAGAAAATATTTTTTAAAAATCAGAGAAGCTAAAACAAGTTGAAGATTTGAATGGTGTGGCGTGGCTAGCCAATCGTGACGTAGCTAGCCAAAACTGTCTTTGAAAAAAGTATCCATGCACAGAGAAGAGATTGGAATGTTCTCTCTGGTAGCAGGTTCAAATTGAGGCTCCAGAATTTATCTTCCTCTTATTTTCCTTCATATTTAAAACGAAAGAAAGAAAAGAAATCATGGGCGATACACTAGCTGAAAATTTGATAAGTCGAAACCACAAACGAAGCGAACAGAAAACAAACGATTAAAGACGGCAGATGTAGGTAACGCTAACGATTGAACCATAAAGTAACGCTATCCGAAATGAGAATATCTTGGATACCTACTACAATATACTACTCACACACGCGCAGGGCGTAGTGTGCGTGCATTTATAGCGGCCCGCCATTTTTTGATCTCTTTAATTAATTTTTCTACCACATGTTATAGTATCATTGGGCTTAAAGTTGGAGTATATAGGTTTTCAAGGGTGCTGAATCCAAATTTGAGGTGAAAAACCTGAATTTCCGACCCACCAAAATACCCCATTATAATCATGTTATACTCGTCTCCACGAATTCATAGAGGCTAAGATACATTTTTGGGTACAATTAATTTAGGTTTCTACTTACTATTGTCGGCGATTGAGACGAACTTTTTATCATTCCATCTGCATTTCACACTCACTTCTCACACTTCCGACCAACCTCGCTAGAGGAAACTCGGTTTTAGACGTAATGGTTGCCATATTTCGAAATGCTGGACTTACGGAATTCATACAAGTCTTTGTGAACGGGATAAAAGTGATTCTGGAGGGTAGCCTACGTCTTAACCCTTAACTGCACACAATTTCCGATTTTCTTGAAAAAATAGAATTTCATGTATTTTGGCCCCTGAAAACGAAAATGACAAGGAAAAGTCCCTAAATTACATAGTTTGACCGATAATCCCTAATTTATGCCCTTATCATATATGATAGAACGTGGTTAAGCAGCCGAGACGATTTCATATGTGATCTAATGCGAGCAAAATGGTTGAAAGAAATACATGAGACCAAATAGGTTTTCTCGCATAATGCTATTTAAAAATCACATTTATAATGCTATAAGAAAGCATAAATGCTCATTTGGAGTTTCTATCACCTATTTAGAAACTTAGTAGGATTATGGACAAAAATCTAGTGATGTATTATACATAAGACATTTTTCCAAAGCATTTATTATGATAATTTGTACGTAATTTTAAAAAAAGGCCTGCAGGCAGCAATAAATTTTCCTCTTATCATTGGCCAGACTATAGACAAGAATAGTTGAAGACTAAACAATAAGTAGACAATTTTTGACAAGGTGGCTTCGGCTTCATGTGACATCTCCACTTCTTCTGACAGCCTCATGACGATTTCTTGAAATTCATTTGGCAGAGAAGGGTCCATAATGAATGGGTTGTCAAAAAGTCATCAGGCTGGTCTAACTTAACATTATCATAATCCAATTCATCCACATCTAATAAATCATCTTCTCTTCCAATTGGTATTTCAAGGAATTTTTGTAGTTCATCATTATGCCATACTAGCTGAAAAGCCTACTAAAAGCAGGCAAAAACGATTACTCCGACTCTCCCCGCTACCCATTCCCTCCGATTCCTCAGACTCTCCCTACTCCCACGACCACTCTAACTCCTCGCAATCGGGGACATGCATACATACGAGGGTGGATCAAATATAAACGGGACTTTATTTTTTTTTAAATTTTATTTGTTAGAAAATAAAAAGCGGGTATATGTCACTTTTCTACATAGTCTCCTGCTTTTGTGACACATTTTTCCCAGCGAATAGGAAGTTTTTTAATCCCAGCATCAAAAAACGATGAAGGTTGCTTCTGAAGCCAATTGCGTACGAACCCCTCGACCCCCTCATCATCCTCGAATCGCTGTCCGCCTAGGGCTTCTTTAAGTGGCCCAAACAAGTGAAAATCACAGGGCGATAGGTCAGGGCTGTAGGGAGGATGATCAAGTGGAGTCCAATGCATTTCTTGCAATTTTTGAACAGTTAGAGCTGCAGTATGGGGCCTTGCATTGTCGTGGAGGAGGATGACGTCACGAATTGGTTGATTCCGTCTTTTGCTGCGATATGCAGCCCTCACCTGAGTCAGCAGCTCACAATAGTAGGCAGCATTGATTGTTCTTCGCTCATGCAAAAAATCAATGAGCAAAACGCCTCGATAGTCGAAAAAAACAGTTGCAAGGACCTTGCCAGCAGACAGTCGAGTTTTTGCTTTCACTGGGGCTGTCTCCCCCTTCCTCCGCCACTCCATACTGGCTTGCTTCGATTCGGGTGTGTAATGATGGACCCATGTTTCGTCGCAGGTGACGATGCTAGCCAAAAATGCTTCCCCTTCTTCCTCAAACCTTGCAAAAACCCTCTGACAGACCTCCAAACGTCTCAACTTCTGATCTGCAGTCAAAAGGCGAGGGACCCATCTGGCACACACTTTACGGAATCCTAGGTGCTCTGTAATGATCGTTTGGCAGCTCCCATAACTTACCCCTACCTGCTCAGCGATTTCGGAGAGTCACACGTCGATCATCTTCAAGAATGTCACGAACCGCTTGAATGTTCTCATCCGTAATGCTGCTCCGGGGACGACGATCGTGTTCCTCATTCTCTACTTGTTCTCTTCCCTCCTGAAACTCTTTGTGCCAGGCAAACACACGGGTCCTAGAGAGGGTTTGGTCCCCGAACTGGGCAGTCAACCTTTGAAAAATTTCCGAAGGTTTGACTCTTTCACGGGTAAGAAATTTTATGATAATTCGTTGCTTAATGGAAACGGGCACCTTTTGTTCAGACATCGCGATAACTACTCATGAAAGGTTGTAAAGGGGGAGACGCCCCCCTCATCCACCTTCTAATGAACCTGTTCAAACAATCTCGAAGTGTCGCTTCTGTCAACCGTCGGTGCTCAGAGGTCAGAGTCCCGTTTATATTTGATCCACCCTCGTACATGCATGTACATACAGTGGGGGTTTTATTTAATTAGATTCTTTTGGTTCCATCTCTGTCCACATGTGTGAAGTGGTTAGGAACCATTTCTGAAATATAGTAGGGATACCTAATGTGAAATTTATGCTGACGTCAAATAAAATGTATAAAATCATCAAAAACATAAAATAAAATTATATTTAAAAAACATCATGTGCAGCAAGTGGCTTGTATCTCGTTTGAACGAGATGGTAATGCAGTGGAGAAGTCCACGTTCTATCATATATGAAATTCACCCAGGTCCTCCTCCTTCACGTTCTATCATATGAGATATCAAAGCAAAAGCGCAGTTTCCATAAACACTGGAAACTTGATCGATTAGTTCTTTTCATATTTCATTTCTACATATCTTGAGACAGCACGTAGTATTTTTTCAGCCGAAAATCTTCAAAAATGTTGTTGTAAGAGGCACAGCAAAACAACACTTCTCACGCGTGTTGTCAACTCGTGATTTCTGCTGATTTGAAAGAGGTTATAACCTTACAGGAGGGGCTATGGATATTCTTTGATTCTTATGAGATCTAGCGGTAGTTGACTAAAGTAAAAATACCACAAAGAGCTCGAGGAGACCACCAGAATGCTCTTGAGCCTCGTTTAAAGTTCCATATCGTATATGATAGCTGGTGCAGTTAAGGGTTAACCGAATCTCAGTCCCCGAAACAACTGTATTTGTTTGCCCTAGGCTTGTCAGAACCGGCAAAACACCGAGCAAGGGGATCACAGTCTTCGTCGGACAGTGTGGTTTTTTCCCTTCAATAGAAAACTGATAAGTTTTTACTTACTTCTGCTCTTCTGCGGGTACACTTTTACTTACTTCTGCTCTCTGGCGGTCGATTTCGGCATGATGCCCTCCTCAGAGCTTCGAATTAATGCTAAACTCAAAATGAACAAAAATTAAGATGTCACACAACTATAAACACAGTATTCCATAGCTTGGGTAAAAGCACCAATTACTGACACTTTAAGAGAAATTTTGTGGTTTTTCAACAATTTCTCTCGTATATCTTTCAATTCAATTCGATTCAATTCAATTCGTAAATCTTCTCGTATCTTTCCTCACAATTGAAACTTTTCCCCTTAGGCCAACATCAGTTTCTTCAATTTTGCTCATTAGAATTATCAAAACGACAATCAATTAATTTATTTGCTTAAAATTTGGATGCATCTTTTTTCTCCTATTACCGACATGCATTCACCAGTTACTGACAGTGTGAGGAACCAATTACTGACACCCTGTATCAGGTTCAAATTATTTTTATTTGAAACTTTAAAATAGAAAAAGTAATTTACTTAGTAGGTACCTATATTTTGAAATCACAAAGCACGAGTTTTCGTGTTTTCAACCTTCTTTCTCGAATTTTTCGACAAATTGAAGACGAAATCAAGCTTTCGAAGATGTCTTGTCTCTCGAGTAAACCAACAAGTTTTCGTGTTTTCAACCTTCTTTCACGAATTTTTCGACAAATTGAAGACGAAATCAAGCTTTCGAAGATGTCTTGTCTCTCGAGTAAACCAACAAGTTTTCGTGTTTTCAACCTTCTTTCTCGAATTTTTCGACAAATTGAAGACGAAATCAAGCTTTCGAAGATGTCTTGTCTCGCGAGTAAACCAGCAAGTTTTCGTGTTTTCAACCTTCTTTCTCGAATTTTTCGACAAATTGAAGACGAAATCAAGCTTTCGAAGATGTCTTGTCTCGCGAGTAAACCAGCAAGTTTTCGTGTTTTCAACCTTCTTTCTCGAATTTTTCGACAAATTGGAGGCGAAATCAAGCTTTCGAAGATGCATAAATTCTATACTTTTTTTTAATGATAGAGAATAAGAATAGGAGGAAAGATACGAGTAGGTTCCTACCAGGGAGAGGGGTGTCAGTGACTGGATATGCTCAATGTTAGTATCTGGTGTGCGTACATCCCAAATACTGACACTCCCATAACTAGTTACTAACACCCCTGTTAGGATATGGATCCCTTGCTTTTTTCAAAAGGCGGGTAGTAACATCGTATTCTACGTAAAAACCCTAGTTAATTAGGCTTTGGAACTAAAGATTTCGGAAAACCCCAATTACTGACACTTGTGTCAGTAATTGGGTAAAGGCACGTTTCTGGGTACCCAAATCCTAACACTGAGGAAAAAATGTTATTTTATCAGTTATTTGCACTGGAATTGTGTATTATTATTAGCTAACATCAATACTGGAGCGGTAAAAAGTAAATTGAATGTAGAAACAAAGATGAAACGGTTATAATAGATGAAATTGCGACTCACCTCCTTAGCAAAACCGCCAACGATCGGACAGCAGGTGTTAGACTGATGATGAAACTTCATTCCCGAACCCCTTATCGTCAATGCCGACTAGATTTTGGCGAGAATCGGTAGAAAATAACTGTGACATTGATTTGGTGCCAAATTTGAATCCCTAGGTGACCAGGAACGCTTATTTTTCAAGGAAGAATGAGCATGTGTCAGTAATTGGGGTGGTGTTAGCAATTGGTTCCTTCACCCTATATAACCTAACAGGAATAAAATGATAAAAAGTCTCAAATTTAATACTTAAACAGTATCCGATTTGATGTCTATTTGTTGGTTTTCTTCAAAAATTAAATTTTGTGAATTTTTTATTTTATTGTAAAATTATGTAAAAGTAGCCTCCTGGCCTGTTTATTTCGACATTTTTTCACTGTAAAATCCTGTTTTGGTTCAGAGATGGACAGCGAGAGCGGGGGGATGGCCAGCCCTCAGTCGCAGTCGTCGCCGATGCCGCCGCCTCAGGCGCCGTCGCCGATGGGGCCTCCTCAGCAGGCGCCGTCGCCGATGCCCCCTCAAGGCGCCCCTTCGCCGATGGGCCCTCCGTCGCACCACCCCCACAGCCCCAACTCCTACCAGGGGCCGCCTCATCAGGGGCCGCCTCACCAGGGACCGCCTCAGCAGGGGCCGCCCCCGCAGCACATGAACGGCCCCAACGGCGGAGCCATGCAGCAGGGGACCCAGACCTTTCAGCAGCACCCTCCCATGCCGCCTCATCAGCAGCAGGTTAGTCTTATTTCTCAACCGTTTTGTGTCCCTGCCAGAAGGACACATCGCCTGACCCCTGTTTGCTCACGATTTTTTTCGTTTTTTTCACAGAATTTCAATCCCACCTATTTGGTACTGTAGCCTATTACTTCTGAAGCCTTGCCCAGCTGAAAGAATATTAATTTCATTATCAGCGGCCGAGGAAATCAGCTTTTCCTTGTGTCATCCTTCCAAGTCATTTCCAACTCGGCGTTTGGTGTCCCTGCCAGAATAAAATAATAAATAATGAAATATAATTAACAATGATAATATAATTAATTACTAAATAAAATAATAATAAATAAATGAAAAAGAAAAACGCTGCAAATTATTACACAATGGTTTATTATTTTTCTATATAGATCACTCGTCTACAAAATCACCAACCATCCAATATGAAGGAAAAAAAAAATCAGAATCACCAACTATCGATTACATTTCGATCAGCTCTAATTTGAACGGAGATTAGGCCTCTTATGCGATTCACACTCGTGTTTTGATTTATATATATATATATATATATTTCAAAATAAACACTTAAATTTTCGTAGGGAGCGAACGGTTAGTCCTACAGAGCTCCGCGTGGTCTCAAAAAATTCTAAAAATTCTATAGAATCTTAAATTGAAGGAAAAACAATACCTTTATATCAAAATTTTTTGAGTTGGGGCGTTTTCAAAATTTCAAAATTGATTTTGGAACCCTTAGAAGTGACCTACATCAACCAAAAGCTTCGGGGCACAACTAGACCCCAAATGGAGCCTACATACCAAATTTCATCAAAATCGGTCAATGCTAAGTGGCAAAAGTGCCGCGTACGACGGACGGACGGCCAAATTTTTATTCGATTTTTGGATTCTACGTACCTTGAAACGTAAACCATCAAATTTTGAGGGGGTGTTAAATTTTTTTTTTTTCTTGGTTGATTCCAAAGGTTCATTATTGAAAATAATAAACCAAAATTAATGAAACAGTCCATCGCAGTCCCCCCCCCCCCCCCCCTCTTAGGTATATCACTACTTCTGCGTCTACAGGAAGTTATACTATATCCTCAAGTCTAAATACCGTTATAAAATGAAAAAAAAAACAAAGAAAATTAAGAGCATGCCTGTGTGCGCAGAACACACACGCTCATAGATTGGAAAATACGTCAATCTAAGCGGGGCTGGTAAAATATAATTCGAAAAGCAGACTGTATAGAAAAATCACGGATTATGAAATATTAGGGCTGATGACTCACCAGCCGATGCACCGCGGTGTGTTTCCCCAGGCCTGGGGGCGTCTTTCCTGTTCTGGAAGATCCGTTGAAGGAGGAAACCGACCGTGTTACTCGATTACGTTCACAATCCGTGTACAAATGGTTGAAAACAACGTTGAATTTAATACTGGTGGGTAACCACTTAAAATGACTTTGAAATAGCGTTCAAAGAGGGGGAAATTATCGATTTTAGACAACTAAATTTCATCTAAACTTTCGGTAAAATTGCGGTAACGCATCAGGAGATTCGTGGGGCACGAGAAGAAGAGCAGAAGTGGTAGAGGGCTAGGCTACTCAGGTGGGGGAGGACATGATTCGACCGATAGCGTCGCCAGATAGAAGCACCTTATGGGTATCTACTGCTGTGGCTCGAACAATGCCATTACAGGACGTGAACATAGCAAGATCCAAGAATGTGGGAATAACTCGAAAGCGCCACTAATTGACAAGATCAAACTTTTTTTACATGAAAGTAAGGCTATTCAACAATTATGTACGAACATGAACGAGTGCTTGGAAACGATTTCCGAATTGTTATTTTCGGATTTGTAGTAAAATGACCAGGCCAATGGTATGGTACTGATCCCATATTTTGAAAAATCATATCTCAAGAAGAGAGGAGAGTCTAGCCCCCAGAAAGTGTTGTCGGGTTTCAGCGCTACCTACCGCCACTTCAACGAACTACCATTACTAATATCTTATCAGGTGATCATGCTCGCGACCCCATTACCGTCGCTCCTCTAACTTGCAGTTATCCCAAGATTACAAACTTGCAGTTATCTCCACTATAATAATGCATTCTGCTTGATTCGTCCCTCCAAAACACAAAAATGCAATAACAAGTTCCTTTTCCTCGCAATTTAAAAAGGCAGGGAAGCAGAGCCGCCAATCTTAGAAATGAGCGGTAAAACCGAGGTAAGCCTACTTTTCAGAAATGCTGCTTGACCACGCTCACATCGAGCTGATAAGGATGGTAGTTCGCTGAAGTGGCGGTAGGTAGCGCTGAAACCTGACAACTTTTCCTGGGGGCTAGACTCTCCTAAGAAGAGATCAATCTATAAATTTCGTTCTTTTTACAATAACTCTAAAAACTAATGTAGTTTCATTTACTTTGGCGTTGACAATCCTAACAATGAGGAAGAATTAAAAAATTTGATGCAAAGGAACAAAAAGTAGGTCGAATGGGTTTTTAGTCGTTGTGCTCGATGTTTTGTGTCCCTGGGAGAGGGACACAATCGCGAAAAAACCAGGTTCGCCAACAAAAAAATTTGGCGGTGCACTTTTTCTCACTGTCACTCGGTAAATAAAGAAACCCACCGACACTATCGGCTGTTAAGCAACCCTGGACGGAATTAATCGATTATTTCGTTGTGTCCCTTTCCTAGGGACACAAAACGTCTAGGTCCAAGATCCCGTTCAGATGGCTGAGCATCCGGCGTACCTACGATGTGTCCTCAGAGGGACACAAAACGCTAAAGGGTTGAAAATAATATCCGACCCTATTTCGGGGGTATAGCGGCATCTAGCGTCATCTACTGGACCGAAAGATTCAGTAGGTAGGTGAGAGGCATCTCTGCTCGTTTTTACATGAGAATGTCAGTTCGAAGTTGACCTCGTGTGTGAAAGTCGTCCACTCGGAAGTGAAATGACAAAAGCTAGTCGTTATTTCAATTCTGTTTATTTCCGATAACTAATGCTTGTCCTGAATGAGTAGTGTCGTTTTATGTGCGTAATAGACTCCATTCGGCAGGAGTGATTTGACTTGGGCCTCGTCTTGAGCAGAGTTGGATTTGGAATGTTCCAGTGTTTTCATTGTTGATTGTTCGGTTATTTCAATTTAACAATTAGAAATTTCCCACTTTGTCCTATTTTGGTTTATTATTTTCAATAATAAACCTGTGGAATCGACCAAGAAAACAATTTAACCCATCAACCCTCATCAAGTATGGAAAGTCATTTATCAGTTATGCGAAGAAATCACTAGAAATTTACCACGAACAGACATTGATCTCAAAATATTGAATAAACTGGAATTCTGGACCTTATCTTCGGGCTCTCCCTTCAATCTTAACTTCGGATGAATGAAAAGAAGTCTAAAAATTACCATCATCACCAAAATGTAAACATAAAACCGCTGATGTTCTTTCTGTTCTATAGAAATATAGGAGCTATTAAAATGTGTACCTAGTAGATATTGGAATATTACAGAAAATAAATGAGAACGACTTGCTTGGGCAAATTCAAAAGACATAATGTATTTTTCAATTCATGATTGAACGGGTGATAAATATGACGGGTGGTGTTGTGTTGGTAATCAAAATGTTATAATTTAGTAGTGACTTCAACAGGAGCGGGTTGATACAAGAGGAAACAGTCGAGTATGGAGATCTAAACTATTTATTTCCAGTAAAAATCAAAACCGTACAAAATGATAGAACTCGTCTCTCTTAATACCTATAATTATAAATATGATAAGTGCCTAACCTTAATCCTAAGTATCATAATACAATCTCACTCACTTCATAGGTGTACCTATCAAATCATGGAATCCGCATGAAAATTCTGGTCAATTTTTCAAAATATGTTGGAAAGATCGAATGTTGAAATTACTCCAATGAAGTTACAAACGATGCAGAAAAGAGGCTTGGAACGGTGGAATTTATAATATCCAATCTATTACCAGCAGTTTTAGTAAAATAGAAGGGCTCCAATCACAAAAAAGAAATTATACATGGAACCTTGAGGGAATGATGAGACATTAAAAAGAAATAATCAGCAGAACAATCATACCTACCAGTTGGTAGTTTTTGGGTGGAAGAGTAAACTGTATAGTATCCATAAATACAATTAAGATTTCTGACCTTTGCGTCAATCAGGAAATCCATGCTAGGAAACTAAGATGGGAATGAGAAACTTTTTGCATGGAGGAGCAATTTGTATAGTATCCATGACCACAATCACGGTTTTTTTTTCATTTTTGTTTCAATCAGATTCGCTTAATGAGAATTATAAACTACATTATTTATAGTAGTAGGTAGTATTTTAGCAGTTGATGCGTGGAGGAGCAAGCTGTTTAGTATCCATGGACACGGTTAAGGTTTCTTTTCTGTTGTACCAGAGTCTGACTGTTCGAGAAAAAATACTTGCTGATATCAAATTTCAGGAGGAAAAATTTGAATTGTGCTTCATGACAACATAATAAAGTTTAACATAATACCTAGGTACTAGTAGTTCAAATATAATTTCAAAAACGAGACGTACAAATCGAGGATGCGGAGGGTAGCGAGGTGTGGTTTGTACTGCAGGAGGGAGATATCTGAGATCATTCTTCATCTACTTCAAACACGTCGACAAGTTTTCGTGCCAAAGACTCTGTGGAGGCGGTGATAATCCGTCCTGTCTCGCAGTCGAAAACTCCTCCTGGAATCAAAACGAAAATTTGGCTTCGAATTTCAAGTAGCTACCGGTTCATTTCTCCAAAAGTTCCTATAATACAGTACACCCGTGATTTCTTTACAGTGTCACTAAATTTGAAGTCCTGAACATACCGTTTGCCAAGTTGGGTGGGCAATGTAACTTCCTCTCAAAATAATGTGGACATGTAGGGTGAGCTGGTGTGAAAATGCTTGGCACTACTGAGCAGCATCTCTACAAAATTCCCCATTATGGAGCTGGATTTTCACGATCTATCGAGAAACCCTCCGATTATGCTTAATGATTTTTGAATTTCTAAAAATGGTTTGTTATTGTGTGGCCCCTACTGATCGTATTCTGATGAAATCAGTTTACATTCTTCTTGAGCCGAGCCCCAAACTACCCAGAAAATTTGAGCAAAAGGAGCTACTAGATTGTAAGAAACTAAATTTCTTTAATGGCACTTCTGTCTTGGAGGATCAGCACGCTTTTCCTCAACAGACGACCACTCCTTCGAATCCGAGGCCTTCTCTCCCTCCCTCTCATACCATGCCTGGTGTGATCCTTTTCCATGTTGTCTCATAATGCTTCCTAGGCATCTTTCTTCTTTCTTTACGTAGCTCTACAGCCCTGGGTGGGCTTTGGCTTCCCTCACTTCTTCTTTTTCTGGGTTTCTGAACGTTAGGTTTTTTTACGGGGTGGGAGTGTTAGCCCCACGCCCAACCCCCACCCTGGAGGACCAGGAGTTTTACTTCGGGCTGCTCCTGCCCTAGAGGGGTTGCCTTCCACGGCTCAAGAGACCTCTCTTCCCCGGCCAGTTTTGGTCCGCCCCGGGTATTTTATTTCCCCGGTACCCACCATATCTGGTAAGCATTCCCAGATCAGCCACCTGGGGAGGCGCCCGATGGGAGACTGGCCTAACTCCACACGGATCCTAGGCATCTCATACATTGATCTTTGTGGACGTAGCTCTCAATGTGACTGAGCCATCTTAATCTTGCACGCCTAATGAATGATACGAAGTCAGGTTGCGCATTCAGCCTCCTCAACTCTTAATTTTTCCTGATTCTCCATCGCCCATCCTCGTACACTGGCCAAAATACGATACGGAGAATCTTCCGCTCCCACCAGTTTTGCGGTAGTCATGGCCAAGGATTCGCTACTATATGTCATCATGTGTCATTGTTTACTACTATAAGTCACTATACATCACTTTGCTACTATATGTCATTACTGGTACTGGTATTTCTTGAATATCACATGCCTTGATCTGGAAAAGTCCCCTGACTTCAACTCTTGAATATCCCAGAATCAAGCAATCCGTGACTTAATTTCATCAGTGACATCATTGTCGTTCGTCACTATTGCACCCAAGTATTTATAAACTGGCTGCAAATAGGGAAGCTGTGATGAAGAATGCTAGGTCAGGAGGTGATCTGCTCGAGGTATTCATATAAACCGTTTTGGTTTCATTGATCTTCATTCTTTAACTGCCACAGCCCTCTCGAACTCCTCAAATGCTCTGGAGAGTGCAGGAATAATTGTCTTCGCCATCGCATCCACATTATACACATGCTAGGTGATGTGTCAGGCGGGGAGGGGAGTTCTTGAACTCGGCCAGAGTCCGCTACCTGAGAGATTAAGACGATGATAGAAGTATTGAACTCGGCCCGTGTCTCGGGCACTGAGATATTGAAGTGGGCCACGCGCCTCAGATCAACAGAGGCCCTCAAAGATACTGCGATCAGTATTGAACGAACGTGCCTGCAATGTCCTTACGGTACGAAATATATTCACCGAAGTGCTGCTCAGTTTTCAAAAAGAAGTATACGTAATGATTAACAGCCGGGAAGAACCAGGCCAAAGACAATCAAAATCTGGAGAAGGTAGACTCAAATTTCTCGAGTCTTGTTTTCAAAAGCTGGGATCTGCTGGAATTACAGACATCGAATTCGTCCGCCGCGTTTCCTCATACTATGCGTCAACTATCTAGAATAAAATGATTGACTTTCCTCCTCTTGGATATTTTGCATTAATTTTCTTCACCTCTATTTTTTTCAACCTCATGACTTGGGTCGAGTTCAATACTACAACTTTCGAGGCATGGGCCGAGTTCCATACATCAGTTTCGAAGCGTTGGGCCGTGTTCAATACAATTTGGGTCGCAGGAATTACTTTGGTCCCAGTTCAATAGCAGCCGGCGGGAGTAGATGGTTCCTCTCCATTGCCAAATTAGAGATGCGTCATTGCCAGGTTATCCCAACCTGGTTAACTCTTTGCTTCAGGCCAAACTTTCTAGCTAAAGTTGTAGCAACTAGTCAAGTTGGTGCTCGAGTTCGTAAACAGAACCAACATACCTAGTGACATTCCCAAGGGATGCTGACCCCTGAGGATGCTGACTCTCCCCTTGAAGTATGATATACTCAACCAAGACCAACACGTTTCCAACATCAACTGGAGGGCAGGCAGGTGACACTTTGACCGAAATTGGTGTGTCAGTCGCCTGGGGCTCACCCTCACGTGGTACTGGTAGTTGGGATGAGGAATAGACCATTTCCTGGTACTCCTGCTATCCCCAGAGCCCCGACAAGGTAGCAGGCCTGGAGGCAGAGAAATTGTTTCCTGGTCCCTAACTGCTCTACTCCTGTCAGGGGTGAGTACCACAGCCCTAAAATTAAGGGGTTACAGGAGAGGGGCCAAGCACACATCTTTACCCTGGTCGAACCTCTGTACTGTGGAAACTCCGGCCCCGTGTTCACTGCAGATAGGATTTACTCTATTGAGATCGTGTTTGCTTACCGTCGATGTCCATAATGGTGCCTCCAGCTTCGGTGATGATGAGAGAACCCGCTGCGAGGTCCCAGGGGAAGAGATGTTCCACGTGGTAGGCGTCCCAGGCCCCCAGAGCCACCATGCACAGCGACAGCTGAGCCGATCCCAGACACCTCATCCTGCCAACCCCCAAAAACATGAATGAATTTCAGTTATGTAAAATTTGGAACTGAATGATATTTACACCTTTGACTCAAATGGGATATTTTACTCATTATCTGACTGAATTTACTTTTGATTGAATTGTTTGAATTTACTATTTAGTTCAGTCATTTTTGTTCCTAAAGAAAAATTCAAACGATGAACTCCCATAATTTTTCACGGTGAAGAATACAATCATCATATATTCTCGCATGCGCATCAATTATGTTTTTCTTATGGGAACCCCAGTTATTATTGCAGATTCGGATTCCACGCCAAATTTCGTGAACGTTTGACTCTTCACTCGATGTTTTTTCAACCCGTTCAACCTGAATGTTTTGAAAACCTAGACCGTGGAAACCCCTAAGTGTGGCACATAAAATTTGATTGTTTTCCTGGCACATAACATGTGATGGTATCCGTTAGTAGGCGAAAAAGGGCAAATTCAGAGAAAAAAGAACAATTAATGCATGGGAAAAGTACAATAATACGAGAGGATTGATGTTTTTGAAGAATTTCTTTAAAGTTTGGGAGCTGGTAGTTCTTTTAAACCTATTGAATTATTTTATAGTGTTTGTAATAAATTATATTTTCATATAGTAAGGGACATTAGGGCTCTTACATTTTGGCGCAGTCGTGTTAAATATTGACGTGATAACGTCTTATAAATTGGTTTACCGGGAGACACTTCAAGAAACTGCGTTACGCTCCGCTCACGGAGGGGTGCAGCTCGGCGCTCCCTAAAGGCGGGCGGCCCCTCCCCTTCCCCGGCGCTCACAAAAGCGGGAGCGCCCCGCCCCCCTTCCCTGGCACTCACTCCCCCCCCACCCATGGGAAATACCTACTACCTACGGGAAATACCTACTCTGTGCAACTTGACAAAGAATTTTATTTTATCCTTCTTCCTACTATACGAATGAATATTAACATTGAAATTATTTTACCACTCAAAGTCGTTGTCACGTAAAACTTTCGCCCGTGTACCGACTTTACAGGCAACAACACAGGGTTTTTTTTAGTGTAAATTATGTTTTCGGATGTGATCAACTTGCAGTTCCGGGCGGATAACGGGGTTCCATGTTTGATTGAGTTTCAGCTCCCAGCGTGCGATGAAAGGTTTTATTACTGTCACATTAAATTATTTACTGGATAAAATGAAAATAATGTTACTTGTGGATTAGATAGGTAGATGGAAAACCCTGTTTTTGAACGACTTCAAGACGGCCGTAGGCCCGAAGGAGAAGGGATCTCAATTCGGTGTGTCACGGGACGACGATTTTTTTAATGTTCGTACAGCTTGCATTTCTTTTCTCCAACTCATGTCCGTATTTTGTGTCATAATTTCATTAAAATCAAGTCGGATCATCACGTGAATCAGCGTTGAACATTAACAACATGACTATTTAACGCAACATTTTGAAAGTATTCATTAGGGGGGGTTTCAGTCGTTGGCCGTTCCTTCCTCGTTCCAGGTTAGTCTTATCTCTTAAGAACCAGACCTCGGTTGCCCCTTCCCACCCCCCACCACCGTCTGCCTCTTCCATCCACTAGCTTTCCCATAGCTTGTCAGTTTTCATCAACAGTTTTTCCCATTTTTCCCAGGAAATAATCATCCAATTTTTTTGTTTCTTGTGTCATTCTTGTTTTAATTTATAGTCTCTACACCCACGCACTAGTTCAGTTCTAAACATAAAATTCCAAAAATAAAAAATAAGTAAAAAGTTGAACCAAAATTTGAAATTTTCAAGGATTATCGAAATTCATTATGCATCTACTAGGGAATTGAAAAATTGAAAATTGCCGTTGAAATCCTCAAAATCGAACAAATTTTGCCAGAGAAAAGGGAATTTGGAGGATCTCGAAGGAATGGTTTTATAAAACTATTCATGCTGGTGGTTTTCTTGTCCTTATAACCAAACTATTGTCTCGCTCCATAACTTTACTCACCCCTGAGTTTGGGCGACGCAAGAGCGGTATCGCTTGACGAACTTGTCCCTGATCGCTGGTGCTGAGGCGAGAGAAATTTCGAACCCGACGACAGCATCTTTAAGTTCTGTGGTGGCAGAGACGTGGATGGGCTTCCCGTTGAGGAAGGCTCCTTTTCCCTTGATGGCCGTGAAAGTCTGGTCCTGCATGGGGTTGCAGACGACCCCGATGACCATCTCCTTCTCGACGGCCAGGGCGACCGAGATGGCGCTGTGAGGGAAGCTGTGGACGAAGTTGGTCGTGCCGTCGATGGGGTCGATGATCCACGTGGGTGCGTTCGTCAGCTTACACGTGGAGGATGTTTCTTCACCGATGAATTTGTGGTCCGGAAACGCCTTCGACAGGGTTTCTATGATGTAGACTTCGGTTTTCTTGTCGAATTCCGTAACAAGATCGTAGGAAGAAGATTTTTCCTCCACTGTCTTGGACCCTTCAAAGCCTTTGATGACAATCTAAAAAACAGATATTTGTTTTCATCGTCTTATTCCACTAGAATGTTATCTGGAAATTGAAGTTCAGTCAAGAACAGTACACTCACGCTCAGACCATAGATTCAGGACAAAGACATCAAGAAAAAAAAGTTGTGATAGAAAATGGCTACTTTTCCGTTACTTTCTCTAAAACATGGTTCATACTTTGAGCTAGACGCCAAACTGTTGTTATCATATCGATACCTTACAGCTCAAAGGCGCTATGTCATCTTCCACATTTTCTATTTTTTTTTAATTTCAGAAAAACTTAATTCAACGAACTATTATTGATTTTCTTGACGATTATAGATTGAAAATTTATTGAAGAAATTAGGGTGTTTAGTGAAATAAGCCATTATGTTAGGAATTGTGCATTGGTGATGATTTCTTTTGCGTTTTTCTCAAAACTCCGTTTCTGCACATAGCTCCTTTGTGCTTTGAGGTATCGATATACTATACAGGGTGTCCCAAGTCGAATGAACAATAAACAAGAACAATGAACAATTCAAACTTCAGGAATCGGTTCTACAAATTTGCAACTACTCTTCCCTCTCAACATTTTTTAACCCGCTCAAAATGCCAATTTTTTCATTTTGATGTTTCGTTCTTGTTAACTAATTGCCTTGGGTATTTTCCATGCAAATTCAAATCAGATTACACCTTTGGAAAATGTATTAATTCCTCAAATTACGAGCTCATTACCATGTCAGAACAATAGAAGTGTTTCTACCCCAAGCTTGAAACTTTGTCTATTTCCATTTTGACATGGATACGTCTAAGGCGTGGGGGAGAGTGTAATAAGAAAAAATGCAACGTTAATGTTTCGTTCTATTTTCACGTACAACCAACCTATCTGTCCTTCCCATCACCGAAGAAAACCTCGACCTTACCTGCAATCAATTCCGATATGCCATCACCATGAGATATGGGTACGAGCCCAGCTGCTTACCAGCCTCATCTGATGGGTGTGGAGAAAGCATGAGTCAGACCCGCGCCCTGAACTGCATGAAAGGAGGTTAAAGTGGAGCCAGACGAGTGATATGCTGGCCAACCATACATGGGCTGGGGTGGCCACAGAGACAGTCTAGAGAGAGACAGTCAGCTCGGATTGCTGACTTACAGGCCAGTGGAGTATGGGACATTGAATGTCTTACCTCTTTCCAATGTGGAAATCGGTTAAAGGAGAACTGAGGCCAAGCCTTATGCTCTCCCCCCTACTGCAAGCAGCAGAGGAAAAGCTCCTCCGGAGAGGGATTGTTCACACAATCAGAGTCGATACATAATTGCATCTCCCTGTTACTTCTTACTGGTAAAAGCCGCATGTTCTAGCTCGTGCTTCCAGACTTTGCGGGTCTGGCGCCCGAGTTTTTGGTAATTCGCAAAACTCACATGCCGGGATCCGAGTGCCAGGTCAATGAGTTGGCCATGGCCCTGGGATCCCTACCCAGCTCTGCAGAACCCGCACTGCAGCCTGGGTTTTGTTAACCACGACCCCCGCGAATCCGACCTCAATTGGGGGGCAGACAGGTGGCACTTTGACTTTAGTCAGTGTGACGGTAGCCTGGGGCTCCCCCCACCCGCGGTACCAGTTTAAGGGTAGGACCATTAACCAGTGTGCTGGCACAGCCCGCGCCCCAGAAGCCATGACTGGTCACAGGCCTGGAACAAATAGTCTGGGAGTATGGGACATTGAATGTCTTTCCTATTTCCAATGGAAATCAGTTAAAGGAGAACTGAGGCCAAGCCTTATGCTCTCCCCCCCTACTGCAAGCAGCAGAGGAAAAGCTCCTCCGGAGAGGGATTGTTCACACAATCAGAGTCGATACATAATTGCATCTCCCTGTTACTTCTTACAGGTGGAAGCCGCATGTCCTAGCTCATGCTTCCAGACTTGCGGGTCTGGCGCCCGAGTTTTTGGTAATTCGCAAAACTCACATGCCGGGATCCAAGTGCCAGGCCAAGGGGAGTATGAGACAAATAACTACTATTTGATTTCAAGGAGAGCCGATCCAAACTGGATTTCGCAACCCCCTCCATCTGCAAGCAGATAGATGAAACCCCGGAAACCCTAGAAGGGTGATCGAGGGAGTGGAAGGAACTCACCACACGAGAGCCCTAGGGGAGCTAGTCATGACTATCAGCTCCTCTAGGTACCTGTTTGTATTAACACCACAGGTTAGGCCGAACCTTCTAGCTAAGGTTCTACCAACTAGACAGGTTGGTACCCGAGTTCATAACAGAACTCACATGCCGAGAGACATCTTCAGGGGGCAAGCCCTTGAGGAGGCCATCTCTCCCCTTGTAGCCTTCTTGGTACAAGCCCATGAAGTAGGGTTTGCTCAACCACGACCACCACGAATCCAACCTCAACTGAGGGGCAGGCAGGTGATGCTTTGACCGAGGTCAGCGCATCTGTAGCCTGGGGCTCCCCTCGCCCGTGGTACTGGTATTTGAGATGAGTAATGAGCCTTTTACGGCCTTACTGCTATCCCCAGAAGCCTTACCAGGTAACAGGCCCGGAAGCAGAGAATTTGTACCTGCTCCCTAACCGCTCTACTCCTGTCAGAGGCATGAGCCGGTGCCCTAACATTAAGGGGGTACAGGAGAGGGAGGCATGATGCACTTCGGTACCCATAAGGGAGTATGGGACAGTGGGAAAGTGGCGTTATGACAACCGCATAATCAATTTTGACGCTCCCTCCTACTGCACCAGGGACTGGTCAACCATTGCACAAGCTGCTCGTGAAACGCATCGTAAATATTGAAGTTGGTAGGTTGAGGGAGGATTTACTGCGTCAATATCCTTATAATTTTTTATTTTGTATTCTTAGTCGAGTGCACTTTCGCTAGGTGACTAGCATCATCAGGACTTCTGATAGGCATTAAGTGGCAGGTACATCCTTGTTTTGGTGCATTTGTTTAGAGCCATGTATTCAATGTGTACTGGTCTCAGCAGGTACGGTGAGGATTTAGGATTTCTATGCATCTGGTCTTTGTCATCAGGTTTACTGGTATTTCCAGTAAGAAAATAGTTCGTATTTAAATTCTTCGAATACCCAGGTTTCGTTTTTAGTATTATTTCCAGTATGGTGACACTAGGTTTGTTGTAGTGAGCTGAGGTATTCAATAGTTCGTTCATTAGGATCTCTGATTTAGCATTTGGTTTCATTGATATGTGTCTGAATTTGAAAAAGAACTTGAAAACAAAATTTTCCCTTTATTTGAAGAACTTGAGCACATGTACAACAGTTAACCTAGTCCTTTTACACCTGTTGCACATGTGCTCAAGTTCTTCAAATAAAGAGCAAAAAAAATTTTCAAATTCAGATATATCATTGAAATCAAATGCTGAATAAGAGATCCTAATGAACAAACTATTGAATACCTCAGCTCACTACAACAAACCTAGTGTCACCATACTGGAAATAATACTAAAAACGAAACCTGGGTATTCGAGGAATGTAAATACGAACTATTTTCTTACTGGAAATAACAGTAAACCTGATGACAGAGACCAGACGCTTAGTAATCCTAAATCCTCACCGTACCAGCTGAGACCAGTACACATTAAATACTGTTAGCAGATTGAAAGAATGCGGCTGGTCAATTTCCCGAAGGGCATACCTGCTAACAAAGACGACTACCTGTTCCAAAATCTTAGGTAGCCTGGTGAGTCGGGCTGAGGAAAGCACCGAGCCTCCATATCTCACCCCTTTCGTAATGCGGGCATAGAGCATACTCGAGTCATAATTCAGTAGAGGAGGTAGATAATTCATAATGATAGTGGATAATTGATTGAATTTGACGCCCGTTCCCACAATGCCCTTATTTTTACATTTTTACGGTATTTAAGTTAGTTTGATAATTTTAGTGACAGGGTCAAAAACACGAATTGAGATTGAAAAAAACTTGGAAAAACAAATGGTTAACAAAATTGGTAAGAGACATTTTTATACTCAAATTAGCTGTACAGTCGATCTTTGAAGTTTGGCCCATCTCAATAGTAGACACCCTGTTTAGAATTGGGAACCACTGCATTTAGGTCAAAGGCCTGTAATAAACCAACCCTTTCACTTCATCATTGGTGGAAAGTCAACAACCCTCGGTCTCATTTTCCTGGCTTGAGTGGCAGGTAGAAGAAGGACGATGTTTTTGGGACTGTAATACTCATGGACACCTTACCAAGCCATCCGCATTCTTTCAATCTGCAAACAGTACATGGCTCTAAACAAATGCACCATAACAAGGATGTACCTACCACTTAATGCCTACCAGAAGTCCTGATGATGCTAGTCACCTAGCAAAAGTGCACTCGACTAAGAATAAAAAATAAAAAATTATAAGGATATTGCTGCAGTAAATCCTCCTTCAACCTTCCAATTCGATTGAAGAAAGGAGAAGACTTCACATGATGCACCGTAAATATGATCTAGCAGCCGAAAACGTTTGTGGTTCGTTCACACCACTGATAGGTTCATTTGATGTTCTTCACAGAATTTCAGGCTTTCCTGAAAAGAGCAGCAAGCAGGCTATCAGAAAAGTGGGAAAGAGACTTGTCCGAGACAAGTGGGTTTGTTAAAGTTGAACAGCAGGTAGCGGGGGGATAGGGATAGTTGCGGGTCGTATCTATCTGACTGGGGGGGACCAAGAAGAAGATACGAATTCTCGGGACAGAAGACGGAGCGCTTCAAGAATTCACTTTCGTTACCGAATGAATTCAAAAGGCCCAACCCTAACCTACCCTCAACCATATCAACCACAATTAAAAAACGCTGCAAATTGTTACGCAAAGATTTATTATTTTTCTATATAGATCACTCGTCTGCAAAGAACACGGCTATGCCATTGTCATAGCCAATCATAGGTACTACCTACCGCATACCTACTTCCCAATCAAGTTTATTTAAAAGAAATAAAAGCTTCACACTCAGTTCGAAGAAACAGGGAGTTGTGGGTGCCTTCATCAGGAAATTCGATTTCTGGTTGCTAAGGACGCAAAACTGAGTACAACTCGGAGAAACGAACATCCATTGCATTTTGGCCAGCTAACATTTGAACGGAGATTAGGCCTCTTTTGCGATTCACGTTCTTATTTCTGTCGTAATTCCAACCCTTAAGTTCTCGTAGGGAGCGAACAATTTGTCCTACAGAGCTCTGAGTGGTCTCATTCGATTCTAAAAAGTCAATGCAATTTTAAATTGGTGAAAAAACAATACCTTCATATCGAGATTTTTCGAGATAGGGCGATTTTGGAAGTTACAGCCCTTAATTTTCACCCCTTAGAAGACTTCTAAGGGGTGAAAATTAAGGGCTGTAACTTCCAAAATCGCCCTATCTCGAATGTAGCCACTTAGTGGCTTACATCAACCAAAAGCTTCAAGGCACAACTAGACCCCAAATGGAGCCCATATGTATAACAAATTTCACCAAAATCATGATAATTAATGAAAGTTCCGCGGACGGACGGATTTTTGGTTTATTATTTTCAATAATAAGCCTTTGGAATCGAGCAAGAAAAAAAAAATTTTAACCCCCCCTCAAAATTTGATGTTTTACGTTTCAAGGTACGTAGAATCCGAAAATCGAATAAAAAAATTTCCGTCCGTCCGCCGTACGCCGTACGCGGCACTTTTCTTAGTTACCATGGACCGATTTCGATGAAATTTGGTATATGGGCTCCATTTGGGGTCTAGTTGTGCCGCGAAGCTTTTGGTTGATGTAGGTCACTTCTAAGGGGTGAAAATTAAGGGTTGAAATTTTCAAGAGTGCCCTAGCTCGAAAACTCTCGAAATAAAGGTATCGTTTTTTCACTAATTTTAAATAGTACTGAATTTTTAAAAATTTTTGAGACCACCCGGAGCTCTGTAGGGCAAACCGTTCGGTCCCTACGAGTACTTGAAGGTTTTCCTTCGATAAAACAGAATCATGAGTGTGAATCGCAAAAGAGGTCTAATCTCCGTTGAAATTTTTTCTGACTAAAATGCGATCGCTGTTCATTTCTTCGATTTGTATACAGTTTTGCCTTCTGCGTAACCAGTAATCAAATTTCCATAATCAAAAGTCAATGGAGAATACTGAAGGCGCCTGAGTGGTCACTGATCAGCTGAGTGAGCTCCAAGGCCATTTCCTCTCCTGTTGAACGCAGGAACCTGAAATTTGAGAGGGCGGGTCAATTGAGAATGCTGAAGGCGCCTGAGTGGTCACTGATCAGCTGAGTGAGCTCCAAGGCCATTTTCTCTCCTGTTGAACGCAGGAACCTGAAATTTGAGAGGCAGGGTCAATGGAGAATGCTGAAGGCGCCTGAGTGGTCACTGATCAGCTGAGTGAGCTCCAAGGCCATTTCCTCTCCTGTTGAACGCAGGAACCTGAAATTTGAGAGGGCGGGTCAATGGAGAATGCTGAAGGCGCCTGAGTGGTCACTGATCAGCTGAGTGAGCTCCAAGGCCATTTCCTCTCCTGTTGAACGCAGGAACCTGAAATTTGAGAGGGCGGGTCAAAGGGGAATGCTGAAGGCGCCTGAGTGGTCACTGATCAGCTAAGTGAGCTCCAAGGCCATTTTCTCTCCTGTTGAACGCAGGAACCTGAAATTTGAGAGGGCGGGTCAATGGAGAATGCTGAAGGCGCATGAGTGGTCACTGATCAGCTGAGTGAGCTCCAAGGCCATTTCCTCTCCTGTTGAACGCAGGAACCTGAAATTTGAGAGGGCGGGTCAATGGAGAATGCTGAAGGCGCATGAGTGGTCACTGATCAGCTGAGTGAGCTCCAAGGCCATTTTCTCTCCTGTTGAACGCAGGAACCTGAAATTTGAGAGGGCGGGTCAATGGAGAATGCTGAAGGCGCCTGAGTGGTCACTGATCAGCTAAGTGAGCTCCAAGGCCATTTCCTCTCCTGTTGAACGCAGGAACCTGAAATTTGAGAGTGCGGGTCAATGGAGAATGCTGAAGGCGCCTGAGTGGTCACTGATCAGCTGAGTGAGCTCCGAAGCCATTTTCTCTCCTGTTGAACGCAGGTAGCTGAAATTTTAGAGGGAAGGTCAAGGGAGAATACAGATGGTGGTAGGTGCTATTGATGGAGAACCAGTGATCTATACAGAAGGGTGATCTATACAGAAAATAATAAACCTTTGAGCAATGATTTGCAGCGTTTTTAGATTCGATTTTCAGAATCGAATGTACTTACCTCAAACGTAAACCATCCAATTTTGAGGGGGGTCAAAATTTTTTTTCTTAAAAATAATAAACCAAAAAAGGAGAACGTATAAGTAGGTCATGTGCACGAGTGCAGGAGCATTGAATTTAGACATAATGTGATGCGAAACCTCCATTCTACAATGAACAATGATTATTTCCAAGTATCAAAAGGTAAAACGATTACTGTGAAATTCAGTAAAATCGGGAACGGAGCGAACGGTTGGTGTTACAGAGCTCCGGGTGGTCTCATTCGATTCTAAAAATTAAATACTATCCTGAATTGATGGGGGTTCACTTTTCCCTTGGTTATACATGGTAATAATCATTTGGCTGAATTTCCATTTGTCATAGGGGCTTGCGAATTTGCTGCTTAGGGGTGGGAAATTTGAGATTCTTCTCCTGTTTGCCTTATTCTTCATTCCAAAATTTTTGGTATTTTCCTTGTACATTTTTTGCATGTGGTAGATGTAGTCATCCTTATATGGTGCAATTGGGTCACCAGATCTCCCTGCTTGGGAATTATTATTTGGCACTTGATTGAAAAAGCAAGGAAAAGGGGTATTATTTAAAATAGCCAGTGGAAAGACTTAACCTTTTTTAAACATTGTTTCCCAGTTTAATAAAAAAAATAAATAAATAAATAAAGGTCAAATTTCCCACCCCTAAGCAGCAAATTCGCAAGCCCCTATGACAAATGGAAATTCAGCCAAATGATTATTACCATGTATAACCAAGGGAAAATTGAACCCCCATCCACTAGACAGTTAAGCTCCTGATGATGCCTACCCGGCGAAAGTACTTGAGTAAACTATAAAACGAGGACCAGCCTTCTTAATCCTCCCCTCACCCAGCTGTAACTACAAAGTAATGGCTACCACTACCTATATCTGAATTGATGTAAAAACACAATACCTCTATATCGAAAAATTGTGAACTGGGACGATTTGAACATTTCAGCCCTTAAAAATGACTGCCATCTACCTAAGGCTACGCGGCACAACTAGAGCCCATCAACCAAATTTCATGAAAATCGGTCCATATTAACTAAGGACGGTTTAGCGGACGGCAAAATTTTTATTCGGTTTTCGCATTCTACTTGAAATTTAAACTCTAAGAAACGAACATATTACCTTGAAACGCCAAGCAACAAATTTTGTGGGGAGGGGTGGGGGTCAACATTTTCTTTTATTGGTCGAGTCCAAAGGTTCGTTATTGAAAATAATAAACCATGAGTGGGATTTTAAGCCGGTTAAAAAAATTTGGTATTAGAGAAAAGTAGTTGCAAATTAGTTGTCGATGGGTTGCTGAAGTAGGTATTGTTCGTTCGACTTGAGGCACCCTGTGCAGTTCTAAACAAACAAAAAATTCAAATATCGAAGAAAAAATGTTTTTGAGTAGGTACCGAACTCCCTTGAGGGGATGAGCTTCAAATTCAAGGCTAAACAGTATTCCAAGTGCGAAAAGAGGGAAACATCGCTGCATTCAGAGCTTGAAAGGTATTTTTTCGTACTTATTGCGCGATAAGGCTTCCCTACCGTCGGTAGTGAGGGAGCGAGTTGATTCATGGTTTGTGCTCACCTCTCTCGCGTTGCCTACAGTTTCCATCACCGTCTTGTAGGCCTCGTCGATGTCGACCTGAATCATCTTGGAAGCTGACGGGCTGCTGATTATTTCCTGAACGGGGTAAACTGGCTGCTGATGGCGTCTTCTGAAGTGCTGACCGATTCCTTCCTGACTTTCCTCGACGAACTTAGCCGACTGCAGTCGCCTCCGGGGAGATTGTTGGGTTTATAGATTCGGTTCTGTGACGTCACGTCCCCTCCAGCCGGCAGATCACCCTGTCGTGGCGTGCCCACCTCTGGCCGTCTTTTGTTGCGGTAGGAAATGTTGTCAAGGATGACAATTTATGGTTATGTGTAAGGAGAAGCCGCTCAAATCGCATTTTCATTGTTCAGTTGTTAAGGAAAATTATTATTTAACTGATTTTAATAGATCTTTGTCTCACTCTAACACGAAAAACGCTGCAAATTATTACACAAATAGATCACTCGCCTGGAAAGAACACAGGTTTGCCATTGCCACAACCTTCCAACCATATTTTCGCTCCACAATCAAGTTTATTTTGAAGAAATAAATACTTCACCCAAAATTCGAAGAAATAGAGAGCTGTGGGTGCCTCCGTTAGGAAAATTTATTACAGGTTTTAAGGACGCAAAACTGAGTACAACTCGAAGAAACGAACAGCGATCGCATTTTGGTCAGCTAAAATTTGAACGGAGATTAGGCCTCTTCTGCGATTCACACTCGTGTTTCTGATTTATCCATCCCTAAAGTTTTCTTAAGTTGCGAACGGTTTGTCTTACAGAGCTCTGGGTGGTCTCGTTTTTAAAAATGCAATACTATTTTAAATTGATGAAAAAGCAAAACAACTAAATTAAAATTGAAAGTTTTTGAACTAAGGCGTTCTGAATATTTCAGCCCTTTTTGTCAACCCTTAGAAGTGACTGACATCAACCAAAAGCTTCGGGGCACTACTAGACCCAAATACGAAGGTTACCAAAATACGAGGGTTTTTAGTGGAGTTGTAAGTAATTGTTAGAGGACCAATGTTGTCGCAATTTAGTTGCAGATTTGAGTCCGATACACCCTGAATAATCTATATTACACCTGCATTATACCTACTTACACGATGAGTGAAGTTATTCTGGTTATATGGAAACTGGAACCTTCGTTTTCAACTCATTTGGCGAAATTTAGGTAATTCAATCGATAAGGAGTTGGAGTTTATTGTTCAATTTTTATTTGTCGGTGCATGTTTCGGCGAAACATCGTCGCCTTCTTCAGCGTAACATTTTTTCAAATGCAAATAAATTAGATGAGGTATAGGTTAAAATAAAATAATATATTATAAAAATATATTGTAGTTACATGTAACTTTACTGCAAAGAGACGAAATACTATGCAGTTTAGAGTTAAATTGCACATATCGATACCTTAAAGCACAAAGGCGCTATGTCTTTAAGAAAAAAAAAGCCTTAAAGACCACATTTTTAGCCTTAAAGACCACATTTTTTAGCCTTAAAGACCACATTTTTAGCCTTAAAGACCACATTTTTAGCCTTAAAGACCACTTTTTTAGCCACATTTTTAGCCTTAAAGACCACTTTTTTAGCCACATTTTTAGCCTTAAAGACCACATTTTTTAGCCTTCTTCCACATTTTTTTTAATTTCAGAAAAACTCAAATTCTACGAAACTATTATTGATCTTCTTGAAGATTACAGCTTGAAAATAAGTTGAAGAAATTAAAGAGTTTAGAGTAATAAATCATTATTTTATGAATTGCGCACTGGTGAAGACTTCTTTTGACATTTTATGTCTTTACTATGGCACATAAATGAAAAATCGTCACGCGGGAAGCGTTATGAGGGAGCTTTACGCGGAAATTTCTGATGATTTTCACGTACAACCAATCGTTCCTAGGGAAAACTAACTTCCTCATTTTCCACCCCACAAAAATCGTTCACCACTCATTGGAAAGCTCTCAATTTATTAAACATAAGACATAAAATGTCTCTCGTGGTTGCGTACTTGTACAAAAGCTGTATCCACCGTTTGTGTTTTTCTTAAAAACTTAGCGCCATTGTGCTTTAAGGTATCGATGTTAAATATATTTTTAAATTATTTTATTTTATTTCATTATAACTTATCTAAATTATTTATATTTAAAAAAAATTTAGGCTAAAGAAGGCGACGATGTTTCACCGAAACATGTTTTGAAAAATAAAAATTGAACAATAGATTCCAACTCGTTATCAAAACTTGGTCCCTCCATTTACCCATTAAGGTAGGTATTTCAATTATACGAGTTAACTCTGACACAGTCCCCAATGAAATACAAAGCAGAAGTTTTTTTTTTTTTTAATTGAGACTATTTAGAAAATGAATATACCTCATTGACCTAGGGTTCACACGTATTTAAAACTCACAGTACTTTTTGGCATGGAAAAAGCACTTAAATAACAATTTGGTCAAAAAGAAAAACAAACTTTGCTAGGTATGTATTTTACAATTCACATTTCAATGATGTCCAAAATATGGCGAGGTCGTTGCAATCTTGGGTTGAATGGCTGGACGAATCCTTCACTTGCAAGGTGGTTGTAATGCTCAGCATTGCGTGTAACGAATGTTCGCATTGAAGCTTCACGACATTCCTGTGGAGTTTCGAGGTCGAAGTCATTGTAAATTGTCGAATTTCTTACGAAAGGTGGAGTATGAACAATTCTCTTCTGTAGTAGTCTATTCTGCTGCTGTTCCACTCCTCGAAACTGAGAGGAAGAACATGTGAGGAAGAACAAGCAGAACATGTGGAAGAACAATGTGAGGAAGAACAAGCAGAACATGTGGAAGAACAATGTGAGGAAGAATAAGCAGAAGTGGAACATGTGAGGAAGAACGAGCAGAAGTGAAGGAGCGTAGGCAAACTCAGATTTGTTCGAGACCCCAATTTTTCATTATTTAATGACCCGTTTTTCTGAAACTTGGAAGTTAGTATTGGTACTTGTTGGGGCTTGTGGTAGCAGTTTCCACGTCATTCCTCCATGCAGCTCTTCGATTAGTTGATGCAACCGACCCAATTTCTTTTGAAGACGGGACTAACGAACTCAGCTGGTGGATGATGGTGAAGGCGACGAGGGTTTTCTATTCGCCCTTTCATCGAATGTATTGATTTCCAGAGGAACTCTTCAAGATCACTAAGAACTCATTTTTCATTCTATTGGTTCCACCTCGACCTTGATGGGAATATTTCTCAGTTACAAAGCCCCTTCCCTCACGCCATCCAGAACGAAGTAGAGTTGTAGTAGTTAGTATAAACAGATTGTCAGAGAAGTTGCTTGCTTCAATTCTTCGTGATCCTCGAACTGAAATGTTAGTATTCCCTGTTGAAAATTCCCTAGCCTGAAAAAATAAAGATGATCTATTTTATTTTTGGAAATGAACAATTGAATATTTTAACAGGTACGATGATCTACAATTTTATTTTTTTAAGGCTAGGGAATTTTCAACAGGGAATTCTAACATTTCAGTTCGAGGATCTCGCAGAATTGAAGCAAGCAACTTCTCTGACAATCTGTTTATACTAACTACTACAACTCTGACTACTTCGTTCTGGATGGCGTGAGGGAAGGGGCTTTGTAACTGAGAAATATTCCCATCAAGGTCGATATTATGGTTGATTTATAGGTTTTGGTTTTTTTATAGGTTGATTTACCATAATATGGTAATAATATTACTATGGTTGATTTATAAGTTTTGGTAATATTATATTAAATAATATAATATTATTATGGTTGATTTATTATTGATTTAATAATATTTATTATAGATATATTATTGATTTATTATTGATTTATTATAGATATATTATTGATTTATTATAGATATATTATTGATTTATTATTATAATAAATAATATAATATTATTATGGTTGATTTATAAGTGTTGGTCTTTCATATATTATAGAGATTATAGATATATTGATTTATTATTGATTTATTATAGATATATTATTGATTTATTATTATAATAAATAATATAATATTATTATGTTTGATTTATAAGTTTTGGTCTTTTATATATTATAGAGATTATGGATATATTATTGATTTATTATTGATTTATTATAGATATATTATTGATTTATTATTATAATAAATAATATAATATTACTATGGTTGATTTATAAGTTTTGGTCTTTTATATATTATAGAGATTATAGATATTTTATTGATTTGCTATTGATTTATTATAGATATATTATTGATTTATCATTATAATAAATAATATAATATTATTATGGTTGATTTATAAGTTTTGGTCTTTTAAGGAATTAATTTTTGTGGGGAGAGTGAGTGAAAGCGAATTTATTCACCGATTATTAGGTTATCTCGTACATCTTATAGTTTTTATAACTTTAGTATTATTAATTTTTCTTATCGTTGCACTTCAAATTACCTACCTAATAACAACCATTTTGACCTATTACGTGTGCTATTTTCATAGTCATATGTTCTTCGCTTATGTTGCTGGTCAATGACCGTCGCAGGGGGTATTCGCGTTAGTTTAGTTTCATTGGTTTCCCATTCGTATATAATATATTGCGGGAACATACTTTAAATTGAAGAAAACATAAATAAATAAAGGTCTTGCATGCTATTTGGCTTTGTTTACGTACTAAACATCAAGTTAAATTTCAATATTAGGAGCCATTCTTGACCTCATAATTTTATTAAAACATTTCATAACCTTCCCAAACGTGTTTGTAGCAATACTGATGACATAACAATAAATCATGTTATTATTTTTATAACATGCATTTTATATTATTTATTTCTCTATTTATGCTTATTATACAGGGTGTCTACTCATAAATTGGGCAAAACTTCAAGGTTCGATTCTGCAATGTATTTCCAACAAAAAATGTCTCCAAGCAATTTTGTTTTAAACACTTGTTTTTTCAATTTTAGTCAAGTTTTTTCCAATTTAAAAATTTGTTTTTTCCAAATTTTATTTCATAAAGTACAGACTGAAAAATTAAATACTTCATTTCTTCAGTTTTATTTCCTAACTTTGTTCGTAATTAAATTCAATCACTAGAAACTTTCTGTAGGTACAGTAGAACTCCAATTATCCGAATTAATGGGGACCGGGACCCATTCGGATAATCAAATATTCGGATAATCGGAGTTTTTTTTTAAATTGCCAGTGGAGAGAAAAAAAGCTACGTTTTGATATTGCACTATTTTTTTATTGAATTAAATGAAAGAAACATGATATTTTCACATGCTTTAAATATAAATAAAATGTACTTATGTACAAGTTTAGAAATAAAAATCATTGTTTTTTAAACATCTCCGTCAATGTAAGCTGTTTTGCGGTCTTCATCCGTTTTCGGGCAGCAAATTTTTTTCTGAAAGTGATTCGGATAATCGGCGATTCGGATAGTCGGAGTTCGGATAATTGGAGTTCTACTGTAGTGGCTTCATTCATGTACTTCACCATACGTTCGCATCCTCTTTCGTCGCCATTGAGAATTTGGATGAGTTCTGTCTCCTTAAGGGTAGTTTTTTCGAAGCTTTTTACTCTAAATTCTTTCAATACTGGTATCGCCTGGATTTGAGATGGTGTTTCGTTTTCCTGTCTGTTCCACATGGAGCAAATGTTTGCCTTTACCCTCTCTCCACCACCTATAATTCGCCGTTACCATTTCAGCTTTGCTGAACGTCGAGTTTTGATTTAGTTGTCTTTAAAAAAGTAACAAACTCCATTCATGACTAAGAAAAATATATCTCTAAATAAGAATGTTCCCTGAATTTTATCTTTTTGAATTGAAAATTTCCTGACTATTCCCGGCGGATTGAATAATATTCATTATTCAAAGCAGCATATATTATAATTAGCATATATTATATGCTAAAATTTATCTTTTAGCTTCTCATTTAATGAGAACCCGATGCAGTTTCTCACCACCGCTTGAAGCGTTGTTAGTTAAAAACGCTGCAAATTATTACACAAAGGTGCATTATTTTTGCTATATAGATCACTCGTCTGCAAAGAACACTGCTTAGCCATTGTTACCACCATCCAACTTGAAGAAAAACATCGATCGCATTTCGGTCAGCTAAAATTTGAACGGAGATTAGGCCTCTTTTGCGATTCACACTCGTGTTTCTGATTTATCGGCAATCCAACCCTTAAGTTCTCGTAGGTAGCAAACGGTTTGTCCTACAGGGCTCCGCGTTGTCTTAAAAAATTCTATACTATCTTAAATTTATGGAAAAACAATACCTTTATGTAAACTTTTTTTGAGTTAGGGCGTAATTTTGGTTGACTGGCATCAACCAAAAGCTTCGGGGCACAACTAAACCCCAAATGGAGCCTACATACCAAATTTCATCAAAATCGGTCCATGGGAACTAAGGAAAGTGCCGCGGCGGACGGACGGAAACATTTTTATCCGATTTTTGGATTCTACGTACCTTGAAACGTGAACCAACAAATTTTGAGGGGGTTAAAAAAAAAATGTCCTAATCGATTCCAAAGGTTCACTATTGAAATTAATAAACCAAAACCCGAATGTTAGGACCGCTTCCAGAACCGGACTTATTCTTGTGATAAAAGACCAACCCATAAGTAGTTAGATATCCACCGGTATCAAGCTAACTTTTTATTCTCATTGTTAGTGAAGAAGCAATATTTCGTCCATTATTTACAAGGTGTAGTGCTTTTGGTCAAAAATATTGTCCTCTCGTCCAAAACACAAGGTTCAAGCTACGTCAAACTTCCAATAAGTTGTGTTGACTTGGTACCATGATGATTGGTACCCTCCGCAACTATAAGATGCAAAATCCTGACCCCGGAAAATGTCCTGTGCTGTGCGACGGGCAGCTAGATAGAACATAGTAAATAAATGGCGTTATCTAACGTATGATTGTCCTCATTATTCTCACAAATATTTAACAGGAGATAATGACGTGTCAGAAAACTATTCAGTTGTGGAAAGTTTTCGTCCAGGGTCATTCGTGCTCGTTACGTTGAAAAGTTCACTTGAAAAACTTCAAAATTTCAATACATTTTTAACGTGAAATGTAGATTTTTGAAGGTGCAAAGAATTAAGATCGAGCTTAATGGGGCGCATGGGTCGGAAAAACTGTTTATTGTTATTTTTAATCTAAACTAGACCTCTTTCTGAGAATTTTGACACCAACCGCGACCTTCTGGCGTGAGAAGACCTTTTTCTATGATTTTTCAAAGTTTCGAATGTTTATGACTTCACAGTGGGCTTGGGGGGGGGGGGGGGCAGGCGGGAGGGGCGCGTGACGTCATAAACATTCGAAACTTTGAAAAATCGTACTCATCCAATAGAAATATGTATTCATCGAAATAGAAAAAATAGAAATAGAAATATATATTTATATAGAAATATATAATATAAGAAATATATAATAAATTTAAATATAAATAGAAATATATATTCATCGAAATAGAAAAAATATACTCATCCAAAAGAGAACGGCTGGTGTCAAAATAAAATTCTCAGGATGAGGTCTACTTTCGATTACAAATTTTAAAAAATCAGGCGCACCGCACCCCCTATTGTAGGCGGAGCTTTCAACTTATTAGGGGATCGTTCTGAGTTCTGAATTTAAAAAATTAAGTTTCTGAGCTAGGACGTTTTGTAATATTTTTCCTTGTTTTTTCCCCCTGTAGAAGTGATTGGGAATAACCAAAAGCTACGAGGCACAACTAGACCCCCAAATGAAGCCTATTCACCAAATGTCATCAAAATCGGTCCACTTCGGAAAATGATAAAAAGTAAACTAGTTTAAGATATAATAGCACGCCTTGGTTATTTGTTATTTAATGTTGAGAAAATTTGGGAGTCGATTCTACAACTAATTTAAGTTAGTAAACATCTCATTGCAATTTTGCTTTAACCCCTAATTTTCCAAGTTTTTTATTTATTTTAAGATTACTTTTGTGTTTCCGACCTTAACTTCGAATTAATTAAGTCGAAATTAATTTTCTAAATTACCATAACTATCTAAATTCACGGTGAAAATGTAAAAATAATGGCATCGTTGGAAAGGGCGTAAATTTCCCATTTTTCTAGTGCCTATAAAAACTATTTTCGGGGTCCTGTTGGGTTGAAAGTAAAGTCGTACAGTAATTTTTGTCGAATTGGCACAATTTCCTATTTTTTGTTTTGGTTGTTAGGGATTTTCTTCCCCGTTGTTTTTCACGTTCCTCAACACCAAAAAATTTGTTAAGAAATTTGTGTAAAAACGCAAGTTTTTTTGTGTAAGAACGCGAAAAAAACGTGAATTTTTTCAATGAAATCGACGTTTTGACGGGAGGACTCCGATTTCTACAACGCCGCCGCTCCTCCCGTCAAAACGTCGATTTCATTGAAAAAAATCACGTTTCTCTGCGTTCAAACACAAATTTATCACTTTAAATCGACTTCAAAATATTTTTTTGATTACACCATTAAAAAGTTGAGAACTTGCGCAGTTTTTGGTGTTGAGGTGCGTGAAAAACCATAGGACAGAAAAACCCAAACAATTTAAAGAAAGATTTTCATAGGGGACCATCTTCACGCCAACCCGCACAATCCCTGAAAATGTCATCGAAATCGAATGAAAAGTATCTAAAAAAACACGAACGGTGGATACAGCTTTCGTACAAGTACGCAACCCTAGGAACGATTGGTTGTACGTGAAAATCATCAGAAATTTCCGCGTAACGCTCCCCTCGTAACGCTCCCCGCGTGACGATCCCCAAGTGACGATTTTTCATTTATGTGCCATAGTAAAGACATAAAATGTCAAAAATTGGGAAATTCGCCAATTTGACAAATATTACAGTACGACTTGATTTTTCACCCATCAGGACCCCAAAAATAGTTTTTTTGTAGGCACCATAAAGATGGGCAATTTGACATAATTTCCAACGGTGCCCATATTGTTAAATTTCTCCTTAAATTAAGGTACCTAGTGGTAATTTCAGTAACTTGGTCAAAAACTCGAAAAAATCTTCGAAAAATTGAAAAAAGGAAAAACAAGTGGTTGAAACAAAATTGCTAGGTGACATTTTCTCATTTGAACTAGTAGTAGAATCGACTCTCGAAGTTTTTCGGCTTTTAACAAGGGACACCCTGTATAGTAGAGCAGTTCTTCCTCCAAATAAATTGTCTCTCTCGAAACTCCTCTTTCACGGCCAATCTAAACGAAAATTTGAGCTTATTACTGGCAATTTATGGGTTGTTAAGGGTACTGAATTGAATTTGAGGCCAAGAATGTAAAATTTCTACTCTGGAATTCCTCATTATTAATAATTTTGATTATCCATCGGTTCTTTGTTGAGTCGGAAGTCGCTGGTTCGTTTTTAGAAACTATCAAGGACAAAGTACGTAAGTTGACAATTAAGCCGCTAATTATCTTATCTGAATTATGTGATTAGTACAAATAGCCCGGAGGGTTGACAAAAATTCCGGCTTCTGGTTTGGGTTTGAAAACAGTTTGAATTGAAAATTCAATTCAAGTTTTAATTGAACTCTCCAAAAAACCTTCGTTTTCCCTCTAAAATCGACATTTTTCTGTATTAAAACCTCAATTTCTTCCCCTAATTGCATAGTAATTTTTATTTATTTTAACGTTGGGAAGCTGAGACCTTGGGCCAATTTTCAGAGTTGAGGTACAGAAATAAGGAACTTGAAGCCGGTTTAAAAATTCTTCTGTCCGATATCCTCGGAGGCTCCCGCGGATGAGTATTCCTTCCTAATGCCATTTCTCTCTAATCTTCGCTACCTATTGCTTTTTCCTTGAACATTTTCACGAATTTTAACCCATTTCTGCCCAGCGTTGCATATATGCAACGCGGAGTAGCTCTTCTTAGGAGGCTGGCCAGGACATCCACAGAGATGAAAAACTTTGTTCAGCGTCTGTTTCTCGAGGGGAGCCTATCAATTAGATTCCAACTGTCAGAGTGACGTTTTCATTATGTATAATAATTGTATTTACTTATTACAAGTGTTCTCTCTTCTCGATTTCGAGAATTGCTGACCCAATGGACGGAAAATAAGTACAATGTTATGTACGGTTTTCAAAATGGGATGGATGTGACACTTTACCACTCTCAGATACCTGCATGGGCTTATGAGTACTATAGTCCAATTTTTTTTTGTCATTCTTATTGTTCCCAGTGTTGTCTGAAATATTGTGTTGCATATATGCAACGCTGGGCAGTGCCCTGACCCAACTGCTATGACTCGATTTTTCATTTTGTCAGAGCTTTCTCTCAGCTTTTGGGCCTGGAATTTCAGTTAAAGATGCTATAATTATTTTATTCGCCGACTAAGATGATATGTATGAGAATTCACTGTATATTACTCCCCCAGTCGAGAACGACATGTCAGATGAGAATTCTGGTGATGAAGATGAAGGAGTAATCCTTGACAATTTGAACAGAAACCACTTGAAGCTGAACTGAAACAAACACCTGCTGAAGCTGAAATCGTCTTTCAAAATCTGGATGATGTATATTCTCTACCTCCTTGTATGAGAGAAAGTTTTTGTTATTGCCCTCCTGATTTTTATGCCTCTGGAACTGAAGAAGAGTAGTCGAGGGCATTTCGAATCCGCAATCAATTGAAACTATTGTGCAATTGCTTCCTCATAGAAAGACAATTCTGTGGTTTCTTTCGTCTTGCTTACAGGATTCAGCCAGTTTCAGTGGTAAGAAGATATTCTGCACGAGAGAAGAAACCCATTCAAGTTCCTCGACCTTTTATAATTCAAGAATATAAAGCATGGGAGAGTGCGACATCATGAATCAAAAGATCGAAAATCCAACCTGAAATGGTTGTTTACTTTACTTACACATTTATGCGAGTTGGAATTCAGAAGAAAAATAACCACAGGTACGAATGAATTTATTGACCGGAAGAAAATGATTGAATCATTCGATGAATCGAGAAAATACCGGAAGAAAAACAGAGGAGATACACAGAGTAACACTGTACTTCAACCGTAAAATATCAGTGCAGCAAGTGCAACATGGGACTTTGTGTTGATTCCGTCCTAACCACAATCAATGATCTTGTATAATCACTGTTTCAACATTATTTTGCCTTATTTGTGAATTTTGAAGCTTAATTGATATCTTATTGATATCAATTGATCTTAATTGATAACTTCATTGGGTAACTGCCCAGCGTTGCATATATCGACACCTGAGCGCCCAAAGGGCCAAACTGCTTTTTCTTGTTCAAAGGGCCAAACTGAAATCAGTTTCAAGGTCAGAAGTCCAAAGGGCCAAACTGGAATTTAAACGAAAAGTTGTTAGGGCCAAACTGCATCCATCTACGTGATTCATAGGGCCAAACTGCTGATCTTACCAACTAAAACGCAGCCACAAACTACTCTGATTGCTATTTGCGTGTCAGAGACAAATATAATGGCACAGAACCACAACAACTGACTAGAAAATCGATTTCTGACCCTTTATTATGTTCACTTCCACTACCTACCTACTTGTTGCATCCTCTGTTTTTGGTATATTATATTCAATAATGAACCTTTGGAATCAATCAAGAAACAATTTTTTTTAACCCCTCCCCCCTCAAAATTTGTTGGTTTACGTTTCATGTTAGGTAGAATCCAAAAATCGAATAAAAATTTGGCCGTCCGTCCGCCGTACGCGGCACTTTCCCCACATAGCATTGACCGATTTTGATGAAATTTGGTATGTAGGCTCCATTTGGGGTCTAGTTGTGCCCCGAAGATTTTGGTTGATGTAGGTCACTTCTAAGGGTTGAAAAATAAGGGTTGAAATTTTGAAAACGCCGTAACTCAAAATATTCTGATGTAAAGGTATTGTTTTTCCATCATTTTTTGCTCTCGAGTCCACCAAGGTAGGAGATGCTTTGTTTTCACTTTTCAAGTTTGAAAAAAAAATGTTCCCCAGAAACAAAGTTTCCACTCGTTTCAGACCTTTCTGAACAATTTTGGTTCCGTGTCTGTCTGTTTGCCCGTGTGTCTGTCATGAAATCCTTGTCTCACCCATACTTCCACCCATTACTTCTACATTTTTCATCCGTTTTCAATGAAAATTTCAGGGATTGTACGGGTTAGCGTGTAGATGGTCCCCTACAAAAATCATCGCCCACAGACTGATAGTTGTTACTGCGCATGCGCAAATGTGTATTTCGTTGTACCAGCCATAACTTTCTTATTTTCAAAGCAAACGTGAAATCTTTGTAACTGTCATAACTTCTACTTGTTCATCCGAATTTGATGAAATTTTCTAGGATTGTCCAGATTAGCGTGTAGATGGTCCCCTATGAGGGTAGTGGAAGGTACTTAGAGATAGGTGTTTTGAGATTAACTACTCTGCATCGGATCAACTATACCCACAATTGGGTTATGGATACGAGGAAGCTATGTGCCACACCCACTTGGCAGGCGTTTCTTTTGATTGTCGTTGTTGTTTTGTTTGTTGTTTGTGTGTTTTGAGTACAATCTTTTCTCCACCCACTCGTTCTTTTTCGAATGTGGTTTTGGAAAAGGTGATTTCAAACGATGGCTAGAAATCGACGGGGGAAGCAAGGGAAAGTGTTCTCAACCAGATCTCAGCTCATGGTTTTTCGGGACTAACAACAACTGAGAGAGGTACATAATGATGATTCGAATAGTTTCGATTAAATTGACTAGAATATTTTTTGTCACTCTGACTTTTTATGGCTCTAGAGTCCGTAAGATTTGGCAGAATCGAGTCCGTTCTTTCAAGTCCTGATGTTTGCTTAGGTAGAGACAATTCAGTTAATCAACTAAATCAATCAAATTGCATTGAATCAATTGAGTTGAAGTCTGAACACCAGAAAGATAGGTAACTTGTCAAGTGTAATGATAATTTTCTTGCCGTCCAGTTGTGTCACTGTGACCACTCCTGCTTTTTCCTTCAGTTTGTGTACCAAAATGGCGATTCCTCACCAGTACCACGCAGAATACTTCCATATGAAGAATAAGCTCAACATACGTGATGAGCTCATTGAGACAAATGAAGAGGACAATGCTGAATAGATGACGATATCTTACTATTCATCAATGATTCTTAGATTTGTTTCATATGCTATGGTGTTCATTTACTATTGGAATAATTATAATTTCGTTATCCGTGTTTCAGAAATTACTTAATTGCTGTTTTTTGGTAATAGAATGGCACTATTCAACCATACCTACGTGAGTTAAAATCGGGGTTTCAGAGAAAGACGAAAACCTAAGTGATTGGATAGGTACAAAATACCCAGAGAGTTGTAAAAATGGGTAGTTAATTATAATAATTTATTAACGTTTAATTTCAACCGATGTATTAATTGAAAAAGAAATTGCAGATTGACCAGAGCAATTTCCAGGTGAAGGAAAGTCGCAAACCTTAGGGCCAAACTGGCAGTTTGGCCCCTTGTCGCTCACAAATCTCAAGGTCAAATTATGCCCATAGGGCCAAACTGGACCTCTTCCCAGTTTTTCTTTTTTTCTTAATATTAGAAATTGCGGATGATTAAAAAAACGGTTTGGAATTCAATCTTACGTAGATTTTGGACCAATTACAAAAAAAACCTAGTTGACTTCATGTACACTGGCCTCGCTACAATCGCTTGCGTTTTAGAAATAGTAGTTCCGGAAGCAGTTTGGCCCTTTGGGCGCAGAGGTATCGATATGCAACGGGGGCTCCTGCCCCTCCTATCATGGCGGATGACAAGGTAACCTTATATTTAACATTAGAAGGTATAAAAATGAAGAATTGAAGAAAAATTTTGTCGAAAATGGATTTCTGGGCAGTAATGGGTTAATTGAATTTCCAAGATGATGTTCTGATGACGTACTTACTTTGTCAGATTATGTGCTTTACGGTAATAATATTGTTATGTTGTGGAAAATGATGAATTTGATTTGGAAAAAGTTAAATTTGTTTTGGAAAAGGATTGACTTGACTTGGGAATAATGCTATATATTTCAAACACAGTTTTGTGTTGCAGTTAGTTGTAGAACCCTCCCTGAAGTACTGACTACAAACCCCCAGTATAACACGATTTTCTCTAATTAGCGGCAATTTACCCTCATTTTAGTTAAATAAATTTATAATTTTTTTCGTAAAATCCATCAAGGCAATGCAGGTGGGTTTCTCATCTAAAACGATGCAAATTATTACACAATGGTTTATCATTTTGGTTTATTATTTTCAATAATGAACCTTTGGAATCGACCAAGAAGAAAAAATTTAACACCCCCTCAAAATTTGATGGTTTACGTTTCAAGGTACGTAGAATCCAAAAATCGAATAAAAATTTGGCCGTCCGTCCGCCGTACGCGGCACTTTTGCCACTTAGCATTGACCGATTTTGATGAAATTTGGTATGTAGGCTCTATTTGGGGTCTAGTTGTGCCCCGAAGCTTTTGGTTGATGAAAGGGTTCCAAAATCAATTTTGAAATTTTGAAAACGCCCTGACTCAAAAAATTTTGATATAATGGTAGTATTGTTTTTCCTTCAATTTAAGATTCTATAGAATTTTTAAAATTTTTTAAGACCACGCGGAGCCCTGTAGGACAAACCGTTCGCTCCCTACAAAAATTTAAGGGTTTATATTGAAATATATATATATATATATATATATATATATATAAATCAAAACACGAGTGTGAATCGCAAAAGAGGCCTAATCTCCGTTCAAATTAGAGCTGACCGAAATGCGATCAATGGTTGGTGATTTTGATTTTTTTTTTTTTTTTTTTGATTTTTTTTAATTTTTTTTTCCATATTGGGTGGTTGGTGATTTTGTAGACGAGTGATCTATATAGAAAAATAATAAACCATTGTGTAATAATTTGCAGCGTTTTTCTATACAGATCACTCGTCTACAAAGCCACCAACCATCCAACATGAAGAAAAACATCGATCGCATTTCGATCAGCTCTAATTTGAACGGAGATTAGGCCTGTTTTGCGATTCACACTCGTGTTTCTGATTTATCGTACGTCTAACCCTTAAATTCTCGTAGGGAGCGAACGGTTTGTCCTACAGGGCTCCGCGTGGTCTCAAAAAATTCTATAGAATTTTAAATTGAAGGAAAAACAATACCTTTACATCAAAATTTTTTGAGTTAGGGCGTTTTCAAAATTTCAAAATTTATTTTTGAACCCTTAGAAGTGACCTACATCAACCGAAATCGGGGCACAACTAGACCCCAAATGGAGCCTACATACCAAATTTCATCAAAATCGGTCAATGCTAAGTGGCAAAAGTGCCGCGTACGGCGGACGGACGGCCAAATTTCTGTTAGATTTTTGAATTCTACGTACCTTGAAAACCAACAAATTTTAAGGGGGTGTTGAAAAATTTGTTTTCTTGGTCGATTCCAAAGGTTCATTATTGAAAATAATAAACCAAAAGGCGAAGTTGTGAATCTTTCAAAATGTTGAAATGTGGTAGGGTAAAAGCACCAATTGTTGACACTATTAGAAAGAAAAATCATTCAATTCTGCGTTCCACAAAAGGGTTCAAGAAAATGAAAGTTTTAAGTAGTTATTATGAATTATGAGTTCCTTGTGAACAGTTTGCACGTATTGGACTTACCAAAATATTTTTTTTAATATTATCATAAACGAATTTTTTCTAACATGGTTTTTTGGGACCCAACAACATGGGACCCACTCCTCTGATTCACTTGAACTCTTTGATAGTGACGAGGAACCTACGCTCCTTCTACTTTTCTTGATCGGTCGCGACTTCTTAACTTTCAGCTCTTCTTTCTTCTTCTTCATTTCTTCTTTCTGGCACTTCATGTCTTCTTTTTATGTATTTGAGAAAATATCGTTTTCTTCGCAAGTAGAAAAAAAGTTGATGTCAACATTAGGAAGTGAATGTCAACATTGGGATCAGACGGTGTCAACTTAAGGTTCCACCACGTTAAATTGAAAAAGTCGATAGTCGTGATACACTACACAATTATTCAAATCCAAATATCGCCTTAGCAACCAAATCAACAGTTTCCCCTAATGTTGACACAGGTGTCAACATTAGGACACAAACTATTTCATGAGACCCTAATGATGACACCGAATTTAACCATGTTTTCCTATTGAAATTTGGGGTGTTAATGCTTACACATTCTTCCTTATGTTATTCATGAAGCAGACGATGTGAAATGGTAATTTTACTCACAAAATTTTACTTCAAAAGACTAAATTTGTTGACCTACTTCACTAACTTGCGGCAGAAGGATGGCGTCGCTGGAGTAATTGATACAGCTGTCATCAGCTTCAATTTCAGCCAGCCGAGTTATATCGGATATTATAACTAGTGGAGCCGACCAACCTTAATAACTACATTCTTATCAACAGAATGACGCCAATTTCAAGTACCTACAGTGACCCAATAGCTTATTTTTACATTAAATGTAAAAATGATCAAAATATAATAATCAAATAATTTAAAAATTTTTAAAATTGAAGTGTCAACATTAGGAATAGTGTCAACAATTGGTGCTTTTACCCTAACTTTGAATTCCGGATTTTGGAATTTATGTAAATCTACCAAGGAAGCTCAATTCAACTTGTTTTTCCAACTCATTTTCTCAAGAAAAGGGACGTTGGTGTCTCGTGGGACACTCTGTTTTATCTATAGTCTTCTGAGTACAATTGATTTGTACAAGATTGACGGGAGAAATTGTGTTCTTACTGACTAAGCGCCGAGTACTCTTCCATTGGGTTTTAATAGTGAATGATCTACTGATAAGCTCTTCGTAGTTGACATTCTTATCGTCCACGTTCTCTCGTAGGCGCTATGGACAACAGTTTGGTCTGTAATGAAGGGCATTCCAAGGGCATTGAACTGTGACACATGATTTTCTTGTGAATTTCCATGTCTTGTCTTTTCTTTCATTCGTAGTTTCCTACTTTATCTTACGGCCGACCATCTTACGTTACAATCATCGTCAACCTACTTGAAGGTTTATCCGGCCTTTCATCATTGTCGCACGTGAGCCTGACTCAACTTTTCACGAATAAAAGATCACGTGGGGATCACGTGAGAAAAAGCGAGGATTATCGACGGTTCAAGACGTGGAACTGGTCGGCAAATTTTGATTTGGGAGGAAACATTCAGTTTAAAATTTTACATTTTTTTATTTGAGAGGAAACAGTTTGAAATTTTAACTTTTTTTTATTTGAGAGGACCGGGAAAATCCAGAAAAACGGGTGATCATTTTTTTTCTGCATTCTATCACATCTCATCCAAGTACATCTTTTCAAAGTCCCCATCAGAATCTACATCACAATTTTTTTTTAATCCCCGAATTTTACCCCCATTGATATCACTGCTTGACTTATATTTTCAGAGGCTCTAAATGGAATTTCGAAAAGTTCTATGACTAAAATATAGCTGAAATATTTTTGTATCCATTTTTAATCTTCATTGAATCAGTATTTGCTGAGAAGAATAATGCACTTGGTTGGCTTTTGGTTGGTGTAGGTCACTTCTAAGAGTTAAAACGTTGAAAACGCCCTAAATCAAAAAATTTTGATATAGAGGTTTTTTTCCACCAATTTAAGATAGTATAGAATTTTTTGAGACCACTCGGAGCCTTGTAGGACAAACCGTTCGCTCCCTACGCGAACTTGAGGGTTGGACTTAGGATAAATCAGAAACACGAGTGTGAACCGCATAAGAGGCCTATTCTCCGTTCAAATTTTTGCTGACCAAATTGCGATCGATGTTCGTTTCTTCGAGTTGTCTTCAGTTTTCAGTTGTCTGGTAGAAAAATGCCTTTGAAGTGGGAACATGACCAAGCGTGAAAGAGTGAATCGCAGAAGAGGCCTAATCTCCGTTCAAATTTTGGCTGATCAAGGTGCGATCGCTGTATCGTGGTGACAGTGGCAAAGCCGAGTTCTTTGCAGACGAGTGATCTATATAGAAAAATAATAAACCTTTGTGTAATAATTTGCGGCGTTTTTCGTGAAACCGCACAAAAGTCCAACCCTTCAGTTCTCGTAGGGAGCGAACGGTTCGTCCTTCAGATCTTTAGGTGGTCTCATTCGATTCTGAAAATTCAATTCTATTTTTAATTACTTCTAATGAAAAATAATTTCCTCTGTTCAGGGATCAGGTGGTGGACCTCAAGAGAATCTGACTGCTCTTCAGCGTGCAATCGACTCTATGGAAGAGAAAGGCCTTCAAGAAGACCCAAGGTACTCTCAGCTGTTGGCTCTGCGAGCGCGCCAATCCAACATGGAGCCTCCCAGACAGCAAGGGCAACAGGTACCCAAGAGTTATTGGTCAACTTTATTTAGATAGATAGATAGATAGATCTTTATTCTTTGTCTACATGGACATGAATGCGTCAGTAAATATAAATTAATTAAATGGAAGTATAATACATAGGTAATTAAAAATTAATAGTAGGTGTATATTATAAACAATGTTTTTAAAATGAGGAACTCGTGTGCTTTTCGTTACTTTTATTTTTCTATGAAGAAATGTGTGGACCCAGCCGGGCAGCCCGGCCGGACCCGGACCCACCCACCTTGACGGCTCCCGGGGTTGCCTCCTATCACTAGGAGGCAACCCTAACGTGTTTATACACTTAAGAACACGCCAGGCGAGCCGCCCCCGGGCCGACCAGACCACCCGACATGAATCCCCTATCCGCACAAAATAAAAAATGATGCTAAATCCCGAAATTGGTACAACAATAAAAATTAATAACTTTGTAACAATAATCAACAAGTTAATCCTAAGTCACATGTATATCACAGTTGGTAGAAGTATCACAGGCGGAAATATAAAATAGTTTAAAAATCACAGGAGCATCACACGAGTATCACAGTCAATATAATAAGAGTTTCAATAAATAAATTAATATAAAAAAAATAAAATAAAATAAAATATACACCCACTAAAACATATACAAACCTATAAAATTATTGATGCTAGCAAGAGTACTTTTACTAAAATTCCTCTGCTGCATGATGAGAATTAATTGTGTATTTATCCATTTAAGTCGAAAATTATAATAATTAATACAGGATCAGTAGTTTATAAAACATATTTGTTGAAATCTATCTGGTGAATATCGTCGATTTTGTATAATGGATTGCTTGTTAGCGCTGCTTTGATTGTGCTCTTGAATCTTGATTCACCGCTTTCACATATTGAGCTTGGGATTTTGTTCAGGAGAACAGGCCCCAAATATGTAAAGCGGGACTGGGAACTGGATAATCGACAAAACGGTGTTTAAAGGTGATTTCTCTGCCTTGTCTCATATGAATGGATCTCAGATCTACGTTTGATGTTGTTCCGATTTCTATAGGTATGTAGAAGTACCATGTATATGTATAGGCCGTATATAGTTAAAACATTCAACTGCCGAAATAAGGGTCTGGCGTGGGTTCGATAAGGTGCACGTGCCACAGTCCTTATGGCCCTCTTCTGCAAACGGAAAATCCTTTGAACTCCCGGCGCTCCACCCCATAAGACCAGGCCGTAAGAGATGACTGACATGATCAGTCCATGGTAAGCAGTTAGAAGGACGCTTTCTGATACGCAGGGTGCGAGTCGTTCTAAAAGGAACAAGTTTCTGGAGAGCTTGCTCTGCACGTGATCTAGGTGAGTGGCCCACCGCATGCGGCAGTCCAAATGGAATCCCAGAAGCTTGACGGGACCTGACTCAGGATAATTTCTATTGGTGATTACAATCGACTGCATCTTGCTGGGATTAACTTTTAATCGATTTGCTGCAAACCAGTACTCAGCTTGTTCAATCTGGCTCAAGGATTTTGACTCCATTATGCTGAAGTCTCTATCCGAGCTCACAAAAGTGGAATCATCGGCATAAATAAACGCCCCATCGCCAACATACCTGCCCAGATCATTAAGGAATACTATAAATAGCAAGGGACCCAAAATCGAACCTTGCGGAACCCCACACGGAGTGCTATTTTATTATTATAGAGCAATCTAGTAAGACAGCTGAGGTTGAGAAGCCCTTCTTCCCTGCTACAGCGAGCATTTGAGGATGCTAACCAAACAGATTCAAGTCGAGTGCCAAAATTCCTGGGGCTACCAGTGATGGCAAAGACCTGCAGTAACCTCGCCTGTTTCCTCATGGCAACGCGTGGGCAACTTCACAGGGTGTCTACACTTGAGTTGGGCATAACTTATGGGCTCGTTTCTATAAGAATTATTTCCAACAAAAGATGTCTTTTGGCAATTATTTTGTTTTAACCCCTTGTTTTTCAATTTTTTTTTCAAATTTAAAGATTTTTTTCGTGTTTTTGACTTTACGTCATTAAAAATGTCACAACTCCTGTTATTTACCAAGTAAATTCAAAGTTGAGGATATCGTTGGAAAGAACGTTGAATTTCCAAGCTACCTGGTGCAAAACCAAAATCTTTTGGCAATAAAACCTTTTTAAAAAGTCAAGTCAAAAAGCAACATTTTCCTTTTTGAAATTAACTTTTTTATTTAAGTTTTTATTCTGAATCCCTGGCCATTTCGATGGGAGCTCTTCGGAAAAAAAACATGCTCAAATTGTCAGCTTCCCTCCGTTTCTCTATTTTCCTTTTTTAAATTCAAATTGGAAGAGTAAACCAAGTGTGAATGCCAAAAACGCGCATTTTACTAGAAAATCGGTGTGTGGTCACCCCCGATCTCAAGATGACTTGACGAGTTTGGTATCATTTCCTACATAATTTTTCATGCTTAATCCAGTGGTGGTACCTCCAAATAATTCATACTGCTAAAAAGTGTATTTTTCGAGGAAAACATTCATTTTTCGCACGCATCATTCGTAGATACGGTAGTGAGCATAAAGCAACACCTTTCTACTCGTGAAAACATCATCTACTCTGTGCCATGTTCAAATTCAATCTTACGAGACTCAAATAACAACAAGGTTCAGTTGACAAAACACTGCAGAGTTCATACCTTGAGTTTGGAGGATCTTTCTTTGATCATCTTCCTTTATTTCTTTGAAAACCCCACTTTTGGTTTATTATGTTCAATACCTAATGAACCTTTGGAATCGACCAAGAAAAAAAATTTTTAACACCCCCTCAAAATTCGATGGTTTACGTTTCAAGGTACGTAGAATCCAAAAATCGAATAAAAACGCTGCAAATTATTACACAATGGTTTATTATTTTCTATATAGATCACTCGTCTACAAAATTCACCAACCATCCAATATAAAAAGAAGAAAAAAATAAAAAAAATAAAAAATAAAAAAAATCAAAATCACCAACCATTGATTGCATTTCGGTCAGCTCTAATTTGAACGGAGATTAGGCCTCTTTTGCGATTCACACTCGTGTTTTGATTTATATATATTTCAATATAAACCCTTAAATTTTCGTAGGGAGCGAACGGTTTGTCCTACAGAGCTCCGCGTGGTCTCAAAAAATTCTAACAATTCTATAGAATCTTAAATTGAAGGAAAAACAATACCCTTATATCGAAATTTTTTGAGTTAGAGCGTTTTCAAAATTTCAAAATTGATTTTGCAACCCTTAGGAGTGGCCTACATCAACCAAAAGCTTCGGGGCACAACTAGACCCCAAATGGAGCCCACATACCAAATTTCATCAAAATCGGTCAATGCTAAGTGGGGAAAGTGCCGCGTACGGCGGACGGACGGCCAAATTTTTATTCGATTTTTGGATTCTACGTACCTTGAAACGTAAACCATCAAATTTTGAGGGGGTGTTAAATTTTTTTTTTTCTTGGTCGATTCCAAAGGTTCATTATTGAAAATAATAAACCAAAATTTGGCCGTCCGTCCGCCGTACGCGGCACTTTCCCCACTTAGCATTGACCGATTTTGATGAAATTTGGTATGTAGGCTCCATTTGGGGTCTAGTTGTGCCCCGAAGATTTTGGTTAATGTAGGTCACTTCTAAGGGTTCCAAAATCAATTTTGAAATTTTGAAAACGCCTTAACTCAAAACATTTTGATATAAAGGTATTGTTTTTCCTTCAATTTAAGATTCTATAGAATTTTTTGAGACCACGCGGAGCTCTGTAGGACAAACCGTTCGCTCACTACGACAATTTAAAGTTTGGACCGAAATGCGATCGATGTTTTTCTTCATGTTGGATGGTTGGTGGCTTTGCAGACGAGTGATCTATATAGAAAAATAAAAAATAATAAACCATTGTGTAATAATTTGCAGCGTTTTTAACATTCAGAATTATTCGGAAGTGTCACCATTAGATTCAGCGTGAAATATTACATAGGAAATGATACCAAACTCGAAAAGTCATCCTGAGATCGAGGGTGACCATACTCCACGTGAAACAATCGATTTTCTCGTAAAATACACATTTTTTGGCATTTGAACTTGATTAACTCTTCCAATTTGAATTTTAAAAAGAAAAGTTGAAAGACCGTTGGTAAGCTGACAATTTGAGCTTTTTTCCGAAGAGCGCCCATCAAAATGCTTTTTGAATTATTTTTTTTTTAAATGTTTTATTGCTAAAAGATTTTGGTTTTGCACTAGGTAACTTGGACATTTAACGATCTTTCCAACGATATCCTCAAATTTTAATTTACTTGATAAATAACAGAAGTTATGACAGTTTTAATGATGTAAGGTCAAAAACACGAATAAAATCTTTGAATTGAATAAACAAGGGGTTAAAACAAAATTGTTAAGGGACATTTTTTGTTGAAAATATCTTGTAGAATCGAACCCCGAAGTTATGCCCATCTCACGTGGTGTAGACACCCTGTATAGTATCCATAAGGAAACAACAGAACCAACAAGTTCTAAGTTCTTCTTCTTGCCTTTCTGTCATATATGTATTTTAGATCATTTATTCATAATATATCAATTCATAATATATTCAATATATCATAATATTGAAGTTATTCCGTTTAGAATCTCCTGATTTGTTTAAATCTGTCGAGAAAATTGGCTTACTTAGGTTGTCAATAATTCACCATTCAAAATCGTGAAGATCAGTTGTGAAACAGATCATGGTTTTTTCCAGCAGGGGTTCCCCCCACCAGGACCAGGTTCGGAAAGTGGTGCTCCTCAAGGCGCGAAGCACAGCTTCAGCCCCCCTCAACTACAGCAGCTACGAGTGCAGATCATGGCTTATCGATTGCTTGCTAGAAATCAACCTCTTTCTCAACAGTTGGCACTCGCTGTTCAAGGTACCTACTTTATTATTATCCTAACGATTTATGTGTCAAGTGTTGAGAAATTGGTCAGCGACAGAAAGTAGGCCTTGGAACTTCCAACAAAAACAGAACCGGAACACTATTGGAATCAACACTGACCGAATCAAAATTGTCGACAGGTGTGTTGACGGATATCACGGATCAATCTGGGGTGGATGGGGTTTGTGAAAATATCGGCGGATCTGATATGCGGTTTTGATCTACAGAAAAAGTCTATTCATGTATGGCTAGCTATTAACGTAGGCATTGGAATAACTAACTGCAAGCAAAGTATTTGGTAGCCATAAGATGTATCTACTTACCTTTAGCGCATTGCTACTTGCACAGCTTTTGGGGTGGGAGAAAGTTGTCCCTTTATCTAGGGAACATACCTGGCAATCCTAAGTAACTTTTTATCGTTGAGGTTGATATTCCTTACCTTTTCTCTCGATATTTTCTATTTTGAGAGTGATAAAGATGAAATCACGACGGGTATTGTTTGAAACGAGTAATTGAGCAGCTTGAATTATCAGATGCGAATGGATTGTGGCCCTACCTTACCTTATGTAAAGTAAAAAAAAAGCATTTTTAAAAAACTAAAGTAAACAACCATTTCAGGTTGGATTTTCGTCCGACTGCCATTCCTGGCGTCGCGTACGTCATCAGCTGTCTTCCAAAGGGAAGATCAGAATTTATTCTGATGATTTCGCTCATGGCTTCTCATCGCCTCACTGCCCTGAGTTGTGACGAGGGGGGAAATGAGCCCTGGTCGCAGGAAAACCAGCACCGAGAATCGAACTCACGACCTTCCTGCTGTAGTTGGTTCTTGTCTCTGCACCAGGACCCTCGCTGCAACGACTGTAGCCACCCGGCCCCAATACTCCGGTCTTATGTACTCTTTCACCTTTTTTAGCCTCTCATACGAGTGTCTGTTCACAGTTAGAGACTCGGTAGAGAGGGAAGGGCGGGACGTTTGGGCGGAATCTTTCATTAAGGAGAGATGACTGACCCCACGTTTATTGTAAAACATTTTGCTTTGGCACATGAACTGAAATGGGAAGGCCCGGTTGGCGTGGCGGGGGGGTGGGAGCGATCTTGAGGACAGGCGGGGCGGGGGTATCCAGGGTGGGTGAGGGGAAGTCGTGGCGGGGGTGGGGGAGATGAGCGGGAGGTCTGGGCGATGTGGTGGGGGGAGCGGACGAGTCGGTGGACGAGGGGGGGATGGTGGGAAAGTTGAGGGTAGTTGGGGTCTAGAGAACTGTGCCAGAACCGTTGTTTTTACCCTACTTGGGGCTCAAGGAATTTTTCGCGACACTTGTTTTTTGCCACAAGAAATGCAACGCGGATACCAGTAAGCGAAATCATATCGGTAGCTATGAAGCAAGTTTCTCTAGAAATGCTTGCATACGAGTCTGCAACACATTGGGACATTTTCATGTCAACCACTACACAACAAGTTTGTTGACAACACTACGCATCAAAGTTTTCGTGACAATTTTTCAGTTCATGTGCCAAAGCAAAGACATGAAAATGTCAAAAACATCCTCAGGTGTGAAAGTTGCTACACATTACATTCTCTTATGTCTGTTGTCTAGACTTCAGTGTTGAGATACAGGAAAGTTTCATATTTTGCTTTGACCTGCTTCCAGGCGATTCAGTTGATGGTAATGGCGGTATGCAACAGCCTATGAGAACTCCTGGACCCCCAGGCGGTCAACCTCCTACACAGTCTCCTCTAACAGGACAGATGGCGCCTCCAACAGGGCCTGCTCCGGCTGCTGGCCTCAGGCCCCCGGCCCCCACTACTGCCCCATCGCCCCGCCCCATGATGGGCGCCACTCAGCAGGGAGTGCCTGCAAGTACTCCGCCTCAGCCTCCTCCTAGTCAGAAGCAGAATCGGGTCACCACGATGCCTCGACCTTTGGGTTTGGACCCCATACTCATCTTACAAGAGAGAGAAAATAGGTAAGGTGTATTGAAGAAAAAAACTAATGAATCCTGTATCTGTCTGGAGTTGAGTGTACTGTGTGGGGGAGACCTCATTGGTAAGGAGTGTGGCTTCACTTTGAGGGGTTTCAAAAAGTAATTCAACTCTCTGTTGTATAGTCTCTGATGGAAGGTTTGTTTGGCTAAGGATCCTGAACCCCAATCCAGGACGAGACAGCATTCTGAAAGGGGAAGGGATTTATTTCTTTATTTATTTATTTATTTACATTTGTACGGGCGAACCCAATTACATTATTACATTAAAAACAAAAAACAAAGGAATCAAGTTGACGGAAACCAACGAAAAGATATGAAACTTCTGGAGAAAAAAAAGATAGAAAAACAAACTGTTCGATTTGAGGCACTGAAAGTTCTGAGTGATGCGATGACTGAGGGGGAAAAACTATTTTTAAATGACATGAAATTAAATAAAGTAAGGGTGGAAACTGAAACTGAATTTAATTTGGGTTGGACGCGCATATTGCCGATTTGAATGAAGAGAACGGGCTGAAGAAGTCCAAGTCAGGGTTTTGACTCGTCAAGTAATTTGCCAAGCGAGGAAGCCTGCACAGTGGCCGGTTCAGCAGGTAGTTCGTCGCCGAGAAGGGAGTCAGAAAGGGCAAAGTGGAGCGAGTCGACTGGGGAATTCTGAAGGCGATCCCGGACAGAAGATACGGCGAATCAAGTCCGTTATTAACAAGTTTGTACATAACGGACATGTCGGATATTTGCCTCCTGGTCTCCAACGTCTGCAGACCGCACGCTTGGAGCAGGGACTCGTAAATTATCTCAGATGAGGGAATGCCGAGTTTAAATCCTATGTACCGGAGAAATCTCCTCTGAACCCTCTCCAATGCGTACTTGTGCACTGTGTAGAAGGGCGACCAAGCAGTGGATCCATATTCCAACCTAGGCAGAACCAGCGTCTTGTACAGGATGATGATGGGCTGAATCCGGGTGAACTCCCTGGTGTTTCGCTTGATGAAGCCCAGGGCCGTGAATGCGGTGGCAGCGATTGACGAAATATGCTTGGTAAACGTCAATTGAGCATCACACAGTATCCCCAGATCCTTAACGACATCAGTTCGTGAGAGCGGAGCTCCACACAAACTGTAGTCGAACAACAAACCATCGACGGATCGGCACCAGGTCGTGACTGAACATTTACTCGGGTTCAAGAACAAGTTGTTCTCTGTGCACCACAACTCCAGCATGGCAACTGAGGCTTGCAAAGCTTCGCAGTCCGATACAGAGCCCACCCGACAAAATAACTTCGGATCGTCCGCAAAGAGCAAACAGCTGACACCCAAGCCACTCACAGCACCCACAATACCGTTGATCACCAAAAGGAAACACGATGGGCCGATATGGCTCCCCTGTGGTATTCCCGATGTAGCCACGATGGAAGAAGAGAGAGCTCCACAAATTCGGACCCGCAGCCGACGATCAACCAAGTAACTGGACATCCACTCAAGAAACGACCCAAAGACTCCCAACGATTCAAGGAGTGACAGCAGATGACGATGGGAAAGCTTGTCGAACGCTTTGGCAAAGTCTGTTGATATCGAGTCCACCTGCAAGCCTGGGATAGGATCTGTTCGGAACCGTTGTCTAACCGAACCCCTTTGGAACTCCTTCTGAATCGGTAGCCTACATTGTAACCTCCCTCCATTGTTTGTTGTTGTTAAGTTATCCGGATTCTCATTCTGTGCTGTGTTCAGTATTCTCTCGTTTTCGTTAATTATGTTCAATAAAGAACCTTTGGGATTTAAGTTAAGATAAAGATTTAAGCCCCCCCCCCCCCCCCTAATTTGTTAGTTTACGTTTCAAGGTACGTAGAATCCGAAAATCGAATAAAAAATGTTCCCGCCGTGCGCGGCAATTTCCTTAGTTCCCATTGACTAGTTGTGCCGCGAAGCTTTTGGTTGATGTCTGTCACTTCTGAAGAACTAACGTAAATTGTGAAAAATAAGGGCTAACATTTTGAAAACGCCCTAGCTCAAAAAATTTCGATATAAAAGAATAGTTTTTCCATCAATCTAAGATAGTATTGAATTTTTAGAATTGAATGAGACCACCCGGAGCTCTGTAGGACCAACCGTTCGCTCCCTATGAGAACTTGGTTGGACAATTTTTTTAAAGAACTTTTTTAAGAGAGAGAAAAACATTTATTGAACATAAATGTAAAATAAGAGTAAAAACATAGGAGTAAAAAAGTTGGACGAGGAAATGTTCTTTAAAAACTATTTTTGATTATCAGCTTTTTAAATAGGTACCTATGTTTAATAAAGCTTGAAATATGTTATAGTTTTTGAAGTGCTTGAACCCACCATGATAGCAATCGTTCAGAATAAAGGTGAAAACTTTTAAACACATTAATTAACAAATTGCTCGGCTAAAGACCAACAAATTGGCGCGTTATGGACCTATGTACTTCAAGTAGGGGAATAACAAACGCACATTATTTCTCAATAGGTTTTATTTGGATAAAAATATGAAAATAGGATTTTAAAAAGTCCACAATTTAAAATATCTCTGAGTTCCGCATCGTAAGCGGGATATCTCTCCGAGATTATACACATTTATAAATATATATACAGGGTGTAAGCCTAACTGGTCTGCCATACTGCTCGAGTCAATTCTACTATTAATTTGCAACAAAAAGTTCGTCATTGAAATTTTTTTTGAGGCATCGTTTTCGAATTATTTCAATTTTAAAATTTTGCTTCCGAGTCTACCAAGGTAGCGGAAGCTTTGTTTTCACTTTTCAAGGATGAAAAAAAAGTTCTCCAAAATCAAAATTTTCACTCGCGTTTTGCGTTTTAGACAATTTTGAACAATTTTGGTTCCGTGTCTGTCCGTCTGTGTGTCTGTCTGTCATGAATTCCTTGTAACGGGCATAACTATACGAAGTTATTGTCCGATTTCTATGAAATTTTCAGGGATTGTGCGGGTTGGTGTGTAGACGGTCCCTTATGAAAATCATCATCCCTGACTGCGCATGCGCAAACGTGAATTTCTTGTAACGGCCATGACTTCTACATTTTCCATCCGATTTCAATGAAATTTTCAGGGATGTTACAGATTAGTATGTAGATGGTCCCCTATGAAAATCACCACCTTCGGACTGATAGTAGCCACTGCGCATGCGCAAACGTGAATTTCCTTGTAACGGCCATAACTTCCACATTTTCTACCCGATTTCGTTGAAATTTTCAGGGATTATGCGGATTAGGTTGTAGATGGTCCCCAATGAAAAGCAAGGCCTTAAAATTCACAGAAGCCTCTGCGCATGCGCAAACGTTAAATCCTTGTAACACCCATAACACTTACATTTTTCATCCGAATTTGATGAAATTTTCTAGGATTGTCCAGATTAGCGTGTAGATGATCCCCTATGAGGGTACTGAAAGATACTTAGAGATTGGTGTTTTGAGAATAACTACTATGCATCGGATCATCTATACAGGGTGTCTACCATTTGGATGGACCAAACTTCAAGGATCGATTCTACAACTACCTAATTTACAACAAAAAATGTCTCTTAGCAATTTTTTCGTAACCCACTCAAAATTTTTTTTTTTTCCAATTTAAAGTTTTTATTCGTATTTTCGACCTTGCAGCACTAAAATGGCCATAACTCCCTTAAATTCTCATGCTACTTCAAATCTGAGTACACCGTTGGACAGAGCGTTAAATTTTCTATTCATTTAGTGGGAAAACTAGTTTCTTAAAGCTATTTGTAAAAGTAAAAAAATAAATCAAAGTCAACATTTATAATTTTTTTCGAAAATCGACATTTTTCAGGCTAACGATTCCCCCGTAAAAATTACCGCTATCGTGGTGCACTTAACGGGAAAAACTACCCCAAGATCTCACCTTTTCAACGGTATGTCAGTTTTAAGGTCTAGGAGGAAAGTTTCCTTGAAAAAATTGAGTTTCATGCGAAAAAACGTGCTTCTTTAGGCATATTCCGCTAGAGAGTCGACCAAGTATTATTGCCTTCACTTTTCAATGATTGCATTTAAAAGTCCACTAAATTAAATTTCCACTCGTATTTTACGTCTTGGACCTTCCTGAACAATTTTGGTACCGTCTCTGTCCATCTGACAGTCGGTCTGTCTGTCTGAAAGTCCTTGTAGATGGCAAAAGCAATAGGAAGCTACTGTCCGATTTCGATGTAATTTTCAGCGATGTTCTCTATGAAAATCAAAGTCAAGGCATTAAATTTTCAAAATCAAATACAAAAATTTAAATTTTTTTCTTTAGAAATTACCATTTTTTGGTTTATTATTTTCAATAACAAGCCTTTGGAATCGAGCAAGGAAAAAAGTTAACCCCCTCTCAAAATTGTTTTATTGTTTGCCCGTAATAAGTAGCGCTATCGCGGGGCCACTCAATGGCCAAAACTACCTCGGGATCACATCTTTTCTACGTTAAGAATCAGTTTTTCGTTTAATTATAATAAACATCATGAAATTGACTTTTTGTAGCAGAAGAATAACTTGAAGAGTTTCATTGACGATAATACTTTTTCTTTACAATACAAATCATTGTACCTACCAACACTTTCTACCAACGTTACAATGACAATTTTTTTCTACTAATCGTTCTTTAATTTTATTTTAGTTCCATTTTTAAAATCAAAATGAACGGGTTTTCCGTTGAGTGGCCCACGATAGCACAACTTATTCCAGGTTTACAATAAACCTAAAAAATTGTAATTTCTATAAAAAATTAAAATTTTTGTATTTGATTTTGAAAATTTAATGCCTTGACTTTGATTTTCATGGAGAACATCGCCGAAAATTACATCGAAATCGGACAGTAGCTTCGTATTGCTTTTGCCATCTACAAGGACTTTCAGACAGACAGACCGACTGTCAGATGGACAGACACGGTACCAAAATTGTTCAAGAAGGGCCAAAACGTAGAATACGAGTGGAAATTTATTTTAGTGGACTTTTATTGCAATCCTTGAAAAGTGAAGGCAATAATACTTGGTCGACTCTCTAGCGGAATATGCCTAAAGAAGCACGTTTTTTCGCATGAAACTCAATTTTTTCAAGGAAACTTTCCTCCTAGACCTTAAAACTGACATACCGTTGGAAAGGTGAGATCTTGGGGTAGTTTTTCCCGTTGAGTGCACCACGATAGCGGTAATTTTTACGGGGGAATCGTTAGCCTGAAAAATGTCGATTTTCGAAAAAAATTATAAATGTTGACTTTGATTTATTTTTTTACTTTTACAAATAGCTTTAAGAAACTAGTTTTCCCACTAAATGAATAGAAAATTTAACGCTCTGTCCAACGGTGTACTCAGATTTGAAGTAGCATGAGAATTTAAGGAAGTTATGACCATTTTAGTGTTGCAAGGTCGAAAATACGAATAAAAACTTTAAAGTGGAAAAAAAGAATTTTGAGTGGGTTACGAGAAAATTGCTAAGACATTTTTTTTTGCAAATTAGTTGTAGAATCGATCCTTGAAGTTTGGTCCGTCCAAATGGTAGACACCCTGTATAATCGGGTTATGGATACGAGGAAGCTATGTGCCACACCCACTTGGCAGACGTTTTTCATGATTTTGACCGTACGCCTTGAATTGGTCATAACTCCATTAATTTAAAAGAGAGAAAAAAAAATGACAAATAGGATACTGTTGGTAGGAGCATTAAATTTCCTATCGGAGAGATGCCTTACCTGTGTTTCGAAAAATAAACAATTGTCATCAATTTCAAATGCGGTCTTTGGGTCTCTCCCACCCTGTATTAGTCCCTGTCCGCCTATTGTTGCCCAGTCCAACTCCTTCTAATCAGTTTTCATGTTCAGGGTCGCTGCAAGAATAGTCCACAGAATGGAAGAACTCAGCAACTTACCGGCCAACATCCCGGAAGATCTGAGAATAAAAGCGCAGATCGAATTGAGAGCTCTGAGAGTCCTCAACTTTCAACGGCAGCTCCGAAGTGAGGTGAGAACTCGAATCGTCTTGTAACTTGTGTGGTGGTCGTTTCGAAGCAAGGTTTCAAAATTCTTGCTTCTTTGGAGTCTACTACTTGTTTTTGTAGAAGTTTGTAACCTAATCCTTAGTTGGAAATGGTGTGTCCAATCTCAGGGTTCAGTTTTTCAAGCAATCTGGATTTTTCAGGTTATCGCTTGCACTCGTAAGGACACGACTCTTGAAACAGCTGTCAACGTCAAAGCGTACAAACGCACGAAGAGACAAGGTCTCAGAGAAGCTCGTGCTACTGAGAAACTAGAGAAGCAGCAGAAACTGGAAACCGAAAGAAAGAAAAGACAGAAACACCAGGTAAAATAGTTTCGCCAATCTATAAATTATGTTTTTTAGCGAACTTTTAAGGACAAAACTGGTTTTTTCAAGCTCTATAAATAATTGTAAAAAGTGGTAGGTAATTTAATAAAAATGAACAGGTAGTATTTCATTAACTGCTGCATCAGGAACGTGTCCTTTCATGTTCGTATTTTATGAGTAGGACTCCGATTCGAAAACATTTGTATATTTTCCTCTCAGAAACGCATTAAAAAAAGCTTTTAAAGAAGCATTTAGGGGATTTTTTTTATCCCTCCTGGTCCAACAGACTCGTAAAGCACATATAAGCATAATTCATGGTTCGTTTTTTCGTCTACATAGTTTGTTTTCCTTGTTTTGAAACTACTGCAACTCCCTTTATTTGTAGATGTAAATAAATCCGAATATTGGTACTGTTGAGCCAGTCGGCCCGGGATAATAGAGAGTTTTTGCACGCCACTAACAGGCCCGTGGAACCTTTCCACAGAGCGCGGTTTCCGCGGAGCCCGTCAAAATGACATCATTTTCGCGGTGCCCGACACTTTGGTGACTGCCAATTCATGGGCCCCCGTCTTTGCAGGTTCCCGGTGCCAGAACATCCCTAACCTTCTCGAAATATAACCGTTTAATATTTCTCGATGTATTTTCCTTCCTTCCGAGTGTCTCCGTGGTTATCTCAAGTCTACTTACTGAAGAGCTTTTTCTGCTCCCGCTGATTACTATTAAAACATTCGCAGTCCATATATTTCTAAAAACGTGAGTGCTATAAGTACTATAATGCAGAAGTGTTCGAACAAGCAGTGATCGTGGATGTGTCGACGCCCAAATCCTACCATCTAACGTTAACTTCGTTGTAAATCATCGAAATAGATAAATAGAATTTCGTTGAAACGTTTTTCCGCATTCACATACTAATTTCTCCCCTAAGTTCCTTTGTTTTTCATGTTTTTATTTCACCGTTGGAAAGCTGAGATTTTGAGGATGTTTTTGATGAAAACCGCATTGACTGTCCTCTAATGAAAATGGGTGAGAATTTCGTCAAAAAAAAACTATTTTTCTACGAGGAACATTTTGTTCCAGAGCTCTCTGCACCCGCTGACTAAAGTTTGCTTACTATTAAAACATTCGCAGTCCATGTATTTCTAAAAATGTTAGTGCTGTAAGTACTATAATGCAGAAGTGTTCGAACTAGCAGTGATCACGGATGTGTCGGCACCTAAATCCTACCATCAAACGTTAATTTCGTTATAAAAAAAACTCGGCGCTTTGCGGTTTATTTCTTTTTCCATACTCTGTATGAAATCATAGGAACACAGAATGTGTTTTTGCGATGCTAGTCATCCGTTAAATAAAAAACAACAATAATAAATGTGGAGTCTTTGGCAATAATAAAATAAATAATTGTTAGACATTTAATTTGGTCTAAAACCCTATAAATGTTGTATAAATAAATATGTAACTACAAGAAAAATACTATATAAATTGAGAGCTTTCCAACGAATGGTGAACAATTTCTGTGCAATGAACACTGCGGGATTTCTATTTCCTTACCAACGGCTTGGTTGCACGTGAAAATCATTATAAAAGGCGCGTAACGGTTTTTTCTGTCGCTTTTTCGTGACTATTTTTTTTCGGTAGGTCATCGCAAAAACACATTCTGTGTTAAAATCGAAAAAAACACTCGATTCGAAAATGCTTGCATACGAGTCTGCAACCACTGCACAACAAGTTTGTTGACAACACTACGCATCAAAGTTTTCGTGACGATTTTTCAGTTCATGTGCCAAAGCAAAATGTAAGGTTGTTGATTGTTCTCTACGCAACACAGTGAGTCTATTTTATTTATTGGTCGCGTGAGCAAGATTTGCTTAGTTTTCGTGACGATTTTTCAGTTCATGTACCAAAGCAAAGACATGAAAATGTCAATAAATAGAATTTCGTTTTAAACGTTTTTCCGCATTCACATACTAATTTCTCCCCTAAGTTCCTTTGTTTTTCTTGTTTAATTTCACCGTTGGAAAGCTGAGCTTTTGAGGATGTTTTTGATGAAAACCGCATTGACTTTCCTCTACAGAAAATGGGTGAGAATTTCGTCGAAAAACTATTTTTCTACGAGGAACATTTTGTTTCAAGTTAATTGTAGAACCGACGCCTTGATATCATGAAATGGCTCACAACAATCATGTTTTTTAATTTATTATTTTCTACAATAAACCATTGGAATCGAGCAAGAAAAAATCTAACCCTTCACCCCCTTCAAAATTGTATGATTTACTTTTAAAAGTATGTAGAATCCGAAAATGGAAAATCTGTCCGTCCGCCGTACGCGGCTCTTTTCTTAGCAACCGTTTGGTTGAAAAGTTGAAATTTGGTACACCTACGAGCTTCTTTTGGAGTCAGGTTGTGCCGCGAAGCTTTTGGTTGATGTCAGACATTTCTAAGGGATGAGTGGTCAAGAGTGCCCTAGCTCAAAAACTTTCGAAATAAAGGTATTGTTTTTTCACCAATTTGAAATAGGTAGTATTGAATTTTTAGAATAGATTAAACCACTCGGAGATCCATAGGATAAACCAAGAAACACCAAAGAGGTCTCCGTTGAAATTTTAGCTAACCAAAATGCGATCGCTATTCGTTTCTAAAAGTTGTATTCAGTTTTGCATTCTTAGCAACCAGCACACAGTAGGTACCGGTGCTTCTTTAGCAACCAGTAATCAAATATCCATATGAAGGAACCACAACTCCCTATTTCTTTGAATCGAGTGTGAAGCGTTTATTGCTTCCAAATAAACCTGATTGTGAAACTTTCACAGTGAAAGTGGTAGGTAGGCAGTAGGTACCTATGGTTGGCAGGTATAAAAAGGACAATGCAAAGAAAATAATACAGAAAAAATGATAAACCTTGCAGAATTTTTAATGTGTAGAAGGCACGTTCTCGAAAGATGAGGTTTACAGCCGACATTTCCGTGACAGTTGATGAACAGAATGTTAAACTCGTTGTCGATGGTAGTATAAAGTAAACAAAGCGTGACTCTTTTTCATTTCCCGTTACTACAAACGTCAAAGGTACGCGGGGCCCGTCATTCAACTGGGTAGCATCTTCGTTGCTCGCGCTATCTCCTCCAAACGGGGCCCGTCACTTTTTGGCAGCAAAAACTCTCTATTATCTGGATTGGTGACCGCTCGAGGGTGGTATCGCAGGTCTTGATATTTTACGGGTTGGACGTTTGGTGAACCTCGCTCTACTTAAGCGCGTGAGGTCATAAGTAGCCATGAGCGCAATCATCAGAACCAATTCTGATCTTCCCTTCAGGAGACAGCTCCGCGACGCCAGTAATGGCAGTTGGACGAAAATTCAACCTCAAATGGTTCTTTACTTTTACCTCCCTTATATTATATTATAATGTTGAATATTTCACAAAAATTACGTTTTTTGTATCAATTTTTTACTAAAATAAAACACGGTATTTTCCGCAGCGATTTTTGGAGGTGCAAATTAAAGAAGATATAAAATTGTTAAAATAAAAAAATTTTCACTAACATTGCTCGAAATTTAAAATGAGTGCCATCGATTTTCGATAATTTTTTAATCCTGATTCCAGTGGAGACGCGATTCTCAATTAGTTGAAATTCTCACGTAGTGGCTGGTAATTGGGAAACCAGATTACCAGGAGAGGTTTCCCCTTAGAACTCCTCTCGCCTTAACACTACCAGCGACTATCAAATGATTTTTAAGCCTATTTCTCTGGGACGATGTCTAAGAATCGTTATTATTCTTCGTATACAATTTTTTTCCTAACATGTTCTGCAAATTTGTCTGCATAATATGGGCAGGTTTCAAGCGAATCTGTCAAGCATAAAACATACAGTTTTCTAGCTTAAAATTCATTTTTTATCTAGAATATCGATGTTGGACAAGTACATAATTTTTGTTTGTTGTAGGAGTATCTCAGTACAATACTTCAACACTGCAAGGACTTCAAGGAGTATCACAGGAACAACGTATCCCGGATTGGGCGCCTCAACAAAGCTGTACTCAACTACCACGCCAACGCTGAAAGAGAGCAAAAGAAAGAGCAAGAGCGCATTGAGAAGGAACGTATGCGTCGTCTCATGGCGGAGGATGAAGAGGGTTACAGGTGAGGTTCTTAATTGCTTGAAATGTCTTCTTAAATGTTGATTATTGCTGAAGATGATGTTCAGAACTCTTATCTTTACTGAAGAATTTTAGCTAGGCTAGCGTAGGGGCTAGTAGAAGAGGTCCTGTGATCAGAGATCTTATTCATAAATACGAATATGAATACAAATCATATCTGCGATTTCATGATTATGATTGATTGCTTTTTATTTTACCACCAGGGATAGGATAGGGCCTTGAGGCCCTCTCTTACTCCTTCCCTGGCTACAAATAATTTACAAATTCCTCGCTAATCATTCTATAACATAATTCTTCACTTCATATAAATTCTACGTAGTACTATAAATATATATATATATAGTATATAAATAAAAGTAAATACCTATATAAAAACATATAAAGTATATAAATTCTACATCTGTAATCAAAATGATAACAACAAAAACAAATCAAATCAATGTATATTTTCTTAGCAATTTTGTCTTAAATTCTTCTTTAAAGTTTCTCACCGATTTACTACAGTCGAATAGTTCTATGCTTTCATTGTAAATGCGTATACCTTGAACTATAAACGATTTATTAAATAATGTAGTCTTATGTTTTGGTATTTGAAGCATTCTTGCATTACGTGTGTCTCTTGAATGTACCGAATCCATTTTTTTAAATTTTTCAAAGAGGTATGAAGGGGTTTCGAATTTAAAAATTTTAAATACCATCGTGGCCAGTGCTAATTCCTTGTTGTCTCCGAACTTCAGTAAACCCAATTTTAAATAATATGGCGTTATATGTACATCGATTTTAAGCCTGAAAATAAACCTGATGGCAGCGTTTTGGGATTTTTCTATTGCACTCACTTGTTCAGCATTGAGGTCACAAAATGACACTGTGGCATAATTTAGTATTGGAAATAACAGTGATTGCACTAGTTGCAGTCGAACACGTTGGGGGAAATCTACTGCCATTCTGTGCAATTGATAAATTCCACCTTACATTTTGTTGCACATTGATGAAGTTTGCAAATCCCACGATAGGGAGTCTTCAATCCAGACACCTAGATTTTTAAGTTGGTGAGCATAGTCCAATGGCACTCCCTCAATTTCAATCTTCGGGATGTTGTCATAGTTTATTTTAAGTAACAATTGTTTATATCCTAATATCATCGCTTCACTTTTTTATGAATACGAATACTGGTATGAATATGAATACAAATACGATCTTATTCACCCTTTGAATATGATTTTCCCCGTATTCGTATTTTGAATACGATTTTATGCTTTTTTCTATAATTTTCCTAAAAATCAAATTTTTAAACGATTTTCCCTGAAAATCATACTTTTTTAATGATTTTCTCCCGAACTCTGGACTTATTTATGACCTAACATTGTCAAATTAATCAATCAAAATTCGAAACGCTCACAAATTCTTATAAGATTTTTCTCGCAGAATCGAATGAGACCAACCCCAGGTCGCCACGACCAACCAAATAGAAACTACGACTACATTTCCACTGAATTTTTTTTAACGACTTTCTTTGAAAATCATTTAAAAATTACGATCTTTAGCGGAAATGTCGTCGTAGTTTCTATTCGGTTGGTCGTGGCGACCTGGGGTTGGTCTCATTCGATTCTGCGTGAAAAATCCTATAAGAACTGGCGAGCGTTTCGAATTTGTATTGATTATTTTGATAATTTTAGGGAATAAGTACGACCAAAATTCCGGTAAAAATCATAATTTCTTTCATAATTTTCTTTGCAAATCGTGAAGAAAATACGATTTTCAGCGGAAATGTCGTCGTAGTTTTTCTATAAGAATTTTTGAGCTTTTCGAATTTTGATTGATTATTTTGACAATGTTAGGTCATAAATATGTCCAGAATTCGAGAGAAAATCATAAAAAGTATGATTTTTAGGAAAAATCGTTTTAAAAAATTCGATTTTTAGGGAAAGTCGTTAAAAAAATTCGATTTTTAGGGAAATCTTAGAAAAAATCATAAAATCGTATTCAAAATACGAATACGGGGGAAAATCGTATTCAAAGTGTGAATACGATTGTATTCGTATTCAAAGTGTGAATACGATTGTATTCGTATTCATATTCATATTCATACCTGTGTTCGTATTCATAATCATAATATCGCGGATGTGATTTGTATTCATAATCGTATTTATGAATAAGAATTCGCGCATCTCTGACCTCTGGTATTATCCATAACTCGAAGATTACTGAACTAGAAGACTCCACGATGCTCTGAATTCTCTAATGGGGTTTTCTAATCCTATTTTATGCTCTAACTGTTGAATTTGCTCGACGGCAGAAACTTGAAAAACAAATCATTCCATTGAAAATGCTCTTTCTGTACATTTCGCTTCGATTTCAGGAAACTCATCGATCAAAAGAAAGACAAACGTCTGGCCTTCCTTCTGTCTCAAACTGACGAGTACATTGCTAATTTGACCGAAATGGTGAAGCAGCACAAGGTCGAGCAACAAAGAAAACAAGAACAAGAAGAACAGCAGAAAAAGAAGGTCAACTTTTCCTTAAGATCTCTCACATTTCACTAAAAATCTCTCATCTCACTGTACATTTTTTCAAAGCTTAGGTGGAGTTATTTGAGCGTAATTTTCCCTTATCGTTACAGAAGAAGAAGAAGAAGCGAGTTGATGGCGAGGGGGTTGATGATGAAAGTTCTCAAATGTCCGACCTTCATGTTACTGTTGTTGAAACTGCTACAGGTGAATATTTATGTTAATGAATACCTTTGTCTCTTATACAGGGTGTCTACAAAACAGTTGTAAGGAATTCAAGGGGTCGATTTTACAACTAATTCCCAACAAAAAGTGTCTCTTAGAATTTTTTTTTAAACGCCTCTTTAACCGACTTTTTTCACTTTCAAGTTTTTTTTCGTATTTTCGACCTTACACCATTAAAACGGTCATAACTCTCTTAAATTAAACTCAAAAATTAAAAATAAGAATACCGTTGGAAAGAGCGTAAAATTTCCTATCTCCCTAATATCAAATAACAAATTTTCAGTTGAATTACACGGGGAATAAAGCAACCTAAAAAGTGAACTTAGTAAATTTTCGAAAAATTCCCGTTTTTCAACGCCTATTAATCTAAATATTACCAGGTAAAGTTCTGTTGCCAGAAAGCCTAAAAACTGCTCCAGAATCTCAGCTTTCCAATGGTATAATCAAAACATATTCTACAACCGTATGTAGGGGAGAAATTCGTGTTTGAACGCCGAAAAACGTGCATTTTTTCAACGAAATCGGCGCTCTGGCCTCCTGTTTCCGGAGGCCTCGCGGTCTACTGCGGCGCCGACCCACCCACTGCTGTCGTCCGACCCCTCAAATCGACTAGGCGGAGCGCCGATTTCGTTGATAAAATGCACGTTTTTCGGCGTTCAAACACGAATTTCTCCCCTACATACGGTTGTAGAATATGTTTTGATTATACCATTGGAAAGCTGAGATTCTGGAGCAGTTTTTAGGCTTTCCGGCAACAGAACTTTACCTGGTAATATTTAGATTTATAGGCGTTGAAAAACGGGAATTTTTCGAAAATTTACTAAGTTCACTTTTTAGGTTGCTTTATTCCCCGAGTAATTCAACTGAAAATCTGTTATTTGGTATTAGAGAGATAGGAAATTTGACGATCTTTCCAACGGTATTCTTATTTTTAATTTTTGAGTGTAATTTAAGAGAGTTATGACCGTTTTAATGGTGTAAGGTCGAAAACGCGAAAAAAACTTGAAAGTGAAAAAAGTCGGTTAAAGAGGCGTTTAAAAAAAAAGTTAAGAGACACTTTTTGTTGGAAATTAGTTGTAGAATCGACCCCTTGAATTCCTTACAACTGTTTTGTAGACACCCTGTATAAAAGTAAATAAGAAGGTCTACCTAGTCAAATGGACTATTTAGATTTGGAAAATCACAATCAACCTTTTTATAAAGCATTCAACACAAGAATATATATATTTTTTTAGATGTTTGGTAATTAAAGCTCAACATCATGTGGTTAATTTTAACATAACAATATTGCAGTCACCATAAACATTCTTTTGGCTGTTGAAGCGCTTCAATACTTTCCCTCATTGACAGCTTCAAAAGTGTTTATGGATCTTGAATGTCAAGCCCTATTCTTCCACAAATCATCTTCAGACGAGGCACTTCTTCGTGAGGGAACAAGTTTGTGACGGTGAAGTTCACATAGAAAATGTAGCCACGGAATTCCAAGTTGCAGACGTTATGACGAAACCTCTGCACAAACCGAGGCTGAAGATGATTTGTGGAAGAATAGGGCTTGACATTAGGAAGATTGAAGATTGAAATAGGGGATTGAAAGAAGATTGAATAGGGCCACATGATGTTGAGCTTTAATCACCAAACATCTAAAAATAAAAATTGTTGAAAATACTGGTAAGATAGAAAACTCAATATTTGAACAACCTGAAGTCCTAATACCTAGAAAAAAACGCTTGCATACGAGTCTGCAACGCATTGGGACATTTTCATGTCTTTACCTATTGCTTTTTACCTCACTATAGGATTTTATAACCCACCCTCCGTTGTTGTCAGAATGTGAAACGAATCATTAACATAATAACTATCTATAGCTATTTGTTGTATTTTTCAAACCTCACAATGCGTTGCTGTTGTAAACAAAATATGAGGACAGTTATGCCCATAGCTCCGCTATTCGTATAGTCAATATGTTATGGAGAACATGAAAATGTTCGTTAAATCGAGAGCTTTCCAACGAGTGGTGAACGATTTTTGTGGGTTAAAAAGTGTAGAAAAGGAACAAACCTAACAACGGGGTCGTTGTAAGCGGAAATCATTATAAAGGCACTGTAACACAATTTCGTTACGCAATTTCGTGACAGTTTTTTGTGCTATGTGCCAGGGCAAAGACATGAAAATGTCAAAAATATATATTCTTGTGTTGAATGCTTTATAAAAAGGTTGATTGTGATTTTCCAAATCTAAACAGTCCATTTGACTAGGTAGACCTTCTTATTTACTTTTATATCTTATTATACCTTCCTAAGCCGTTCACCCTATTGTGATGAAAATGTGAAGAATGGTTGGCATGCCTGCGAAGGTTATTTAATAGTTATCAACACGACTGTTCCGCTAGATGTCGCGCTCGTATGGCAACGAGCGTTTGAAATAAGATTTTTAAAAACTCTGTGCAGTGCACATGTAACCGGTTAGTATACATTAAAAATAGTAAATGATGGTATGTACAGTACATGGATCATAATTGTGGTTTGTTCCTACTGACTTTAAGTATTAAATACACCTACTTGAGGTCGCTCACCTTATGCAATAGTGACATATGAAGACTACAGGGGAAAAGGGAGATAACTGACTTTTTTTCTCGAAATGAGTTAGAGACGGTACCTTATAGATTTTTGCTTCCTCACTACCGAAGGTAGGGAAGCTTTGTATTCGTGAAAGAAGTAAAAAAAAAAAAAAAAAATTTCCTCCAAAATCAAAATTTCCACTTGCTTTTTGCGTATTAGAGCTTCCCGAACAATTTTGGTTCCGTGTCTGTCTGTCTGTCTGTCGGTCTGTCTGTGGTCAATCCTTGTCCCAGGCAAAACTATACTAACCTGTGGTTCGATTTTGATGAAATTTTCAGGGATTGAGCGGGTTAGGTCCTAGACGGTCCCCTATCAATTTCAGCACCTTTGGACCAATAGGAGCGAGTGCGCATGCGCAAACGTGAATTTCCTGGAACCTCGGTTTCTAATGAACCGATTTTGCTCAAATTTGGAGGTTAGTTAGGGACTAACTTCTAAGAGACACCCTATAAGTTTCAATCAAATTGGTCAAGCAATAGCCGCTGCGCATGCGCGAACTTTAAATTTATTGTTACAACCAAAACTCCGCAACTATTCAACCAATTTCGATGAAATTTTCAGGGATTGTGTGGGTTAGGTCCTAGACGGTGGACCGCTAAATAAAATTCTACGTTGAAAATACAAACAATTCAATGACTCTTTGAATCATAATTTTTCGCCAACTGATTCTATACGTCCATGTAACAATGAGTGAGGAAGCTATACTGCCCACCCAACTTGGCAGACGTTCTTTTTTTTATGGCGAACACAATGGGCACATCAAAACTGGGGAAAACCGGGTCCAAAGAGGCTAAAATCGCTGGTGAAATAAATGCGTACAGGGGAAGAGCGGGACTCTCCAAGCGGTTCCGGGGAAAAAGGGGGTAACGTGAGCGCCTCCCTTCTATCACGCATCTAACCGCCTTGTTCAACATTCCCACCTCTCCCGCGACCCTGTGATTCACAGCTATCTACTGTGAATTACATTATTAAATAATGTGAAAAATATGAAAACCATGAAGACAAGAGGAATAAGAGAGTTGAACATTGTCAAGGTCCACACGGCTGGCAGTAATAGTGGCCACCCCCATGAAGTCGACTCCAAGGTACCGCCAAACCTCCAACACGGATCGAGATGGAATGGGGGATTGTCCTATGACAAAACCCCCATCCACAACTTTCACCTTATGTTGGCGACCCGACAGGACCAAGGAGACCGACCCACACTTATCGGGGTTAACCAAAAGTCCACACCTGGCTAGCTGCTTAGCAAATGCATTGAGGGCGATCTGCAAGCCCTCACGGGTTTCTGCGAGTAGGATAACATCATCAGCAAATGCCAATGCTCCTACTCGCACCCCAGGGGCGAGATCAAACCCTACTTCAGTGGGCAGCTTACCCAAGGCCGTATCCACAACCAGGTTGAAGAGGAGTGGTGATAGGGGATCCCCCTGGCGTACTCCACGCCCGATCCGTACATCCCCTGATACCTCACCTCCTGCCTCGAGGACCGTCACGCCTTCCTGGTACAGACAGGCCACATACTCGATTAACCGAGATGGGGCCCCGACACCACGAAGGCAATCAGTCAGGGCAAGGTGACTGACTGTGTCAAAGGCCTTAGCGACGTCCAGAGCAGCGAGGTGGAGTTGCCGGCGTTTAATACGGGCCAGCGAGACGACAGTTTGGAGAACTGTAAGGTTCTCCGCTGTGCCATCCGCTGGCCGAAACGCTCTCTGGACATCACCAATGACACCAGCCACCTGGAGGCGAGATGCCAGTACTTTTTGGAAGTGGCGGAAGACTACCGAGGATACAGAGATTGGTCGATAGCCTCCAGGCCCACTTCCCCCTTTCTTTGGGATAAACACGGTTCGGGTATGGGTTAACGCTTTCGGGGGTCTTCCCGAAAGAAGGAGCAGGTTGAGGATGAGCAGCTTAATCGTCTTAGGTGCTTTATTCCAGCGTCGGGCAGAAACACCATCGGGTCCAGCGGAAGTGGAGTTCCTGACATGGCACTTGTGTGCCTCGTCAGACAGCACCGGCGAGCACATGATGCCGCGCAAGGAATCCCTGGTGGAGACTGGGGGAACCACACGCTCCCCAGGGTTGTGACTGGGAGCACTCAGAAGTGGCTCCCAGAAATCCACAAACTCCTGGAGAGGGGGTTGAACTTGATTTTCCCCAGGCTCCTCCAGTACCTCCGCAGCCACACGCGCCGGTCCACACATCAGACTGGCATAGGTACCATCGGGATACCTACAATGGAGCCTGGACCAGCTCTGTCGTAATTCCGAATCTTTCAAGGAATAAGAAAAGGAAAATAAATGCTTGCATACGAGTCTGCAACACATTGGGACATTTTCATGTGTGTTTTCTTATTGTATTTATTACTAGGCAGATCTCACCCGTGCATTGCACGGCGGGGCGTACAGATCAATTAAATGGGCCATAAGAGAAACCGCCCACCCGTGGGTACTTAATTGAATTCGCGATCGGATTTGACGTAAATCCACTACACAACTAGGTAGTGAAGTAAGGTTGTTAGTTCATGTACCCAAGCATCAAAATAAGAAAACAGTTGATTGTTCTCTACGCAACACAGTGAGTCTATTTTATTTATTGGTATCGCGTGAGCAAGTTTTCGTGACGATTTTTCATTTTATGTGCCAAAGCAAAGACATGGAAATGTCAAAAACTACTACCTTCAAACAACACCAAGAACCCAACAGCAACTCAGTGACAACGAATTTCACTTCCTGAACCGAGCCTAGAAGAAATCACTTCCGATCTCCAGGGAAAAATATGATGACCTCCAGCATTTGATGCAGTTTTGCTGTTCCAAAACAAAAGCATACTTCACGAAAATCAGGACAGCCAGCAAGAAATAGAATATTCTTTGCCCAAGAACTTTATTACCTCTGCTACAAAATTATCCGCGTAACAATATTATTGTAACCCAACACTTCTGTAAACGTTCAACTTACCTAACACAGGTACCTACCCAATATATTTTTAGAAAGATTTCAATTAAATGGTTTACAAATAAATTTTATGTTTTGGAGCTGAAAATAATGTGTTAACTTTAATTCATAGACCAAGAATACCATGGAGAAAACCCGCAATACATGGAGATACCCCCCTTTTCCGCAGTACAGTTCGACCTTTAGGCGTTAGCTGGCTTCCCTGGCCCAACAGTGACTTAATTGCCGAACTTTGATTATGCAGTTACATTCTCTAGTACTTAAGGAGCGTTGTGTTTTTATTTTTTGCTTTCATACATGAGCAGTAATGGCGTTTTCCACACAAAGAATGTTCTGCTGAAAAATTTCGAGAATGGCGGTTATCTCCCTTTTCCCCTGTGGTCTTCATATTTCAAAATTTTCGATTCTCGGGTTTCTGAAGAAGAAAACTCTTGGAGGGCTAGAAACTAGTGTATGAAACTCACTTCTATGCTTGCAAAACTAGTCGCGAGATGGCCTTGTGTGCATTGTCGTACCTCTCCACCACTTGTATAATATTAGTGGAAACAGTGTCACTAAAAGACAGTGATCAGTCAATTCAACTGACTTTGAGATATGGCGCTATTGCATTATATGAGGTATGTGTAGAAACGTTTCTTCTATTTCTTGTAACTTTGGAGAATGGTGTAGGTAGATAGCCAGTGAACTGTCTATTATTGGTTTGATTTATAATTATTGTGTCTGTTCAGGGAGGACACTTCAGGGTGACGACGCTCCTCTTGCAAGTCAGCTGGGCGCCTGGCTGGAGGCTCATCCTGGTTGGGAGCCCGCCGACGACAGCGATGACGAGGACGACGAGGATGACAGCGACGACGAAGAAGGAGAACATTCAAATAAAAGTATGTTGGAATCAGTTGAACGTGTAAGGAAAACCTGACGATCGATGATGGTTGAAGGGTTGGTGGTACCTACACGTTTTTGTCACTCAGATCAAGGGGAAACTGACTTATCACGGCTCTGAGGATAGCACAAGGAGGATCCAGGACGAGCTCACTGCTTGTCCCCATCACTATAGGTCCGCCACAGAAACTTTGCATCCTTCTGGCGCATTCTTCTGGAGAACGTAGAACTAATTACCGTAAAACCGTCAAACTTTACCCCAAGATTTACTCCAAAACATTTCCAAATACAATTTCTCCCACTCGAAATGGGTTAAATTGATTTTTTTTAATAAGTGAATTGATCTTCAGGGCTTCCTAAACATTTTGAGTGGTCGAGCTCATTGATCAGATAATTGTAACCCCTATCTAATTGTTTAAATGTTGGAATAAAGTTACCTACGAGTGCGTCTATCTTTACTCCACTCTGAAAAACTCACGGTTATCGCTAAAGAAACGGGCAGTGGTGCAATGTTACTAGTCGGGATTGAATTCATTACCCCAGAAATACTTGATAATATCAAGTATTTATATTATTATTATAAAAAATACATTCTGAAAAATTGAACTTTTTAGCTTGAAAAATACAAGTTATACCTAAGAAAAATATAAATTCCAATGATCATTTATCTCAACGAATTTGCTTGAAATGCATAATTTCTGGTTAAGAGATCACAGTTTCAGTCTTCCAGTATAGACAGACTTATGTAGGTAATCGAGCAAAACTTTCTACAAGTAAAGAAATATTAAAGGACAATAAACAATAAACGAATGACTTAACAAAATCACAGAAAAAGTCTGTTTCACATTCGATAACTTTCAAATGAATTTCAATGGTAAATTTCAAAGTTAACCCACGAGTAAATAATATTGTAAATCACAACTTATGAGACCAAAGCACGTTTATGTTCATATCATAATGCAGCTGTTCAGTTGTAAAGTTTCGGTAGGGGCGCGTACCAAGCTTTTTCTCATCTCTTCTCCCCATCTCTTACTTCTGCAACATGAGATACACTAGAAACCTTACATTCAACACTTGAGAAATTATAAAACTCAAATATTTTTCGAGATTAAATAAGAAAAATATGAGTGAGGCTACCTTTATCCCAACCTTTATAGTGGAGTAAAGATACCCGGTTTTTGGAGTAAAGTTACCATCAAATTTTTGGTAAACAAAGGCATAACTAAGAAAACACTTTTTTGAGAATTTGGTTAGTGTATTTTGTTCAAAATAAGATATTGAAAGTGATATGATGAGGGCTTGCCTGGTAAATCCACTCCAAACACCTGATATGGAAGAAATTTTGGAGCACGAGAAACAGGACAAAAACAGCTGAACAGGAAACTATGACTGATAACAGCTGATAACATGGATAAAGGCGCCATCACAAGCCGCATCAATTCTCTGGGATGTGGAGTATAACGAAAACACAATAGCTAACTTTTATCTAAGTTCTACCATGCTTACGTCACAATTGAAGATTCTCACTTTTTGGGGTAAAGTTACCTCTGGTGGAGTTTGAAGGTATCTCTTATCATCAAGAAAATTCTCAGGGAATTTCTCCCCTCAAAAGTGACATGATTCCCCTCCTACTGCATCTTGAAATTTGTGCATTTCCGAAATTGAAATTACGTGGCACTACACGAACATCAAATTTCTCACCGCACCATTTTCCGTGTGGAGGTTTCATCATGGGAAGTTGACTCGATCGTTATAGTTCGCAGATCCGCTACCTAGGGGGCGCCACACGGACGCAAAGTTTCTGTGGCCTATAGCTCTTTCTAATGGCAATAACTTTATTGCTTGTTACTAATGATGACCTAACCGTCGAAATCTATTTAACAAAAATTGAAGTTGTGGAAATATACAACGTTATTCTTAAGGGGGTCTCAGTCGGTCGAGCATTCCAGGTTAGTATTTCCCGAAATTACCGGCGCTCAAATTTTGAAAGTTGTTCTTAAATTTGAAATTTTTAAGGATTTTTGAAATTCATTAGTGCAGCAGTTTTGTGAATTGAAAAACTTAACTGATTTAAAAGTGTTCCCATTTTTCTCTGGCAAATTATTGTTCGATTTTGATGATTCCAGCAGCAATCTTTTTGTTTTGAATTCCCTAGACAGCTGCACTAATGAATTTCAAAAATCCTTGAAAATTTCAAATTTAAGTACAACTTTTAGAGTTTTAGCGCCAGTAATTTCGGGAAATACTGACCCGGAACGCCCTAAAGGGGGTCTCAGTCGGTCTCCGTTCGTTCCTCGTTCCGGGTCAGTATTCCACGAAATTGAAGGCGCAAAAACTTGAAAATGTGTCCCTACAGTTTAAAAGATTTTAGAAATTCATTAGTGCACGGCCCTAGGGAATTGAAAATCAAAAATAATGCCTAAAAAAAATAAATAATAAAAAAAAATTGAACAATATTTGCCAGATAAATAAGGGAAAAACCGTTTATTCAGTAGTTTTTCCAATTTTTCTCTGGCAATTTATTGTTCGATTTTGATGATTCTGGCGGCAATATTTCAGTTTTTCAATTCCCTAGACTGCTGCACTGATAAATTTCTAAACTCCTTTGAAATTGAAAATTTATTGACAACTTTTCAAGTTTTTGCCCATTCAATTTTGCAAAATACTGACCCGGAACGCTCGACCGACTGAGACCCGCGACTCGAGACTTCGTTCTTTATTAAATTGTGTTTCCACGAACTCGTCGCGAGTGCTCCCAATAATCTCTTTTTGAAGTTTTCTTGTTCCATCCCATTGAATAACGCCCACCCATATCCTATAAAAGTGAATGTATTCCAGGTAAAGAAGATGGCAAGAGAGAATCAGGTAAAGATGGAAAGAAGACAAAGGTAGAAGACGACGAGTATAAAAACGCTAATGAAGAGCACACTTATTACAGGTATGTACGAGTACAATTGTGGTGTGCTTTTATTAATTCACTCATGATGAAAACCTTGGGAGTTATTCTGTATTATTTTATTGAAAATACTAATTCCATGTTTTTTCGTTTGCAGCATCGCTCATACAGTCCACGAAATAGTGACAGAGCAAGCTTCGATTATGATTAACGGGAAATTGAAAGAATATCAGATCAAGGGGTTGGAGTGGTTGGTTTCCCTGTTCAACAACAATTTGAACGGGATTTTGGCGGATGAGATGGGTCTCGGTAAAACTATACAGACGATCGGCCTCATCACCTACCTGATGGAGAGGAAGAAAGTGAACGGACCGTTCCTCATCATCGTTCCTTTGTCGTGAGTTGAATTCTTCTATTTCACGTTCAAACCTTACTACTAAGACTTCTCCTCTGTATTCACTAAACTCTGCTGAGATCTCGTCTCAACTTCAGTGGTATAACATTGAGGAGAATTCAGATCAGATCTGTAATCAACCTCATTGCCTGTTCTAACTTGACGTAATTCGGTAGAGTTCTGATTATTTCAACAGCTAAAGCTTCAATGTACGTTGTTTTGAATCTATTCGTTTTATCCTCGAGACTCAATAATCGATTATTTTCGATATCAAACAACCTTCTCAACATAACCTTCTCTGACCCGATCAGCTGGTCGTGAAGGGGCGCCATTTGCGCTCCTATCCAGCAAGGTTATTCTGTTTACATACCATGTTTCTTGGTATGTAAACAGAACGATGGTGATAATATTCTTTAAAAGCAATTATGTAATCGTTATTATTATGTCTCCCTTGTGGGTTAGATGTCTGACAAGAAATTCCATACTCAGTATGTGTGTTCACTCTCAGGTGATGACCTGAGAAGGTATGAATATAAGATACGTCTCTGCGGTGGTTTAGACCCCTTTGAGCAGAGTGTTATTGAGTGTGACGACGATTTTCCTGACATAACTCGCGAAGATCTCGTGGAGTATCTTGTATTGAAGACGGATTTCATATCCCTGAAGCAACTGAAGTGCTGCAAATCTTTGGATGCGCAAAACTTCGTTACTTCAGGGCATGTGAAATCCGTCTCATGCAAGGTACTCCCAGGAGACAAGGTGGTGGTGTTTGGAAAGGTAAGTAATTCAAATGTTATCCAATTATTATTAGGTTAATTGAAATAATAACGATGTATGCCATGTTTTGGGCAGGTAGTAGATTCAACAACGGTTGTTTGATGACAATAATGTTGTGATAGCATCCCCTGCCCATTGCTAAGTCAACATTGTTATGAAACTTTGAAAAATCATGGAAAAATATCTACTCATCATAGAAGAATCCAGTTGATACCAAAACTCTCAGTGAGGGCTCTACTTTCAATTAAAAATTATAATAAACCACTTTCCCGACTCTAGCATGCACCCTACTTCGAGCCATGAAGCAGTATTGTATGAGCAAATTTTCAAAATTAGGTTCCATATATATATATTGCCCTAACCGTTTACTCCGTTTTATGGTTCGAATATGGATAGATTAACATGCTATGGAGTCATTACTGGCCCCATGAGTTGACTTGTATGTTGAAGAACAACACTAACGCATTATTATGGTTGCGTTTATCCATATGTAGTGGTCGTGCCATGAACCACAATGTAGTTTTGGCACCGTGCTGGCCCCATTAATTTCACTTTATAACTGAGGTCTGCAGTAAGTCTTTCTTTCAAATTTCAGATTGAAGTACAGATAGCAAGGTTTTTAGGTATTTTTTAAAACTTATATAGTACCTACCTATTGTACCTATAGTACCTACCCGTGACGGGAAGAGCAGCCAAACACCGCACAAATCGGCATGCCTAATGAAAAAATCTTTGTTTACAACGATGGGAATTCAGTCAGTTCATTGAACATGGTTGTCAGAAACGCTGGGAATCAGCGATGCCAAAAGGCTGATATTCTTATTTTTCCAGAAAGTTCTCTTGTCTTTCCACACTGTTTCTAATCACTTTTGGCAAACCAAAAAATTAAATACCGCTTCCGGGACGAGAAGAGCAACCAATAACCGCATAAATTGGCATAATGAAAAACCGTCCATACAATCTTTGTTTACAATGGAGTCAACATGGCCGCCTTTCAGCGAGATTCGAATAACCGTTCGATTAGTCGAAGAATCGATACATCCATTCTGTGTGACGTCACACGGATAAAAGCAATACGTGGTAGGGATGGGATATCGATATCGATGATATCGAAACATCGATGTGTTCAACATTCATGGTTTACACTCGATCTTTGTTAAACATAGATGTTTCGGTCCAAAGATGTCGATATGTCGAGGAGATCGTCCGATAACATCACTAAATTAACCTAGTAGGTCAAATTTTGATAAATTTACCCTACTAGGTACTGTAAGGAAACCAGACATAATCCAATTCCAGGCCCGGTAACTTCATTGAATTTACTTGGAATTTGAAGATCACCTCCTACCTTTCAATCATCACTTTACATAACAAGATACTTACTGGGAAACAAAAGAAAAACGTCTCTTTATGTTTGAAACAATAGTTGATATGGTGAAGATATGGGATATCGAAATGAAGTGCATACAAATCGCATAGGTAATTTATCAACAATGAAAAAACGTGTGTTGTTGCCTGTAAAGTCGGTATACGGGCGAAAGTTTTACGTGACAACGACTTTGAGTGGTAAAATAATTTTAATGTTAATATTCATTCGTATAGTAGGAAGAAGGATAAAATAAAATTCTTTGTCAAGTTGCACAGAGTAGGTATTTCCCGTAGGTAGTAGGTATTTCCCATGGGTGGGGGGGGGGAGTGAGTGCCAGGGAAGGGGGGCGGGGCGCTCCCGCCTTTAGGGAGCGCCGAGCTGCACCCCCTCCGTGAGCGGAGCGTAACGCAGTTTCTTGAAGTGTCCCGGTAAACCAATTTATAAGACGTTATCACGTCAAAAATTATAATGGAGTAGTTTATCCAGTAAAATAAAATCACAGTAAAAGTCCAGTAAAAATCCAGTGAAAAACTCGGCGCTTTGCGCCTCGGCGGGGGGCTCCGCCCCCCTGCACCCCCCGGTTTATTTCTTTTTCCATACTCTGTATGAAATCATAGGAACACAGAATGTGTTTTTGCGATACTAGTCATCCGTTAAATAAAAAACAACAATAATAAATGTGGAGTTGACATTAACATGACAACCAATAAACATATCACCAGATGTTTTTTCTGTCGCTTTTTCGTGACGATTTTTTTTCGGTAGGTCATCGCAAAAACACATTCTGTGTTAAAAAGTCCAGTAAAAAAATTTATCCAGTAAAAGAAAACATATCCCCTTCTAATGAATGGGGGAAGAGCAGCCTCATCATGTTTTCTCCCTTGATTCTAATTCGTTGACAAATAAATGAAATTTCCCGCTTTTTAAAAAGGGGAAAAGTTTTTCATACGATGTTTCATCGATATCGATTTTTCTATGAAATATCGACATCGACATCGATGTTGTCCGTTTGATGTCCCATCCCTAATACGTGGGCCCACGCAGCACAAGGCTAATGATCGGTGTAACTCAACTACTGAGGGAGATTAGTCCACCTTTGCCCTGACGTCATCGGCAGGCACATTACTTCCCGGTGCTGTGCGGGGTTACCGCAGTTTGCTTGGTTGGTGCCCGGTATAACGTGCGGTCCTGTTATTAAATGTATGGGGTTAGTTCCGCCAGTTATAAGAATACAGGGTGTTCAGCGACCTAGAAAACCGTGGCTACTCAGGAAATTTAATTTTTTCCCCCGAAAAACCCTGGAAAAAGCCCTAGAGCCGTACGTTTTAGAGGGAAGTTCCGGCAGTCTGAGGGGGAAAAGTTTTAGTACGGAAAAATACTCACACATGAAAATTTGACTTAGGGCCGTTTTCATCAACATTTTGATCGAAGTTCGAGGGCCGATTAAACAACTGAACCGAGAAAACGGATTTCACCAGAGGCGATCAACGCCTTCCTCGGTTCATCCGGCGTTTGACTCTGAACGCTCTATTTTGGCTGGTTATTCGGTTTGATCTTCGTTTTAATCGTGCACGCACAGCTTCTCGTAAGTATCATACTGGAATGAGAAAGGCAAACGAAATTGTGAACAATTTCATTATTCGTCGTCCCAAAGAAACCCATCGCAGGACGTCGTTATTTCAGCCGACAAGTTTCGTTACCATCTCAGATATTTCAGTTTCCCAGTTGCTGTGTGCATTTTACCTATTGTGAATAATTGGTTTTGCTGATATTAATTATTATGAAAATAAAATTGATACATACGTTTATAATTTCTGGGGAATATATTTTTTTACAAGATCCCCCCTTCATATTTCTTTTTTTCTCGTTAGGTGTTTACTTAAGATTGCTTACCTACCTACAATAATTTTAAACAAAAATCGTCATGTTTATATTATTTTATTGCTGTTTGATTGAATCATTATTCTTATTATTTGATTATGCATTGCCTCAAATAATTATGCTGAAAATGGACAGTGAACTTGCAAAACCATGTAAGTCGTTTTCCAGAAATTTTACAGGAAACGAGAAAAACTGATAGACTTGCATCGATCGTGGAAGGTTCTAGACTTACAGGTTATTACTTTGGTGCATAGAGAAGAGATAGTCGAGTTTTTGCCAGTTTGGCTCCGTTTGATGGATTAAGGGTGTCTCATTCTATCCAAATAGCTAATAACCTTATTTTCGAAAAAAAATCGGACTTACATGGTTTTGCAAGTTCACTGTCGAAATTCTTTTCTAATCACTTACCTTTAATCATTTTTGTTCGCACCTGAATCAGCTTAGGTAGGAGAAATAAGAACCGAGTTGTTGCAACATAAGAATGACTTGGAGAAATGTGTAGGCAGGTGAACAAATCATTTCATACGTATCACGTTTTATTGAATACAATTATTATAATTTTAATTCATTCATTCTTGTAAAATGCGTACATAAAATTTTACACAAGTACCAATCGTTGTAGTATTTCACGAATGCTGAAGTGATAATAGGTTTTCTTGACATGAGGAATGAAATTCATCGTATTTGTTCAGAAAAGACGTCATTGACACACAGTTCGTAGCCTGTTATCCGGAATCTGAAACAAAAATTTGCATCCGCACATTATTAGGCAGTTAGCTGTGTCTACTAGCTCAGAGTAGTTAAAAGTACCGGTGAGGAGGTACCTATATGGTTTTGGAATCATGCAATACATTGAATGTATTTACAAATTTTGTAAAAAAAAAAAACCGGAGAGCCTGGTAGAGGGAATCACCAGATAAAAGTAGGTAAAGGTTGATGAAGTAGGTAGACGTCCAATCGAAAATCTGAACTCCAACAATCATAATGAACTTATGAACAACACAAATTGGTGCGCTGAAAGAGGATAGTTGACGGATTGATGAAATATCACGGATTGAATGAAGTCAAATTTAACGAAAAAGTGATTATGCGGGAAAACTGTCACGAAACAAGTTCGTTATCTCCCGTACCACCAATTCACTGCCTTCCAGATCGGAGTTTTACGACTGATTTTCGATGCTTCGATGGTGAAGAAGTTTACCAGAGATCAACGAAAACGCCATTCCTGAGAACTCGCTCAACTTGGTGAAACCGAAACAAAGTTCGACCGGCGATCAATCTCAGTTTACTTTAAACACAGTTTTCGTCGAACGGAGTTAATGGATTGTTGGTGAAAACGGCCCTTAGTAGGTAGTAATTTTATTCCGTGAAACTAGCCATAATAGATTGGATGTGTCCTCCTACGCAAAATGTAGGCTGTTTCCAAAACGCGGGAAAGCGCCCAATATGGTGATATTTGGTGAATTGAAAAAATATACCTAGAACTTCATTCCGTTGTTCCCTATCCTAGTTTAATGTTTCACGGTTCAAGTTATCATACAGGGTGGCCAATCACGAAAAAAATGGTATAACCCAAGTTTTTGACATTTTCATGTCTTTGCCCTGGCACATAGCACAAAAAACTGTCACGAAATTGCGTAACGAAATTGTGTTACAGTGCCTTTATAATGATTTCCGCTTACAACGACCCCGTTGTTAGGTTTGTTCCTTTTCTACACTTTTTAACCCACAAAAATCGTTCACCACTCGTTGGAAAGCTCTCGATTTAACGAACATTTTCACGTTCTCCATAACATATTGACTATACGAATAGCGGAGCTATGGGCATAACTGTTCTCATATTTTGTTTACAAACTAATGATCGTGAGTGTAGAAGATAATTAATCCGGAATCGTCTATTTTATTGAAATTAGGTACCTACCTCTTAATATTAATAATTGTGTCAATTTGTAACATAATATGTAACAACAGCAACGCATTGTGAGGTTTGAAAAATACAACAAATAGCTATAGATAGTTATTATGTTAATGATTCGTTTCACATTCTGACAACAACGGAGGGTGGGTTATAAAATCCTATAGTGAGGTAAAAAGCAATAGGTAAAGACATGAAAATGTCCCAATGCGTTGCAGACTCGTATGCAAGCGTTTTTTTTTTTCTTGGACGTTTCCAAAGTTTCCAATCGAGTGTGAAGCGTTTAGTTCTTTCTAATAAACTTGATTGTGAAGGTGTGAAGCCAGTATGGTGTGGTAGGTAGTACCTAGCTGGTAGGTAAAAAAAAGTTGGTAGGCAAAAAAAATGTTGGTGGGTAAAAAACGCTGCAAATCATTGCTCAAAGGCTTCTTCACTCTTCAGATCACTGATCAGCTGAGTGAGCTCCGAAGCCATTTTTCTGTTGTAGAACAAAAACTTGATCTATAAAAATATAACTAATAAAATGAAATATGGAGGTTGTCGGTGTGAAAAACGACCGTAGTTTTCTCAGGATGTCTTCATCTCCGTTCGTCTCGGGAAGGAATCTTAATCCGAACTTATTTTTTAGAAAATCACTTGTGGCAACCCCCTAATAGGTGGCAATTGACTAGAAAATGAGATTCCCAATGTTTTAGGTCGATCGGATAGCAATAACCTGTGCCGCATCGAGGTTGAAGTTCAGAAAAACTCACTTTTTATTATTACCTCCATTATATTATCACCTATGTCCGGCATGGACAGTTAACTGGGAAGCAGAAGAAGAAGAGAACTCTTTTCTTTCAAATATAGATGTCCCAAATGTAGATAAATAGGTCAACTATAATGTATAAAACGCTGCAAATTATTACACAAAGGTTTACTTATTATTTTCATATTTAGATCACTCGTCTGCAAAGAAAAAAATGCTCTCCAAAATCTAAATTTCCACTCGCAATTTACGGGGACTCGAAGTTTGATTCAACTAATGTTCGCTGTTCTCATCTGCAGGACGCTCTCCAATTGGGTGCTCGAGTTCGAAAAATGGGCGCCCTCAGTATTCGTAGTCGCTTACAAAGGATCACCTGGAATGAGGCGGACGCTGCAGTCGCAGATGAGGTCCACGAAGTTCAATGTCCTGCTCACCACCTACGAATATGTTATCAAAGATAAATCCGTTCTGGCCAAGGTGAATATTTGCGTTTGAATGTTCTTCGTATTACTCATACTATTACTATTAGTACTATAGTATTCAAACTAATTTCCATACTATTACTATTAGTACTATTCTTACTAGGACAAGCTTTCTTAGAAGTTGAGCATTATTTCTGAAATACCTCACAATACAGCATTCCCGTGAACCCCCCCCCCCTCCCATCGACTTTGATCTCATTCAGTTCTGTTGAGATCCTGCATCACAGAGAGCGTGCTGCCAAAGTTGGTACTGTAAGCTGTTGTGTGCTCACACGTTGTGGACAGAGGGAGGGGGTTAAGCCTACCACTGTCACCAAGGTATGAGCGTATCGTTCAACGAGTGACGACTATGTCGTTAATCGATGAACGACTTTGGCACGAGTTCTGGGGGAAAGAGAAAAAGGCAAATACCAAAAACACTTATGACTAGTTTTAAGTTAAAGGGTAGCGTGAATATAATTACATGTGGCTAGGCGTAGACAATTTTGAAGCTCTGTGGCGATGTTGTGTCGAAACAGATCACAAATGTGTCTGGCCTGAGGGGCTTAATAGAAGATCCTGAAGGGATTCTGCAAAATGAACCTGTGGTGTGTCGATGCATGTTCCTCGTACTAAGTTATCTGAACCAGGGAAAGTCAAGAAAAACTACAAGCTTTACAACTAATAGCTTTGGTTTTATTAAAGGAACAAATGTTAAAGTGTGAAGCACGAAAGAGAATTAAAGCCTGAAGGGCGAATCAAAACCGACATGAAATAGTCACAAAATAAATATGGTTTATTCAAGTTTTCCGTATGTTACTTTACAAAATCATTTCCATTCTCATTTATCAGTATTCAAGTTCCATTATCATCATCAAGATGCAGTTCAGGTTTATAGTTAAGTTCTGTATCGTTTCCGTGTCTTATATTTACTTAGTACGTTTACTCTATTCACAGCAATACTTTGGCCAAAGATTTAGTATGTTAGGTTTGTGCACTCACTCTGACAGGGCCCGAAGGAATTCTGCGCAGATTCGTGGCGATGGTTTTGAGGGTCATTCTTCGCTGGAGCAGCAGGGTCTTCGCGGCGAATTACGAGGGTTTAAGGTGTGTCGACTTCGTGGATATAACTGTGTGCACAAGGTGAGACTGGGGGGGGGGGGGGGGGGGGGTTTGGAACTGACTCGACTGACTGACTGGACTGACTCGAAGCCATCGAACTCTCTGGAAATTCCGGTGCGACTCCCCACCCCTCCACTAAGGTGTTGTTCGTGGAGGGTTTTGATTGGCTGGACGAGGGAGTCAGCTGTCTTCCCTTGTCGGGGAGTTGGACGCTCTGGTGGAGGTGGCGTCCCGCTTGTCTGGGGAGTCTCAGGAGGGAGGCTAACTTCAACCTAGCTCCGCCACTGTTGATGTTGTTTCAGTGAGCGGGAGCTCACAATACCAAATCGCGACCGAAGTATACTAACACATGAGTTACATATTCACTTGATTTGTCCAAAACTTTGGCCATGTAGACAGACAGTATTTTATCAAATTTTTCGAAATTCAATTATCCAAGAAATGGACGTTTTTAAATTTTTTTTTCAATATTCTTTATTGCACCAAGTATAACTTATTAACAATATTATTTTGAAAATATGGACATATATTCAAAACTTAGATACATCACTGAGTTTTGTTGATTATGGTGGATGTTTCACTTCACTGCTTCACAAGTAAGCTAGGTCAAGTGGTTTGGTACGCTTCAATCTTCTGATGATAATATCATCAGTGATATTATCACTTGTATCAAGGAGTTGGACAGCTTCCTCGTTGATGTGACATCTTATCCGCTGTAGGTGTCTCACAGCTTGTCGCTTTATAGCATCGTTTATGGTTTCGATCCGAAGTTCATGATGGAGACGTTCGTTTCGAAAGTACCGTGGTGCATTGACCACCGTTCTTAGCACATTGTTCTGGAATCTTTGGATGATGTCTCGATTTGACTGACCCGTACAGCCCCAAAGCTGAGCTCCATATGTCCAGACTGGTTTAACCCAGATAACCTTGAATTATTTTTTTACTAATTTTTTGAATTTTTTCGTATGTTTAGTGTCATAGGTGTTGTCTGAAGACAAATTTGGCACTCTTGCAATTTTTTCCCATTTTAATGAGGTCATAAATGGACATCCTTCCTCCTCTCGCATATTCCTTATTCTTATGAGATAACAAATGAGACTCAAGATTGAAAATACACTTTTTTATTTAATCAAAACTGCATATAAAACCATATATTATTTAAAATTGACAAAATTTGTTTTGTGTGGAACAATAGAAAACGAAAAAGTGTAGAAATGTGTCACATTTCAAGCATACGGTTGTCGCCTTCGTCTTTGAAAATCTGCAGTGCAGCTGCTCCCCTTTTTCCTATCTTTTCGTCTACTCAGTTATCTCCAACGTAGTGTTCTTTCTTATTGAATCTAAAAAAAAAATAAATAAATTCAATAAAAAATTATCATTGAAAATGATTGAAAGGCTGCAAACTGTACGTTGCATGTGCCCAAGTATTTGATTTTCACTCACCGACCGTCAATCTTGGCTATTTTTATTTAAAAAAAAAAAAAAAAATCGAAATACTCAAGGGATGACAACTTTTGTTTGGGACCATGCATTGGTGACTACTCTCTAAGTGCAGTTGGAAGAGTGGTTTTTTGTCCACTTGTACAATTTTTTGGGCGGTTTTGGTTTACGGACTCGATGTTTCCCCATCTTCTTGTTGGAAATATTTGCATTGGAAGTTGATGGTTGGTGATCATCATCTTTATCATGATAAGGAATGCTTTTAAAAATTGCAGGAGCAAAAAGTTGACTGCTTGGCAAATTATCAATAACAGGGCTCTCATCCGGTGAGGTAATGAAAGGCATTTGTTGGAGGTAATAAAGTTATATCATCATTCTCCTCCAAAAAAGCCAATATATTATTTGATGTAAAGGAAGCAACTTCTTGCAGAAAAAACGAGCAATCCAAAAAAAACGTATCATAGTACAGGAGAGAAAATTCAGAAAGTCGACCTAAGTCCCTCATCCTTCCAGAAGGACGTCAGGGCTAACTGGGTTAAGGACTTGATTGTACAATGTAAGCTTGTTCTGGATCGACAACTTCGACCGTCACCCCATTAGCCAATGCATTTTTCTGAATTTTAAAAGGAGTTCTTCCTTCTTTTTTTGACATGGGCTTTCCATCTAAGTTTGACGTCTAGTGTCATGCCTAGTTATTTGGCTTTATTAGCATTCCGAATAACTTTTCCCATGAAATGTACCGGAATATACGCGATTCTCTTGTTAGTGAAATCGACATGTAGGTACCTACTTAGTTTCATTTATTTTGATTCTCCGTTTTGCTGTTTTCAATGTGTTGATTAATTTTCCAGATCCATTGGAAGTACATGATTATCGACGAGGGCCACAGAATGAAGAACCACCACTGCAAGCTCACTCAGGTTCTGAACACCCACTACCTGGCGCCTCACCGACTTCTCCTCACGGGAACTCCCCTCCAGAACAAGCTCCCCGAGCTGTGGGCTCTCCTCAATTTCTTGCTTCCCTCGATTTTCAAATCCTGCTCCACTTTCGAGCAGTGGTTCAACGCTCCATTTGCCACCACTGGGGAAAAGGTAACTCGAGCTCACACTACTTTCCCCTTACTTTCTCTAAAATGTGGTTCGTATTTCGAGCTGTTGAAGCCAAACTATTAAAAAAAATAATAATAATAATACTAATGATCACAAATGAGGCAAAGTGAAGATGTGATGAAAGAAAAGAAAGTTAACACTCCTCCTGCTTGGAAATAAAGATAGAAAATAATAAGGAATAAAAAATGCTTGGGAAATACAAAAACTGAAATGAAATCAAGCAATATCACACTGGATTGAAAATGGAAAATTAGAAATGATAAATGAAAAAATGAAGCTCAAACCTAATTAACTGCATCTAAAGAAAAAACGCTGCAAATTATTACACAAAGGTTTATTATTTTACTATATAGATCACTCGTCTGCAAAGAACACAGCTTTGCCATTGTCACCACCTACTTCACAATCAATTTTGGTTTATTGTATTCAATAATGAACCTTTGGAATCGACCAAGAAATTTTTTTTTTCATCTCCCCCTCAAAATTTGATGGTTTACGTTTCAAGGTACGTAGAATCAAACATAGTGTTTAGTAATGCGTGCATTCCAGGGGCCGTCCCATTGGATAAGCATTAGGTCAATTAATACCAGTTGGTAAGCGAAAAAACTTTTTCACTCGATGCAATTTATTAGGTATTTTAGGCACCACAATACCCCCCCCCCCCTCATCCTAATCCACCACAACATTTCTAGCGGCATGGGAGCCTCGAATTTGAAGAGCATTTTGAAATCCAAGATCTAGGACACCCAACATGCGAACTCGAGTTTCAAAGCTTGGGTACAATTAGTAAGGTATTAAGGAACCGAAATATTTAAAAATCGAATATTTTCTCAATATTATCCCTCCACGTGCTAATTTTGATACTCTGGTGGAATAGTGTGCAATTTGGAAGATTTCTGATTCAAACAAAATAAGGAGACGCTCAATTCGGTTGGAAATTGAGGCCTCGGCAGAAGACACAAGATTATGTCCGAAGGCGCACGTTTTTTAAAAGCATTACTCCCCCCCCCCTTCCCACTCTTAAAAGGAAAAATTCTAAATTCCGGCGACGAAGTGCACAACTAGATAGATTTCCACGTCGAACAAAAAAAGAACCACGAAAATCGGTTGGAAATTGAGGCCTGGGCAGAGTACACAAGATTATGCCCGCAAACGCACATTTTTTGAGCATTAAACCCCCCTCCCCCCCCCCCTTAAAAGGCAAAATTCGAAATTCCGCCGACGTAGAGCACAACTAGATAGTTTTCCGCGACGAACAAAAAAAGAACCAGGAAAATCGGTTGAGAACTAAGGCCTGGGCAGACGACAAAAGATTTTGTTACACACACACACACAGACATTCACCTATGGTTTTTTTTCGCGGATTTGGATTCAGAATGGTCTAAAACGGATTACTGTGTGGTTATTTTTTTTCTGCTGAGTGTTGCCCTCCTTCACCTTAGATCAATCGCATAAGGACGCCCAAGTCTTACTGTGGGACGTCCTAAAAAATCGAATAAAAATTTGGACGTACTTCCGCCGTACTTTTGCCACTTAGCATTGACCGATTCTGTTGAAATTTGGTATGTAGGCTCCATTTGGGATCTAGTTGTGCCCCGAAGATTTTGGTTGATGTAGGTCACTTCTAAGGGTTCCAAAATCAATTTTGAAATTTTGAAAACGCCCTAACTCAAAAAATTTCGATATAAAGGTATTGTTTTTCCTTCAATTTAAGATTCTATATAATGTTAAGAATTTTTTGAGACCACGCGGAGCTCTGTAGGACAAACCGTTCGCTCCCTACGAGAATTTAAAGGTTTTACGTACGATAAATCAGAAACACGAGTGTGAATCGCAAAAGAGGCCTAATCTCCCTTCAAATTAAAGCTGACCGAAATGCGATCGATGTTTTTCTTCATGTTGGATGGTTGGTGGCTTTGCAGACGAGTGATCTATAGAAAAATAATAAACCATTGTTTAGTAATTTGCAGCGTTTTTGAGGAAGAAATAAATGTTTTACACTCAATTCGAAGAAATAAAGAGATGTGGGTGCCTTCATTAGGACATTTGATTACTGATTAAAACGGAGTACACAGTAGGAAACGAACAACGATCGCATTTTGGTCTGATAAAATTTGAACGGAAATTAGGCCTCTTTTGCGATTCACACTCGTGTTTCTGATTGATTGTAAGTCCGACCTTTAAGTTGGTCTTACAGAGCTCTGGACGGTCTCAATCTATTCTAAAGATTCAATTCTAATTTAAATTGATGAAAAAACAATACCTTTATTTCGAGTTTTCGAGCTAGGGAGCTTTATTACAACCCCTTATCATTATTATTATTATTTATTTAATCTTAATTTTATATTTATAATTATATTTAATATTAATTGAAGTTATTACATCAATATTACTTAAGAATACAATGTGTAACAAATATTATTTTGTAAGTGTTATTAAATAACACTTTTAAGGGAATAAATTGTATTCCCTTCAATTACCTACATGTTGTCAAAGAAATTTCTGAAACAGGGTCTTCTGAGAAATTTTTTTAGAGACTTGACCTCGTCATTAATTTTTCGTTTCGTTCTTGCCAGGTCGAACTGAACGAAGAAGAAACTATTTTGATTATCCGTCGTTTGCACAAAGTGCTTCGTCCGTTCCTTCTGAGAAGGCTCAAGAAAGAGGTGGAAAGTCAGCTGCCTGACAAAGTGGAATACATCGTGAAATGCGACATGTCTGGTCTTCAACGCGTCCTTTATAAGTAAGTACAACGTGAAGCTTCCAGTGTGACAGGAATTTCCGCCTGTCCGTGATATAAAATGAATCTTACCTCGGTAGATTGTGGACTGTGACTGAATCAGCTAATTAGGGTGAGGGGAGCCCTGAGGGCTGAAGCATGCTGGCTTATTGTGCTTCTCCGCGGGTTCTGTTGTCTGGTCAAAGAGAAGGGAATGCCTCCATGAGTGTCGGTCACCCAAAAGGTGAAGCTTTTTTACTTCACTGGTCTTAAATTTATTTTTAAATTAAACGGACACCGCCGTTGTCCCGGCATCCCGCGTCCTGCCTGTGGCGTTTCCTGTCCTGTGCCTGCCTAGTGTGCGGAGACCTTTAGTAGTCCATATCGATACCTTAATGCGCAAAGGCGTTATGTCCAAAAACGGAGTTTTGAGAAAAACGTAAAAGAATTTTTCACCAGTGCCCAATTCCTAAAATAATGGATTATTACACTAAACTCTTTAATTTCTTCAAGACATTGTCAAGCTATGATCTCCAAGAAGGTCAATAATAGTTTTATTGAATTCGAGTTTTTCTGGAATTAAAAAAAAATGAAAAAGAGTGGGAGATTAATGGAAATAGCGCCTTTGTGCTTTAAGTTATCGATATTACCACGGTAGGTAGAACACACGGTAGGGGTCACCAAAAAGGGGCGTGGCAAGCGTGACGTCAGCGCGAGACCACTGGCCAAACTCTTCCTTCGGTAAACATACAGCCAGCCCGGTTTTTTATTTGATTTTTGAGGAATCTGGTCTATCAAATGTGATGTGCGGATTTTTCCTTATGGATACCTCCAGAATATGTATGAGGAGGATAACAGTAAAATATCGAGGATGTTCCTATTCAAAGGATGAAGTTATACAGGGTGTCTACACTTTCGATGGGCATAACTTCAGGGTTCGATTCTACAAGATATTTCCAACAAAAAATGTCTCTTAGCAATTTTCTTTTAACCCACTCAAAATTCCTTTTTTTTTCACTTTAAAGTTTTTCTTCGCCTTTTCGACCTTACGGCACTGATATGGTCATAACTCCCTTATTTCTCCTGAAAATTGAAATCTGACTACACCGTTAGAAAGAGCGTTAAATTCCTAAGGTACCTAGTGCAAAATCAAAATATTTCAGCGATAAAATAGTTTCGAAAAATCAAGTCAAAAAGCCAACTTTAAAAAATATTCGAAACTTTACTTTCTTCGACCAAAGTTTTCACTCTAAATCCCTGCCCATTTCGATGGGCGCTCTTCGGAGAAAACATGCTCAAATTGTCAGCTTTTCAACGGTCTATAAATTTTTCTTTTAAACATTCAAATTGGAAGAGTAAATCAAGTTTGAATGCCAGAAAACGTGTGTTTTACAAGCAAATCCAGTGTTTTAAGCGGTTTATGGTCCCCCTCGACCTCAAGATGTCTTGACGATTTTGGTATCATTTCCTACGTAATTTTTTACGCTGAATCAAATGGTGATACTTCCGAATGGTTCCGACTGCTAGAAAGTGGATTTTTCGAAGAAAACCTTCGTTTTTCGTACATAAAATACGCATTATTCGTAAATGTGGTAGTGAGCATGAAGTAACACCTTTGAACTCAACAAAAACAAAAATCAACAATCAACAAAAACTTTAATCAGCTAGAAATTCGGTGTTTTTGTTGAGTTCAAAGGTGTTACTTCATGCTCACTACCACATTTACGAATAATGCGTATTTTATGTACGAAAAACGAAGGTTTTCTTTAAAAAATCCACTTTCTAGCAGTCGGAACCATTCGGAAGTATCACCATTTGATTCAGCGTAAAAAATTACGTAGGAAATGATACCAAAATCGTCAAGACATCTTGAGGTCGAGGGGGACCATAAACCGCTTAAAACACTGGATTTGCTTGTAAAACACACGTTTTCTGGCATTCAAACTTGATTTACTCTTCCAATTTGAATGTTAAAAAGAAAAATTTATAGACCGTTGAAAAGCTGATAATTTGAGCATGTTTTCTCCGAAGAGGGCCCATCGAAATGGGCAGGGATTTAGAGTGAAAACTTTGGTCGAAGAAAGTCAAGTTTCGGATATTTTTTAAAGTTGGCTTTTTGACTTGATTTTTCGAAACTATTTTATCGCTGAAATATTTTGATTTTGCACTAGGTAGCTTAGGAATTTAACGCTCTTTCTAACGGTGTAGTCAGATTTGAATTTTCAGGAGAAATAAGGGAGTTATGACCATATCAGTGCCGTAAGGTCGAAAACGCGAAGAAAAACTTTAAAGTGAAAAAAAAGGAATTTTGAGTGGGTTAGAAGAAAATTGCTAGGAGACATTTTTTGTTGGAAATATCTTGTAGAATCAAACCCTGAAGTTATGCCCATCGAAAGTGTAGACACCCTGTATATGGGAAACACATTTATTAAAGGGCCGACACCAATAATTTACTAAGTAGTACTTCTAAGTAAGTAAAAATGTAAATCATAATATACGAGTATGAACAAAACTCTTGACTTAGGTGTGACATTATGTACATGACATTACACATTGTGTAATGAACAAAAATACGTTAATTTATTATTTTGTGATTTTTTTTTAGACAATTTTTCCATCTGACGACACACACCTGCATTTCCCTTCCCGATGTTTCCTTAGTTTCTCTTCTTTTATTTTAATATTCAAACATTTCATGCGAAAAAAGAACGAGTTCGGACGAAGTAAGTTGCAAAGTACCCATCAATGTCAGGGTATGATTCATGAATTTAGTCTATCAAGGTTTTGAATACCTTCGGGCATTTGTTTATAAATTGGCCGTGAAATCTCGTAAATTCTGATTCCATTTTAAAACATTTCTCAAGCGAAAATCAGATGGCTTGATCAGGAACCCTCTAGAGATAATTTGCAACCAGTTTCTATCAGAATGGGGAAATTTTCTTGTGGTCACTGTAAATGTGTGCCTTTTCCGGATATTACTTCTTCATTCTGAATGCTAGGTACCCTGCTAACATTTCCACGATCTCTAACTTCTCTTCTAGACCTTTAACGGTAGTTCAACGGTAGATTCCTCCGATTCGTTTTCTATTTGTAAAAGAATAGAATCCACGTCAAAACCGAAATTTTCTCTTATAAACTCTCATTTCTTCATTCTTCGGAAAAGATTGGAAGTGAAATCCGTTCTCTTTTTGATGCCGACTATGATTTGCACGTTCCGCAACAGCACAACAAATCATTTTGATATTTATGAACACTTCAAAACACTCGTTAGGATGCACACGAAGCAAATGAGCCGCAAATGCAATACAAAGTCATAGACGAACAAATGAACGTGGTCTAGCCGTGACGTCAGTCCTCGGGGGAATCCCCAACCGTCTGTTTACCGTCTGTTTTACCTACCGTGGATATTACCCATAGTTCATCCATATTATCAATAAATTATATTATTATCTCTCAATATTGCAGCCGGACCGTGCCAAATAATAATTAATAACGTAATAATTTTGATAATCTTTTAATTAATTTTCTGGCTTACCTCATGACTTGCCCCATTTTGACAAGTTCGTGTTGTTTGCAGCGCATATTTTACTGATAGTTCATAGTTTTTAATATTTGTCGAAATACAACGTGCATGTTATTGGAGATTGGCGTAATTTGCTTTTCGTTCCCTAAAACGCTAGAACCGCCCTTGCCAGACTGCTAATTCTCACTATTTCATGTTTCCAGGCACATGCAGAGTAAAGGCGTTCTTCTCACTGACGGCTCGGAGAAGGGCAAGCAGGGCAAGGGAGGCGCCAAAGCTCTGATGAACACGATCGTTCAACTCCGTAAGCTCTGCAATCATCCCTTCATGTTTCACCACATCGAGGAGAAATACTGCGACCACATTGGAAGTTCCGGCGGCGTTGTTTCAGGGTACGTTCGACGTTTGCTCCATCTTTTCCATCTATTTGTGGAGTTGCAGATGCAACAGGCGAAAACATCTTAGTTCGAAGTTCCCACTATGAACATACAAGATGTTGTGTGTTACCGTGACACCCACGGTATAAAGAATTGTCAACTATTTGGACTGGGGCCATCCAATAAATATACCCCGTTATTGCCTAGCTCTCGGAAAATATATTTCCAACATCAGGGCTTGAAAATTACAATAAACAGATTCAGGCAAAAGAAGTTGGACGCAAAGCAATCTTATACTAGTCAAAACAAATGAATCAAAACTTCAAGCAAACTCTCCTACCGAGGTCTATTAAAGCATAATTTTTTTGAAAATAATGAACTAAAACGGTTACTCGACAAAAACAAAACATTAGCTCACTCAATGGGAGCAAACATGAGGAGAGAGGACACGAACCAACCCAAATTCTCCATCTGGTTCTCACTCAACTAGCAATGAATGAACCAAAATTGGTCAAAAACTACAACAAAAAAGAAGATGTCATCATTGTAATTGAAAAAGAAATTAAAACAATAAGAAGAAACCACATATGCGTAACTCTATAATCACAACCACCACAACAACTCGACAGACATCCACCACTATCATCTCCCACGTCACAAACTGCCACACATCACTCGATTTGTTTGATGATCAAAAATACTTGAAATTATAAAATAGTTGAGAGTTGTTTTTAAGGTTATGAAATCTTTTTTTTTCCCCCTTTATTGGCTTCACAAGTAAACTGTATTCAGCCATCATAATATACCGGGTGTCCCAGAAGTTGTGGTCCACCCTCCGGCATTTCCGTATTTAATTACGTAATAAAATGGGCCCAACGCCATTTTTCATATTTTTTTGTAAAGAATTCAGGAAAAATACTTTTGCGCAAAAAAATTGCGCGCAATTGTACGCAATTGACACTAACTTTGTTTTTTCAAATGGGAACCCCCATTTTTTTTATTGCAGATTCAGATTCTACGTCAAATTTCACGAGAAATTCTACCCGAATCGATTTTTTTCATCGCGTGCAACTGGTACTTTTCGTGCGCAAAGTGACCAGGGTGCGCAAAAGTGAATTTTTTCTCACCCCAAGTGTGGCACATTTTTCTTCATTATTTGTAACGCTGAATCACGTGGTGAGGTCCTTTCTTCGATTTCATCGTTATTTTTCCAAATTTGGAATGAAAACTAATGTTTTTGGACTTTATTTTCCCTCACCCTTTCGCAATACGGACTGGGTGGGGACCTGGCTAGATTAAAAATAAATTCCTCACTTCTAAATTTTAAAAAAATATTGGAAATAGTGGAAAGTTAAAAAAAAAATTTTTTATCTCAAAAATTGAAAATCTCCGAAAACAAGTAGTAATAAAAACTAAGATAATAATAACGTAATTTAAAAATCACAGCAACTGCTCGAAATTACCTTCTTTTGCCAGCAGACAAGTAACAAGTAACTTTATTTTTTTTTAAAGGTTTTTAGATGAGAAGCTTTTTGATTTTTTTTGTACAGTAAAGTAGTAAAGTAATACCTACCAACATTCCAAAATTTTTTAAATTTAGAAGAGAGGAATTTATTCTTAATCCTGCCATAGCCGGTCCCCAGCCCGTGTCGCGAAAGGGGGAGGGAAAATAAAGTCCAAAAACATTATTTTTCCTCCTAAATTTGGAAAAATAACGATGAAATCGAAGAAAGGACCTCACCACGTGATTCAGCGTCAAAAATAATGAAAAAATTTGATGTAGAATCTGAATCTGCAATAAAAAATGGGGGTTCCCATTTGAAAAAACAAAGTTAGTGTCAATTGCGCACGATTGCGCGCAATTTTTTTGCGCAAAAGTATTTTTCCTGAATTCTTCACAAAAAAATATGAAATATGGCGTTGGGCCCATTTTATTACGTAATGAAATACGGAAATGCCGGAGGGTGGGGACAACCGGTATAATTATTTTCTGGAGTTCAATGTTCAAGATTTTAATGAATTTAACTATAGCGTTAAAGGTATTTTTATTGTTCAGTAAGCACTGCACTCTCGTAGGAAGGTTTTTTGGAGGAGCTCCTCCATTAGTTGCATTCATGGCTGCTGGAAACTGGGGCATTTGAGTCTCCCTCTGGTTCGTCGCAGCTTAAGCAGTTACGGTTGTCCGAAATTCTTACTTTGTAGAGATGGGAGGGGAGCCTGTGGTGGTTGAACCGAAGCCTACAGATAATTTTAATAAAATTCCGATCCGTTTGCTCGTCACAGAACCAAGGAGTTCTAGGTACATACGGTTTGATTGATAAATAAAATGTTCCTTTATTCTTTGTATTTTATCGGTATGATTCATTCCATCGTTTGAATGTTGCGTTTGTCTCTACTCCTCAAATCTTCTGTAGAATGGAAATTATGCGGGATGCCTTGTATTGGAGCCAATGCTGCAGCTCGGTCAGCCTTTTCATTCAGTTCTATATTTACGTGGCTTATCACCCAGACTAGGTTTACCTCGACTCCCCTCTCTTTCAGTGCTTTTATACAATGGGGCATTTCAGTAAATTAAAAAAAAAATTTTTTTCAAAAGAGTATGGCTCAGGAATAACGGTAAACGGGTCTGTTCGTCGAGAAAATGTTTTTAAAAAATCAGAGAAGCTAAGGAAAGTTGAAGATTTGAATGGTGTGACGTAGCTAGCCAACTGTCTTTGATAAAAGTATCCATGCACAGAGAAGAGATGAAACCCTTGGAGGACCTCTTGGATACTACAAAATACTACTCACACACGTGCGCGGCATAAGTGTGTGTGCGTTGAGGGAGGCCCACCTTTTTTTCAAACGTGTGATCTCTTTAATTAATTTTTCTACCACATGTTATAGTATCATTGGGCTCAAAGTTGGAGTAAATAGGTTTTCAAGGGTGCTGAATCCAAATTTGAGGTCAAAAACCTGAATTTCCGACCCACCGAAATACCCCATTCACCGTCTCTATAGTAAGTCTATCTTTGTGATTTCTTAAAGTCTGCAGGTGTTTGATGGCTGATTGACTATCAGAAAATATAGCCAAGGATGTAATAATTACCAATTATTGGTAAGAGATTTGAATATTCCAGAGATAATTTTATGGCTACTAATTCGGCCGTAAAAACTGAGGTTGATTTGGGCAGCTGGTACATGAATTTTTCTTGTGTTTGGGGATCGTAGATTGTCGCTCCGGTGCTTGTATACTGCTTTGAACCATCTGTAAATAAATTATATGTTCTTCCGTATCTATTGTTGATTCTATCTAAGAAAAACTGCCTTGGATTGATGTTTTTGGTTCTGAAATGTCTACTCGAAATTGCGTTTTCATTTGGAAGTTCATAGGAAATGAGTAGGGTGGAGTGGGGTAAATGTGGAAATGGTTTTGAAAATGGCGCCATTTGAGCGCCTTGCCTCAGAAACCTTCTCAAGGGAAAATTATTCACTCAAGAAAGAGACATTTGAAAGATAAAGTGCAAACCAGTTGGCGCAGGAAAGTTCATTTTGGTCATAAAAAAGTGGAGGAGAAAAAAATTAAATATAGCGTTCAGTTCGTATTGAAATGGGCTTTGTTTGCGTTTACCCCATTAATGCAACTAAATGTTTTTATGGGATTCGCAGGCCGTTTCCGCATTTGCCCTGATTAGTGGGGCAAATGCGGAAGTCGGTCGGAATTTTAAAAAACACAGTTTGGACCATGAGAAGTAAATCTTTTGTACAATTACTCATTATTACTCATTTAAAAAAAAGTGAAAATAGCGTTATCAAAGGAAAGTTACTGAGGATCAAAGTTGAACTATTGACATTTTGGGTCGCAATTGCCCCACTCCACCCTATCTGCCTCTTCATATGAAATCTGAAGAGGCAGCTGATCACAACACATGTGCTTCTTCAGAGCAGTAAACAGGTGGTAATTTGTAGGCACCAGGTCGAGGGAATACAATGGGGGGTTCAAAACATCTCATCCAAAGGAGTCCAAAAGTCGCCTCGTTCGGTTTACTCGTCTGTGTGGGGTCGGGTATTCTCATGCAGTCCTTCTATGTGTCCTTCTATGAGCTATTCACTCATTTCAATTATTGTTATCATTTTTTTTTTTTTTTTTAGGCCAGACCTGTTCAGGACGTCAGGGAAGTTTGAACTCCTTGACCGCATCCTTCCAAAGCTCAAAGCGACGGGGCACAGAGTCCTTCTTTTCTGTCAAATGACTCAACTCATGACTATCATGGAAGATTACCTGAGCTGGCGCAGTTTCCTGTACCTCCGATTGGACGGCACCACCAAATCTGAAGACAGGGGAGATCTGTTGAAGAAATTCAACAGCCCTGAGAGCGAATATTTCATATTCCTTCTGTCAACGAGGGCTGGAGGTCTCGGTCTCAACTTGCAAGCTGCAGATACTGTCGTTATATTCGACTCAGATTGGAATCCTCACCAGGTGAGAATATTTGCTAGGCAAGAATTCCAACAACTTGGTCGTGAAATTCATGTTCATTTGAAAGAGGAGTGTAGGTAGCGTGCCTAACTGGTCAGGGTTGGGGTCAACTGTCACCGTCGAAGCACAAGATCCTCCATGTCTACGTCATTCCTTGTGGGGAAGAATCTACATAAGAAACTACATCTACGCCACACACTCGGTAGAAGTTTTGATTGATGCAAAACTACGTGTGTTCTTTATCAACCCTTTGATTTGCAGGATTTACAAGCCCAAGACAGAGCCCATCGTATCGGTCAGCAGAACGAAGTGCGCGTTCTGCGGCTGATGACCGTCAATTCGGTGGAAGAGAGAATCCTGGCGGCAGCTCGCTACAAGTTGAACATGGACGAGAAGGTCATTCAAGCCGGCATGTTCGATCAGAAATCCACGGGATCTGAGAGGCAGCAGTTCTTGCAGACCATCCTGCATCAGGACGACGCTGATGACGAAGTACGTTTTGTACATCTAGGTATTCTGTTTGAAATGTAAATCTATACTTAGTTTGAGAGTGAAGGGGGTACTAAAAAACACCCTTCAAAAATTTCCCTACGTGTCATTTACCCAGCGACTTGGAAAACCAAGAAAACATCATTTCTCTCTCGAAAAAGCCTGGTAAAAGCCTGAGCTCCGAACATTTTTGTGGGAAGTTCCTGCAGTCTGAGGGAGAAAAGTTCATGTACGGTTTTATTAGTGTTTTTCAATTGAGGGGTTTCCTACAAGAACAAGATAAGTCCGAAATCGAAAATTCTAAACCTGCTGAATTTTGTGAAAGGCCTTTTCCTGAATTTTCCCCCTCCTGTTGCAAAACGTCACTTGTTTGGTTCTTGCTGAATTTTCATTGAAGCCCAAGTACTGCATGTTTATGACTAGGGCTAGGATCGATATGCTCGATAAAATCTCCAGATATGCTCCAAAACCATGTGTTTTATGCTCGATAGATATGCTCGAAAAACCCATTATATGCTCGATAGATATGCTCCAAAAACCCATTAAATGTGGTTAAATATGCAGAATATGCTCGAAAAACACTGTTAAAAACTATAGAAATGAACGTGAAACGAAAAAACCAATTACTTATCTTTATATTTGAGCTTTATTTTATAATTTATAATTTTATATGAGAAGTTTTCTTATAAAGGATACAGTTTAAAAGGTAATTTACAAAATGTTCATAGAATTGGTCTGTACAACAAGAATTTTTTCTACATTTTCCGTTGTCAATGATTTTCTCGGAACAGTTGATTCTCCCACTCTTTGGACAAATGGAATTTTTTTGGCACTTTTCTCAACTCAAGGGAGCCCAGTTAGACAAATAAACGCTGCAAATTATTACACAACGGTTTACTATTTTTATATAGATGACTCGATAGAGACTCGTCTGCAAAGCCACCAATCATCCAACTTGAAGAAAAACATCGATCGTATTTCGGTCAGCTAAAATTTGAACGGAGATTAGACCTCTTTTGCGATTCACACTCGTGTTTCTGATTTATCGTACGTAAAACCCTTAAATTCTCGTAGCGAGCGAACGGTTTGTCCTACAGAGCTCCGCGTGGTCTCAAAAAATTCTAAAAATTCTATAGAATCTTAAATTGAAGGAAAAACAATACCTTTATATCAACATTTTTTGAGTTAGGGCGTTTTCAAAATTCATTTAGGAACCCTTAGAACTGACCTACATCAACCAAAATCTTCGGGGCACAACTAGACCCCAAATGAAGCCTACATACCAAATTTCATCAATATCGGTCAATGCTAAGTGGCAAAAGTGCCGCGTACGGCGGACGGACGGCCAAATTTTTATTCGATTTTTGGATTCTACGTACCTTGAAACGTGAACCATCAAATTTTGAGGGGGTGTTAAAATGTTTTTTTCTTGGTCGATTCCAAAGGTTCATTATTGAAAATAAACCAAAATAAGTTAGAAAATTTAGAATTTTCCAATTTTTTTAATTCTCGGCGGAAATGGGTTAAGAACGTACCATGTAAAATCTACATGTGAAAATGTCAAAATCAAAAAGAACTTGATGCACATTTTGCAGAAAAGAATTTTCCCAACCGTGGAAAACGAGTCAGGGTCTTCCTTCGCACATCTTCGGAGTAAAACACTCAAAGGTTCCTCAACTTTAGGCATAGTTAGGTATGGAAACGATTATTCGTGGGAAAAGCCACCTAACCAAATTGTTTCCCAAAATAGGCACACCTCTAAAATCCCTTACAACCTCCTTTCAAAGGGGAAGGATGCTTGGGGCTTTGACAGCTTACCTGACGAGTCGCACCCTAATCCGGAAAAAGTCAATTAGGGTGTGGGAATCACCTCAATAAAGGTTAATAACCTTCAGACATTCCTGTTTTCGAACCTTATGGATGGTCAGGGCCCGAATTCGGGAAGAGAATTCGAAGAAAAACAAACTATTTAGACGAAAACCACAAGAATATGCGTTTATATGCTTCTATTCTGAAAACCGTGGTTTTATGCATTTATGTGCTCGATAAATTTAAATTGTGTTGGTCCTAGAGAGGTGAAAATACCACCAAAAGGCTTCTTTCAGTTTGTACTACTCAGGAAAAAAATATGCAAATATGCTCGAATCCTAGCCCTATTTATGACGTTTTGCATGTTTATGACGGTAATCAAATTTTCTGTTTTTATAATAATATTGAAGCTATTTCCGAACTGTGTTTAAAAACTGACAACTAGAACATTTAAAATGTTTTTTTAGATGCCTATGTTGCTGGTTCAATTTCCATGTTTTCTTTGTTTCACCATCAGTAACATGAAGGAGAAAATAATAGTTCCTACTATCTTAAGGATTTGAAAAATGAATGAATAGATAAGTAGACAAGCAGTCGAAAAATACAACATGAAAACAGGTTACCGGCAAAGACGAAAACAGAAATAAGAATGGGAAACAAACAGCTGGGAATGCGACGCCCTGACCTTCAGGCGCAGTGTTGCCACGCGCGCGCGGACTTATTTCGTTCTTGCGGAAATAGAGAGGACTAGAATTCTCCTGCAAAATGCGCACATTTTGAAGCCTCCCGTGGACTTGGACCTGTTCGGTTCTTGCCGAAATGAACTTGTTACAAGATATCGCACACATTCAGGAACAAAATGGCGCCTTAACCCGGTTTTTTCAAACTTGGACTTATCTTGTTCTTGTAGGAAACCCCTCAATTATAGATGTTCCAAATGTGGACAATTTTCCCAACTATAATATTTCGAATATAGACATTGCAGTATATGAACTACTTTGCGCTGCTCAAACGGGATTATAATTTTGAAAATGGAAATGTATTAAATATGAAACAGCGTGACAAAAACTCGGTATAACTGTTTATTGTTATCCTTATTGAATAGAGCTTAGTGTTAATGTTAACAAATAGATTTATTTGTCGTTGTACACAGGGTGCATTGACAATTGTCATAATAATAAAAAATCTTAAAAATACAACTTTGGTGAGACGAAGCAAAATTAGTACCTAAATAAATTGAAATAACAAATTGCAATGAATGTTAGTAATATTATTAAGGTGAAGTACTCTGAAGTGCAACCTTGCGGAGATGAATAAAACGGCCATAGCCTAAGCCCGTACGTCACGTGGCCCAGCCTGGAGACACACTTACACATAGGTAACATACATACAACACAAAACAGACCAGGACTAAACATCACAAGAATGACTAGAAGAAGAATTAAAAGGGGACTATTTACCAATATCACAGAGTATTTACTTAACAAATTAATCACAGAGTTGTATCACAGAGTTCCACCTAAGTTAAATCATGAACGAGCGCGAGTACTAAGTACTTTTTAAAAGTCTTTTAAACAACATTCCTCGGGTTCAAAAAAAATATATATAGCTTTTTCAGATTGAATTAAACACTTTTCGAAATGAACTCAACACTTTTCAAAATGAAATAAACAATTTAAAATATGAATTAAACATTTTACACAATGGAATAAACAATTTACAAAATTAAATAAACAATTACAAAATTAATTAAACACTTTCTTATATGAGTTTCAAAAGCTTGTGAACAATAATTTGAACGAGTTGACCAGTTGGGGAGAATATGGGAAAGACCGTGCATACATTAGACTCTGATGATAATCTCTTCTGAGTGTGCCTTTCACGTAATAACGAGATGAAAATACCTTCTCGGTGAACTCGTCAACTCCATCAAATTATTGTTTACAAGCTTTCGAAACTCATTTAAGAAAGTGTATAATTAATTTTGTAAATTGATTATTTCAATTTGAAAAGTGTTGAGTTCATTTTGAAAAGTGTTGACTTCATTTTGAAAACTGTTTAATTCAATCTGAAAAAGCTATCACTCGTATCACTCGTATAGCTAATACTAAAATTACTAAATTGAAAACTGTTTAATTCAATCTGAAAAAGCTATCACTCGTATACTATTACTAAATACTAAAATTACTAAATTACTAAATACTAAAATTACTAAATTGAAAACTGTTTAATTCAATCTGAAAAAGCTATCACTCGTATAGCTAATACTAAAATTACTAAGTTGAAAACTGTTTAATTCAATCTGAAAAAGCTATCACTCGTATACTATTACTAAATACTAAAATTACTAAATTACTAAATACTAAAATTACTAAATTGAAAACTGTTTAATTCAATCTGAAAAAGCTATCACTCGTATCACTCGTATAGCTAATACTAAAATTACTAAATTGAAGGTTACAATACGTGGTTCATTAGGAAGGAATACATTGCTTCTAGTGGTGCTTTGTAGAAAAGAAATTATCTGCCTTCTCAAAGGTACAACAAACACTCTTCCCCTCCCGAGATTGAAATGTTTCTTGGGAGCTGCGGGCGGCTGCTAGTAGTGACAGTGGAGGCGGTCCCTTGTTTTCCTGAACTCCACGTTTATGATATTTTTTTTCATTTTTGTTATTACAATTTATAATTCCGTTGCATTGCTTAATTTTGGTTTATTATTTTCAATAATGAACCTTTAGAATCGACCAAGAAAAAAAAATTTTAACCCCCCGCGAAATTTGTTGGTTTACGTTTCAAGGTACGTAGAATCCGAAAATCGAATGAAAATTTTTCCGTACGTCCGCCGTACGCGGCACTTTTCTTAGCAACGCTGGACCGATTTGGTTCAAATTTGGTACTACATGGGTTCCATTTGGGGTCTAGTTGTGCCGCGAAGCTTTTGTTTGGTGTCAGTCACTTCTAAGGGGTGAAAATTAAGGGTTGACATTTTCAAGAGTGCCCTAGCTCGAAAACTCTCGAAATAAAGGTATTGTTTTTTCAACAATTTAATAATAGTATAGAATTTTAGAAAAGTTTTGAGACCACCCGGAGCTCTGCTGGACAAACCGTTCGGTCCCTACGAGTACTTGAAGGTTTTCCTTCGCTAAAACAGAATCTCGAGTGTGAATCGCCAAAGATCTCTAATCTCTGTTGAAAATTTCAACAGAAATTTGAAATTTTAGCTATTCAAAATGCGATCGCTGTTCGTTTTTTCGAGCTGTATTCAGTTATGCTTCCTTAGCAACCAGTAATCAAATTTCCATATGATGATCCATTTCCATATGAGCTCGATATTTCTTCGAATCGAGTGTGAAGCGTTTAGTTCTTTCTAAATTTGATTGTGAAGGTGCGAAGGCAGTATGGTGTGGTAGGTAGTAGGTACCTCTGGTTGGTAGGTAAAAAACAAAAAATAAATAAATAGTGGCAATGGCAAAGCTGTGATCTCTGCAGATGAGTGATCTATACAAGAAAATAATGAACCTTTGTGAAATAATTTGCAGCGTTTTTCTCGAAAAATTGCTGGAAGTATTCATAAGGGCGCACCTGTAGCTAATGAATGCTAACCCGCACTGCGTACTTGATTCTCCTCAACTTACTAGTCTGATGCTGGTTAGGTAGATTATTCATTTTCATAGTGAGATTTTGCTTCCGAGTCTACCAAGTTAGCGGAAACCTTGTTTTCACTTTTCAAGGATGAGAAAAAAAAGGGTCTCCAAAATCAAAATGTCCAGTCGCGTTTTACGTTTCAGGACTTCCTGAACAATTTCGGTTTCACGTTTGTCTGTCATGAAATCCTTGTAACGAACAAAACTGTACGAAGTTATTGTCCAATTTCGATGACATTTTCAGGGTTTGTGCGGATTGGCGTGTAGACGGTCCCCTATGAAAATCATCGCCCCTGAATTAACAGCCTTTACCTTTGGGAAATCCATGTAGCAGCCACAATTTCTACATTTTTCATCCAAATTTTATGACATTTTCAGGAATGGGGTAGTTGCATGGGTCGGAATTTCGTGTTTTTGACTTCAGATTCGAATTTAGCGCACTTAAAAACGTTACTGCACCAGTTTTCAGTTCGAAATTCCATCTAGTTTAGCCGTATTTCAATAAAGAAGTAACGTACTTTTTAGTGTTGGCGGGCCACTCCTCTTACGTCATCCATAAACGAGAATCTGACGATAGAGTGCGATGAGATCACTGCAATCGAGGACAATTCGAGTCAGAAACGTTGATATATAGTTGCAAAATAATGGTGATGATTAAAAAAACTTTGAAATGTATTTTTCAAGCTTAACATGTTTGAATTGAAAGTTTTGAAGCAAATTTTGGATGTTTTTCTTGTTGCAACGTTGGCGCCATGGACCTAGGTCCACTATGGATACTAGTCCATGCTTGGCCCCCTTCACACCCGTGACGTAACCCCCACCCCGCAGCGTCCAAGCCGTGTGTAGGTTTTCCCGCCTGAATCCGAGAATCCCGTTCTTTGAAAAAATCTCTAAATTTTTAGGAAGCGTTTCTGGGAGTTTTATTTGCAGGTACGTACTTCAATAGAGATTCTCTACTCAGAAAAAATACAAAAAAATATCATGAAACTACCCCATTGTTGGTGTTGACGTGTGAATGGTCCCCTAAGAGGTAGTGCAAGGTAGTTTTGAGATTAGCTACTATGGATCGTATCATGTTACTATACAATCGGTTTATTGATACGAGAAAGCTATGCGCCACACCCACTTGCCAGACTTTTCTCGTGCCTTTTCATTACAAAATGTCCTTGAAAACCAGAATTTTGAGAAATTATGTTCACATTCATTTATATTCTGGTTTATTTATAATCCTGGAAAAAGGCGAATATTTAATTACCCTGGAAAACTGAGGGAATTTTTTTCGGGGAATCGCTGGACCGCTGTTCGCTGATCATGCGTTGGTTACTGATGAAACGTGATAGATAGATATATGTTTATTCGCCATTTTGTACACTTTTACAAAACACAATTTCATGAAGGGACGCGATTTGCTCAGATTTCCTACCCGACGTTAGGCTTGGCCCGTGTTGTAGGGTAGGATCTTTGCAAATTCGCTCCATATTGGTTAAACAAATTGATATCTACTATTATATTATAAGTTATAATACCTTACAGTAACAAGTAAAATCACTAAACAATGCATGTTTGGTCAAAAAAAAATTTATTATCTCTAACATTTACTTTTATTATACAAACTTACTTCAATATTCCTCATCTTTAATCTTCTCTAATCTTCAACAATCTCCTATACATACGTGCTACTTAGAAGCCTTTCGCATCTAAAGCCCCCTTCTGTAACTAGCCAACTCAACACTTGCTTTTTGTATTTTGGTCTAGTGAACTTCTGGGGACTTTTCATGCTACAAGCAATTTCTCGGTGCAACAAATGTAGAATGAAGATCGGGCTGTGCGTTGTCAGAGTCAGTCTAGGTCTAGGGCCAATTACATTCCCTGCGGCGGCATATCTAGTTTCGTATTTAGGATCCCTTCGAGAAACATCAATTATGTTGGGTGTCCTAAAGAATTGCAATAGTAGATTTTTCAGATAAAGTTGTCTAATAGTAAATACCTTAGCAATATCAAATAGATCTACGGAAGGGGTCCTACGCGGTAATGACAACATCATTTTTATGATAATTTTCTGCCGAACATGTAACTTATTTATATGGGTGGAATACGTTCCTCCCCATGCTATTATGCCATACTGCAATACAGATTGCAACATGGTATAATATATAAGTTTTATTGTTTGTGATCCGTTCTGTCCTCGTCGTTAACGATCCTCCATATTGTCCCCAGGAAAACGAGGTGCCGGACGACGAAACCGTCAACCAGATGATCGCGAGGAGCGAAACGGAGTTCGAGACGTTCCAGAAGATGGACCTCGACCGGAGGAGAGAAGAAGCGAAACTCGGCCCGAACCGCAAATCCCGCCTCGTCGAGGTCGCCGAGCTCCCCGACTGGCTTGTCAAGGACGATGACGAAGTAAATTCAATTGTAATGAGTGCTTTTTTTCATTTATTATTTTTAGTTCGTTATGGTTTATTAATTTACGTTTTTCTTTGTTCCCTATTTTGCCGTCTGAAGGCTGCAAGCCGAGTTATCTTCAACTACAACTTCGTTTAAGCGCTCCCGTTTAACACGCTTTCTCGCATAATACGCTCTTTTTCGACGGTCCCTTAATTTCCTTTGCTAATACAGTGAAGTAGTACTCGGTAAAACGCTCTGTTTGTTGTACGAGACACTATTTTTTCTCCGTAGATAGATGCAGCATGAGTGAATGAGCGAATTTTCAAAGAAATCTTTTTTTTTACACTCTTCAGGGATTGTTTCAAAAAGTTCCAAATCAGATTTCAGTGAAGAATTTTTTCGAAAAATTCCATTCTAAAAATGTTGAGGCCTTCGCATAGGCTTCATTTTCCTTGAAAGTTCGCTAAAAAATCAAAGGATAACCCCTGGCGTGTATAAACCCTCTGATGGACTCCCAGTGTATAAAGGGTCTGACAGACACGCAGCAACTGTAAAGTTGTTTTTGAGACACATGATGGGTCAATTAATATATTTTTCGTCAAACCAACATTTTATTAGTTTTAACAAAGTGATTAGACTTACTCTCTAGCAGTCTAAGGGGGTCTCAAAGCGTCTAATATGAACAGAATTTCAAAAACTATGATCTACGATACCCAACATTAAAATTCGAGACCCCCCCCCCCCCCCTCCTGCATCGGTACCAGTCTAGGTAGGTATCAGTACCTAGTGTAGGTAATCTGCACAAGTTCAAGGTGAAACACACAAAAACCCACGGTATATGCGGTTTCTGGTGTCCTGGCACCAGTGTTGGGCAAAAATTAGCTATAGCTAATAGCTAAATATTTAGCTATATATTTATTATCTTATAAGTTGGGCAGTATCTTATCAGTTGGGGCGGTATCTTATTAAGACCCAACTGATAAGATACTGCCCAACTTATAAGATAATAAATATATAGCTATTAGCTATAGCTAATTTTTGCCCAACACTGCCTGGCACCATAGTGGCACCGCTAATTTGTTCCATGATGGCACAAAGAATGCTTAATTCATGAAAATCCAGAGCTATATTGATAAAGACCCCTCAAGTTCATAGATTGGGTACAATTAGTAAGCTATGGAGGAACCAAATATTGAAAAATCGGATATTTTGTGGATTTTGCACTCCACTCCCCATGCTTCGATATTCTGGTGGAATAATGTGGAACTTGGAAGTCATCAGAACAAAAAAATAATTTCGCAAATCGTTTGGAAATTGAGGTGTTTATTTCCTCGGGATAAATGAACTAACAACTGACACAATATAAGAGTTTTCACAACTGAATATATTGATCTAACAAGGATGAACTACGATAAAATATTGACAGCGGGTATAACGGTTAGGAGCACAGAGCAACATGGCGAGTGGGCGTCGTCGGCAGGGTTACCCCAATGATCTGAATGGCAGCGGCTGCATAGAACTATTCTGTTCATTAAAGGACCTAATTGTTCATTTCTCATTATTATTCTCTTGTTCTAGTTCTGGCTCATTATTGCTAAATAGGAGTCCTATTACTTCTGATCATGCAACCGTTAGGTGGTCCTATTATAGGACCACCTAACGGTTGCATGATCAGAAGTAATTGTGAACTGATTGGCCAAGCGGTAGAACTAGGAACTTACTTCGTAAGGGTTGGCAGCACTACCTTTTGGTTTCCCGCCTGATCTAGGCGGGAAGTCCAAACATGAGGCGTGGTCAGAGTATACAAAATGATCCCCGAAAACGTACGTTTTTTGGTTGCCTGTGTATAAAGTGTCTGAGGGTCATGGTAGTTTTCATAAACTAGAAAACAAAGTACTTTTCATGGCGGTTAGATCACAGCTGAATGTTCGAAATGGAATCTTCTATAAAGGGGGGCAGGTACTGAGGGCCTGGGATATTCTAGATGCTCACTGCTGTCAACATACTTCATTGAAATTTCCCTCGTGTTCATCAGACACACTATACACGCCAGGGGTTAAATGGTTAAATTGCGTTGGGTATTTGTTTACACTTGTGTCTCGCCGTCGAAGGACGAGCACTGCCGTTGCTGCGGTCTAGCGACGTTTGTGAAAAGTAGGCTCTACCTCGTTTTTACCGCTCATCGAACTCGAATATCGTAGATCGTGGGTTTTAAAATGCTGTTTAAATTCGAGGCTCGCATGCCCCATAGAAATGACGGCTATGGGTGAGGAGAAGGGGGGGGGGGTCACTATTTCTAACTCAGAATACTAACCAAATTTCGTACATTGAGTGAAACAGTTTTGTGCTGGAGGAAGGTAAACAAAATTGCGTGTTTTATCGTCTACGTGTTCTATTGTCGTTAAATTGACATAATTATGCTTATCCATAGGGACGTCCCCTGGCATGCATTTCTTAACAGTGTGTTTCACCGCACTAGAGATGAAGCACCTCTAGTGTCCCCTTATGCTAATATTTTTGTGATTGATGATATTATCAACCCTTGGATCAACTTATCGATTTATTATTAATTATTTTTTAAAAATGTTTTCCAAATTTGGGATATGTAGAAGTTACCAGTTATTTTACAATTTTATAAATTTCGCGTTTTTTTACACTTCATTGGGATTGACTCGTTACCCTTCATATGAAAATCGACGATTTCCTACGACTTGTTACGCTGATTTCGTAATCGCGTAATCTTCTCCAACGCGGCCGCGTCCAGTTCTTCGGACTCGCCGCTCCGCGTTATCGGACGACCAATTCTTGCTCGTCGCATCGCATAGGCAGGACGGGGGGGGGGGGGTATCAAAATAAGAACCACGCCAGTACTGCTCCAACTTCGACGGATGTACAGTCGAATACTGCTCCGCAGGATTTTTTTTCGAACGTTGTTCTTTTTTTTTGGAAAGTGCTGTACTGGCAGTACAGCACTGCACACAAGCAGGAAGTTCTTCCTTTTGGGATTTTGATTACCGTGCGTTGCACTGGTAAAATTGAGCGCATAATTTTTGGATCGGCGATCCTGTTCGAATTAATTGGATTTCCTGAATTTGGAAGGATTGACTTTCTTTGGAAATTTATGGAACCCCCGACTTGGGGTCGTAGTTCCTACCAAGTACTTACCAAGATTTTGTACGAGTATTTACCCACGTACCCACGAGTATTTCTTTTTTTTTTTGGATCAGTCTATCCCTTCCTACCGCGAAGCCCTCCTACTCCGAACTACCACGTTGTTATAATACAGGGTGTCTACACTTTCGATGGGCATAACTCCAGGGTTTGATTCTACAAGGTATTTCCAACAAAAAATGTCTCTTAGCAATTTTCTTTTAACCCACTCAAAATTCCTTTTTTCTCACTTTAAAGTTTTTCTTCGCGTTTTCGACCTCACGGCACTGATATGGTCATAACTCCGATAATTCTCCTGAAAATTCAAATCTGACTACACCGTTAGAAAGAGCATTACATTCCTAAGCTACCTAGTGCAAAATCAAAATATTTCAGCAATAAAATAGTTTCTAAAAATCAAGTCAAAAAGCCAACTTTAAAAAATTTTCGAAACTTGACTTTTTTCGACCAAAGTTTTTACTCTAAATCCCTGTCCATTTCGATGGGCGCTCTTCGGAGAAAACATGCTCAAATTGTCAGCTTTTCAACGGTCTAACAATTTTTCTTTTTAACATTTAAATTGGAAGAGTAAATGAAGTTTGAATGCCAGAAAACGTGTGTTTTACAATCAAATCCAGTGTTTTAAGCGGTTTATGGTCCCCCTCGACCTCAAGATGGCTTGACGATTTTAGTATCATTTCCTATGTAATTTTTTACGCTGAATCAAATAGTGATCCTTCCGAATGATTCCGACTGCTAGAAAGTGGATTTTTCGAAGAAAATCTTCGTTTTTCGTACATAAAATACGCATTATTCGTAAATGTGGTAGTGAGCATGAAGTAACACCTTTGAACTTAACAAAAACTTCAATCAGCTAGAAATTCAATGTTTTTGTTGAGTTCAAAGGTGTTACTTTGTTATCACCACGGGATTCGGCGTAGAAATACAGTGCTAAGTGATGTGCCACACTTGAGGTCTACCTTCATCTCAATTTTGGCACAATCCCTGGGTCGCGCATGTTTGAGCGCTCGCTGAGCGGGTTGCGCGCGTTAAAAAGAAAGTTTTCGAAGTAAAATGTTCATAAAATTCGACGTCGAATCCTGCAGTATCATTTATCTGCAGTAAAAATGGGAATTCCCGTTTGAAAAATTAAATTTGAACTTGGTTGCGCCATTTTGTCTTTTTTTTATTTCCAAGCAGAAAATTATGAAAATAATGGGGGGGGGGGGGTGAAGCATTGTTACTGGGACACCCTGTGTACTAGTTTTGAACACCTTTACAAGAATGTCACTTGTTTAAATTCAAGAAAACTTGTTCAACATTCATATGACCTTGAGAAATATCCTCAAAGAGTTAATAAATAACCTCAACGAAGTACTAAGTCACCTTTTCAGTCCTGGAGGTCCACCTGCGCAGTAGAATGGAGGATTGTGGTTCGCCCCAGATGACTTGCTCCTGGGGGAGGTCCCTATTGAATTGGAATACGCCTTTAATGCTGTTATCTGATACCAAAACACATAATGTGGGCCGTGAACAGAATATTTCCTGCCGAAATTCTGAAAATGATGTATCCAGATCGAGTTATTTGGCATTAAATCCCAATGTATCCCTCATAATGCATTTATCGCTTATAACATATTTTCTTCTGTTCCTCGCACGATTTTATTTATTTATTTTCTGTTTTGTTGCACGAGTGTTGTTGTAAAGGCCCTGAGTTATTACATTCCATTTTGTAAAGTTTTCTCCTCTTCTTTTTCTGGTTTGAAAACTGAACTTTTCTTCTGAAAAAATTTTCTTCTTCGTTGTTTTCAGGTTGAAAGGTGGACCTACGAAGAGAATCCGATCGAAATGGGACGCGGTAACCGCCAGCGCAAGGAAGTCGACTACACGGACAGCTTGACCGAGAAAGAATGGCTGAAGGTACTTTATGTTTAACCCTCTCTCACAACACACTCCCCACCCCTAGATGTAATAAGGTAACAGACAAGCATGCCCTAGTTTTTTCTCTACCGGCCACCTGTGTCAACTATAGAGTATTTTTGTACTTGCCGTTTCGTTTTACACGTATCTACTCCCACACGCGAAAAGTTCCTTGACGCCAAAAGCTAACTTTTGGCGTTTGAAAAAATCCGCTGTCTACGCGAGGGTGCGCTACGTGAGGATAACCTCAGAGTAGATGGAGTTGTTTTTCTTCTTCCATGGACTACTCAAGGCAGAAAACAGCAATCATATCACAACGTAATATTGAAGATTGAACTGAAAAGATTTGTTTGTACGACTACCTACCCACTTCGTCATTAATTTTGAAATTATTTCAATTCAATTCTCATTATTGTTTCATTTACTGTGTATTCCAATTTTTCTCATATAGTTTTTACATCAGTTTGTAGGTACTTATTTATTTATTTAATAAAGTACGGGCAAGCCCAATTCAATACAATATACAAAATGTTCAACTATCTGCAAATAGTTAAATATAGGAAATAGGACAAATAAGGAATCAACGACTAATTATAACACACATGAGAGGTGACTTTAATACTGCGAGGGACTTTAATACTGATTTAATACTAGTGACTTTAATACTGCGAGGGAGGAGTTAAAGAAGTCAAAATTTGGGTGAAGGGACAAAAAAAGGTTAGCACTGCGTGGTAGATGGTAGAGAGGGCGATTTCGCTGGTAATGGGGTATTTCGGTCAATTTTTTTTTTTTTTTTTTTTTTTATTTTTTTCAAAAGAGTATGGCTCAGGAATAACGGTAATCGGGTCTGTTCGTCGAGAAAATGTTTTTAAAAAATCAGAGAAGCTAAGGAAAGTTGAAGATTTGAATGGTGTGACGTAGCTAGCCAACTGTCTTTGAAAAAGTATCCATGCACAGAAACCCCTCTTGGATACTACAACATTCTACTCACACACGCGCGCGGGGCTGTCCACGGCGTAGTCCTTGCTTAGTGTGTGTGCATTTATAGCGGCCCGCCTTCTTCAAACGTGTGATCTCTTTAATTAATTTTTCTGCCACATGTTATAGTATCATTGGGCTTAAAGTTGTAGTATATAGGTTTTCAAGGGTGCTGAATCCAAATTTGAGGTCAAAAACCTGAATTTCCGACCCACCGAAATACCCCATTGTAGGGGGAAAACGGAACGTAGAAGAGAGGAGATGAGCGGGCAGCTTCGCGTGGAACATGGAAGTTGATCCTTGAAAGCAATGAGGGGCAGTTAATCGTACCATTTATGACCCTGTACAGCATGGCGAGATCGGCGGATGTACGACGGGTTTCAAGTGTTCTCAGCCTACACCGCTCCAGCAGGGAATCATAGTCGACCTCCGTAGATGGGATACCCAATTTGAAGGCAACGTAGCGGAGAAACTTATGCTAGACCCTCTCCAAACGATTTCTGTGCACGGCATAATGGGGCAACCAGACAGTAGACGCGTACTACATAATTGGAAGAATGAGCGCCTTGTACAGGGAAACGATGGCTGGAAGATTAGTGAATTCCCTTGTGTTCCGCTTCAGGAAACCCAACGTGCGCATGGCTCTACCCGCAACCACCTCGATGTGCTCTATGAAGCCGAGCTGATCATCACACCAAATGCCAAGGTCTTTGATCCGGGTGGAACGCTGAAGAGGGGAGCCACAGAGGATGTACGGGAAGATTGTGGGCCCAGTCAGCCGATGGAAGGTCACCACTGTGCATTTGCCAGGATTCAGGTTCAAGTGATTGGCGACACACCAGTCCTTCAGCCTGCCTATTGCCATCTGCAGAGCCGCACAGTCAGACTGAGTCCTGACATGACAAAACAACTTAAGGTCGTCCGCGAACAGCAGACACCCAACCATGGGACTGAACAACTCCGTGACGCTGTTAATCAACAGAAGAAAACAAAGAGGTCCAAGATGGCTGCCCTGCGGTATGCCCGATGTTGGTGCGATAGGTGGCGACAGGGTTCCTCTTGCACGCACAATGAGCCGGCGATCGTATAGGTAGGTCTCTATCCACCGCAGAAAGGGCCCGTGGACACCCAAGGAACGCAGAAGCGACAAAAGGTGGGCGTGGGACAATTTGTCGAAGGCCTTGGCGAAGTCAGTCGATATCATGTCAGTCTGGAGACCCTCTGCAAAGCCGTCCATGACAAAGTCCTGAAACAGCAGCATGTTAGTTACGGTTGATCGACCTCGAAGGAATCCATGTTGCTCAGGTGCAATGAAATTTGAAAAGGAGAGTGTGAGCTGTTCAACAACCAACTTCTCAAAGAGCTTTGGTACTACTGTACTTCTTTATTTTACTGGTACATATATATATTTTACCGGTATTACTGATATGCAGTTGATTATTGATTAATATTTATAATGTAATATGACTAATAAAAATAAATATTAAATGTTTAAAAAAGAAAAATGATATCTATAATATATTATGCATTTTTCATGATATTTATAAGAAATCGAAAAATGTTAATTGAATTGAATGATAAAAACTTCGGGAAATTTGATTTGTGAGGGATTACTAGATTGTCCAAGTGGTTATGTTTAATCCTTAAGTCAGTTTTGGTATATCCTGGTGTTTGAAACGAAAGTTGAAACTTCCTTTTTTGCCATGGTCCTCAGCTGAAAACGCCCGAACGTAGAATTTCTGAAATGGGATGCTTTTTCTCTAGCAGAGACCTAAAATAAACATTGAATACTTGCTCAAGTTCCTCCTCAGTACTCAATACTCAGTACAATGCACTCTGCCATAAGCTCCATCCATTCATCCACAACTTCCATCATGATACTAGTGTAGGCTTGTGTGTGCTCACACGTTGTGGACAGAGAGAGGGGGTTAAGCCTACCACTGTCACCAAGGTATGAGCGTATCGTTCAACGAGTGACGACTATGTCGTTAATCGTTGAACAACTTTGGCACGAGTTCTGTGGGGGAAGAGAAAAAGCAACTACCAAAAACACTTATGACTAATTTTAAGTTAAGGGTAGCGTGATTATATTTACCTGTGGCGAGGCGTAGACAATTTTGAAGCTCTGTGGCGATGTTGTGTCGAAACTGTGTTAGCCTGAAGGGCGCATGAAATTGAAACAGATCACAAATGTGTCTGGCCTGAGGGGCTTAATAAATGATCCTGAAGGGATTCTGCAAAATGAACCTGAGGTGTGTCGATGCACGTTCCTCGTACTAAGTTATCTGAACCAGGGAAAGTCAAGAAAACCTACAAGGTTTACAACTACTAGCTTTGATTTATTAAAGGAACGAATTTAACGTGCAGCGCACGAAAAGGTCAAAAGCCTGAAGGGCGAACGAAAGAGGCATGAATATGATACAAAATAGAAATGGCTTTGTACAACAGTTCCGTGTGATTCTTTACAATATCGTTTCCAATCTCAATCAACAATAGCAAAGTTCCATGTTATCATCAAAAGGCAGTTCAGTTTACAGTTAAGGTTTTGTATTGTTTTCGTTTCTAAATTGTTACTAGTAATTTTACTCTAATCACAGCACTACTTTGGCCAAAGATTTAGTATGTTAGGTTTGTGCACTCACTCTGACAGGGCCCGAAGGAATTCTGCGCAGATTCGTGGCGAGGAAGGTAAGGGTCGTTCTTCTCTGGAGCAGCAGGGACTTCGCGGCGAGAACAGTTAGATTTGAGTCGACTTTGTGGTGAAATTGTGCGCACAAGGTAGAACAGGGGGGGGGGGGAAGAGCAGACTTGGCAGTGGGCAGGGCTCGCGGCTACCAATCTCTCAGACGGTTGTAACTGGAATGAAGCGAAGCCGTTGAGCCTTCTGGAAATTCCGGTGCGACTCCCCACCCCTCCACTAAGGTGTTGTTCGTGGAGGGTTTTGATTGGCTGGACGAGGGAGTCAGCTGTCTTCCCTCGTCGGGGAGTTGGACGCGCTGGTGGAGGTGGCGTCCCGCTTGTCTGGGGAGTCTCAGGAGGGAGGCTAACTTAACCTAGCTCCGCCACTGATGATGGTGTTTCAGTGAGTGGGAGCTCACACTAGGAATATCACAAACAAAAAATATCCTATCTAAAAGGGGAACAAAATTTAAAATAGACAAGGAGTAAACGCTCAACAAAGTAACCTTGCCAACTTAATAAATAAGCGTCACGTTAACGTCACCACAGGAGTTCATTTTTCACGATTTCACGGAGGAGGTCTGAAAAAATGACATGGAAAGTTAGCATCTACGAGTGCTCGCGCTAGCTGCTCTTTTTCACGTTTCGTGTTTTGGCAACACGGGAAGTACAAAAATACTCTATTGGGTAGTCCATGGAAGAAGAAAAACAACTCCATCTACTCTGAGGTTATCCTCACGTAGCGCACCCTCGCGTAGACAGCGGATTTTTTCAAACGCCAAAAGTTGGCTTTTAGCGTCAAGGACCTTTTCACGTGTGTGAGTAGATACATGTAAAACGAAACGCCAAGTACAAAAATACTCTATTGAGGTGTACGGTTTGCCTCTGCGGTAGACCGCACAGTTCGTAGGTCTACCTCCCCAGTAATAGATTGGTGGCCCCGGTAGCCGCCATGGTGGGTGGTTCTGGGTGGAGCCCCACACACACCTTATTCCTGGGAGTACCGATCACACTAGTTCCTATTACACTTAGTTCCTGTTCTTCATCGTTTTTTATAGTTCGAGCTCTTCATTGTTAACTTTTTTGCCTAATTATAATTGTTGTTGATGCCTTGCCCTACATGTTAGAATTAGATAGTAAGTTAAGTAGCAAGCTTTAATCTTTGTATCGACTTATACTATGTACATATATGTACCTACAGTATGCAGAATAAAATATCAATATCATACTCATTCGATACAACTTTAATTTTAACTGTGACTCATAAATTCAGACGGTTCCTTTGGCCTGATAACTTTGTTGCCTAAACATGTAAATTTCCCCTGCGTTACACTAGTTAGTTTCAATTTTGGTTCTTACGTCGATTTCAGGCAATCGACGATGGGCTCGATGACTACGACGACGAAGAAGACGATGAAATCAAATCCAAGAAAAAAGGGAAGAGGAGGAGGCGAGGAGGTGGAGGCGGGGGAGAAGAAGACGACGAGGAGCCCAAAGAGAAGAGGAAGAAGTTGACTCCAATTGAAAACAAGCTTCGCAAGAAGATGAAGAACCTCATGAACGTCGTCGTCAAATATACCGACAGGTGCGATCCGTTGGATGTTTCCATCGTATTGTGAATAATGGTTTGAAGGCTCAGGCCCCTTTTTGGTTTATTATTTTCAATAATGAACCTTTGGAATCGACCAAGAAAAAAAAATTGTTAACACCCCCTCAAAATTTGATGGTTTACGTTTCAAGGTACGTGGAATCCAAAAATCGAATAAAAATTTGGCCGTCCGTCCGCCGTACGCGGCACTTTTGCCACTTAGCATTGACCGATTTTGATGAAATTTGGTATGTAGGCTCCATTTGGGGTCTAGTTGTGCCCCGAAGATTTTGGTTGATGTAGGTTACGTCTAAGGGTTCCAAAATCAATTTTGAAATTTTGAAAACGCCCTAACTCAAAAAATTTTGATATAAAGGTATTGTTATTCCTTCAATTTATGATTCTATAGAATTTTTAGAATTTTTTGAGACCACCCGGAGCTCTGTAGGACAAACCGTTCGCTCGCTACAAGAATTTAAGGTTTGGATGTACGATAAATCAGAAACACGAGTGTGAATCGCTAGAGGCTTAATCTCCGTTCAAATTATAAATGACCCAAATACGATCGATGTTTTTCTTCATGTTGGATGGTTGGTGGCTTTGCAGACGAGTGATCTACATAGAAAAATAATAAACCATTGTGTAATAATTTGCAGCAGTTTTGTTATTGTTCCTTATTGACGGGGCGGGGGATCTGCTGACTTCAACGTTTGTCCGAATAGGCGGTGGCTCGACTCGTGTTCTTGATAGTGACCTGATTAAAGGTGCAATTTTTCCCTTGCTATTTCTGCGAGAGATATAGTTTTCCTCAGTCCCTAAAAAGTTGGTAGTGGCCATAGGAAAAGGGATTCAACACATGTACATACCCACCATGAAATGAAAAACAAAAATGTATCACCATCATTTTATGTCAGAAGTAGGGATGGGTATCGTTATAAAAGTATCGATATTTTGTATCGATACTGTATCGTATCCGAGTATCGATATCCCAAGTATCGTAGGGCATGAGTATCGATATTTTAAACAAACTATCAATATCTTACAATTTTCTCAAGAAAAATAATTTTTCAACAACTTTAATTCATTTTTTATTATTAAGAGTCCAAGCAGAGTGATTTTTTCCATGATATAAACGTTATTTGTGCAACCAAAGAGTAATGACCCAAAAGCCTCTCTATCTTCTTCATTTTTTAGCTACTATGTTGAATTTTCCGCGAGAACAGTATCGATATTCGACATTTAGAAATATGGGATCCAAAGTATCGATATCAAAAAATATCGGATAGTGCAGTATCGATACTAAAATATCGAGTATCGGTACGAAAGTATCGATATTTTGAAATATCGAGTATCGATACCCATCCCTAGTCAGAAGTCCTGGTGCACTTCTTAGCACTGCCGCCGAAGTGCGCTGATGTGGTTTTAAGTTATTGGAATTGACGTCCTCCGACACTCTTTCATGTTTTGAATAAGTAAAACGCAAACTAGGGACGAACCGAAAGACGAACTTCAAGAGTCGAGCTGCTATCAATCAGAAAGACGAGAAAATGAAAGTTAGCAACGAGAAACACATCATGGAGTTTACACGCACTCTGTTGAGTTTTCATGCAATAAAGGTCGAATCAATGCAAATTAGATGAAGTACATTGAGGAACTCCTAGAAAAATATAACATGAATGACTGCAACACTGTAAGTACGCCCATGGAAGCAGGACTCAAACTTAATAGAGAGGAAACGGTGGAAGAGAGTCTACCCTACCAAGACTTACTAGGCTCACTTATGTACCTTTCAGTTGCCACTAGACTGGCTACAGGACGGTTTCAGCCCCTGCAGTGCAGGTTGTTGCCGGGTCACACCAATTGACCTACTGGCAGACGAGCGCAGGAGGATCCACCTGAGGAAAGCGGAGAATGCGCCGACGGTGGTTAAGAAGGAAGAACGAGAAGAGACCATGAGGAGGTGGCAAAATAGGTGGAGGTCTGAGAGTCGAGGACGATGGACTGCAAGGCTGATTTATGGCGTCAAGGAATGGACAGAGAGAGTGCACGGGGAAGTGAATTATTATCTTACACAATTCCTTACCGGGCACGGTTATTTTCGGTCCTTCCTGAAAAAGATTGGGCGGACCACGGATTCGCGGTGTCTTTACTGCCAGCAGCAGCGTGACCGCATCACAGACGACGAGCAACAGGATCAAGATGGAGTCGCAGAAGGCCTGGAGATCGAGGAAGACGATGTGTACCACACATTCTTCCAGTGTCCTAGATGGGAGAGAATGCGGAGTAGCCTGATTGACGAAGTCGGTGAACTTCAGCCAGAGACCATCGTTAATAAGATGATGGAGACAAAGGAGAACTGGGATGCCATCAATACCTACGTCATCGCAGTTCTCAAAGAGAAGGAAAGAAATAGGGATTGGGAAGGCTTAACATCATAAACGCCCCATCCCCTATCGAAGCCAAGGAGGAGCCTAAAGACATCAGGCCTCACGAAGAGGAAGCCCAGCAACAGCCGGGCTGAAAAAGGGGCTGTCCCGAAGTAATGCATCAACTGTAGTCCCGGGGCAGTCCAGACGAACAGAGGAGGTTTTAGTGGGTAACCAGTTGCTTATAGCGGCCGGACCCCCACATAAAGGGCGGTGAGACAAACATCCCTCTCCCGCTGTCAACCAATAAACGGTTTCCTCCTCTATTAAAAAAAAAAAAAAGTTGCCACTAGACCTGATATTTCTTTCAGTGTGAGTTACCTGAGCCAATTCTCAAACTGTTATGGTAAATCTCACTGGCTTGCAGCCAAAAGAATACTTCGCTGCCTTAAGGGCACTAAAACTGTATCCCTAGTATACGAAAAGTCCAAGAAGCCTATAATTGGCATGGCTGACGCTGACATCTACGCTGGAGGCCCTATTAGTTGGTCATCAAGAAAGCAGACGACCATTGCCCTTTCAACCGCTGAGGCTGAGTATGCTGCGTTAACTGAATCTGCCAAGGAGGCAATTCACCTCAGGCGTTTAGCTGAGGACATGGGAGCGCCCCATAGTTCAATTGTGGTGCTAAATGATAACCAAGCTGCTCAACATATCGCCATAAACCCAGTCGTCAGCAGCAAGACGAAACACATTGCTATCAAGCAACATTTCATAAGAGAGGCAATTAATGATGGCGACGTCATCCTCCAGTATCAGCCTACCAAGGAATTAGTAGCTGACCTCTTGACGAAGAGCCTTCCTGCGCCTCAACATTCTCATCTGCTTCACAAAATGGGTCTACGAGTTTGCGCTTATCCTCGTGAGGGGGAGTGTTGATTTCACTCGTCGGTCACCTGTGTTCTATGGACATTGAAATGTGCCTACTTATACACACACTAACGATACCGTTGTTAACCTGCTGTTTTTATCTTCCTGAAATGTTATAAATAAAGCCACGTTCTGTTCGATCGTTTCTCAGTGATTATATTGCATTATTCCTCAATAATGGTTTTTAAATTCTTTAAAAATACGTTGGAGTAACCGTTATCAGGGCTGGGGGGAGGGGAAGCGTTACGAGCTCTAGTGGCAGTCTGGTACTTCTTAACTCTGTTCTCCACCTAAAGAGAACACTGCTGTCGCGATGAGGAGAAAAGACGCACGCAAGGGCCTGTGGAAGTGAGCTTTCCTCCTATCTTCTTCCATGATCCCACATTGAGAGGAAAAGGGACGATGAGAAGAACAAAAACGCTGCAAATTATTACACAATGGTTTATTATTTTTCTATGTAGATCACTCATCTGCGAAGCCACCAACCATCCAACATGAAGAAAAACATCGATCGCATTTCGGTCAGCTGACACTTGAACGGAGATTAGGCCTCTTTTGTGATTCACACTCGTGTTTCTGATTTATCGTACGTAAAACCCTTAAATTCTCGTAGGGAGCAAACGGTTCGTCCTACAGAGCTCCGCGTGGTCTCAAACAATTCTAAAAATTCTATAGAATCTTAAATTGATGGAAAAACAATACCTTTATGTCAAAATCTTTTGAGTTAGGGCGTTTTCAAAACTTCAAACCTTATTTTCCAACCCTTAGAAGTGAACTACATCAACCAAAATCTTCGGGGCACAACTAGACCCCAAATGGAGCCTACATACCATTAACAATTTATATTTGGAAAAAATACTTAACCGCTACAATTGATGGTATTTTACATAAATATTTACATCACAGAATTGTATCAGCACTCAGCAGTCATGTCCATCTGGCTGCTTGGTATCAGGGTCCGAGATCCGACCTCGGACATTGGGGTGAGGGACAAGGATGTATCACCTTATCCCAAAGATGATGGAGGGAGGATTGTGCCTCTTCTGGCTATGCCATCATTCGACGCTTCTCCTCCCCATGGGGTTCGAGTTCAGCTCCAAGTCCCACGGGGCCCACTTGCTCTAGCCGTGGCACGCTGTCGTGTGGCCGTAGCTCTGAATTTAGACCAGATGAATGATCCTCCTGTTAGGACTCGGGTGGTCATCCACTCCAGGATAAACAGTGGGTAACCAGCCCGAATCAGATCCTTGGCTGACTTGCCATGCCATATCCCTCTCCAGGTGATCGTTGCTCCAATCGCCTTTAGTTGGTTTTGCTGAATGTCTGCAAGTGCTGCTGCAGCATCTAGTAATGCGTCAACTTCATATTTTTGAATTTTGGAAGCATTGATGTCTGCGAGTGATCTCTGGCCAGAGCCAGAGACCACTGAGACATCAATAATGAAGGCTCCTCTTGGTGTTACCACCAAGAGGTCTGGACGATAACCTAGCTGTTCCAGGTTAAAGTGTGGCTCTAGCCATACTGGCCATCCTTTACGGCGAGCGTAGCCTACATACCAAATTTCATCAAAATCGGTCAATGCTAAGTGGGGAAAGTACGGCGGATGGACGGCCAAATTTTTATTTGATTTTTGGATTTTGCGTACCTTGAAAACAATTTTTCTTGGTCGATTCCAAAGATCATTATTGAAATTAATAAACCAAAATACTCTAATAACGCGTCAACGCCACCTGATTTATTGTTGAGGTGATTATGGATCAGTCTGTATGTCCTCGGTGAGCTAAAGCTAATCCTATACCCTCCCTGTAATAATACTTCCCTAAATAATCCTTTATAACGCTGTCTTGTGTGCTTTCCAGTGATTCTCGAGTTCTGAGCGAACCCTTCATGAAACTCCCATCTCGACATAAATATCCTGACTACTACGAGCTCATCAAGAAGCCCATCGACATCAAGAGAATACTCGCCAAGGTTGATGAATGCAAAGTGAGTATTCAACAGCTGTACAATCAACCAACTCTGGTTAGCTAGGAATGGCAGAATTGGACATTTCATGACCGACTCACACATACAGACTGACAGACACGGAACCAAAATTGTTCAGAAAGACCTAAAATGTAAAACGCGAGTAGAAAATTTTACTATGGAAAAACAGGAATCACCTGTCCTCAACCAGGTTGACTGCAGGAGTCACAATGAGGAATTTAACCATGTCGGAATTTCCTATTTTTGACCCCAAAACCGGATTCAGCACCTCGAAAAAAAACCCTACGACAAACTTTCAGCCCGAACTTCCTAATTTACGAATTAACAAAACAGTGTAGAAAATATGAACGTTTAAAAAAACTGGGAGGATGACGTCATCCTGGAGTAGTTCATTTATAGCCGCTTGAAGCGCTGAGATCGAAAAATCTATAGTCCCCAGATGCAACATTTCACAAAACCAGTAAAGTTCAAAATCGAAAAACTGAAGAAAAAAAAATAGAAAAAGCAAGATGGGGAAAAATAATGTTCCCCTGTTTTTGTTCGATAACTTTCCTCTTAGATAACACGATTTTGTTGTGTTATCGGGCAACACTGGGAGGAGATGGTGATCCAAACAGCCAATCAGCGAGCGTTCCCACTTCACGTTGAAGAAGTCCGTTTTCCCGGTTATTTTTTGAACTCATAAATTTTGATTGTCTCCCAAAAATAACAGGAGACTTATTTTACCTCACCATTAACTATTCAGGAAAAATGCAAACAGAATTCGGTGAAATTCCTCATTGGAGTGAGGTGACCACACTCAAGACTTTTAACTCAAGACATGAATTTCCCAGCTGTAGTTAATTTTGGGTACATTTTTTTCTTCTCCAGTATGTGGACTTGGATGATCTCGAGAGAGATTTCATGCAGTTGTGCAAGAATGCTCAGATTTACAACGAAGAGGCGTCTTTGATCCACGAGGATTCCATCGTTCTTCAAAGTGTGTTCACGAACGCTCGGCAGAGAATTGAACAAGATAACGACTCAGAGGATGACGAATCCAAAGGTTAGTACATGCTGTGATATCTTGTAGAAACCTTGTAGTAACATACTTGTAGTAGTAACATACCTTGTATTAACACCTTGTAGTAACATACTGTGATATCTATGATCCCAGCAGCCGACGAGAGAACCAAAAACAATGCAAATTATGACACAAAGGTTTAATTATTTGCCACTCCCTGCCAACCGCAGGTACTTCCTACTTACTGCGTAGTACCTACTTCACAATCAAGTTCATTTTGAAGAAATAAAAGAGAGTTACAGCAACATTTGGAACCGTTTAGACGTGAGAAGCTGCTAGGGCGAGCATCGAGTGGATGCCAACTTTCCGACGTGAGTCTCACGTCCATCCTGTGAGGCTCACCTGATTGACGTTGCTTTATATTTTTCAACATTCCATAGGTAACGTCAACTCAATCCGCGGTTTTTGTTATCGATGAACAAACATTTCGTTGAGGAAAACCGGAAGGAAAATATAAGGAAAGCAATGAAGTACGCTTGTTTATTACCCAAAATAATCGTAAAAGTATAAATAAATAAATGCAAAATGAATGTGAGCACCTAGTCGTGCATTTCAGTCCATCCCCTTGTCTGAGGAGTAGATGACAGGCAACCAAATTCAACGAGATTGTTAGTTTATGATCGACCTTGGACTAATCAATCTTTTCGTATTATATTCCAATATTACATTTTCGAACTAAAATAAATACGAAGTCGTTCAAAAGGTTAGAGGAAACTTGCCTTCAATGGGGAAGAAATTGAGATCGATTGTCCAACTGATGTCATCGAGATCGAACATCCGCCATCCACACTTCAGACGCCGCAACAGACCGAAATGTATAAGGGAGCAATATTGACTTCAAGCGAAATGTATTAGGGATCAATTCTTCAATCTTCAATTCACTTTACCGCGACCCCGAAGAACTCGCAAAAGATTCACCGAAACTCTTCAAAACGAAAGAAACAGACTGATCAGCTGATTGACGGCGGCCATTAGCTCAGCCACAAAAACAAGGAGTTGACCTAGTAGGTTATCTCCCGTCGAAAACGCGAGAGGGCCAAGTCAACTGTCTTCCGTGAGCCTCACATCATGCGCGAGGCTCGTGTTTTCGACGTGAGTCGCGCATTTTGGTTTATTATTTTCAATGATGAACCTTTGGAATCGACCAAGCAAAAAAATTTTTAACACCCCCTCAAAATTTGATGGTTTACGTTTCAAGGTACGTAGAATCCAAAAATCGAATAAAAATTTGGCCGTCCGTTCGCCGTACGCGGCACTTTTGCCACTTAGCATTGACCGATTTTGATGAAATTTGTTATGTAGGCTCCATTTTGGGTCTAGTTGTGCCCCGAAGCTTTTGGTTGATGTAGGTCACTTCTAAGGGTTCCAAAATCAATTTTAAAATTTTGAAAACGCCCTAACTCAAACAATTTTGATATAAAGGTATTGTTTTTCCTTCAATTTAGGATTCTATAGAATTTTTAGAATTTTTTGAGACCACGCGGAGCTCTGTAGGACAAACTGTTCGCTCCCTACAAAAATTTAAGGGTTTATATATATATATGTGTGTATACATATATAAATCAAAACGAGTGTGAATCGCAAAAGAAACCTAATCTCCATTCAAATTAGAGCTGACCGAAATGCGATCGATGGTTGGTGATTTTGTTTTTTTTTTTAATTTTTTGAATTTTTTCATTTTTTTTTTTTTATTTTTTTTAAAATTTTTTTCCTTCATATTGGATGGTTGGTGATTTTGTGGACGAGTGATCTATATAGAAAAATAATAAACCATTGTGTAATAATTTGCAGCGTTTTGTACATATCTTGGCCCGCTGTAACTCTCTAAACTCTCGGCACACGTGGGTCCCTTGACTAAGAAATTTGATTACTGGTTGCTAAGGACGCAAAACTGAGTACAACTCGAAGAAACAACAACGATCGCATTTCGGTCAGCTATAATTTGAACGGAGATTAGGCTTCTTCTGCGATTCTCACTCGTGTTTCTTATTTATCATAAGTCCAACCCTTAAGTTCTCTTGGGGAGGGAACGGTTGGTCCTACAGAGCGATTATATCAAACGTTTTCCAGATACACTAAAACTTCTTCATAAGTCACTTTTATTTGTTCAGGAAAACTTGTTTTATTGATCATTCATCAAAACGAAAACATAGCTGACGTCAGGACCATCATTTGTAGGTCAATTGGCGATTTCAGCGCGGAGTTCATCATGCTCTTCTGGGATATACTGCTTCATCTTCTATCAGCAATCTCGTTACAGTTGATCAAGACATTCCCAGTGGGGCTGGCGATGGGGAAGCTACGATGCACTCAGTTCTCCGACAGAGTTCGGTTCCACGTTTCTTTTATAGGGGCGTAAATCCGGACTTTCGCCCTTCCAAATGAAACCAGGATTTTCAAGGGCGATTTCTATCATGTTAGAAACGTCATTCGCATGCCCTTTTAATTGCAAACTATGCGCCTAGGGTTAAAGAACCGAAAAATGAAGAAAAAAAGACTACTACCTATTTTATACAGGGCTTAATTTTGGAAATTACCAAATTCTAATGAATGCCTCGCAGATCTTCGTTTTCGGACTCCAGAATCAAAGTCTCCACCATCTAGAAAAAGTTAGACATAGGAATAAAAAAACCCTGTGTTGTTGCCTGTAAAGTCGGTATACGGGCGAAAGTTTTACGTGACAACGACTTTGAGTGGTAAAATAATTTTAATGTTATTATTCATTCGTATAGTAGGAAGAAGGATAAAATAAAATTCTTTGTCAAGTTGCACAGAGTAGGTATTTCCCGTAGGTAGTAGGTATTTCCCATGGGTGGGGGGGGAGTGAGTGCCAGGGAAGGGGGGCGGGGCGCTCCCGCTTTTGTGAGCGCCGGGGAAGGGGAGGGGCCGCCCGCCTTTAGGGAGCGCCGAGCTGCACCCCCTCCGTGAGCGGAGCGTAACGCAGTTTCTTGAAGTGTCTCCCGGTAAACCAATTTATAAGACGTTGTCACGTCAAAAGTCGGTTAAAGAGGCGTTTAAAGAACCAAACCTTCATATTTCCCCTTCGCGTAACACTCCCCGCGTGACAATTTTTCATTTATGTGCCATAGTAAAGACATAACCTCCTCCCACCTCCTGCTCCTCCCACCCCTTGCTCCTCCCGCCCACTGCTCCTCCCGATCGGTGGCTACAGCTTTCGTACAAGTACGCAACCAGGAGAGACATTTTATCCCTTTATCCCTTTCCCCTTCATATTTCCCTTTTGCGTAACGCTCCCCGCGTGACAATTTTTCATTTATGTGCCATAGTAAAGACATAACCCGCCCCCTGCTCCTCCCACCTCCTGCTCCTCCCACCCCTTGCTCCCACCCACTGCTCCTCCCGATCGGTGGCTACAGCTTTCGTACAAGTACGCAACCAGGAGAGACATTTTATCCCTTTATTCCTTTCCCCTTCATATTTCCCTTTTGCGTAACGCTCCCCGCGTGACGATTTTTCATTTATGTGCCATAGTAAAGACTTAAATTTCAAAAAAAAAACCCCCGATTCACTTGTTTACATGATCTGCTTCCAATATTGATCTAATTTCTTCTTTTCGCAGGTGGAGAGATTGACGACGCCGCTTCGGACACTTCGTCGGTGAAAGTCAAGTTGAAAGTGAAGGGGAAAAGCAAAAGCGGGGAAGGGCGGTCGCGCCGCACGAAGCGGAAGAAGTACATCAGCGAAGACGAAGACGACGAACCCGACACGTCCGTCGCCTAGGAGTGTTTCATTTTGTAAAACGTTTCTGTACATAATCATTTATCTTTTATAAATTTGGGTGTTTTGTCTTACTTTGTTCCGCTAGTTCTCATTTGAAGCTTGTTTCTGAAACTACTGTCGATGTTTAGCTGTGCTGCGTGCTATTACAACATTATTAATGCTATCCAACATGAATTTATAGGTAGTTTGTAGCTGTTGTGGTGTCATCTCTCGTCGGTATTCCCGATCCTTCTGACGCGTCTTAAAAGTGGAAAACCCTGATGAGAACAACAGATTTGGGAGTCATCGACAAACCTCAAGGTTAACAAGTCTTGTGGATTAAAGATGGCGTACGGCAGTTCGAGTGTCTAAACTTCACACAGACGAAGTGACCCCTTCAGGTTGAGATGAAACTATTTTTACCCCATCCGTAACTAACAACTCCAGTTTGCTGCCACCGTAGTTCGTTGTTTGCACCGTCGACCCACTATTCTGTGCGGATGTCGAATATCAGGATGAGGTCAAACAGAGCGAAACCCCCTCTACTGCCGAGCTTTCGAAAATGTACTTCCATCATGAGGGCCTACTATCAATGATAGGTACAAATTAATACATAGGAAACAAGAAGGGAGCAACAAGTATTGGTGCAAATCCAGGAAGTTATTCTCCATTATGAGGAGAGCAGAAGGAAAGAACTATTGAGTTGTGAAGACTGAATAATTCAGAGCATCGAGCGGCAAAAAACACTGATTACACACTTTGGAATAATAAACATAAAATTGGCTTCACAATTTTGACTATCAAAAACTAAAATGTTTTAAATATTGTTTCAAATTTTTTTTAAATAGCAGTTTTTTAAAAGATTTTATTAGTATAATGGAATACTTTTTGCCCTAGGGTGTTCCATAAATCACTATTTGTTAAATACTTCAAAAATAAGAACAAAAATACTGGAAAGATGAAATTATAGTTGAAATGGTGATATTGTATTGGCTGAGGAAGTCGAATGTGGCCTTTTTCCCCACTTGATACGAGCGTGTCCAAGTTAAGAGGGTGCAGAGTGGTGTCGCTGGAGGACGGAAGGAAGTCCGCTGGATTTTCTGGAGAAGGAAGTCCGCTGGATGACTGAAGGAAGTCCGCTGGATTTTCTGGAGAAGGAAGTCCACTGGATGACGGAAGGAAATCCGCTGGATTTTCTGGAGAAGGAAGTCCACTGGATGACGGAAGGAAATCCGCTGGATTTTCTGGAGAAGGAAGTCCGCTGGATGACGGAAGGAAATCCGCTGGATTTTCTGGAGAAGCAAGTCCACTGGATGACGGAAGGAAATCCGCTGGATTTTCTGGAGAAGGAAGTCCGCTGGATGACGGAAGGAAATCCGCTGGATTTTCTGGAGAAGCAAGTCCACTGGATGACGGAAGGAAATCCGCTGGATTTTCTGGAGAAGGAAGTCCGCTGGATGACGGAAGGAAATCCGCTGGATTTTCTGGAGAAGCAAGTCCGCTGGATGACGGAAGGAAGTCCGCTGGATTTTCTGGAGAAGCAAGTCCGCTGGATGACGGAAGGAAGTCCGCTGGATTTTCTGGAGAAGCAAGTCCGCTGGATGACGGAAGGAAATCCGCTGGATTTTCTGGAGAAGGAAGTCTCCACTCGTGATCAGGGCTGGACAGGGTGATATACTCGAGACTTGCATCCTCTGGACTTCTTGGACAAGTGGAAATAGACTGATCTGGCATGATTTTATGCAAGTATTGGTTGCACAAACAGTTTTGTGGCACAACTAATGATGGTGGTGATATGAGAACTTCATCTTCTCTTTCCTATCAGCGCTTAGTCAGCTACGGGAAACAGCACCATCATCCTTGCTCATCTCCTCAAGTACGACTTCCCGCAGGATACTTGCATAAATAGAACTGAGCCCATTAACATATCTCCTGTAATTACAGGCTCTTGGGGTCATCTGTAGGACATTTCCTTGAATAGGCGTCATCTTCGGATCTTCTCTCAATCGAGAACAGTTTTTCCACCGAAGTCAAATAGGTGGCCCAATGCAACTACATCCAAAAGAGCTAGCTGTGCCCTGTCTCTACATGGATGCCCAGGCTCAGCCCTGTCTGCTTGGATAGTCTTGCCTGTGATGGCAAATCCTACCTCGCAGGTTCTGCTTTGTCTGACCAGTGTATGAGACCCCACTCTGACACTGATGAATATCACACTGGATTGCAGGGCGAGAGGATCCATCATCAGAATTTCACACCGTAATCTCGTAGTTCTTTGCTTTCTATTGACTCCCTTCTAGTTCCTAAAGGTCCCCGAGTAAGTGTTGAATGTTACCAAGCATATCAGTAGGCATATTTCAGTTGTGTACCATCTTTTCCAAGGTATTAATTTACATTGTAGGACCTGATGATGGAAATATATTTCCTGCAGTAGCGGCGGTTTTGCTCCATTTGGCCTCATACCTGATATTTGACATTGCAAGGTTAAACGGTTGTTGCTGATGGATCTCTCCGAGTCCAATCCAGTTAACGATAGCTGTTGGAACTCTTCTCAGACTTCCTGCAATGATCTCGAGAGCTCATCAAGGTATTCCTATCTACCATTCTCACACTAGTGTTGATTTAGGCCCATCCATAACAACAACCCTTGTTAACTGCTGTGGCATGCTGTTGAATAAGGCACCTAACAAGAGTTGTCGCTGATGGATAACTCTGAGGCCAATCTAGACAACAGCAGTCGAGACTTCCCTATTGATTGATCTTAGGGAACTAAAGGTTTTAGTATTTTGTTGAACAAGGCGGCAGTTAACAGCGGTTGTTCTCATGGACACCTCTAAACAAACCTGGTTGATCACCTGTTGGAACAACCTGCAGACTCCTCGTGGAGACCCCGCTTAGAACCTCGGGATACCGACTGAGTTTCCTTCTTTGAGAACTTATTATATAAATCCGTAGGGTAAAATGCACTTGATAACCATAATATTGTACTCGTAATCTTTAATTGTCCGGCTCTATTAACTTTTATACTTATAACAGTCGTGAACGTTACAACGTAGACTAGATAATCTATATTTATTAGCAATATACACTGCGATGTGTCATTCTCGTCCATTTTTTTTCCCCCACTCAACCCCAATGAAGTGTGATTTTAAGTCTGTGAATAAACGGTTTTTCCCACTTTTCTCTGGCTTTGGTAGATTTTGGTGATTCCTGTGGCAATCTTTTAGTTTTTCAATTCCCTAGGTATATGCACTAATAAATTTCAAAAATCTTTGAAAATTTCAAATTTAGGTACACATTTTTATTCATTTTTTTACTTACGTGCGTGGGTGTAGAGATTATAAAAATAAGAAGAATGCCACAAGAAACATAGAAATTGGGTGATTATTTCCTGAGAAAAAGGGAAAAACTGTTGATGGAACCTGACCAGCTATGGGGAAGCTTCTTCAGACTAGGAGCATCTTGGGAAAGAAAGTGGTGGAACGGCCCGAGCGCTATCTAGCGACGATTAGATGAACTTTCTCTTCATTTTTGGCAAGATGGATCCACCTCTGTTGTCGACTGGTGGAAATGTCTGCAGATCCCTGCCGGATCTGTAGGAAACCAGAAATTTGCCCTCAATGAAAAAGGCAATCGAATCTGTTTGAGGAGTCAATAAGAAAGGAAAAGAAAATCTATGTACTCGTAGGTAAACAAAATTAATTTTTAAACAATTCTATTATTTAGGAACACAGCACAGTGTTAGAAACGCATTTAGGCCGACTGATAAGAGATAACCTTGGTTTTCAAGCTCTGGGAGGTTCATCTCATCTTCGCTAGGCACAACTCACGCCGTTCCACCACTTTCTTCCCTTAGATGCTCCTCTTCAGACTGGGGTGCGTAGAAGGGACAACTGAGCGCCGGTTCGTAAGAGATTAGACTAACCCAGAACAAATCAACTGACTGACACCCCCTTAATGAAGTACACAGCAGACTAGCAGGTACTGTTCGCAGATAGAAAGAATGCGGTTGGCCGATTTCCCGAAGGGTATACCTGCTAACATAGATGACTACCTGATCTTAGGTAGCCTGTTGAGTCAGGCTAGAGAAAGGGCCGAGTCTCAGTAATCATAATCCAGGCATCGAGAAACTTGAGTCATAATAAGGTAGAGAGCCCCTCCACTCAGCCAATGGGGTATTTCAGTCAATTTTTTTTATATTTTTTTTCAAAAGGGTATGGCTCAGGAATAACGGTAATCGGGCCTGTTCGTTGAGAAAATGTTTTTAAAAAATCATAGAAGCTAAGAAAAGTTGAAGATTTGAATGGTGTGACGTAGCTAGCCAATCGTGACGTAGCTAGCCAACTGTCTTTGAAAAAAGTATCCATGCAGAGAAACCCTTGGAGGACGTCTTGGATACTACAAAATATTACTCACACACGCGCGGCGTAGTCTGTGGCGTAGTCCTTGCCTAGTGTGTGTGCATTTATGGCGGCCCGCCTTTTTCAAACGTGTGATCTCTTTAATTAATTTTTCTACCACATGTTATAGTATCATTGGGCTTAAAGTTGTAGTATATATGTTTTCAAGGGTGCTGAATCCAAATTTGAGGTCAAAAACCTGAATTTCCGACCCACCGAAATACCCCATTGTTAGGGAGGATTTTTATCTAGACTGTGAGTTCACTTGCTCTTCTTTTTACCCTTCAGTCGCCTGTAAAATTTGAAAGAACGAAAGAAGCATCATCCTTTAGGTACTGGAAGCGTGATTTCAGTTTTGAATGAATGAATGTACATTCTCTTAATGAGGAATTTCACCGATTTCTGTTTGCATTTTTCCTGAATAGTTAATGGTGTGGGATAGATGAAAATCGGGCTGATTTCGGAAAATAAGTCTCCTGTTATTTTTGGGAGACAATCAAAATTTTTAATTTCAAAACTAACCGGGAAAACAGACGTCCAGCGGAAACGCTCGCTGATTGGGCTGTTTGGATCGCCGTCTCCTCCCAGTGTTGCCCATTGGGACGACGAAATCGTGTTTTCTAAGAGAAAAGTTATCAAACAAAAACAGGGGAAACCTAATTTTCCCCATCTCGCTTTTTCTATTTTTTTCTTCAGTTTTTCAATTTCGAACTTTACTGTTTCATGAAATTTTGCATCTGGGGACTATAGATTTCTCGATCTCAGCGCTCCAAGCTGCCATGAATGAACTATTCCAGCATGACGTCATTTTCCCGGTTTTTTTAAACATTCGTATTTTCTACACTGTTTTGTTTATTCGTAAATTAGGAAGTTCGGGCTGAAAGTTTGCCTTAGGGGGTTTTTAGAGGTGCTGAATCCGATTTTGGGGTCAAAAATAGGAAATTCCGACATGGTGAAATTCCTCATTGATAAGACTTTCCCAAGGGTAAGGAACCTGTTTTATTAGGGTTCTATATTTGTTTTGTTTTGCCTGTAATAAATCAATCCTTTCACTTCATCTAAGTCTCATTTTCCTTGGCTTGAGTGGTAGGTAGAAGAAGGACGATGTTTTTGGGATTGTAATACACATGGACACCTGACCAAACCATCCGCACTCTTTCAATCTGCGGACAGTACATGCTGATGTAACGGAAATCATCTCATTTTCAATGTTATTACTCGGATGATAAGAGAAGTTAGGAGGAAACAATGATGAAACCGTAGGTTGAAAAAAAAGCATATTAATGTTCATTTTTGCAATAACCTAATAATACATTGATTCGAAACTTAACTTGTAGGTAAGATAAGAAACAGTAGGTGGTACAGTATGAAGTGAAATCACTTAAATCAAAACTTCGAATTGTTTTATGGTTGTTCGTTAATTGCCAAGAAAAAGTTACTTCCTCGGTAATTCTGAGCAATTATCCGGTCAACTCCGATATTTCTCAAACTTTCGTATAATGTTATAGACAAGGAAAGACAATAATAGAATGCAAAATTAGACGTCGCAAACGTAATGCGATAAGGCAGGAAGCGATAACGATAAGCGATAACGGGGTCAAAGTCCAAGCCGAGCCTAGTGCGAGCAACACATTGAACGTTTGTGGAGGGAGGTGCGGGGAAGCGTGCCTCGATACGGAAACCGAAAACAACATTTTATCGGTCATTTAGCAGAGTTTATGTTTAAAAGAAAGTACTCTGATTACAAAACAAGAGTGCATCATCTATTCAGAGCAATTGGCCATCTGTATAAGGTGAAAACGAACACCCTAACATCACTCGTGAAGCTGATACAGATAGCGAGTCAGATGACTACTAAGGTAAGTTTCACAATATATCTTCCTTTTCCGACACTTATTTCGGTCTGAATATTGATATTTACTACTCTACATATATCATGGTTAAGTATGAGAAATGTCGGAGTTGACCGGATAATTGCTCAGAATTACCCAGTCTAGGCATGCGCAGTAGGGCTTTACGCGTTCGCAGTGCACGAATTCCGAGTTCTGGAACTGAGTTCGCAGTGACTTACAAACACAGTTCCGGACTAGTTCGGAACTCAGTTCTGGCGTTCCGGATTTTTTCTCGAACTCGTTTTCAGAACTCTGGACACCTACAAAGGAGCTCTCTGGTGAGGGTTTCAAGAAACTTTAATAAGAGGCGGCTACGTGGCTCATCGGGCATTTTTGAATTTTTATAGTACGTATTTGCAACGTTAAAACCCTCTGTTACTGACGATGTGCGCAGAAAACCATTAAATTGTTCCACTTTTGTCGGTTTTTTAAAACTATTATATTATTTTTTATTATGATTTCAATAATTTATGCCAAGTAACTTTTTGATGTAGATTGAATTTGCTACAGTTTGATATCAACCTAAGCTCTGTAGTTGGGATAAATAACGGAGATACAACAATTCGAAATAAATTATTTATTCCATTTCTCAAAAATGAATTAAAACCAAAAAAAGTAGTAACTTCCTTTCTTATTTTAATTTTGGTTGTTTGGACTTCCCGCCTATTTGAGGCGGGAGACCAAAAAGCAGTGCTACCAACTCTCAAGTTAGTTCCTAGTTCTGCCGCTTGGCGAATCAGTTCACAATTACTTCTGATCATGCAACCGTTAGGTGGTCCTATTTAGCAATAATGAGCCAGAACTAGAACAGGAGAATAATAATAAGAAATGAATAATTAGGTCCTTCAATGAGCAGAATAGTTCTATGCAGCCGCTGCCATTCAGATCATTGGGGTAACCCTGCTGACAACGCCCGCCCGCCATGTTGCCTTGTGCTCCTACACCGATTAGATCGTTATAAAACTTTATCGTATTTCATCCTCTGTAGTTCAATATATTTCGTTGTGAAATCTGAAAATAGTGCTAGTTCATTTGTTCATAATCACGAGGTAACAAACATTGGTAAAGAGCCAGTTTTTTTTTTCTTTTTCGGATTCATTTATAGCAAATAACTCCGAATTGATTTTGGTTTATTATTTTAAAAATACCCTTTGGAATAGAACAAGAAAAAAATTACACCCCATTACATTAAAGATTAGGTACAGCAGTTCCGATTCATCGAAGCGTTCGCAGTGTAGAAAATCCGAGAACACAGTTCGAAATTCTGGGCGGCCATTTTTCAGAACTCCTCCAGTTCCGGACAAGTTCTAAAACTGCACTACGAACGAACCCCTACTTTACTCGTAAATACGATAGTTCAATGTCCAAGAAAAACGTCGTACTAAACTAGTTACCTTTCACATTTTTTGATCACGACCACGCTTATTTAGTCATGATCCCCAGCCAAAAGACACATCTATGTCAAAAAATCAAAAATTTCCATCCTAAAGAATTCGAGTCTATCGCAGCAGCTGCATTTCCCTTGAAAATTCGCCAAAACAATCGACCATCTCCGAGGTGGCGAGACAAAGTGGCTTCAAATTTTGACGTTGGCGTTTTGATTGGGGACGACTTGCCAGAGAGTGTTGAGCGTGTGGCCGCCCCTCAGGGGTTCTATGGCTAGCCCCAGCTCGCTGTTGTAGACCGGAGAGCGGCTCTCGGGGTCCTGACCCTCGGAGTAGTATGCGCTCAGGACTCCAGCGTGGTCTTCCGTCTCGATCTCCTCCACTTCTTCCATTTTTATAGGTTCGCTCTCCGACAGCACAGCCTGCAATGAAGAAACAGAGGTAATTTAAACTATTACTGATCGTAAGAGGATACAGGGCCACAGAAACCGAACCAAAACGGGGGATGGGACATCGATGGAGATGTTTTTGGTTCAAGGGGGGTGCGCCTGATTGTTTTCTTTTTAAATTTGTAACCGAAAGTAGACCTCATCCTGAGAATGGGGTAGTTGCATGGGTCGGAATTTCGTGTTTTTGACTTCAGATTCGAATTTAGCGCACTTAAAAACGTACATGGACCAGTTTTCAGTTCGAAATTCCATTTAGTTTAGCCGTATTTCAATAAAGAAGTACCATCCTATTTAGTGTTGGCGGGCCACTCCTCTTACGTCATCCCTAAACGAGAATCTCACCATAGAGTGCGTTGAGATCACTGCCATCGAGGACAATTCGAGTCAGAAACATTGAAATGTACTTGCAAAATGATGGTGATGATTAAAAAAACTTTGAAATATATTTTTCAGGTTTTTTATGTTTGAATTAATCGTTTAAATTGAAAATTTTGAAGCATAATTTTGGCTGTTTTGCCGAAGCCTGGGGGGTACATCGGCGCGGGGTACTTCGATAGCAACCCCGTTATCAGTTTTTCGGGTGGCCCTTTCTCGTAGTGCGGTCCGAGTTGTTACAGTTGTTAGTTGTTATAGTTTCCACCAGTATTTACCATAATTTATTAGTTGATTGGTTTGGAAAAGATAATGTTCTCTGTAAAGTTTCAAGAAGCTTTTAATAAATGCTTGCATATGAGTCTGCAACACATGTCTTCACTTTTTCCCGCTACCTACCCAATCTGGTTTCAAATGTTGTTGATAGTTCTTTTAACTCAGGGGAATATCTCATTTTCTTCCGTAAGTACAACAGTTTTGGCAGTATATCATTTATGCGTAAATGTAGGGCTTTCCAACGAATGGTGAACGATTTTTCTACGAACACGAATGACGAAGATAAAGTTCGATAGGAACAACTTGGGTGTAAGTAGAAATCATCAGAAAAACAACCGTAACTTTTTTTTCGTTTATGTGCCAAAGAATTGACATAAAATGTCAATATGCCAAAAAGGAGAGCCATCGACTAGTTTCGAGGTAGCTTCTCTGGAAAATATTCCGTACATAAATATTGGCATGTTGTACGATTTTTACGTCAATAACAACAAGTTCGTCAGCGCCGAAATAAAAGGAGCCAATAATGTGAGGTAAGTTGACACTTTTATAGTAAAAGGTCAGTTGTAACTGTGATTTCTTGTGTGTAGTACTTCTTCATCCAAATGGTTGCTCATTTATTGGAAGTTTCATTGTAGTGTCATTATCCTGTACAACGTTGTACCAATGAGTGTTAGTAAATTGTTAAATAAAACGATGTTGGTTATGTCCAACTTAGAAGAATCTAGCAAATATGCGAGGTTGTGGCTCGAGTAACACCAGAACACCGCATTTCTTCACAACCATATGAGGTTTAAGTTACAGTGAAGGGAATGCCAGGAGGAAACAAAATCTTTGATGCAACATGTTTCGATTGCGCAGCTAGCAAAATTCAGTATGAAAGCACCACAAAGTGTGAGTGATTCTCCAATTTTATTGCCACAAACGAACGTAAACAAACCGAGGGTTGCTATCAAAGGACCCCACTGGCACAGTACCCCTAACCTTGCGTCAGGGTAACAGTGGTGTAGGGGTCTCTTGGCCCCCTTCACACCCGTGACGTAGCCCCCACCCCGCAGTGTCCTAGCCGTGTGTAGGTTTTCCCGCCTGAATCCAAAATCCCGTTTTTCGAAAAAATCTCTAAATTTTTAGGAAGCGTTTCCGGGAGTTTTATTTGCAGATATGTACTTCAATAGAGATTCTCTACACATAAAAATACAAAAAAATATCATGCAACTACCCCATTTTGACTCAGCCGTTCTCTTTTTGGGTGAGTAGATCTTTTTCTACGATTTTTCAAAGTTTCGCATGTTAATGACGTCACGCGCCCCTCCCACCTGGGCGGGACTCCCCAGCCCACTGTGACGTCATAAAACATTCGACACTTCGAAAAATCATAGAAAAGGTCTTCTCACTCACGCAAAGTTTCAAGTTTGGACTAGAAAAATCTAACTAGATGCGAGGTTAAAAATGTGTATTGTAGCTCTTCTGATGGGAAATTTAATGTTCTTTTCAGCGGTGCAATTAGATTTGAATTTCCACGTAAAATGAGCGAGCTATACTCATTATAGTGAGACAAGGTTCAATATACGAAAAAAATCTTTAAATTGAAAACACTTGTAAAAGCAAGGGGTTAAAAGAAATTTGCTACGAGACATTTTTTGTTGCAAATTACTTTTAGAGTCGAACCCTGAAGTTTGGCCGTATTTTTCTCGGACACTCTGTATAAATATGGTAATAATCCGTCCAAAAGAGAAAAATTGACAGTAAAACGTAGCGCAAACTTGAGGTTGGGAAGAGGAGAGAAAAGGCACGGTGGGTGACCACGCTACCAGAATTTAAGAATTTAGCAAATTCACAATTTACCAGCCGGTTAGTGATCAGTCATTGGAGGTCGACATTTCCTTCTGATAAGTTGTGACTTGATAATTTTAACTATCAGGAAGCAAAACAGGTTTTGAGTTTAGAGTATACAGTCAGGCTGCCTTGAAGGCCATTGCTTCATACACCATAAATTCGAAGCTGGTCTGGGAATGCCTGAATACCCTCAAAACTGTGGCCCAGAACAACCAGGTTACCCTTCTATGGATTCCCGGTCATGAGGGTAATGAAATTATGGAGCACGCTGCGTTCAACTTGAATAATTTAATAAGCCAAAAATGTGATGAGGGTTTTCAGGTTCTTGGTGTCTTTCTGGACATAAGAAAGGCATTTGATTCTGTGCAACACAAACGTTTATTGGAGAAACTAAATGATTGTGGGATTCGAGAAACCCCAGTAAAATTAATCGAAAGTTATTTGTCAAACCGACCGCAAACTACGAGAGTTGATGACGCTTATAGTGGGACAATTATATTAAATTGTGGGGTTCCTCAAGGTACAGTTCTCGGGCCTATCCTTTTTTTATTGTTGTATATCAATGATCTCATGGATATGAATATTAATGGTAGTATTTTTGGTTATGCTGATGACACTGCAGTGGTGTTCTGGCACAAAAATTATGATGAGCTGATTGATATAGCAAGTTCTGAGTTATTCAGTTATTATTATTGTTCGAAAGTGGTTTGATCTTAATTTCTTGAAACTAAATGTTGCAAAAACTTCGGTTTTGCGTTTCACAATCTCTGGTAAATGCTATCCTGCAGATAGTAAATTGATTAAGTATCATGATTATAATTGTGCCTCTTTAGCAATCGACTGTAACTGTAAATCACTGCCTTTTGTTGAAAATTGTAAATACCTGGGAATTATTTTTGATGGAAACTTGAAATTTAAAGAACATATTTCATCACTGGTTAATAAGTTGCGTAAGTTGTTTTTCGTCTTTAAAACTATAAGGAACTTCTTAACAAAAAAACAGTCACGAGCTGTGTATTACGGTCTTGCTTTCTCCCTAATTAAATATGGTAGGTATCACCGTTTGGGGTGGGACATGCAAAACACACTTAATTGCTCTGCAAACTGTTCAAAATGCATAGTTGAAAATTTTACTTAATAAACCTCACAGGTACCCCACTGCTAAACTTTTTTCCGAATTCAATGTATTATCTATAAAAAATGTATTTCGGCTTCAGTCTTGCATTCTTGTTTACAAAACGGGCATCAGGTCTGAGCATGCATGTAACATTGCTTTTAGCAGAACTGCTTCGGCTTCCAATATATCATTGCCTCGTTGCCGTACTGAATTTTATCGAAGAAATTCTTACATTACCGCGGTGAACTTTTTTTATCAGCACAAAATTGATCTAACTAATTTCCATAGTATATTTAGATTTAAAAAATATTTATCGGTTATTTTATCGAGTGTGTTGTAGACGGTAGGAACCTACGTTTAGTTTTTAAATTTATTATTTTATAGGGAGAAAACTTAAATACCTACTTTTGTTAATTTCATTTCAACATTTTGACTAAAATTGTAATTTACCGAGACTCCGCCAGGGGACACAAGTTCGTAAGAACTTAAGCCTTGGTGGGCAAGGTGTGTAATTGATTTATTATTTCTATTTCATTTTATGTCCTTGTATAACTGTCCTATTATTTGTATCTGTTTTGTATTTGCCAAATAAATAAATAAAAATTGCTGATAACCTTGCTAAAAGAGGCTCAGAGTCCCTGCCAATAGGACCAGAGCCGATCTTGGGAACCACCAAAAGGTGTTTTCAAAACGTGGTTAAAAACTGGGAAAAAAACGAGCGAGTAAGATACTGGCAAAACCTCCCAGGTCTGAGACAGGCAAAACTATTCTTGACGTTCTTGAAGAAGCGGGCTAACGAACTCATAGCTATGCCTAAAAAGGACGCCAGAATACTTGTGGGTCTGTTAACAGGCCACTGCCCACTTCGATATCACCTAAAGAGGATAGGCAAACTAACAACGGACATCTACCGCTTCTGTGATATGGAAACGGAAGATGCCGAACATATTATGTCGTCGCTGCCACAGCAACACTGGCTATCTGCTTTTTGCCAACTTTTCAGGAGAGCGAAAAAACTGGTTTTAAATAACAGAGGCTAACTACATCAAGAGTGCACAACAACATAAGCTATCTGCACTAAAAACTTTCATCACTTCAAAACCAAATGTTTCAACCGAATTCAATGAAATCAATGCTCAAATATTGATAATCGAACTTCATTCTTCCTGAAATGAGTGAAAAAGTAGAAATTATTCCATTTAATCATCATGAAAACCAATGGCGTGGTCACACGAGGCAGGAGATTGTAAGGTAAAAACATGTAGATAGCCACTGTTTCCGAACTAAAATCACTTAGTCAGTGTTGCCTTTTTCGTGATAGCGGGGTCAGTGTTGCCAATAGCAAAAAACCGACTTCACCAATCGATCCAGCACGAAAAATTACTTAAGAAACCGTCAAAACCTGAAAATCGCCAAAATGTCAGTTAGCCAGTGTTGCTGTGGCAGCGACGATGTGCTACTGTGAAGCACCGATTCGAGCTAGATTCACAACCCTTGGAAGTGATGTCTTAGTGCCTGACCACGTTTCTAAGGTGACTTACACTGATCTTCTTTGCTTTGCTAAAAAGTGGGAAGAAGGGGTTTTCAGTAAACCCTTCTTAGTAGGCTAATAGCCTGGAGGCACTCCACAATAGACCTCGTTAAGTCGCAGTGGAAGGAGTCTGAAAATCAGCTCGCAAAAAGACCTCCAACAAAAAAAAAATAAAAAATAGGCAAAATGACTGCGATAAACGAGAATATAAGAACTTCAGAGTTTTGGTAAATATCACTCACAGATAGGCGGAGAAGAGATCAATTGGACTAGAAACCAGAGCCCATCACAGGCCCGGACGTGTCCTTATAAGGGAAGGACGTTGAGGTGGGACGAGTCCCTTATCGTCCTTCTTATTGGTAATTCTGGGGGAAGAAGCTTGTTCTGCCTATCGTTTGGGTGTTTATTAGAAAAACTAGGTAATTATACTCTGGGGAATACTCATTATGGTTCGCCAAATCTACTTTTCAAAGCCTCTAAAAGCATCAGCTTTCGAATTTCAAATTGATAATGAAATTTGAAATTGTTCAATGACAATTTGTAAGAGAATAAAAAACAAAATAGCTGTAGCAAACAACATCAAAATCGACTGAAATTACTGCGAAAATCATTGACTTCCAGGCCTCTTAAAGCAGCACCTCAACTTTCTTATTACGAGGGACGTCCGGAAAAAGGGGACAAATGCTGTTAAAATTAGAAAAATGCTAAAAATTAGAAAAAATATATTTTAATGCAAATTTCAGGATATGTTCAAAATTTAATCCTTTATTTTTCAACATAGTCCCCGGCAAGTTCCACACACTTCTGCATCCTAGGCACGAGCTTTTTTATGCCTTCGTCATAGATGCTCCGCTCCACCTCCAACAGCCACTTCTCCACAGTCTCCTTGACCTCCTCGTCGCTGGAAAACCGTTTTCCACCCAGGAACTCCTTCAGTTTTGTGAACAGATGAAAATCCGAGGGCGCCAGGTAGGGGAATATGGTGGGTGGTTAATGACATCCCATCCAAATCTCACAAGGAGGTCCTGGGTCACACGCGCGGTGTGGGGCCTGGCGTTGTCATGCAGGAGGCTCACGCCTCGAGTCGGCATTCCTCTCCTTTTGTCCTTAATTTTTTTTTTTTCAATTTTGTTAAGGTTTCACAATAGGCATTGGCGTTGATGGTGGTCCCTCTGACCATGAAATCAACCAATAACACTCCCTTCCTATCCCAGAACACAGATGCCATGATTTTGCGTTCCGAAAATTGCACCTTGAATTTTTTGGCACTGGGGGAGTGGGTATGGCGCCACTGTAGGGACTGTCGTTTGGACTCAGGGGTATAGTGGCATACCCAAGTCTCGTCCCCAGTCACTGTAGAGTCCAGGAACGCTTCTCCCTCTGATGCATACTGCTGCAGAAATTCGTTTGCAGCCACAACACGTCGTTGGCGATGTTCTGGAGTCAACATTTTCGGCACCCATCTGGCACACAACTTCCTGTAGTCAAGTTTTTCAGAAACGATTTCACCCATAACGGTCCGTGAGATGTGTGGGAACATTTCATGAAGGGAGTCGAGGGTCACACGACGATCGCTGCGAATTTTTTCATTGACTTGCTGCACAAGTTCTTCTGAAACGACAGATGGCCTCCCACTTCTCTCTTCATCGTGCGTGTCTGTGCGACCTTCTTTAAACTCCTTAACCCACTTGAAAACCTTCGAACGTGTCATCACATCAGGTCCATAGGTTTCCATTAGCTGACGATGGATTTCGGCAGCTGAATTTCGGCGCAAAGTGAGGAACTTGATCACTGCCCGAATCTCGCACCTGCGGTAGGTGGAGCGAACAACACCTGCAGAGGTTGACGCGACGGGCTCCTGCGACGACATTTTTGAACGAACTGAGACGGGCGAGTGCTCATTGTGACCGTTAGGAGTTCCCCTACACGCAGGTATGCCAACTTTGAAAAAAAAATTCCCATCACCCCCTACAACAATTGTCCCCTTTTTTTCCGGACGTCCCTCGTAAATTCATATTTTCTAGAAAGGCTTCTGCGTTTAATGATTAGATATTTACCGGTTCTCTTAATAACAACTTACCAATTCAGTGGTAGAATATTCGACGCCATACTCCGGATTGGCTGAGAAGATTTCGCACATCGAGACGAGTTCCTTCGTGATGCTGTGAAGTTTGCTTGACGGGTCGATTCTGAAGCCCAAAACGTATCCTCCGCTCCCAGCTTTGCTCTCGACCACCAACGCCGGACCAAATCTTGATTCTCGAATTTTCACCTTAAAAAAACAACGAGCCAAGTTGGGTCGGCAGTATAGCTTCCTCTGTAAGTTTCATTCAGAAGATTGCCAAAGTAATCTCCAACGTTAACCTTCTAACACCTACGATCATCGTAACAGTGAGTTTATCCTTACTTTGTACCTTTGTACTTACAAAATACATTAATAAAAACAGAAAAAGTTATGTAAGTACAAACTTATGAAAATTTCAATAAGCGTTTTGTAATTGAAATGAGGACGTATTCAACTTCTTTCGCATGTTCATTCAATCTTTCAGCTTTTTGGTTTATTAGTTTCTATAATGAACCTCTGGAATCGACCAAGAAATTTTTTTTGAAACCCCCCTTTAAATTTGATGGTTTACATTTCAAGGTACGTAGAATCCAAAAATCGAATAAAAATTTGGTCGTCCGTCCGCCGTACGTGGCACTTCCCCCACTTAGCATTGACCGATTTTGATTAAATTTCCTATGTGGACTCCATTTGGGGTCTAGTTGTGCCCGAAGATTTTGGTTGATGTAGGTCACTTCTAAGGGTTGAAAAATAAGGTTTGAAGTTTTGAAAACGCCCTAACTCAAAAGATTTTGACATAAAGGTATTGTTTTTCCATCAATTTAAGATTGTATAGAATTTTTAGAGACCACGCGGAGCTCTGTAGGACAAACCGTTCGCTCCCTACGAGAATTTAACCCCTAATAGCCCTAGACATGAAATAATTCGAAATTTTCCGATTTTTTCTTGATTTCTCATCAAAAACAGCTCTTGCTACGTGAAAGTGAAGAAAAAAAATTATTTGCTCATATATCAAATTTTGAAAATTTTGTCGCTCCAGTGCAACATTGGGCAGCCGGATAGTATTTCTTGTTGCTCGGCTGCAACATTGGGCTATGATAGTCAAGAATCGATTGCAATACTCGGAATAGTAGAGCTTTCAGATGTAAGTACTCATTTCACGAAATGATTCCATAAATCATTATTTGCAGGCGTCTTCACCAACAATCAGTAGGTAGGTATTAGAAAAAAATACTTTTTTCTCATTCCCCTACTGACTATGGAACTCGAAAAAGTAACTTGACTCAGTTAGACAATTGCATAGGCCATTTATCATGACCAATTCAATATTTTTATTACATCGTTGTGAATATCACTACGATTGACACTACAGCTCATACGATTGAACCTCTAAAATGAGGTGTTTTGGAACTCTTTCAACATTATACTTAGCTAACGACAGCAAAAGAAAAATTTTAAACTAGTAGTCGTCAAAATGCATTACAGATGATGCAAATATTGAGAGGAAATCCTGACGAAATTCAAAAAAAAAAAGATAATCCTGATAAGGAATTGTTTCTAACGAATAGAACAGATGTGATATTCAAAGAATAATGAACAAAAGCCACTAGTTTCTTATTCTGAGAATAATGAAACAAAGTGTTGCTCCCCATAGGGGGCAATTGATACTAAGACCCCTCCTTTTATTTCAGAAAGTAGGTATTTCAGCGAAACCCAAAGTGCAAAATGTAACACCCTCCTGAAAATTTATAAGTCATATTGAAAAATGAAACATGAAAAATTGAACAGTGTGGATAATGCAATGGGCTCAAGCACTGCCAACTTTGTAAATAAAAACATTGAATTATTATTGGTTCCCTCATGAGAACTTCTAAAACAATTTTTCTGATGGCGATAAAGCACAATAGGACATTCCACTTCTTCATTTTCGTAACTTTTGTCATCATCGTGTAATTGCAGAACTTCATCATGTCTGATCTTGATGTGAACAAAAATTTCTATAGGAAAAAGCACATTATTGCTCAAATAAATGTATCTAGTAGGTAGGTAACTATTTCTGTCCAAATCTATGGACTAAATATCCCCAATGTTGCGAAATTATCCATCTTACGGGATTTTTGCACTAATGAGGCAAAATCAACTGACCTAATTAGTATGCTCGAAACCATGTACTGACTGCCCACTGTTGGCCGGGAGCAACAATCTACCAGCGCTGGCTGCTAAACGTTGCCTGGGAGCAACAATCTGCCATCACCGGCTGCCCAATGTTGCATGGGTGCATCAAACCTATTTTGACTTCTAGCAAAGTTAAAAATGGAGAAAACTTGGAAGAAGTAAATGCTACATGATATTTACAACTATGCCAACGACGAAAGATGAAATTTATTGAAAATAGATTTATTCAAACAGGTAAAATGCGGTGGTAAACTTACCTTCGAGCGTCACAGCGCCATATCACGGAATCAGAGATAAAAACCTCTTTATCAGCTATCCTAATGCTAGCAACATAACCAAAAAAAAAAATACACGAGCTCTTGAAGGTTGTCTAATGAAAATAAAACCTTCATCAGCCGGAAATAATAGTCCGCCTTTGTACGAAAAATTTCGGAAGTTCATGTTGCACGGGTGCAACATTGGGCTATTAGGGGTTGCACGTACGATAAATCAGAAACACGAGTGTGAATCGCAAAAGAGGCCTAATCCCCGTTCAAATTTTAGCTGACCGAAATGCGATCGATGTTTTTCTTTACGCTCGTTGGTGGTAACAATGGCAAAGCCGTGTTCTTTGCAGACGAGTGATCTATATAGAACAATAATAAACCTTTGTGTAATAATTTGTAGCGATTTCACCTTTCAAGTAGAGTTCACTAACACGTTATTAAATCAAGATTCATGAGGTGAAATTTAAAGATAAAAAAATACGAACGCTAGATTATTTGATAAGTACGTACTGATGCCACCTGGAGGTAAGGGAGAGAAATGTTGAAATTTTCGTTCATTTCCGCAAACCACACCAACCTCAAGTTAGTTATTATGAACGATCCGAGGTTGCCCTGAAATCAAAATGTTAGTGAGATGAGAATGGAACACAAGAAAAATACGTCTGCCAAGTGGGTGTGGCACACGGCTTCCCTCTAGTCTATGAATAACACGATTGTACAGGGTGTCTACACTCGAGATGGGCATAACTTCAGGGTTCGATTCTACAAGGTATTTCCAACAAAAAATGTCTGCTAGCAATTTTGTTTTTGGTTTATTATTTTCAATAATGAACCTTTGGAATCGACCAAGAAAAAAATTGTCTATCGTAAACATCAAAATTTGATGGTTTACGTTTCAAGGTACGTAGAATCCAAAAATCGGATAAAAATTTGGCCGTCCGTCCGCCGTACGCGGCACTTCCCCCACTTAGCATTGACCGATTTTGATGAAATTTGGTATGTAGGCTCCATTTGGGGTCTAGTTGTGCCCCGAAGATTTTGGTTGATGTCACAGAAGTCACTTCTAAGGGTTCACAAATGAATTTTGAAATTTTGGAAACGCTCTAACTCAAAAAAATTAGATATAAAGGTTTTTCCTTCAATTCAAGATCCTATAGAATTTTTAGAATTTTGGTTGATGTCACAGAAGTCACTTCTAAGGGTTTATAAATGAATTTTGAAATTTTGAAAACGCCCTATCTATCTCGAATAATACACTACCTAATACATTTTTTTCTTCAATTTTTGTGACCCTATCTTCTTTTGATTCACGTTTTTAGTGGAATATTTTCCTATTTGTAGGTTCAAATTGTTGAAGGATCTTTCCAACTAGGTATTCCTAGTTGGAAAGATCTAGTAGATTCCTACTCTCAGTCTATTTTTCTATTCAGGTAGATCACCAGCACGTCAGTAATACAGGCCTAATAGGTTGTCTCCGGTACTCTGTGATACAGGCTAACTTAACATGAAAATGGTCAGATATGAATAACGACACACAGTTGAGTAGTACAGCAAATTTATTAAAATTCAATCACAGCCAACATGCTTCATCTCATTGGTAATACCTACGAAGTAAGAATATAGAAATGACATCTAGTTGAAATGAATTAGGAACAATTAACCTATAATAATAATCACGAAATAAATCACCAAAATAAAAGAGATAAAAATATACAATTTGAAAATGAAAAATATGCAGGTAACGACAATAAAATATTATAAGACCTTGTCTGAGAAGTTGGCCACCATTTTCGTTCTTACTGAAGTTGAAGGTACAGAATGGAACCAACTACAAAAACCTTTTGAAAAGATTGAGAATGAGAGTATTCAAACTAGTACCGTCGCACAAGCTCGTGGCCTACGCCTTAGGTGTGAACAATCGGACTTTCGTTTTTGGCTGAAAATATTTTATATGATAATGCCCCATGTTGATATTCTCTACAATCAACTACAAAAACGTTCAGTCGATCCCTTGAAAGCTATGAGTGATATCCATGAATTTGAAATTTCCATTCAGATCGTGAGAGAAAACGTTGATACGATTGCTGGATCTCAGAACATTGACGTGATTGTGAGCAGAAAGCGGTTCCGAGAGGATGCTTTACCATCAATGCAACTAGCTGCTGAAGAAATTTGTGACACGATCATTTTACAGGTTCGTGAGAGGTTCCAGTTTGTTGGCCACCTCACAGCTTCAAATTTATTAGACATGGCAAAATTTTCAGATTACACCAAAAGTTTTCCACATCAACATTTTGATCAATGTTGTGACACATTTCCTTTTTTTGAAAAAGAAAAACTTAGAACTGACCTTCATGTTCTTTATTCAAGGACAGATTTTGGAAGTAAAGGGGGGGCAGTTCCTTTACTTCAATTTTTCATTGAGAATAATTTATGTTCAGTTTTCTCTGAAGTGACGAAACTTTTAAAGCTCTTGATTACTATACCTATGACAACATCAGAGAGTGAGAGAACTCTTTCGTCTTTGAAGAGAATAAAAACAGTATTGCGCAATTCCATGGCCGAGGACAGATTGGTGGAGCTTTCAATGCTGTCAATCGAGAAAGATTTGGTGAGATCCGTTCAAGATTTTAATGAGAAAGTTATCGATATTTTTGCAAGTAAGAAGGATAGGCGTGCTGATTTTATTTACAAAACAATTCATTGAAGTTATCATTTTATTCTTGATCCTTGATATAGTTTTGTGACGGATGAATATCTTTATTCCTGGGGTAGACACCCAAACTGTGATATCTTTGTTCCTGGGGTAGACACCTGATTAGTGTTATTTTTGTTCCTGGGGTAGACACCTGATTAGTGATATTTTTGTTCCTGGGGTAGACACCTGATTAGTAATATTTTTGTTCCTTGGGTAGACACCTGATTAGTGTTATTTCTGTTCCTGAGGTTGACACCTATTCATACATACACATCGATACATTTTTTTAATTTTTTTATATTTTTTACTTTTTATATTCCCCTTTATGATGACTAACCTCTCTTTCCCCATAAACCTCTCCTATCCTATCCTTTTTCCTTTCCCTCCCTGGCAAGAGTTGCTTTCACCTCCACGATGGTTCTTGCTGGGCAAATATAGATTTCATCTATTGCAATAAGATGGATACATTTCTTGGGTTTAGACCTTTGATGATTAAGTATTTCAGAATTTCTGTTTACCACTAGAGAACATTTTTAGTGTCTATTGTACGTATTTGGTATTTTTTGCAATTTTATGATGAAAAAGTTACCAAGATTTATCCCATTTGCATATCGTTGAAATTTCTATTTGGCTGAGAAAAGCACCTATTCTGTCCCTTCTTGATAGCCTCTCCTGATCTCTGTGCACCCCCTGAGTTTCGGGGCAGGAGCCGCCACTGATGGTAGTGATACTGTTATTAGAGAGTTTTTGCTTCACACGGTGGCGAGCTCCCGTGAACGTGAAGCTACGGAAAACTGGAGTTGATGCTAACCTCCCCACTCCTTTTTACCACGGGACCGTGACTGTCACCATGGAAACGGGACGCTCCGTGGATTCTGTTATCATAACCTGACACCAAGAGACCTTGTCTGAGAAGTTGGCCACCATTTTCGTTCTTACTGAAGTGGAAGGTACAGAATGGAACCAACTACAAAAACCTAGTTTCGAGTGATCAAGCATCAAAGTTATTTCAAGTTTGTAAATCAGGTGATAATTTTATTGGAATTTCCTTCTTTTCCTCTCAAATTTAAATTAATGCCGCGTCATTTCCTACTTTGAGAGAATGCAATATCTGTAGTAGAACTCCTAAAATTAAAATTATATGTAGTTGATTTCTTTCTGAGATTTTGGAAAACGCTGTTACCAAATCTGAGTGATGAACCAACTCAGTTGGTTCCATTCTGAGGAATTCTGAACGACTATTCACATTCAACCTTCAGTTGTTTGCAATCCTAAATTCATCATTCTTCTAGAAGAAAGCGATACCTTACTCATGACCTCACCCTCACAAATCCTCAAAATTATATTGCTTCCGAGTCTACCAAGGTAGCGGAAGCTTTGTTTTCACTATTCAAGGTCGAAAAAAAAAGTTCTCCAAAATCAAAATTTTTACTCGCGTTTTGCGTTTTAGACCTTTCTGAACAATTTTGGTTCAGTGTCTGTGTGTCTGTCTGTCTGTCATGAATTCCTTGTAACGCGCATAACTATACGAAGTTATTGTCCGATTTCAATGAAATTTTCAGGGATTGTGCAGGTTGGTGTGTAGACGGTCCCCTATGAAAATCATCATCCCCGGACTGATAGAAGCGACTGCGCATGCGCAAACGTGAATTCCTTGTAGCGGCCATAACTTCTACATTTTCCATCCGATTTCAATGAAATTTTCAGGGATTGTGCGGGTTGGTGTGTAGACGGTCCCCTATGAAAATCATCACCTTCGGACTGATGGTAGCCACTGCGCATGCGCAAACGTGAATTTCCTTGTAACGTCCATAATTTCTACATTTTCTATCCGATTTCAATGAAATTTTCAGGGATGTTACAGATTAGTATTTAGATGGTCCCCTATGAAAATCATCATCCCAGGACTGATAGAAGCGACTGCGCATGCGCAAACGTGAATTCCTTGTAACGGCCATAACTTCTACATTTTCCATCCGATTTCAATGAAATTTTCAGGGATGTTACAAATTAACTTGTTTTGATGTTTTGAGATTAACTACTATGCATCGGAGCATCTATACAATCGGGTTATGGATACGAGGAAGCTATGTGCCACACCCACTTGGCAGACTTTTTTTATAGGTTTCTATATAATCCTATCTCAATTTTTTTCCGACCAAACAATATTCTGGGTATTAATGGTAGGTGTTTCACGGAAAGGTTGCACCCCCTTCATTTCCCCAAAATTCAGCGTGAAAAATTGGGACCATCGCTATTCTTCATGGTTTTTTGTAAAGAATTCAGGAAAAATACTGTGGCACATCTTTTTTCATAATTTTTTGACTCTGAACCACAGGGTGTCATCCGTATTTAAATTTGACTGGTATTTTTTTCTACTTTGCGCGAAAATATTCTTCCTGGATTTCTCACCAAAAATCATGTAGAATAGCGTTGGTCCCAATTTTGGTTTATTATTTTCAATAATGAACCTTTGAAATCGACCAAGAAAAAAAAATTTTAACACCCCCTCAAAATTTGATGGTTTACGTTTCAAGGTACGTAGAATCTAAAAATCGAATAAAAATTTGGCCGTCCGTCCGCCGTACGCGGCACTTTTCCCACTTAGCATTGACCGATTTTGATGAAATTTGGTATGTAGGCTCCATTTGGGGTCTAGTTGTACCCCGAAGATTTTGGTTTTTCGAATTTTGAAAACGCCCTAACTCAAAAAAATTTGATATAAAGGTATTGTTTTTCCTTCAATTTAAGATTCTATGGAATTTTTAGAATTTTTTGAGACCACGCGGAGCTCTGTAGGACAAACCGTTCGCTCCCTGGGTCATTCTCATATTATTTGACCATTTGATGTCCGCAGTCTTTAACATAATTTTTTACATGGGTTTTCAGCTTCAAAAAAAAAGTTTTTGGTATCAATTTGTAGGTTTTTTGGAGAGGAATGCAGTGGTATCGTTGAAAAGAACCTAGCACATCCTCAAGAAAAACTATTTCAGTGTAAAGTTTGAAAACGTCACGAGTGTTACTGTCCCAAGGGGGTGGGTGTGAAGTTCATCACCATCTGAAATGAAGCACTCGTTGATGAAAAAAATTGAACCAAGAGGGATTTCACTAATATATGATGCTGTTTCGAATTATGAAGGTTTATTTCAGTTACCTCTAATACTTTAAATGTAAAGCAGAAAAACAGGAGTGTCCCACTGTTTGGAGAAAAATAATAATCACGAGTGTTACCATCAGTTCTGGGCAACACTGTTCATTGAAAATGGCGGGAAAGAGTCAGGTTATGTTTGTTTGTGCAACCAGCTATCAGTCCACGTGCAGCCCTTGCCCAGGAAGGAGCTAGCAGGCCATTTCAGGATTTTTCATCGAAAAACATGGTATGTCACAAAAATTATTCATCATGAGTGTTACCACTATTGTATTTAACATAGTTCAACTAAACATGCGAGTGCTAATTGCAAAAGACGTAGTTTAGGGACATTTATTTGTGGGTGACCCCTCATATCTGTCCAGCACTTCGTTAGGTTAAGATTAACCTTTTTGTGTAAAAACATCACGAGTGTTACCATCATGTGTGTTTCTACTGAAAAAGTAACACTCATGATGCATTAGTAACACTCGTGATGTGCTGTTTTACTTCACTATCATTAGTTGTAATTTTACCTTTACCTAATTCTTAAATGATATTGATTTCAGATTATAATTATTTAGAGAAAACGACTTATTTAGTGTTTTAATATTTTTTATTTTTTTTTATTTTATTTTTTATTTTACTGAATTTGTGATGAATACCTAAGGAGATTTTTAATGTGATTAATAATGAGTTCCTGTATAATTAGTCATATGAATAGTGATGAATACCTAAGGAGATTTTTAATGTATTAGTAATGAGTTCCTGTATAATTAGTCATACGACTTGTTTCAAGTTTTCGGCCTGTGTTACCTACTTTTATTAAAAAACGTTCGCAATCAAGAATTGTTTTCTTCGATCTACTGCACCTGTCACGAGTGTTACCGTGAATAGGTCCCCATAACAGTTTTTGGGTACAATAAATAGATTAAAATCAATTTGCGACAGCTTGTCTTCTTATTCTAAATTTAGTTTAGAAATTCATAGTTTGCTGAATGGTTTTCAGAGCTCGAAAACGTGTACCATGTAGCATTTTGCTCCATTCAGCCTTTTTTTTGTACGGTAACACTCGTGACAAAACTTCCTTTCGAGTTCAAACGTTCAAAATTGATAAAAAGAAAGTAATACTGAAAAAACTGACAACTGATGCTCAAATTTGTTATTCTGAACATCTATAGTAACATTCCAGATCAAATTTTATTCAAAAAGTTGCTTTATTTTTTTCCCCAAATTGCAGGGTCCAGAAAAGCCGAATGGTCAAATTATATGAGAATGACCCCCCTACGAAAATTTAAGCGTTTATATTGAAATATATATATATAAATCAAAACACGAGTGTGAATCGCAAAAGAGGCCTCAACTCCGTTCAAATTTTAGTTGACCAAAATGCAATCGATGGTTGGTGATTTTGATTTTTTTTGATTTTTAGAAAAAATTTTTTTGATTTTTTTTTTCTTTTTTTCCTCATATTGGATGGTTGGTGATTTTGTAGACGAGTGATCTATATAAAAATAATAAACCGTTGTGTAATAATTTGCAGCGTTTTTACGTTGTATTTTGGGGAAATGAAGGGGGGTGTAACCTTTTCGTGAAACACCTTGTATATTCAGTTTGATGCATACCTAATTATTAATTTTACTATCAAATTGAAATTACAATTAAATTGTTGGCAAACTTCTTATAAACTCATGAACACAATTGGCATTTTAGATATAGCATATGACTAAGAATGATGATATTTTAGGCTTCTCTTTTGTTATAAGTTTTTCTCTCAGTCCCAAAATTTTCAGAGTTCACGTATGGTATTACTCCTAATTAATAAATACTTATATTTTAAAATATACTAATAAATGACAATAAACTCGGAAAAATTATTATATTAAATATATAATATTAAATTCCCCTTATATTATATATAATAATTTTTTAAAAATTGCACATACGTAAGAATGAGTTTTAAATGTGTTATTGCCTGTACACATTTTTAGATCAGTTTTCTTTCACTATTAATCAAGTGAAATATCAAATGAAATTATGATCAAGTACCAACATCATTCGTGATTATATTCGGACCTCAAAATTCAACGTGTGTTAGGCAATGTTTATCAAATTAAAATTACTTTTCGCATGGGGGGACTATACATTTATTTTTGTACAGAGTTAAATAAACCTCTATTGAAGTTGCACTGCAGTGCTCTGTAATAACCTGAAGTAGTTTCAATGTGAGGTAGGTACTCATTTTTAAAGCATATTATGGCAAGAATTGAAGAAGAAAGTAGAAGAAATCTTGGGATTCGCAAAACCAAAACAATGTAATAACTGTTATCAGGGCGTAACCTACCTAAAGGTTGCATCTTGCGGTGGCAGAACCCGACCGCGGGAGGGGACCGTGTGAAGAGCGCTTCACACGGGCGGGCTTCGCGAACGCGCGGCCACCGCGACAACTTCGGGAAACTTCGTACCTTTTCGGTCATCATCGGACCACGTTTTTTCCACGGACGGTGCATCCCTCGGTGCGCCCGCATGAAGCAAAAACTCTCTAATATTTTTTCTTTTTCAGCAGCCTTTTGATTACACAAAAATAGCGCTTCGAAATTAGAATCAGTTAAATAACAGTTCGAAATCTCTGAAAATTCGGTCAGCTCATGATTATTCGATCCTCGTCATCGACAAGTGGCAGAGGGTTGGAAAAAATTTCGGCGGTTATCCGCTTTACGTCCTTTTTTGAAGGTTTCGAGCGTTCAGGCTTGTCACTTTTCTTGGCTCTCCTTTTCTTAGGTATAAATCTTCTTTGCTGAGGTATCTTCTTCCTTATGTTCAATTTCGTGGTGGCTCTGAAGTTGATACCAGTTTTCCGTATTGCCGCGATGATGGGCCCAGCGCTGTTCATGAGTTTTCGTAGAGCATTAAGTTCCTCGAGGGATTCACAGTCAAAAATAATACCATTCATTTTATTCGCGAACAGTACTTTACATTCTGTCAAGGTTTCTCCTCGGTTGCTCTCTTTAGGAAGGCTTTCAATAATTGCACCCGACTCCAAGTCTTGTACGTCCTCATGGATTACCAAAGTATTTGAAGTGCACGGTTCATCGATGGTTACAACCTCCTTTCTGGTGCCTAAAAATTTCGCATTCTCCCTCTCTACCCAAGCGTCTACGCTTACAGCGTCGTCTGAATGGTTCACTTTTTCATAGTCGAGATTAAATTCTCTCACGATATTCTGGAGGTCCTTTTTAGTCAAAAGATGAACTCGCTTGATGTTGTCTTGGGTAGCACTGGCCTGAACGCGGTCCAATATTTCGTCGAAAGGAATTTCGCTGGCGATTTTTGCGGCGAGAGTTTCTTTTTCAGGCGAAGGTAAGGGCAGATCAACTTCGTGACCGAAATGCGACTTGCAAAATTTAACGACAACATCACTAGAGCAAAACTTGGCGATAACCATAGCTGGGCAGTGTAAGTTTGTTTTGCACGACTTTCCCAACTTGGGTTCTCTTTTCCGACATTCATCTGATGCCCCCAGTCTCATTGGACCCGAACGATTGCATCTGTAATAAACGGTCTTGGTATCAGGTCCACTCCTTGAGCTGCGGACAACAAACTCGATTTTGTGCTCCTCTTCAACATCTCGCTTCCAGTCGGTAAATTCTTGTTCACTTTTAAAACGGATTTCATCAGTGACAGGTCGAAAGTCGTGTTCATTTTTAATGTGTTCTAAGAAAAAATCATTACTTGAGAAACTTTGAGAACAAGCGCCGCATTTCATGAGCTTAGGCTTTTTATCAGTGTCGCGATCGGCTCTCCGGAATCGGTCCACGGGATCGGCTTCACGTCCATGTATCTCTTTTAGGTGACGATTCAGATTACTTTTCCGCGCAATGCTTATATCACAAACTGAACACTTCGGCATCGTAAACTGAACACTTCGACAAACTGAACACTTCGACATCTATCAGCACTTTTGAAACTTTATCAGGAACAACGAAAACAACAAAGATAAAGATAACGGAGTGTGTGTGTGTGTTTCCCTTCGTTGATTGCCTTCGGAATGTTTCCATGTAAGGCACAGGTAATTCGTCGAAGTATCTTCTTGCTTCTTTCTTCGCTTTTCAATATTTTAGTAAGATTTAATAAGATTGGGGGTACTGAGTTTTAGAAGTGACTTAGAGGCAGATTTGAAGGGTGTGAGATTGGGAGGGCTCAGATTGTAGAGGATTTGGAAAGAATAGGAATGCTAGAATGTGATTTCATTTTCTGTTAGGAAGAGGAAGATCTCTTTGAGCGTAGAGCTGTCGAAGTTATTTTTTAAGTGCTCCTGGATATTTGTTAGGATATTTTTGGACTCCAGAAATTGAGTCCTTGCAAAGCCATACTTGGAACAATTATTTAATAAATGATTGATGTCTGAAATTGCATTGCAATCATTACAGAATGGTGAGGATGCATTGGCGTCAACTGTAAATTTAAATAGAGGAGTATTCCCATGTCCAAGGATTACTCTGTTCATGGTATTGAAAAATTTTTGTGATTCTTTTATGTCACGATACCAGGGGGTCTTGGTTGGGTCTGGGGCGATGTTTTTTGTCCAATGGCCACGGTCAATGGTCCACTCTTCATGTTGTTGGCGCCAGATGTTAATTTTTTCCTTTTTGAGAACCCTGACAAGGTCACTATAGGGTAGATTATTGTGGACCAAGCTCTCCCCATTGATAGCCAAGTCCTTGGCAACTGAGTCAGCTCTGTCGTTTCCAAACAAGCAGCAGTTGCTGCTTTGCAGCAGTGGCTGGGGATCCACTGGAAGCAAATGAGTACATCCCTACTGCTCTTGATTTCAGCTGCTGTTTTCAGGATCTGCTAGAAAATGGAGGGAGGGTTGTCACCCAATTGGAGTGCTTTCAGAGCTTGTAAGGCTGATTGGGAGTCGGCAAGTACAATGACATTGGCTGAAGAGGTGGTGTCTAAAACATGTTGGAGTGCTAGTAGGATAGCTGTGAGCTCTGCGTGGAAAATGCTGCAATTGCTGTTGAGCCTTGATCCAGAAGCCACCCTAAGAGTCTCACAGTAATATGCCGCTGAAGTGTTGCCATTATCAAGTTTGGACCCATCAGTATAGACCCGTCTAGTGAAGTTATGGTTCTCTTGTATGTATTTATATATTTCTTCAATTAGCTCCGGTTGAGTCGTTGGCGTGAGGCATTTTTTGATTATTTCCTGGAATGATGTGGCTTCGTATTTGTCGAAGATGCGCGCTCTGGCCTCCTCCTTTAGTTCGCATTCGTTCAATATGTGGTCGAGTTCATCCAATCCTTTTCTGCATTCACATATTGGATCTTACTCTATTCTCATCAGATACCTGAAGTATCTATTGTTGGCGTGTCCGTATAATATTCTGTTGATCGTGGTTATTAATTTGTTCCCCTTTGTTATGTCCTTGAACCATACCTCGTGTTGGTCGTTTGTGGATAGTATGTTATTGGTCCAGCTTCCAGCATCTTGAAGTCTGTGCTCGTGTTCTTTTTGGTGAGTGGCCAATGACGTCTCCGCCAGTGTGGGTCTGAGTTCTCCTTCAGTGGCCGTCGGGAATCTGCACAATTCTCCCCTTTCAGCGCTTAGCTTCGCCAACTTGTCGCAAAAGGAATTCTTTGGCACTTCTACGTGAGCCGGTATCCACTGAAAATAAACATTTTTGTTAGTTTTATGGTTGTAAAGATTAACCAACTCCAGTATGTTATTAATAAGTATTGGAGGGCTATCTCCTGTTTTCAAATTTTTCAGGAAGGATACCAAGGCTTGTGAGTCTGTTAGTATGCATGCATCTTCTATGCTATCAGTGTGAAAGGAGGTTAGGTGTTTGAGGGCGAGGAGAACGGCATTTGTTTCAGCAGAGTAATTTGAGCACAGGTGGCTAATTAGTATCCACTGTTTATTTTCAGTGGATACCGGCTCACGTAGAAGTGCCAAAGAATTCCTTTTGCGACAAGTTGGCGAAGCTAAGCGCTGAAAGGGGAGAATTGTGCAGATTCCCGACGGCCACTGAAGGAGAACTCAGACCCACACTGGCGGAGACGTCATTGGCCACTCACCAAAAAGAACACGAGCACAATTAAGCACGTATTAATACGAAAGCCTTCTCCGGTTCTATGTTTGTCGCAGTAGTAAGTTGATGCAGCGCTTCCATTGGGCAGTTTAGATCCGTCAGTGTACAACTTGAATCCGTCAGTTATGTGTCGTATAGTGCTCTGTTTCATTTCTGAGGGGAGAGACATTCTTTTGGTGTCAATACCAGGTACTTTTTCAATGGCCTTGTATTTCCTTTAGAGGGGTACTCTGAAACTATTATGTCTTTCCGTGTGCACCACAATATTCTGTGTAGTAACAAAATGCTGTACTTGCTGGTACAGTTCTGCCCTCCTTAGTAAGAACGTCCTATGTCCATTTTTGCACTTTTTGAGATGAGGACACCGTGTTGTAGCTCTCGATCAGACGCACCTTTTGAGCTAAGCTAGAACCCCCTATGTCAACAGAAAAGGCTTCAATAATCGATTTGTCCTATGTCCATTTATCAAGTTTCACATACCCATCCTAGGCTAAAACGTCCTAATCAAGTCCTACTAGGCTTAAACGTCCTATGGAGAGGAAAATCTGGGACATAAGACGTTCTAGCTTAGTACACGGCATTAGAAAAGTTGATCGTACTAGGCTAAAATGTCCGTTGTGAGAATATCACGGACATAGGACGTTCTAGCCTGTTCAAGACCAATGAAATGTATACAACAACAACAATACTTATCAGATAAGAATACAAAAGAGCGGCAAGTCATCTTCTCACTAAGGTAAACCTCTGTAGTAAACTAAGTAAACCTCTGTAGTAACTACGTAAACCTCCTCTGTCTTGTGCAAAACGTTATCTAGCGAGTTTTTGTGATTTATTTATCCACGGAATGGATCCTAGTCAGAATGCCAAGTGGGTGTGGCACATAGCTTCCTCGTATCCATAACCCGATTGTATAGATGATCCGATGCATAGTAGTTAATCTCAAAACATCAGTCTCTAAGTACCTTCCACTACCCTCATAGGGGCCCATCTACACGCTAATCTGGACAATCCTAGAAAATTTCATCAAATTCGGACGAAAAATGTAAGTGCTTAGTGATTGGATCAAAAAATTGTTTAGCTTGAGTGGGAGTCCAGAGCATTGCTCACTGATCTATAAAGGGGTTGGTTGAATGGGATTTGAGATTCTCACGTCACACGCGAGAGCGACAAATGTACGGCTGTTACAAGGATTTTACGTTTGCGCATTCGCAGAGGCTACTGTAAATTTTAAGGTCTTGATTTTCATTGGGGACCATCTACAACCTAATCCGCGTAATCCCTGGAAATGTCATCGAAATCGGGTAGAAAATGTGGAAGTTATGGCTGTTACAAGCAATTCACGTTTGTGCATGCGCATCGGCTACTATCAGTACGGGGTGATGATTTTCATAGGGGACCATCTAAACACTAATCTGTAACATCCCTGAAAGTTTCATCGAAATCGGATGGAAAATGTGGAAGTTACGGCCGTTACAAGGAATTCACGTTTGTGCATGCGCAGTCGCTTCTATCAGTCCAGGGATGATGATTTTCGTAGGGGACCATCTACAAACTAATCCACATATTCCCTGAAAATTTCATCGAAATCAGGTGAAAAATGTGGAAGTTATGGTTGTTACAAGGAAATTCACGTTTGCGCATGCGCAGTGACTTCTATCAGTACGAAGGTGATGATTTTCATAGGGGACCATTTAATCACTAATCTGTAACATCCCTGAAAATTTCATTGAAATCGGATGGAAAATGTAGAAGTTATGGCCATTACAAGGAATTCACGTTTGCGCATGCGCAGTCGCTTCTATCAGTCCGAGGATGATGATTTTCATAGGGGACCGTCTACACACCAACCCGCACAATCCCTGAAATTTACATAGAAATCGGACAATAACTTCGTATAGTTAAGCCCGTTACAAGGATTCCATGACCGACACACAGACTGACAGACACGGAACCAAAATTGTTCAGGGAGGTCTGAAACGTGAAACGCGAGTGGAAATCTTGATTTTCAAGAACATTGTTTTACAAACGTCTAAATCACACCTTCATGTATCTTCCGCTAGGGATAGTAACGCATTTTTTCCTTGAATCACCTGCATCGCATCGGATGGAAAATGTAGAAGTTATGGCCATTACAAGGAATTCACGTTTGCGCATGCGCAGTCGCTTCTATCAGTCCGAGGATGATGATTTTCATAGGGGACCGTCTACACACCAACCCGCACAATCCCTGAAAATTACGTAGAAATCGGACAATAACTTCGTATAGTTATGCGCGTTACAAGGAATTCATGACAGACAGACACGGAACCAAAATTGTTCAGGAAGGTCTAAAACGCAAAACGCGAGTGAAAATTTTGATTTTGGAGAACTTTTTTTTTCGTCCTTGAAAAGTGAAAACAAAGCTTCCGCTTTTTCGGTAGACTTGGAAGCAAAAATTTACTTGATACAAGCGACAAAATTATTCAATCTTCAGGTTAACTTCATCTCATATTCATCTATCCAGTTATAATAATTATAACCTAACCTGCTGCAGCTCTAGATCTATTAATTATTAATAGATCTAGAGCTGCAGCATGTTACTAGTACGTACATATTTTTAATGGATAACCTCAAAATCCTTCCTACGGTAAGTAACTCGCATATCACCTTCACGTGATATCCTTGATATGGTAGATTCCTCTACCTCTCCTTGGTAGATCCTTCAAAGAAATTGATTGTCGCCAAAAACCTTGAGTTTGAACTAAATTTTTGAAATAATACTCGAAAATCAATGGACATACGACATTCTAAGCTAGCATCACACTGTTACAAGCTGTCCTATGTCCATGGGTACTAGGCTATAACGTCCTATGTCCAAATGTTTTCCATAAATGACCTAATACAGGCCAGGCAACGAGTTTTCAAGATTTGTTCATACACTGGCAAAACAGGGGAATAGATTTGAGAGGTGATGGTCAAAAAACGATATCTCAAGCTTCAATGGTTTGGGTGGCGCAGAAGCCGAAACTAAAACGCGATTTTCTCGAAACTTGAAAAATGGACATAGGACGTTTTAGCTAAGGAGGGCAGAGTTCTCGTAGGTTAGTCATTCTGTTCACGGCCATGCCCCCTCCTGAAGCCAATTCATGAGCTAGTCCTCTGATGGTAGGGTCTTGCACTATCATGCGCAGCATGGTGCTTTGAGCAGTGTACTGAGCTGTGACAGCTATATACTGCGTTCTACAGATTGTGTGCATTGATGGGATGGGCGTGGACTTGACTGCGCCTGAGATCTGTCGCAAGGCATTGTTCTGCACTACTTGTAGTTCGTTTAAATTTCGTTTATGGCCCAGGGCGTACATATGCATTCCGTATTTCATTTTTGGTAGGATGACTCCTTTGTACAGGTTTAGTTGTGTGGTGGGATGGTTGCCCCATGACGTGCCTTTGAGCATCTTCATTGCGTTTATGTCCCTGTTGCATCTGTCAACCACGTACTGTGTCTGTCTTATTCCATTCATATTGGCGTCAAGATATATTCCCAAGTATTTGTGGCTTTGTGCTATTTGAATCTCCGGCTGTCCATGTATTTTTATACTCAGACTATTCCTTTCATGTTCTGTAAGTGAGTCCAAGAATGACACAGCGCACGTTTTCTGGAAATTTACCTTCAGGTTCAAATTTGTAAGGAATATTGTTAGGCTCTGTATTAGCATAGCCATATTTTGTATGTTTGAATTGACATCTGGAGCGTGCGATAAAATGCGAATGTCATCAGCGTACGATGAGAAGGACACCTCTGTATTGGGTAGTAAATTGTGTGCGTCGGTGATATACAGGTTGAAAAGGGTGGGGGATAGGACGCTCCCCTGGTCTAATCCCTGTGTGCCATTGATGCTGTTCATCCCATCAGAATATGCCTTTTCTCCGAAAAACCTCTGAATCCATGCCACAAAGTAGGGTTCAACGCCTTTGTGCATTAGTTGACTCACTAATTTGTCTATTCTAACTGAATTGTATGCACCGGTTAAATCCAAAAAAGTCACCAAAGAGGTGTGTCCTTTTGCTTTGGCGTTCATAATTTCAAGCTGTAACAACGTCAGATTGTTAATAGTTGACATACTTCACTCACTCACTCACTGCTTGGGGTTGCCATTGGAAAAGAGTTTCAGGCTCTGATGGCTTATACTCTCCCTCTTTCGAGGCCCCTTTATGTTAAAAGAGGATTCCGCCGGCTACCCCACTTCAGAGTTTGTAAATCTTTTGCTGATATCAGCAAATTTCTTTATGCGTTTCCACGAAATTAGACGCAAAGATGCGCGCTCCACTATGTGGTGACCAAATGCTTCTGTTCTGGATCTCCAGAATCGGTCACATCTGCACAAGAAGTGTTCAGCTGTGTCTTCTTCTTGTTCGCATGGACACATTGATGAAATACGACTGTCCATGATATTCAGCATTCTTCGGAAGTCGTAATGTCCCGTTAGAATGCCTATCATTAGCCTGATGGTGTTTCGACTTTTTGAGGTCAACCATTGGGCCTGTTTTGCATCATACGAGGTGATGAGCATTCTGGTCTGTCTGTATCTATCAGTTTCTTTAGACCATAGTATATTAAGGTCTTGGGATTCCCATTTTTTAACCTTTTCTTTACAAGCATTCTTCGAAATGCCGAGTTGACATACTTTTCCTAAATCCATATTGCTTATCAGATAGCATCATTTTGGTTTCAACTGCTACCTCCAGCCTAGTCTTCATCATTGAGTTGAGTAATTTGACCCCCGCAGATATTAGCACAAGTGGTCTGATGGTAGAAGGTGTGAGTTCTTTGGAACCTGGCTTCTTGAGGTAGATGACATGTACCTTCTCCCATTGTGAACATACAAAGTTGCCTGTGACGCATGCGTTGTATATACCCAGTAGCATTTTCTTAGCTTTGTTCGGCAAATAGCGTAGCATAGAGTATACTATGAAGTCAAATCCAGGCGCCGTGTCCTTTTTCCTCTTATTGATGGCACTTTTCATTTCGTTCAAAGTAAATGGCGGTGGTTTTTGGTAATTCTGCAAAAGTATTGCTGTTTTAGGGTCAGAGTTTCTGGTCGTATTATACATAATTTCTCTGCATGTCTCAGGGCAGGATTGTGGTTGAACGAGTGATGTTTCGCGTGCCTTGCCGTTAAATATGGACAACAATTTGAAAGCTGATGGGCAAGAATTTGGGCTGGTGTCTGCCTCTGCGCATAAGTTCTCCCAGGACTCTCTTTTTTGTTTGTCTCTCACTATTTTCCCTTGTTTGGTTTTTTCCTTGATTATCTTAATGTTACCCAGTGATTTGTGATTTCTGTAGTTTCTGATGGCCTGCCTTCGTTCATTAGCTGGCTGCTCGCACGCCTCATTCCACCAGCGATTGCATTTTGTGAATTCTGAATACCTCTTCTGTGGAACAGCTTCTTTGGCCGCCTCGTTTATGTATGTTTCGAGTGCATTGTACGCCATTTGTGGGTCGTTCGCATAGTTGTCTACGTCCATTGGAGCAATCCAGTCCCTTATGATTTCTGTGTATTTTTCCCAGTCTGCCTTTTTTATATTCCATTTGCTGACTGGAGTGCTTCGCATGCGTGTGATGGGACATATAGACATTTTAATCAAGAAATGGTCGCTGCCAAGTGTGTCAGGAATGACCGACCATGTACAGAGGTTGACCAGACTGGTAGAAGCGAATGACAGATCTGTCACTGATTTGTTTTGTTGTGGCATGGTGATTCTTGTCTCCTCGCCAGAGTTCAGATAGATATAGCTGCTGTCAATACTTTTCTCTAAAATTATTCTTCCTCTATAGTTAGTGCACCCTGAACCCCAAGCAACATTTTGTCCATTGAAGTCGCCTGAAATGAGGCATTTAACCTCATGGTATATTTCGAAAAGTTGGGTCCAGAATTCGTTGGGAATTAGCTGACTTGGGGCATATATATTTACTATAATAAGAGTGATGTCCTGAAGTTTCAATTCTATCATGATAATTTCTGGCGTTTGGAATTGCGCGAGAGGGTTGTTGATAGCTTTGAAATGTATTCCATTTTTAATTATAATTGCCAGCCCTCTTCGGCCGGGAATTGCCACGCTATCTGCTCGTATTACGGTATATCCCGTTATTTTAAAGTTTTGCTCTTGTTTTAGCCAAGTTTCCTGTATCAGCGCTACAGATATTTGCTCATTATAGAGAGTGTTTCTAAATTCATCCTTCTTTCCCAATATACCTTGGGCATTCCAAGATATTAAACTAAAGTTGTTATGGTTAATATTATTACAGTTGTTGTTGTCCATTAGATTAGAATTGTGCAATAAAGTTGGATACAGTAGCGCTGATTATATCCCATAGATTTGGTGGAATGATGCCGACAAGATTTGGTGGGATGGAGTTGGAGATTTGTGGCGTGCTTTTCGGGTATATCTGAGGGAACTTTTGATTTTGTTTTTTGTGGTTGTTGTACTACATGTCACTAGCTATTACCTCCCTGGTTCTGTTGATATCACGAATCTGCATACATTTGTTTTGTTTGTGGTTTGCGAGTTCATGATTGACAGGTGCCTGTTTGGTAATGCTGTGTTCTTGATGCCCTTCTGAGCGTCTTTTATATAGCTGTGTGGGAGTATGTTGGTGCTCTGCTTCCCAGTCCATTTGATGTACCCCTTGTGCCGGTCCAGGCTCTAAATCGGAATTGTCCCGAGTAGGAGTACGTTGATGGATCCCTGCGGCCGTGGCCTGTGCGTATGAGAGCCTTTGTCGTTTTTCCTTCATATACCTCCCTATTAGAACCCTTGGATTAGCTTTCCTCTGTTGAATGTCGTCTATATTATTCTGCAGTAACTGTAGAATGGGGCACGTCTTGTTGCCAACTATATGGTTTTTGTTATGGCATTCCAGGCACTTGACTTCATCTGGATTGCATCGGTCATGCTTATCACCCAGGCTACCACACATTTTACATCTTGGTTGAGCCTTGCATGATCTGAATAGATGGCCGTATCTATGGCAATTTTTGCACAATTTTACCATAGGTTTGTATTTTTCTACAGAGTATCTAACATGTCCTATATATACCTACTTCCTGGTTTCAGGCCCTTGGAAGTGTATCCTGAGCTTGTTTGTATTCATAAGGCCATTGGGGTTGTTTTTGCAGATGAAATATGCTGCATTGATGTCTGTGTTCTGAGAATCCTCGATATCAGTTAGTATGTCCAGAGCTCCCCCTGTTGATATCACACCTATGAACTCATTGCCTTGCGAAGGTATCGTTAAAGTAAAAGCCATGTTTAAATTTCTGTTTTTTGCCAAAGACTCGGCCGTTTCATAATTTTTGGCTTTAATTATAAGTCTCTGTCTCCCTGTTTTTTCAATGCATACCTCATCATCACTTGTTTCTCCGGAAAGCAATGAGCCTACCTCCATTTCAGTGGGGAATGCTTGGTTTCCAGCGTCGAGAATCATTACAAATTCGTCGGCATGTGGATTAGCAAACTCCCTTTGTTTCATAATTACTCCGTGTTGTGTGCGTTTTATGCATTTATCGTGTTTATCAGCATTTAGGTCTTGGCTCAATTTAGCGCCAACCGTGGCTAGAATCCCTAAATTGTGCGTAGGCGACAATGTGGGGGGTTTGCGGCTTGAGAAAGATGAAAGTAGTCTCCTAGACACCTCTTCAATCGACTGGTTTATGAGCGGTTGTGGCTGTGTTGCAATAAATGGGGTTTCCCCGATTTCCTCACTCCACTTGTGAGTATTTGGGGTTGAGTTGCACTCAATGGTAGTGATACTGTTATTAAGTGATCTCATGGGGCCTTTGCTATTCTGTTCCTGAGCTACCTGCTGTGTTGAGCTCTTCCCCTCATTAACGGATCTCGATGTGGTATGAGGGTACATGGATGCCATTACGGGATGTTTAGGAGTAAATGTGAGGGTAAAGGACCTTCTGGGAGTAGGAGTAGGTTGTTTGATGCGTCTAGACATGCTTCCGCCTTTTCTACTCGTATCATGCGATTATGCAACCATGCGCTTATTCAACCATGTGAAGAGCGTTAATATCAGCAGGTAATGAGCACGATTTCATGCAATAAATAGTAGGGGGGGGGGGGAACATGCGATTGTTCAGGCGTTTGAAAGCTATATCATAACATGCGGTTGTGCAAACGTTAAGAGCGATGATATCAGCAGATGATGAGCAGGCGTTCATGCAACAGCAAAGAAAATTAAAACTGAGACTCACCCTCTCTGTAGGTTTGCAGCCCAACCCTCGGTGTTCGTTTTCCCTCAATACGGACCTCTTTCGCCAGCGAGAGACTCAATCGCTATCGTATTTCCCTCGGACGTATGCCAAGAATGTCCTCTTGCCAGACCAACGAAGAAAGCCAGACCACGCGGAAACGGAGTAGGTTAGGTGACAGGAGAACACCTTTTCCCTATCGGGCTGTCCCTATATCCTTGAACTCACTCGCAACTCAACTTTTTTAAAAACTTCGCACAACTTACAAGATAAGGAAACACCGAAAATTTTCACTTAGAATTGTTCTATAATTCGGATGAACTCGGATGAAAAAAGCAAACGACGACGTCGCTCACCGATAAAGAGCAAAAACAAGGGGTGGGGAAATCGATTAGTTAACATAATGGTCGGTAGGCCGCGCGCCGGTAGGTTCCTTCTTATTCTTGGGCATGGTAGGGGGAGCCGAAAGTTGTGTAACTAGTGTCATGTAAAAACGATTCCTCCCACTCTCTCCGCCACCCACTCCCTCCGACTCCTCCCACCCCCAACTCCTCCCACTGCCGATTCTGAAACCTCTCGCCTCCGACTCGTCCCGCCTCCCGGCGGTGGGGTGTGTACTGTTTGCAGATGGAAAGAATGCGGATGGTTTGGTGAGGTGTCCTTGTGTATTACAGTTCCAAAAACATCCTCCTTCTTCTACCTGCCACTCAAGCCAGGGAAAATTAGAACGAGGGTAGTTCACTTTCACAGACCATTCGCGTACTGGCAGTGGTTCCCAATTCTATACAGGGTGTCGACCAAACTTCAAGGATCGATCGTACATCTAATTCAAGTAAGAAAATGTAGCATCTTTGTTTTAACCCCTTGTTTTTCCAAGTTTTTTTTTTAATTTCAAATTTTCTTTAGTGTTCTTGAACATGTCACTAAAATTACCAGAACTACCTCAATTTACCGTAAACATGTAACAATAAGGGCAACGTTAGAAAGGGCGCCAAATTTCCCATTTTCCTACAAAAAATTATTTCCAGTAAAGGATGGTGCTTCTTTCAAATTTTAAAGGCGAATGAAGAGTAAACCTGAAGGGCAAGTGAACTCACAATCGAGATGGAATTCTTTCCTAACAATTGGCAGAGTGGAGGGGCTCTCTAACTCATTATGACTCGAGCTGCTCAATGCCCAAATTACGAAGGTCTGAGATATGGAGGCTCAGCCCTTTCCCCAGCCTGACTCACCAGGCAACCTAAGATTTTGGAACAGGTAGTCGTCTATGTTAGCAGATATACCCTTTGAAAAATTGGCCAACCGCATTCTTTCTATCTGCGAACAGTACCCGAATGTTGGGCATCGTAGAAATGCCGCTAGAAACGTTATGGTGGTGAAGAGGGGGGTCACTATTTCTTGCCTAAAATACTTCATAAATTACACCGAGGGAAACAGTTTTATCGCTCACCAACTGGTTTAAATTGACCTAATGCTAATCCAATGGGACGTCCACTGAAATGCATGCATTACTTATTAGGACGTCCCACAGTAAGACTTGGGCGTCCTTATGCCATCGATCTGGGGTGAAGTTGAGACAACATTCAACAGAAAAAAAGTCTGCCAAGAGGGTGTGGCACATAGCTTCCTCGTATACATAACCCGATTATATAGATGATCCGATGCATAGTAGGGAATCTCACAACATCAATCTCTTTGTACTATTCAATTTACAATCAAAGTAGTACATCATTCGAATAAAAGGTCTAACTATTCCAGAAAATTAAATTAAATGAGGAATTTCACCATGTCGGAATTTCCTATTTGTGACCCCAAAATCGGATTCAGCACCTCGAAAAAACCCCTACGACCAACTTTCAGCGCGTACTTCCTAATTTACGAATTAACAAAACAGTGTAGAAAATATGAACGTTTAAAAATACCGGGAGGAAGACGTCATACTCGAATAGTTCATTTACGGCCGCTTGAAGCGATGAGATCGAATCTATAGTCCCCAGATGCAACATTTCACAAAACCAGTGAAGTTCAAAATCGAAAAACTGAAGAAAAAATAGAAAAAGCAAGATGGGGAAAATGAGGTTTCCCCTGTTTTTGTTTGATAACTTTCCTCTTAGATAACACGATTTCGTCGTACCATCGGGCAACACTGGGAGGAGACGGCGATCCGAACAGCCAATCAGCGAGCATTCCCACTTCACGTTGAAGAGGTCCGTTTTCCCGGTTATTTTTTGAAATCATAAATTTTGATTGTTTCCCAAAAATAACAGGAGACTTATTTTCCGAAATCAACCCGATTTTCATCTATCCCACACCATTAACTATTCGGGAAAAATGCAAACAGAATTCGGCGAAATTCCTCATTATAATACTCATAAGGAGCTGGTAGGGAGAAGCAAGAAAATATGGTCACAGATTGAAAAGTGAATTCAAGTTAACTGGAAAATAATACACACTTTTACAAGGTTACAAATTTGCGCGTTTGCACGCGTATAGGCTACTATCTACCCGAGGGCGATGATTTTCATAGGGGATCATCTACACGCCAACCCGCACAATCCCTGAAAATTTCATCGAAATCGGATGAGAAATGTAGAAGTTATGGCTGTGGCAAGGATTTCATGACAGACAGACAGACACGAAACCAAAATTGTTCAGGAAGGTCTGAAACGTAAAACGCGAGTGGGAATTTTGATGAATTTTGTTCGCAGGCATAATCGTGTAAGCCCAGGCCTCAATTTCCAACCGATTTCCGTATTTATTTTTTTGTTCGACTCAAAAATCTCCCAAATTGCACATTATTTCACCAGAGTATCAAAATTAGCACGGGAAGGAGATGAGTATAATATACTCATATATATATATACTCATATAGAAGTGGAGGGTTGAATGACCAAGCTAGTCGTTTTTTGATTGTTTCTTTGTTTATTCGCACAACGTTTCCGTCCTGGAGCAGGACCCTATTCATGTGCTTAGTATATAGTTTTTCTCCACAATAGAAAAACTATATACTAAGCACATGAATAGGGTCCTGCTCCAGGACGGAAACGTTGTGCGAATAAACAAAAAAACAATCAAAAAACGACTAGCTTGGTCATTCAACCCTCCACTTCCGTAAAATTGGACTAGTCAATCGAACACCGAAATATACTCATATATAGATATTCATATATACTATACTTATATATATTATATTATACATAATATTCACAAGATATCCGATTTTTCGATATTTCGGTTCCTTTACTGCTATTTAATTGTACCCAAGCTTAGAAATTTCAGGAAAATTATCATTTTACCTCCGGATTATCATGAATTATTCTCTGTACCACCATGGATCTAATAGTGGTGCCAGGACACTATAAACTGCATACCTATTTCGTGTTTTTTTAATTTTTTGTGTTTCACCTTGAATACGGATGTGAACTAATAGACTACTAATAGACGAAAGTTCAACGTTACGAAGTATTATCGCTTTGGTGCCAGACTGGCACCATTGGTGGTGGTGGTGATGGTGGGGGGGGTTGTACTCGAATTCGAATGTTGGGTATCGTAGATCATGGCTTTTAAAATGCTCTTCAAATTCGAGGCTCCCACGCCGCTAGAAATGTTATGGTGGATAAGAGTGAGGGGGGGGGGGGGAAAGACCACTATTTCTTGCCGGAAATACTAATTAAATTATATCGAGTGAGACAGTTTTATCGCTCACCAACTGGTTTAAATTGACCTACCGCTTATCCAATGGGACGTCCACTGGAATTACTAAACAATTACTAAACAATAATATTGTTTAGCAATTATATTGTTGTTATGTTGTTATTACTAAACAATATAGTTAATAACATATTATGTTATTAACAATACTAAACAATATGTAATTAACAATACGTTTAGCTGTAACATTCAACGAGTATCATTGTTTGACCCTCATGGTCGTTGAAGTTTCCAACTCACATTGTTTTTCACCACGTAAGGGGGGGTCGATTGACAGAGTTTATTTTCATTCAGTGATTCCTTCTCTTGTATAAATGTAACATAAATTATTGTTGGTCCTCAAAAGGACCGATAAAAACATCACAAAATCAAACTTCAAAGAGGAATTCTGTTGTTCTGAAAACTAATTATTAGGTACCTAATTATTGTCATAATTGATTTCCCCAAAATGTTCGGATCCCCCACCATCAACTGCCTACCTGATCGCTCGATAAATTCCAAACTCCTTCTATGATTTCGGAAATCACTTCTAGAGGCAGGATGGCCAGCTGCTTATTTCTGACTACTGCTCCTCTCAGCTTCAGCTCCCTGTAAGGCCTCGAAGATAGGTAAGCCCTGAAACGAGATTCATTGAGTTTGAACACACGACAGAATTGGTAAAAGTTCAAGTAGTAGTGGGAATATCAATCTATAGATTAGCCGGAATACTTACGTGTTGGTCGAAGGTTCTCACTGGGTTGGAAAATGCCGGCCAAAGCTGCCCCTCACCTCCCTGACTAGGTAACGGAGTACCTAAGATTTCCTAATGCGAAGAGGTCGCTGATCACAACATCTCCCCCCCCCCCCATTAGGAAATCTTAGGTACTCCGTTACCTAGTCAGGGAGGTGAGGGGCAGCTTTGGCCGGCGTTTTCCAACCCAGTGGGAACGCGCTATTTTTGACTGGCTTCGGAGTTTTTGTTATTCTTCCTTATTGACGGGGCGGGGGATCTGCTGACCTCAACGTTTGTCCGAATAGGCAGTGGCTCGACTCGTGTCTTGAGAGGGAGTTGTTTTGATGACCCAATCTTTCTAATGAATTAATGTTTCTCTGAGAAATGCTAAGGAGACAATTCGTGTCCTACCGACTGCGCCACAATGTTGAATCATCAAAAATTAACTTCCCTCGACCGGGGATCGATCTCCTATCGTCCGACTAAACTATATTTACACTTCTGAGTCGGTGCTCGTTACCACTGAGCTAAGGAAGCGAATGGACAGAAATGCGAAGAGGTCGCTGATCACAACAGAATCGTCTCGGATTGGAAATGTATCAAAAAGAGAGAGCATTTTATGTACCTACCAAGAATAATCCAGAAAAGTAAACGACACAGCTCGAAAATTACGTATGCTTTGTGACTGACTGTCACGTAAAACAGATGTGACTGTCACGGTTTGGTTTGCTTTCCAGTTTTTTGGTTTTCTATCCGTAAAAAAGCACTGAAGTTGAGAATGAGGCTGATAGAGATGACTTACATTATACTACATGACATAAAGATGGAAATATAGAAAAATTGTTGAAGGTAATGTGACAATCTTGAATTATGATAAATATTGAATAGTTAGTTAGAGTAAAGTTGTTAAAAGTTGATGGAATTCACAAATTATCTTGTTTCGAAAGGCTGAAGTTCAGGGTGACACATTTACTTTTGTTTAACAATTTAATAATGTCACACTGGCTTATCATTTTAAATGTAATAGATTTGAACCTGCGAGAACTCACCTACCCTGCTATTTGATTTAGAAAAAGTAATCAAAGCTCACGTAGGAAGATCAGGGAGTTTATAAAGTTCCTAATCAAAATAACTCTGATAACAGACTCTTGGAAGAACTGCTCTATTACCAACAAATGACTTTTTTATGGTAGTTCGCTGAAGTGGCGGTAGGTAGCGCTGAAACCCGACAACACTTTCTGGGGGCTAGACTCTCCTCAGAAAACACATCATGTTTCATTGCGTATTGGTTGTATCACTTCCCACCGGGGGGTCGTAACTAACGACAAATCAAATCGATAAGTACCTCTAAGTAATGTAATCATCTACTACATCCTGTAGTAAGGTAATGTGATAAGTAGGGCGGAATTCACAGTCATTCCTCAACCGCCTAATGCCGGAAGGGTCGTAACTAACGACAAATCAAATCGATAAGTACCTCTAAGTAAGTCCCTAAGTAAAAAGTGCCCTACGGGCGTCATCTACTACATCCTGTAGTAAGGTAATGTGATGAGTACCTGTAGCGATAAGTAATCTGTAAGTACGTACTCACTTGTGGACTCCCATCACCGACGTGAAATGACGAGTGTTCCCCGACACGAGGTTCGTGAAGATGAACTCGAACCTTGAGTTGTTGGATTTGGTCAGAAGATGAAGGGCTTCAGTGGTGCCTTTAAGTTTCTGCACAACAAGTAAAGAATTTAGGGTGGAGTGGGGTAATTGCGTACCAAAATTTCAATAGTTCAACTTTAACCTCACATAGCTCTGCCCCAGTTACAGCTAGAGTAATATTTTTTTCTTTAAACTTTACGCAATGTAATGCTGATTACAATCGCTGGATTGATATTTTAATTTTTCAACTTCTTCGTAGCTCTCAGCTCTATTTTTTAAAACGACCTCCTTGCTACACATTTCCCCGGTGAAATGGGGCAAATGTGTAAGTGGTTCTGTTTTCTAATTTCTTATCAACTCAAATATTTACGGGGCAAATGCGTGAAAAGGCCACTAAAAACAAACAAAACGGGATATTCAGAATTTTTTTGCGACATTTTTTCCAGTAGAAACAAACTTTTTTCTCCAACAAGTGCTAACAAGGGGGAAATAAAGGTAGGATATTAGTGATAAAAAGAAAGGTCAAACCAAAAATAAGTGATTTAGATCAAAAGGAGAAGAAAATTAACCACCAAACAAGCAAAAAATATTTATTTTATAAAAATAAACGTAAAATCACATGCACCTGCTGCTACACATTTGCCCCTTGGAGAGCTTACACTTTTCCCCCAACATGGTAAAATCAAGGGGCATTTGTATACCACAGCCAATTCTACAGAATACGGAAGTTTCAAGAGTTGAATACTATTATAATCATTAAAAGAACTTACCAGAATATGAAAACTGGACGGAATGACACACAAAACTTATATTGACAGTCCATTTACAAGAAATTTGCACAAAGCACTGCACTTGACTCACGAATGAAAAGGGACTCTCCACGGAAACAAGTCGGTAGCACATGAGAGCGCGGTCAGAGTACAACCAACTTTTGTGATAAGACGTATCAGATGTAAACACAACCATAGAGAAGACATTCGAAAATCCAGTTTCATTTGGCGCCATTTTTTGAACCACTTACACATTTGCCCCGTTTACACAATTACCCCACTCCACCCTAATGACATTTAGACACCACTATGTATAAATTTTGCTGTACAATAATCTGTATAGGAGTCACAATCAATTTCTTGTCTTGAGCGATACACATTTCACACTCACAAATACCTACAGGATGTATCACACTAGACTCACCAAATTCAGGGATTTTTGTTTCTTTTTGGGAGTGAGGAAACTCTTTAAAAAGGCGTTGGAAAAAATCATGAAGATTTTAAAAAAATTTACCACTATCTGGACGAATTTATCACGGGGGGGGGGGGGGGGGATAACTCGTGAGACACCCTGTATATTACAGAGAAATTACTAGATGTATTGTATACAGTTGTAATAATAAACAGGTTGCAAAAAAAAAAAGAAGTCAAACAACTCCGTTAAACATTGTGAGACATTTGCCAGACATTGTGAGAGGATAGAAATGGATATCGAAATACACTGAAAATCAAAGGGAATCTGATTTATAAAGTCGTCAATAAACTGTCCTCGAAACTCCAACCCCACTTTGATGACGAGCAAGGAGTTCAGGATGGCGAACAATGAATTTTGCATTTAGAGTAATTTTTATACACATTTCTAGTTATTTGACGATAATAATATTATTAACAACATAAGGTAAAAGCACCAATAGTGGACACTTTAAGGACATTTTTGCATTGAATTCTCAATAGATATGATGGATTTTGTTTGAGAACGATAAACCTTCATTTTTTACATTCTCCGACTCTTCTTCTTTTGATTCTACACCCAAAATCTCTAAATAATTCACGTTAAATATTTATAAAATAATAATTACAAAAAGCCTACTATGTGGGCAAAGTGGACACCAAAATTTCCTTTCGTTTCTACATAGTCTCTAGTATAGTGGACACTTTCTGCATGTATAGTGGTCATCACTCGTGTACTGCCTTTTTCGAGGGATTTATGCTTTAAATGGGGTCTCTAGGCCAGGATATTGAAAAAAGCTGTTTAATTATAAGAAGTAATAGATTATTATCACATTTACAGCAGGTAGATAGGAAAAAAGTACAGATTTCACATGACTGTTTTCATCAAATTGATGAGGAAATCATTTTTCGATCACAAAACCCACGAAATACTTTACTTTAGTCATAAATTTGTTGTTTACAACCGGAACAGGCTGTTGGTTTACATTTCAAGGTACGTAGAATCCAAAAATCGAATAAAAATTTGGCCGTCCTCCGTACGGGGCACTTTCCCCACTTAGCATTGACCGATTTTGATGAAATTTGGTATGTAGGCTCCATTTGGGGTCTAGTTGTGCCCCGAAGATGTTGGTTGATGTTGGTCACTTCTAAGGGTTGAAAAAAAGGATAAAGGGTTAAAGGAAAGGGGGTTTGAAATAAGGGTTGGCATTTTGAAAACGCCCCAACTCAGAAAATTTTGATATAAAGGTATTGTTTTTCCTTCAATATAAGATAGTATAGAATTTTTAGAATTGTTTGAGACCACGCGGAGCCTTGTAGGACAAACCGTTCATTCCCTACGAGAATTTAAGGGTTGGACTTACGATAAATCAGAAACACGAGCGTGAATCGCCAAAGAGGCCTAATCCTCGTTCAAATGTTAGCTGACCGAAATACGATCGATATTTTTCTTCAAGTTGGTTGTCGGTAACAATGGCAAAACCGTGTTCTTTGCAGACGAGTGATCTATATAGAAAAATAATAAACCTTAGTGTAATAATTTGCTCAAAGTTAATGGTGTGGGATAGATGAAAATCGGGCTGACTTCGGAAAATAAGTCTCCTGTTATTTTTGGGAGACAATCAAAATTTTTAATTTCAAAACTAACCGGGAAAACAGACCTGCAGCGGGAACGCTCGCTGATTGGGCTGTTCGGATCGCCCTCTCCTCCCAGTGTTGCCCATTGGGACGACGAAATCGTGTTTTCTAAGAGAAAAGTTATCAAACAAAAACAGAGGAAACCTAATTTTTCCCATCTCGCTTTTTCTATTTTTGTCTTCAGTATTTCGATTTCGAACTTTACTGTTTCATGAAATTTTGCATCTGGGGACTATAGATTCCTCGATCTCAGCGCTTCAAGCGGCCATAAATGAACTATTCCAGCATGAATTCATTTTCCCGGTTTTTTTAAACATTCGTATTTTCTACACTGTTTTGTTTATTCGTAAATTAGGAAGTTCGGGCTGAAAGTTTGCCTTAGGGGGTTTTTCGAGGTGCTCAATCCGATTTTGGGGTCAAAAATAGGAAATTCCGAAATAGTGATATTCCTCATTATAAATTCCAAAAATACTGTTGCAACATACCTGTCTCCTAACGAGGTTCAGCAGCAAACACTACGTGCTAGCGACAGACCTCAACTACGCTATTTTCAAATGGTTATTATTCTTTCCCATGATGCTCTGGAGTATCGGTAGTTCTACAGTAGATTCATAGATGGCACAACCTACAAATTCTATGGATTTCAAAGTAGTTTGGCGCCTATTACTCTTATTTTTCACATTTATGCAAGCAAGTGTCCACTATTGGAACAGTGTCCACTATACCCCCATTTACCTTATTATGTTGTTTCTCATTGATTACTTTTTATTGATTAGAGTAGGCATGACGAGATGTATGCTAACATTGACCAACACTACAAACTTTTAACCACACCTCCACGCTTTCGTGGTGACAGTCCTAAGTCTGTGAAGAAAAAAATTTCTTCCATATCAGGTGTTTGGAGTGGATTTACCAGGCAAGCCCTCATCATATCACTTTCAATATCTTATTTTGAACAAAATACACTATAGTCTGTCCTCAATGAAAAAAATACGTAGGTGTCGGTGACTGGCGGCGGGGAGTGAACTAAAGAGCAGGAAAATTTCCCTGTTTGTACCATTTTTCTAGACTTTTTCTCCCTGCGAACGTCACTACTGTTCACACCAGGATTCCCGCTGTATCTAAATTTAAAGACCCAGGAATGATAGCAAACTGCCGATTTTAATAGTTTTAATTACGTAATTCCTATCTTAAAACGAATTCCAACTATAATTCTCACCAAATTGTACTACTTATGACTAAACTTACCTTGGATTCCATAGGTTAGAGAAAGGATTAAAATGGGTGAACGAGAATGAATATTCATATAATATTCGTTCATTATATAATACATAACGTTCATATAATATTCGCAACAACGAAACGTAAAAAAATTAAAAAACTATTCGTCGTCGGACGAGTAAAAGTCACTCTCGTCAGATGAACCATCAGGCGAGCTCCCGGCCAGACTTATTATCATGTGGTCCACACGATCGTCGAGTATGTGGTCGTTCGTCATATACTTTATTTCAGTGTTCATGACGTGCTCACATACCTTTTTCCACTTATCGGCGGTGTACGCGTCGAACAGCCGACGGAGGTGTTCTTCCTTGACACCGAGTGGAGTTCCGACGGAGGTTCGAGCGAGTTCTCCCTTGAGGTCACCCCACACCATTTCAATCGGGTTGAGATCCGGATGATAGGGGGGCAGGTGAAGGACATCGTGTCCAGCTTCATTTATTATTTCGTCGATCCGGTAGGTTTTCGGCACATGTGCTTCCTTGACTTTACATATGAGCTGGGCCTTCGTTTCGGATTCGTCGAATTGTATTCCGTTGTTGCGTAGCCAGGTAGCTACGTCGTTCTTGAGGGAGGCGGCAGAGGGTTTTCTGTTTGTTTGGACGTTGTGGTAGGCCGCGTTGTCCAGGACAATTACCGAGTGCGAAGGAAGGTTGGGTAGGAACTTCTCCTTCAGCCACTTCGAGAAATTGTCAAAGTTCATAGACGTGTGGTAGTCCCCACTCCTGGAAGACGCCTTGAAAATCAGTAGGGCGTTCGACACAAAGCCCAACTCACCCCCGCCGTGGACAATAATCAATCGATTACCTTTTCCGATTCGAGATAACGCACCTCGCTCTTCGGGCGACTGCCAGCAATTCTGCGCGTGGTGTGATTCATTCACGTAAGTTTCGTCAAGGTACACAACATATCGTCCTTGAGCCCGGAATTCTTTCATTGCGTCTAAATACCTCAACCTCCAGTTAACAATTTCGGGACGTTCCACGAGGATCTTCCTACTTGACTGGCATTTCTTCCAGTTGAACCCCAATTTGTGTAGCCTTTTGGTAAGGAAGTTCCTGCCGCAGTCAATCACTTCGTCTTCTCTCAGAGCTACAACCAATGAGCGAAGAGTTGGCAACTGCTTCTTCACGATGTAGAACTCCGAAATTTTGTGTCGGATGGCTGCTTCCGAGAATTCGTCACACTCCAATGTGGGAGGACGCCCTCTCGGCTTTTTTGGGGTTATGAAGGCAGGCGATCCCGTTTCCTGCAAGGCTTTGTTTCCCTCTGCAATCACCTTATTCACTGTGGACAACGAAACCGACGTCGCTTTGGCCGTTTCCTCGCGAACGATCACATTCTTCCCTAAAATACCACCGTCTTTCAATCCTTTCACGTACTGGTACACGCTGAATATGATCGCTCTAGCCTGAGACCGCACAGCTTTCCCACTTTTCCCCGAACTTGTGGACGCTGGAGTAAGCGATAGTTCCATCACAGTTCAACTGATTAAAAATATCAATTAAAAATAGCAAGAAAATAATCGTACACGACACTGTTGTAGAGAAATATCGAGGAAGCACAAGAGTTGAGAGATAACAGCTTTACGAAAATGGCGAACCAGTGCGGCCAACACAACAGCAGAACTTCCTCTTTTTTGCCCTGAGCTCAGCTGTAGTTCACTCCCCGCCGCCAGTCACCGACACCTACGTATTTTTTTCATTGAGGACAGACTATAATCAAATTCTCAAAAAAGTGTTTTCATAGTTATGCTTTTGTTTACCAAAAATTTGATGGTAACTTTACTCCAAAAACCGGGTATCTTTACTCCACTATAAAGGTTGGGATAAAGGTAGCCTCACTCATATTTTTCTTATTTAATCTCGAAAAATATTTGAGTTTTATAATTTCTCAAGTGTTGAATGTAAGGTTTCTAGTGTATCTCATGTTGCAGAAGTAAGAGATGGGGAGAAGAAATGAGAAAAAGCTTGGCACGCGCCCCTACCGCAACTTTACAACTGAACAGCTGCATTATGATATGAACATAAACGTGCTTTGGTCTCATAAGTTGTGATTTACAATATTATTTACTCGTGGGTTAACTTTGAAATTTACCATCGCAATTCATTCGAAAGTTATCGAATGTGAAACAGACTTTTTCTGTGATTTTGTTAAGTCATTCGTTTATCGTTTACTTTCCTTCAATATTTCATTACTTGTAGAAAGTTTTGCTCGATTACCTACATAAGTCTGTCTACACTGGAAGACTGAAATTGTGATATCTTAACCAGAAATATTGCATTTCAAGCAAATTCGTTGAAATAAATGATCATTGGAATTTATATTTTTCTTAGGTATAACTTGTATTTTTCAAGCTAAAAAGTTCAATTTTTCAGAATATTTTTTATAATAATATTATAAATACTTGATATTATCAAGTATTTCTGGGGTAATGAATTCAATCCCGACTAGTAACATTGCACCACTGCCCGTTTCTGTAGAGATAACCGTGAGTTTTTCAGAGTGGAGTAAAGATAGACGCACTCGTAGGTAACTTTACTCCAACATTTAAACAATTAAATCGGGGGGTTACAATTATCTGATCAATAAGCTCGACCACTCAAAATGTTCAGGAAGCCTTGAAGATCAATTCACTTATTAAAAAAATCAATTTAACCCATTTCGAGTGGGAGAAATTGTATTTGGAAATGTTTTGGAGTAAATCTTGGGGTAAAGTTTGCCGGTTTTACGGTACTACAAATATTGTTGTTAAGTATCTGAAGTGGGACTGACCAGCCAGTACTTACCTATAAGTAGATGCCACGTTAATTAGATTTGTAACCTACTATAATCGTTGTTACACGAACTCTATTGTATTATTGTACAATAAAGTAATATTTTTCAAAAAAAGATTGATTATTGCGTTTTGTGACTTACTGAGTTCACAACTTTGGTGGTAGCGGAAACGATGCAATTGAACCCGATAGCTAGGGGCAAAAGTAAAGTAGTTAGTCAATGTAATGAAAAAAGATGCTATTTTTAAAAGTAAGTACCTACGTCACAGGTAAGCTACGCCAAAGCGGCACAAAGCCTGATCATACAGGGAGTCAACCGTTGAGGTGGACCATACTGCAAGAATCAATAAATTCTACAGCTAATTTGCAAAACCGTCGTATTACGGACATGCTTAAAATGGTGATTTTGGAAAAAAATGAGCTTTGAAAAATTGAGTTTCGCTCTAAACGGATAGGAAATTGAAAGCTCTTTCCAACGGAGGAAAACCTAGAAGATTTGAGAGAGAAATAGGTACACCAACGTTTGTCAAAGGACTTGGTAGTATAATTAACGGCAATGTGGGGAAGAATAAACACAATCAAGTTCAATCCCACCAGTCATATCTGCAATACAAGGTGTCCCATGTTAAGGACCGAAAAACTTCGGGAGTCGATTCTACAACTTATTTTAGTAAGAAAGTGTCTCCTAGCAATTTTTCGTCAGACGCTTAATTTTCGAGTTATTTGAATTTTAAGATTTTTTTTCGTGTTTTCGACCTTAAGCCATAAAAATTACCATAACTCGCTTAATTTACAAACGATTCAAAATCTAATTACACCGTTGGATAGGGCGTTAAATTTACCATCTTTCTAGTGATAATACAAAAAATTTTGTAAGGTCGTGATGAGTGAAAAATCAACTCGTAAAGTAATTTTTGTAAAATTGACAAAATTTCCTATCTTTTCTTTTGATTGTTAACGTTTTACTTCCCCATGATTTTTCACGTACCTCTACGTCAAAAACTGCGCAAAGATCTCAGCTTTCTAATGGTATAATTTGTTTTAATTTTACTCCGCTAATTAGGGGTGAAAAATACGTTTGAACGCTAAAAAACGTGGTTGCGCTCATGGAAATCAAGGTTTCTGGTTCGTTGGGCCAAAACAAAAATTACAAAAATTACTAACAAAAACAAAAAACAAAAATTACTTTACGAGTTGATTTTTCACTCATCACGACCTTACAAAAATTTTTGTATTATCACTAGAAAGATGGTAAATTTAACGCCCTTTCCAACGGTGTAATTAGATTTTGAATTGCTTGTAAATTAAGCGAGCTATGGTAATTTTATGGCTTAAGGTCGAAAACACGAAAAAAATCTTAAAATTAAAACAACTCGAAAATTAAGCGTCTAACGAAAAATTGCTAGGAGACACTTTCTTACTAAAATTAGTAGTAGAATCGACTCCCGAAGTTTTTCGGTCCTTAACATGGGACACCCTGTATACTTCCGTGTTGAGTCTTTTCATCCACCTGGATGACCAAGCGAAGCGAGCGGACAGCAGGTACTTACATAAACTTATCCTGATGATGGAAAGGGAATGCCAGATAATTCTTAGATTGGTAACTATCAGACGTCCTTTATCTCCATTGTTTCCTTTTGTATCCTCAACGAAGTCCAATTTGTCGATGATTTTTTCTCCAGGTCTCATACGATTCTGCCTAAAAATTATTCAGTGAAATCGGTGTTATGTTAATTATTTGATGTGCAGGTATAAAATTGGAGTATAAATTAGCCAAAAGGTGTAGGTACTATAATTTTGAAGTTAAAAGTTGAGGACTTCTTACGTGATTGGTATGTCAAATCGGACCTCCCTGTCTTCCCAAAGGTCGTTTGGGTCCTTTTTGGCTTTAGATTTTCCACTGCCGAGTATCACAGTAGCCATCGTGGAGAGATACAGTACTTATCTCCGACACGAAACTGCCTACTTGGAGAATACCTACTCAGTGGCTACATTGTCCCATTGAGGCCTGGCGTAACCATGACAACGAGGAATGGTGTTCCAAACAACGTCGCCCACTCTCCTCGCACAGTCACAGGTGGGTTACCTATTGATTATTGGAACTATTCCCCTTTTCTTTATATTCATGAAGGGAGAAATTTGGATCCCCAAGAATCTAAAGTTCCATTCGTTCCATTCGAATTAGGTAGGTACAATAGCCTCGAAATTATGAGTAGGTACCTATGGGAAGTAATGAGATTGAAACGTACATAATAGTAATGGGAAAGATGAGTTCGTACCAACTGTTGATCCTTACTTCTAGTATATTGTAAATTACTTTACACATTTAAAATGTTGTATGAACTTTCTTCCATGTCGCCATTAGTAGTAATTTAAGACATGCAGCTAGGGACGGCACGATACTCCAAAGTATCGATACTCCTTTCGATACGATATTGCTCGGGAAGTATCGATACTCGATATCTTTTCGATACCGATATTATTAGATATCGATACTTCGATAATATCGGCTCAAAGTATAGATACTATCGATACTTCAAATTATCCCACAAATGATTTCGCAAACCAAATCAAAACTCCATTAATCAAGAATTATAAATATTAACATTATAAATATATTAATGTAAGTCAATCATTTAAAATGTAATTAAAGTCATTGGTACCTAATTTAAAATGTTATAAAAGTCAATAATTTAAAATTTAATAAAAATGAAAGATTATTTCATTTTGTATTTATTCCAATTCTTATTCCCAAGAATTGTCCGTTCAATGAAATGATTTTTTTTCATCCACTACAAATGGAAAGGATCAAATAATAAATCAGTTACATTACAAATTAATAATATTTATTATCGAATCATAAAAACAAAAATTTGTCGTGAAGTGAATTTTGACTTGAATTTTAAACAAAGTAAATCAAAAAAATTGTTGTGAACCGGTAAGTAAAACAATGGTCACAAGGAACTGTTCAAGAAACCCAGAGAAATGAAAACCACTGGACCTAGTATCCTAGGTCCATGTGAAAACCGCAAAATAATGCGAGGTTACAGGGTCACTGTGGAAAGTTTTTGAATATCGATGAAGGATATTAGAAGCGATAGGTATATCGTTTCGATTGATACTATTCTGAGTATTATTCAGTGGCAGAATAAGTACTTGATATTTGGTATTTTTTTGACATTTTCATGTCTTTGCTTTGGCACATAAACTGAAAAATCGTCACGAAAACTTGCTCACGATACCAATAAATAAAATAGACTCACTGTGTTACGTAGAGAACTATCAACTGTTTTCTTATATTGATGCTTGGGTACATGAACTAACAACCTTACTTCACCACCTTGTTGTGAAGTGGTTGACATTTTGTTTTGGTTGCACGGGTGAGATTTGCAAAGTAATAAATACAATAAGAAAACACACATGAAAATGTCCCAATGTGTGGCAGACTTGTATACAAGCATTTTCATCTTAAAATTGTAAACGGTACTAAATACGTAAGTACAATAGATACGATTTTCTTCATGTTGGATGGTTGATGGCTTTGCAGACGAGTGATCTATATAGAAAAATAATAAACCATTGTGTAATTTTACAGTTCTTTTAACTCAGAAGTATATCTTGGTTTCTATCATAATTACAGCGGTTTTGGCTGTATATTTTTACTATTCCACTTGTGCAAAAATATCGATAATGCCGTCAAGAAAGTATCGATACCTCCGATTTTTCAGGCAAAAGTATCGATACCAATATACCGGTATGAGTTTTTTATCAAAAGTATCGATGCAAATATCGGTATCGATACCAAAAAAGTATCGATACTCCGATTTATCGGTGGTATCGTGCCGTCCCTACATGCAGCTCTACTTTCCTCCATATTCTAAGGGTAAGTACAGTACGCCGCACCATCACTGTTCACCATCGATGCCCGCACCCTCACAGTAAACGCGATGGTCAACCTCCTGAATTTCACATAGATGGGGGTTGTTCCTAGTGGTTCACTTTCTGAGGGGGTCACCTTCGATGTTTTCCCGCCTTTTCACTTCAGTTTCACACGAGCTCTTGCATGATAAGCATCGGCATGATGTTGAGTGATAGTGACGATGAATTGGAAATGGGCACTGCCGCAAAGTGGTTTTTAATGAGTGGACTGTTTTCGGATCGGCGGTTCAAAGTTCACCCCTAAAGACCACTCACCATTCACTCCGAGTTTTGTGGCGATTTTCCCCCATTCCTTGGCCAGGACGTACCTATTGTGGTGATTATTATGCCTCTTATCCCAAATAGGGGTGGCCGTGAAAATCAAATCGATCAACTCTTCTTTCATTGCGAGCGATTGCACTCAATCAGCAACAGAACAGAACTTAACTCACACTGAACGGGAAGTAAAAGCTGTGAATCACACAGGACAGCCGGAGGGGCGGCCTCTCCGCCAATCACGTTCGAGTCCACATCGCGGTCAATCCTCGCTGCCCTCCTGAAAATCAAATGAATTTGATTTTCAAAAAACAGCGAGGGTCGACCTCGGAGGTCGGATGATGGCATCGCAGTGATGGTGCGTCACTATGAATGCTCCCACAACACTACACGTATTTGTTTTACATCGCGGTTACCGCGAGGGTGCGATCATCGATGGTGAACAGTGATGGTGCGGCGTACTGTACTTACCCTAACAGTTTGACATCCGTCGCTATAACCCAGTTTTTGAAAAATTGGACTTCTTTCAAAATTTGAACTTTAAAATTCAGAATAAAATTGGAATTACAATTTCGATTTGAAAGTTTGAGCCTAGCACGGAAACGGAGTATATTTCCGTTTTTAAAATCACTTGATTTTGTGGTGAGAGAAACGTGAACCACGAATGAATGCCCCTACAATCGCCGGTGCTGCCTTATTAAAATTGGGGATGATTGGCCTTGGTTTGTAAAAACTTACAGTCATAGGTAGGTAGTTCAAAAATTGCTAAATTTGCTTTCATTCATGTGGAACGAATGGGACTTCCTTCAACAACGTTGGATCCTCTCCACGTCCTTTACATAACTAGGACATTTATTAGGTTGCACAATTTATGGGGAATTTGCCTCACATTTTTTTTTCCAATGAGGGTTTATTTTTATGGAATAAAACCATAGTGAGCTGCTCGGAAACGCATCCAAAAAATTTAGAGAATTTAAGGAAGATGGAAATTTCAAATGTGGTGGCAATGTGTAAGAGGCAGCCATGTTTGAAACGTAACGGATATTCTACCAATCTGACTTCAAAGGAGGTTTTGTGGCGCTTACCACAGAAGCGGAACATACACGAACTTTTAGCTTCCAAATAGTGCGCACAAGAGTGCGCCGCGAACTGGCAGGAAGATCCCAGACACAAAAGTGACCAAAAGAAACAATATAACTCTCTTTTTTACAATACGATTCTACCTACTAGTTTATCAAGCATTATTAGTCTTCATCTTCTCTTATTTAGTTTCAAGATTTGAATCACATTATTCGAGTAGCCATTTCACTGGATCGTTTTGTGTGGCGGTGCTAGAACTCTGTCTGTTGTCGGAGTTGTTTTCGCGTCGTTTTTTTTTTCGTGTGACGTCAACAATATTCCTCGATTTTCGCGGTGTTTTGTAACAGAGGCTTCACTTGTTTAGGCATTTTCTCCTACGGTAATTTTTTCCCCTTGGTTATTCCTAGTGTTAAACGTTATTCTAGGGCCCTATTATAGGATTTGACTTGAAATTCCAGAATCTAAAATTGAGGCAAATTCCCCATTCTCGTTCCGAATTCAGAAGAAATTTCCAGAATTTACAAACCTCCGAGACGATCTTCTAACTTCAACATCACCGGAAAAGTAGCAGAAAATGCTTGCACAAACGAGATCAAGGAGTGTTGATTGGTAAGTAAAGTGAAAAATCAGTAACGAAAACACGAACAAATTCACACCCATGTTGCTGTTGGTCGATTCAAAAAACCAGCAACATGATCATTAAAGTCCAGTTACGGGAGATGCAATCGGTGGTTCTGCTTAATTCAATACTATTACTATACTACACAATTAATACTATACAAATCTATAGTACAGTATTTTTACATCAATCAACTCGACGTGTGCATGAGAGGAAGTGTCAAAATATTGGAATATGAATGAATATTCATCTTACCTTACTCGAAGATACTGATTCAAGTTAATTCGATTACTTGTGATGTTGTCAAGTGTGATATTCCATCATTACGAGATAATTTAGAGATTTTTTATCAATTAATTATTCGATCGAGCAACAAAACCAAACTTCAACGACCAAAGGTTCCGATTTCGATTTATGAAAACAACAGGAAGGATCCCAGTGTTGCCACCAGTGTTGGGAATCTGTCAGGACTCGGTTGTAGCACAGAGTACCGGAGACAAGTTAGGTTGTAGTCATGGACCTAGCATCCATGGTACGAGTGGTGGAAGTAATGGTATTGATGGTTAGGGATGGTAATTATTAGTAGTAATTATTCTGTTTGTAGAAGAAAGCAGACGGAGACACGCAACTTGGCAGACATTTTTGAACTTGGCGGTATTCCTCTTTGGGATTAGTATCCACCTATCATGGATAATACAAACTCCCAAGTTTATGTTTTGTTTTTCTGACCGTGTACTTCCCCCCTCATAGGAACTTCCAAAGGAAGTTGAACTATTTTTAATTTGTCAAGTTCGTTATGCAATCCTAGGAGTGTCAAGCAAAATCATAAGCTTTGTAAGTAAATATTTCCCTCGGTCAGGGACGATAATTCCCTCTTGATGGTCGGACTGTAACGATTCCCAACGGTCGTTTGTTGTTTCCATCTTGCGACTGCCTCTCCTGGAGCCTCGGTCGGCTATTTTCGGCCTCCGTCGGTTATCTTGGATGTAAGCTTACATCCAAGATAACCATAAATTTTATGGTTACATCCACTTTATGCAAATCAACTAACAATAAAATATTAATGCTGCTAGTTACCTACCGACACAGAAAGCTATTTGTTCGTGATACTTTATCTTTCTAAAATAAGTTCAAAATCTTTCTAAATCTGTTCAAAATAAGTAAGTGAGTAATAAGTTTTTCATTGGTAGATTTTCCTAGTCATCATTATCATGATCTACCGAGCAATAAAAACCTATTCCAAAGAGACTTCCAACTTTTTGAAAAAATAATACATTCCTTTTGTCATGCTGATAATCTATATTACTGTACCTCCTTCCGCCTGAAAAATTAGATTGTACCTACTGGGATTCATTCCTTTCAGAATGTTGTTCAGGTACCTACCTAATTTTACTAGCCTAAAACGGCTCTATTTTTCGTGATTTTAACATAATTTCATGAATATGTCAGGACCGTTTTCAACCCCTCAGGAGTACCTATTCTTCCGCACCAAGACCCCCCCCCCCCGTAACTTATTCCTCAATAAGCAAGTTAGGAAACTCGAACACCTCAATTCAATTCAATTTTACTTCCATCACAAAGTTTACAATCCAAATTCAGTGAAACATCCATTGTTTACAAAACAAATACTTACCTAATACCTAGTTTAAAACTTTACAATCCAAGGTACCTACCTACATTATTCACGAGGCATATGAAAACTTAGACTTTAAAACTGAAATTTAATAGGTACTTGAACAACAACTTGAAGACTATCCTAAATGGATGAAAAAATGTCAGCAATTATGTTTTAATTAATCGGATACCTTATTAATCATCCTTATAGGAATCGAATGGTTGGTCCCACAGAACTCTGTGCGGTATAAAAAAATTTAAAAAAAATAAAAATAAAAATGCACAAAAATCGTTTTTTTTAAGTTAACAAAACAACAATACCAGTACCTACATCAAAAGTTTTTGAGGTAAGTAGGGTGTTTTGAAATTTTTTTCTCCCACTTTTACCCCTTAGAAGTGACTGACAATAACAAATGCGTCCCCGAATGGGAGCCTTTACACCAAATTTGAAAAAAATAGTACCTACTGGTTGTTGGAAACAATGACCGACTCCAAAATAATAACAATAATAATTCAATTAAATTTTTCTTAAATAATCAAAAATAGGTCGGATGTATGAAAACGAGAGCTAATTGCCAGTTATAAAAAATTATAATAATGAAAAAGGAAATTTTATTCTTGTTTTGCATGACGATTCATAAATTCTCAACTCCTCCGACTCCAAAATAATAACAATAATAATTCAATTAAATTTTTTTTAAATAATCAAAAATAGTGTCGGTTGTATGAAAACGAGAGCCAATTGCCAGTTATAAAAAATTATAATAATGAAAAAGGAAATTTTATCCTTGTTTTGCATGACGATTTATAAATTCTCAACTCCTCCGACTCCAAAATAATAACAATAATAATTCAATTAAATTTTTTTAAATAATCAATAATAGTGTCGGTTGTATGAAAACGAGAGCTAATTGCCAGTTATAAAAAATTATAATAATGAAAAAGGAAATTTTATTCTTGTTTTGCATGACGATTTATAAATTCTCAACTCCTCCGACTCCAAAATAATAACAATAATAATTCAATTACATTTTTTTAAATAATCAAAAATAGTGTCGGTTGTATGAAAACGAGAGCTATTATAGCATAATACTATAGTATAGCATTATATAGTATAATACTCTTGCCTTTATTTAAAGAGCTCTGGACCGCGGGTTCCAAAACCCCTTCCCTGCCAAGAGGTGGCAACGTTGCAAGGTGCTCACCTTGGGGTCTCAACTCACAACCCTTCGCGGTCAAAACCCATCATCCCTCTTCCTTCTTCCTCTTCTATCAACATACAATTTAATTATTTATCGTTCGGTGAACATTTTTTGTAATTTAAATTCGTAACGGATGTGAGCCCCAGCTCACGGATTAAATCCAGAAACAAAGGGGGTGAGCAACCACCATCTACGCTCCCCTTCCTCCACCACCGAAAGTCAGCAGATCGGAGCGGGCATTGTACCGTCCCCGCTCCAGGGCGCCACCACCATCTTCAGGCGCCCACCACCAGAAGCGCTCATGTCACCTTGACGTCACCGTCCGCCAATCACGGGCCGCCGCGGGGCCCTGCGCAGTACTCGCCGTTGGAGGGTGGGGACCTCCAGAAAGAAATCAACTGGTGACCGCGTGGAGCGGCCATAACCTCCCCAGTCCTTGATGCGAACATCCACACTCTCTTGCCCAGCTAGATACACGGTTATCGAACCCCTTGTGCAAGTCAGTCACTGGATCCCCTCAGTAATATTCCGGTGAGAGCCCTGTCGCCCGCGAGTTTATTATTTGAGCCAACCCCCTGTTCAACCTGGTAAGACTTCGTGACATCCAGCTTGAACACCCATCCCCCAAGAACATTTCTACGCACTACCGACGGATTTCCTACGGGCCCCGACGCTGTGAGTGTAACAAACAAAATATCTATACATTGGCCAATGATAGTTGTGTTCGAATTGTGTAGATATAAAGTCAGTCATAGTAAAGTAAAGAACATTTTAGTAGTAAAGTCAGTCAGTCAAAACAAGAGTCAAGAGTTGTTAAAATTGAGTAAAGTAAATCGTAAAGTTGTATTAAGAGAAAGAGAGAAGGAGAAATCAAACGCACGTATTTCATGTAAACCTTTTATTTGTATAATTTGTACTTGCTTGCAACCGAACTTAACGTAGAGTCAAATTTCCTTTATTTTCATTAAAACGTTCCTATTAGATTGTACAATTTTGCATTTCTCATTTCATTCACCTTATTCCGTAACAGACAGGTTTACGTGTGACCGCACCATTTTCGTGCGATCACACCATTTTAGTGCAAATTACATTTCTTCCGTGCGACGCATTGTTTTCGTGCGTGCGCCAATTCATCGTGCACCAGTGTCGTTTTTCGTGCACTCTTAGTTCCCTTCAGGAAACATACCTCCGTCCTTCAGACTTAATAATAATATTTCGTAACAATCAGTAATCAACCCTTCAGGTATCACCTTGATATTGAAAGCCTTCAGCTACCTCCGAGCCGCTACAGCTGTCTACCAGGTAATTATCAGTAAATTCATTAAATTTAGATTACCTATTATTTATGTCAATATAGCCTCTCAACCTATATTTGGATCGGTTTTAAAAACGGACTTACTCGAGAATCTTAAATTCAACAGTGAAGTCCAAAGCTTACAAATGGTGGCAGCGCGTTAGGATTATCACATTCGAAAATTACCTTCAGTAATTAACGAATGCGATTAGGAGTGCAAGCTTCACTTGCAACGAACTCACAAAATAGGAAAAGTAAGCAAACCAATCCGACATAAATATTTCGAACCAAATCGAAATCGGAAGTCGAACTGTCTGAAAACGGAATAGGTGAAAAATAGGTAGGATGTGCATCCATTTTTGTTATTCTTAGGAAAAGTGACACCAGCACTCCCTATTTGCCTTTCGTTTGCTGAATCGCCTTGTGATTTAGACAGAAACAGACAGACAAAACAGATTTTCTTTCCTTCCAGTGGAAGTATTTTACCAATCGTGACCACACCAACAAAACCTATCGTACAACATGTCGCTCAACTTTTTGACAAATGGCGATAGGGATGATGACGACACACCTTCAACGGCAAATACCGAAGCCGTTGAGGTGATGACCCAAACCATGAGGGAAATGAACTTACTCCTTCAACGGTTAAACACGAGTTCAACCGACAACAGCCGAGACGAGATTCCGCGTTCGGTGTCTTCCGAAATTGAACCATGGGATCCGGATGCAACGGGCGCGATGAGTGTAACCTCGTTTTTCGCCAATTTCGAAATGGTAGCCGCGGATTTAAATTCACGACTCAAATACCGCCTTCTCCGTACAAAAACCCGAGGTACTGCAAAACAATTCTTAATTGACCGGGATGATTCGTTAGATACGGATAACGTGTACGAAGCGGCAAAAGCGGATATGATCACGTGGTTTCAAAAGGAGAACCCCCAGCACGCAGCCGCGCTCTTGTGGACGGTGAAACGAAACTCTAGCGAGACGCTCCGCCAGTTCGCCGACAGAGTGCGTAACCTTGCACGCTGCGCAGTAATGGAAGAGGGGAAGACACTCCGCCGACCGGAAAAAAATGAATGGGTTGAAACCAAGACGTTGAGTGCATTCATCCGGGGAGTGGAGAAACAAGTGAGCGCATTCCTTGTCGCAAACCGACCACGTTCACTACAGGAAGCGCTGAAAAAAGCGGAACAACTCGAAGAAACCCTCGAGACAACACCCGACCTTGACGAGAAATGGGAATTAGCGGCCGTTAGCGGAGACCGTAGATGCTACAGCTGTGGGAGCCTGGAACACTTCGCTGCAAAATGTCCCAAGAAAAACGAACCGCTACCCAGATACCAGAGAAGAAATGACGAGGATCGACGACGGGAACGATCGGAGGACAGAAACGTCGAAACGAAACCCCCGCCACGTTTCCCGTGCATGTTCTGCGCGGATTTTGCACACTATCCGATCGACTGCCCGTTTAACCCGCAAATGGCAATTTTCTGTAACTTCTGTGGAGCCAGAGAGCATTTGGAAGAGAATTGCTTTAAAAAGAAGAAGCTCCTTCCAATATCCAACCCCGAACGAGAACCGGCGCATCCCATGAGAATAGCGCGGTATCAGATCCAGTCGGGTGATACACACATACCGGCCGTGGGGGCCCCGGTAACGAGAAACCTGACCGTTATTGCGGATTTGGGTCCCGAGTCAAGGGAAATGATAATCGATACGGGCGCCGCGTTTTCGGTGTTGGCGACCCCCGTAAAGGGCGTCCCAATGAGACCAACGCGTAGGATGGCCTGGGGAGCGGACGGACTTCTACTACCGTTCGCCGGAGAACAAACCCTGATGACGAGAATCGGCGACACCACGTTCAAACACACCTACCTGGTATTCGCAAGAAAAAGCGCAACCTTGGACCTGATTGGATTGGATATCCTGCGTAAGGTGTCGTTGACTTTGAACCTGGGGTCCGAAATGACCGTTCAGGCGTGCACGGACGAGGAACCATCACCGTACTCTGTTGAAATCGACTCAGGACGAAGGCCTTCGGGGAGCGCGTTGCGGCCGGACGGGCGGGAACCAAGGGTGTCTGCAATTCGCCAACCAAAATGCGGACCGGACACCCCCTTCCCCAGTACCTTTCCGGCTGTAACAGCCCTTTCCGAGAAGGGTCGTCGAACGGACGTGCGGGATAGTGCACCCGCACAGGATCTGGAACCGAGCGGGAAAAGGGTCTCGTACGCTGAGCCCCTAGAACAAATTGTGCCCGCCAAAAACATGGAGGACCTGCCAGAAGAAGATGGACACCCCGAATTGCGATTGCATGAAAATTCGGGAGGAAGCCGCATGGAAACTGATACGCCTGCGCACGCCGATGCACACGGACAGGATGAGACCAGTTCTGACCACGGATACGGAAAGCGTATCGACACGCCCACGAGTTTCGACCGTAATCCACCGAACGGTCTTGAAGAACTAACCATGAACAAAGACGAAGAATGTTCCGCAACGGATGCAAAAGAAGCCGGAACTATCGGAATCGTTGGCGGAAAAATGCCAAGAGAAAATGAACGCGGAAGATACTACCAACCGAAGAATGAACCTAAAAGCCCATTGAATCCTCCTGAAAGGAGTGCTGAGCAGGAGTCTCACGAAAATGGTACCGCGACGCTGAATTTTCCCCGAGAAATGATCATGGCCGCACAACAGCGAGACGCATGGATCCAAATGACCGTTCCACACCACGAGAGAAACAATCTCCGCCGGAACAATGGCGTGTGGGAACTAAAGACCAAACAGACCGACTCCAAATCATGGGTTCCCCTCATTCCTGAATCTATGAGAAAATGGTTGATAAATCGATGCCACCGCAGTGTCGAAGCTGGTCACGTTGAAAAGGAGACCACCCTCAACATGGTGAAAAGGCTAGGGATCTGGCCTAACCTGACAAATGACGTGCGGGAACAGATAAAACGCTGCGGAACGTGCTCCCGGCGAGAACCGCCACTTGGACCCAAGCACTCAAATCGGGAATCTGCGTTTGTGAGGGGCGTACCGAACGATGCGTTCGCGAACCCGTTCGAGTTCGAACCTCGCACGAAAACCATTCACCCCGCCGTCCACCCACCTGAAAATAGACCTGGAACAAGAAAGAAGTACTTACCTGATGAAAACCAGAAGCCATCCTGGAAGATGAAATCGGGAGTACCTTCGCCATCAACCCGCCACAATGCTAGACCGCCCGACGAAACCACGGACGAGGCGATCGCACGCACGCGCACGCCCGACGTAACGCATCGACTCGAAAACCATGTCGATCTGAATCCGACCCCTAACGAGGAGGGTTCCAACAGTGCACCGTCGTCTTCCGAAGAATACGAAGAGACATTGGAGGATCCCCCGCCCAAAAGAAGTCGGAATGAAGTCGACTACGACGAGCCCAGATACGTGCTGCGCAGACGAGCCACCCCGGTAGATTACCGCCGCCTCCACCTGGGAAGGAATTATTAACATACTTACATACTAATAGGACATAACGCCGACCGACTAGAACTAATGTAAAGTCACACTTGTAGATCCTTCAGATCGAAAAATTTATTGGATCCCTCAGATCGAACTACTTATCTGCAAATTATTACAACACAATTGAACGAATTCTATTGCACATTGGAACACAACAATCATCAATTTAAAACAAGGCCGTAAATTTCCCCCTAATTAAATTTGATCACTTTTCCTAAGCTGGATGACACATTAGGATTTTCATTTGTTGTAGGGATAGCATGGCGCAAGAACAGATAGAGGAGTGGATCGCCGATGGAGGACCTCCGACCCCCGACCCTATTATACAGATCTTAAGGGAACGAGTTAGAGAGGAGCAAGATCGGGTATATGATCACCCACCCGGGTTCTTGGAGACGCCAGAACCGACGCCTACCCCGTTTCTCCAGTTGGAAAGCCTATTGAATTACATTCGGTTTACCGACTGTGCCGAAACACACCTGGCCAGAAAGACCAACTGCCATGCGGCGATGATGACGGTGGTGGAGGTGGCGAAGTGGGTCCCTACCTATCAACGCATCATCGAGGAAAGAGATGCGCTCCTCGATCGCCAGGAACGATGGGCTATAGAGCGCGAACTCTTGATCCGCGAGCGCGATGCGGTCAAGAAAGAGCTGGCGGAAACTGCTGCACAGCTGTCTGCAGAGCCACCTGCGGCGAGGACTGGAGACTCTGAGGCGTCCGCACCTGTGACCGCAGAGCCACCTGCGGCGACGACTGCAGAGGTAGAAGCGGAGGTGGTCGACGCACCAGCTCTCTCGCCCGCTCCGGCTCAGGAGCCTGATGGGGAGGCGGACTCACCCACGGAATCCCCCACGAAGCTGCCCGCGGACAAGACTCCACGGCAACGATCTTGTCAAATCTATTCATCATCATCGGAGGCAGAAACCACATGGGTCCCAACACCAACCCACGAGCCGGAGAAAACACCAGGAAGTGAGGCAGCCAACTCACGGCCCAAGCTGATGGTGCGACTGACGAGGAAAGCCAAGAAGAATCAGCTGACCTGTCCAGTGTGCACTCGTCCAACACCGCGTCTCTACAGTTTTAGATGCCCAGCTTGTAAGGAGTTCTGGCACAGGCTCCGAGCGACTTACCACCAAGGCCGACCTATTCCTTCTTGCTCCCAGGACCACTCGGGGAAGCGTGATCCCGTCGGATGCCGGGGCTGCCGACGCTACAGATACGAGCTGGCTTTCAGGAAGGCGCATCCTTCCGTCCCTCTGCCAGTACCCAGTGTCATCTTTGATGACTCTGGCTCACGAAGGGGCGGAGGATGTGAGCCCCAGCTCACGGATTAAATCCAGAAACAAAGGGGGTGAGCAACCACCATCTACGCTCCCCTTCCTCCACCACCGAAAGTCAGCAGATCGGAGCGGGCATTGTACCGTCCCCGCTCCAGGGCGCCACCACCATCTTCAGGCGCCCACCACCAGAAGCGCTCATGTCACCTTGACGTCACCGTCCGCCAATCACGGGCCGCCGCGGGGCCCTGCGCAGTACTCGCCGTTGGAGGGTGGGGACCTCCAGAAAGAAATCAACTGGTGACCGCGTGGAGCGGCCATAACCTCCCCAGTCCTTGATGCGAACATCCACACTCTCTTGCCCAGCTAGATACACGGTTATCGAACCCCTTGTGCAAGTCAGTCACTGGATCCCCTCAGTAATATTCCGGTGAGAGCCCTGTCGCCCGCGAGTTTATTATTTGAGCCAACCCCCTGTTCAACCTGGTAAGACTTCGTGACATCCAGCTTGAACACCCATCCCCCAAGAACATTTCTACGCACTACCGACGGATTTCCTACGGGCCCCGACGCTGTGAGTGTAACAAACAAAATATCTATACATTGGCCAATGATAGTTGTGTTCGAATTGTGTAGATATAAAGTCAGTCATAGTAAAGTAAAGAACATTTTAGTAGTAAAGTCAGTCAGTCAAAACAAGAGTCAAGAGTTGTTAAAATTGAGTAAAGTAAATCGTAAAGTTGTATTAAGAGAAAGAGAGAAGGAGAAATCAAACGCACGTATTTCATGTAAACCTTTTATTTGTATAATTTGTACTTGCTTGCAACCGAACTTAACGTAGAGTCAAATTTCCTTTATTTTCATTAAAACGTTCCTATTAGATTGTACAATTTTGCATTTCTCATTTCATTCACCTTATTCCGTAACAGACAGGTTTACGTGTGACCGCACCATTTTCGTGCGATCACACCATTTTAGTGCAAATTACATTTCTTCCGTGCGACGCATTGTTTTCGTGCGTGCGCCAATTCATCGTGCACCAGTGTCGTTTTTCGTGCACTCTTAGTTCCCTTCAGGAAACATACCTCCGTCCTTCAGACTTAATAATAATATTTCGTAACAATCAGTAATCAACCCTTCAGGTATCACCTTGATATTGAAAGCCTTCAGCTACCTCCGAGCCGCTACAGCTGTCTACCAGGTAATTATCAGTAAATTCATTAAATTTAGATTACCTATTATTTATGTCAATATAGCCTCTCAACCTATATTTGGATCGGTTTTAAAAACGGACTTACTCGAGAATCTTAAATTCAACAGTGAAGTCCAAAGCTTACACGTACTAATTATTCTGATGAAAATGAGTCCAAATTTCCTGTAATTCGGCTAAGAGGGCGTAATTCGTTTGGGTGGATTGGCCGGGAGAGGGCTGCTGAGTTAAAAACGCGTTTGGGTTAACGGAAAATGCCTATTTTCTTGAGTTCTCCCTTACATCATTTACTAATGTCAACTCAAAATTTCAATTTGTTGTGCCATTGTAGCCTTATTTATTTATAATCTACTAGGAGATTCAATAACCTCTCGTAATAGATTATTTATCAACCCAAAAATATCTTACAAATCAATATTTTTAATCGCAACTGTAACAATAATACGGTAAACAAAGCTCAGAAAAAATTATTATTAAATGTATAACTTATATTTGGGAAATACCTGGAATCAAGATATAGGTAGGTTAAAAATCTCTGCTGTAAGACAATTTACTTGAATGTTCCTCATCACTCTTTTTTAATCGTACCTGCCTCGAGTTTATACTCGATATGTTCAATTTTTCTCGCTGATCACGATTTTGGTGATGGGATGATCGAAATAATTTGTGAATCATGTGTGCATTTGCAGAAGAGGGTAAACTGTTGGGGGGGGGGGGGGGTTCACGGGCGGAGGGGTCGCGCAGGTATACCTCGACCTTCCGCTGGGGCTCGGATTCTTGCAGCGATGCCAAACCTTCGGAGCCTTCAAAAATCCCAGAGCTCTTTAAATAAAGGCAAGAGCATAATTGCCAGTTATAAAAAATTATAATAATGAAAAAGGAAATTTTATTCTTGTTTTGCATGACGATTTATAAATTCTCAACTCCTCCAGGCGCACAGGACTTTGTTCCATCGTTATCGGGATACATTCCAGTAGAAGGCACTATAAATATTAAGTGATTATTATGCAGATTGGGAACAATATTCTTATTAATAATAATAATAATATTTATTTATTAGTGATATATAATTATTTGGTATTGCTTGATTTTAATTACTATGTTAACCGTTTGAAAATATCTTTTGACGAGTAAATATTGCTTTCATTCATTCATTTGTCAGAATCGGTCCATGGGAAATGGGCAAAGCACGGCACATGGGGGATACGGCGGATGGAAGGACAAATTTTTATTAGATTTTTCTACACACCTTGAAATGTATCCCATTCAAATTTGAAGGGTCCCCCACCCTTATAAATCATAACCCCCCCCACGGGTTATGATTTTTTTTCGATCCCATAGGTTCCAATAAACCAATAACGGTATGTCTCATCCAACCAACGTGCCAATGTCTGATCTTTCCAAAAAAATATATTTTTTAGAACAATTCAGCGGACAAAAATAAAGTTTAAATCCGAAAAAATTTAAATTTTTCAGGAAAAGTCGATGTTTTTTCCCCAAAAATTGAAGTAGAAATGAGATTGACATTTTTGATTTTTGGTCTCAGAGCTTTTTTTCGAACAGTGCATTATTTCTACTTTAGATCTATCAAGTAGAATCTCGGTTTGATAGAAAGTCATTTTTTTGAAAAGAAGAATACATTTAATGTATTGTAATGTAAATAATTTATTTGGAAACTTGCATAGACCCTCCCCCCATCGGTCCTAAAATAATATTTTTTAAAACAAACAACATTTCAGAGTTAGGAACAGCATATTATGCTGTTCCTAACTCTGAAATGTTGTTTGTTTGCTAACATGACAGTTGGATCCTACGTTGCACTATCAGAATCTTGAAAAGCTTTACCGAAGCTTGTTTCAAGCTTGAAAATGTTTACCGCCAGTTCCAGTGACCGCTATCAAGTGGAGAACCGACGGAAGACGACATTGCCCGAACGAAGCTCCCGGAAAGGCAGTTGCGACTTGCGAGACGGGAGTCGTTTGTTGGGTTGACAGCTTGAAGGCGGGCAAGGCCGTTAGCTTCTCTTCTCTCTTGTCCTTTTTTCACTTCCTGTTTACTCTGCCTTCGTTCTGCGTCGTATCTTGTCTCCCTTCTCATACGTCAAATTCGGTAAGTGAAAATTAACAGCTTTGTTATCTTCTAACACGAAATTACTGCTGATTTAATCAAGCATTTGCCAAGATTTTAGGTACCCAGTGACTTACTCAGGCGGGTCATCCAAATGTTTTCTGGGACTTGTAAGATAGACTAAATTGTGAGTTTATGACTTATATAATGTATTTGAGGTTATATCCAGTACTAGGTAGTACTAACCCAGCTTTGGGTACTCGGTTGTTACCTTCAACGTCGCACAATCAGCATCATATTTTCCCAAGTACAAGTTCATTTTGGATTGGTTCAACCTTCAGTACGAAAAGTCCGTCCTTGAATTTTTTTCGTTGACTCAACTTATATTCAAATTATTGCTTTGCCCCAATGACAATCGTCCCAGCTTCCGAATCTTATGGTTTCTATAAACCGTGCGGTGATTTCGGTTTGGCTACCATTGAAATGTATCATCTCATAATTTCGACCAACGCTAGTCAATTTAAATAGTTTACTGTGTAGAGATCATCTGACCACCTTTTTTTTGCCCAGTTGGAAATTATTATCTAGTGGTTCGTCTACAAAACTTTGTGAACTTTAAGAGGAAGAAAGACGAGCCCAATTTGAAAAGACTGAGATAACTGCTTGTCTTATTTGAAAATAACCGCCCAAAGTCTCTAAGAACGGCCGTCTGCAGCGCCACCATCGCACGGTTGCGTCAGCTTGGTGATGAGGAAGGTCGATTGCGGACTTTTTGATTAGATTGTGGTGATAATCGATGGTCAACCTAATGTTAATCGATTATTGACTATCGTAATCAACAATTTGTTCACGTTTCGAAAATACATTTCAGATTAGATTCACAGGTGGGACAAACTTTGAGGGGCGATTCTTGAACTCTTTTTCAACAAATTATTTATTCGTAACAAGATATTTGAGAGTTTTTCGGGGTTTCGTCCAGATTACCTTTCTGATTAGGGCTTTTGACATTTTATGTCTTTACTATGGCACATAAATGAAAAATCGTCACGCGGGGAGCGTTATGAGGGGAGCGTTACGCGGAAATTTCTATTGATTTTCACGTACAACCAATCGTTCCTAGGGAAAACTAACTTCCTCATTTTCCACCCCACAAAAATCGTTCACCACTCATTGGAAAGCTCTCAATTTATTAAACATAAGACATAAAATGTCTCTCGTGGTTGCGTACTTGTACGAAAGCTGTATCCACCGTTTTCTTTAATTCGATTTTCAGATTCTACGTACCTTAAAATGTAAAACATCAAATTTTGAGGAGGTTAACATTTTTTCTTCTTGCAATATTCCAAAGGCTTATTATTGAAAATAATAAACCAAAATTAATGAATCGGTTTCTTCTAAAAGGGCGCCAACCCGCACACTTTCTGAGGTTAATCGAATTCGGTCGAAAAACGCTGCAAATTATTACACAAAGGTTTATTTTCTCTCACATTCTTCAGTTTCCGCGAAATTTCCCAGCAGGAGTGAATTTACCTCGCACAGCAGATCAGGGATGAGTTTAGTTTGTGATCGGCTCCACGAGAAATCTATCGTTTGGTTATTCGTTCCACAACTCGCAAATTTCAGTATGACCTCCACCCTTAACCCTAATCGGACCATGGTGTCACTAGTGACACCACGACGATTTTTCATGCAGTCTGAGTAAGGATATGGAGCATTAATACCACTGGTGGCTAAAAATACCTAACGGCAACGTTAAAACTCAATTTCAATTTCTTATAACTTCCAGCGAAACATTGAAATTTACATGTCTTCCTTTTATTCATTATTTTCTGACATTGTTGTGAAAATGTAAAACAAAGTCTACTCGTCTGTGATACCTTTTCTGTGGTTAAAAGTCGCATTTTTTCTCCTCTGAACATAATGAATTCCTGATATTCTCGTTTTCTCTTCCTTAGTTACTGATCATAATTAATTCACAAAAACATTGGACAGTACTAATTTATTGTACACCCCTTTGGTACCATTGATGACACCAAATCAATATTGCAAATGGCGCCCCAGTCCCATGGTGTCACTGGTGCAACTAAAAATCTCAAGAATTCCACAACTGTCCCGAGGTGTCACTTGATTAACTAAATTGAAATTACCATTTAAAATTTAATTGACAAAGGAGAATTTTTGAAACACTTTTTGTGAGCAATTGGAAGTTAAGAAATGAAGTTACGACCAAAATTTCTCCAGAAATCGATGAAAATTTGTGTTGGTCCAATTAGGGTTAAGCTCAGGATCCAGTCATTAAACATTTAAAAATCTTCTTGTAGTGACTACCTTGACAATTATTAGCAAAATAACCACGAAATCCGGGTAACAGAATTTTATGGTTTTTTTTATCACTTTCTTCCACCCTAAAATACTAAAATGATGAAAACTGTACTGGAGGAATGTACTGATGATGATGTTGGTACATCAATTTAACGTTAGTAAAATTCATAATACTCAATTGTTTTAATCGATTTATTCGAAAATATTCAATCGTTTCCAATTTTCGATCCATCGAATATACATAATCGATTATACGAATCGATTTCACGTGCATATATCAGCTGATGTTGAGTGACTGACGATTTCTTTTCATCTTGAAAGTTCCGTAGTAGGTAGTAGATAAATACGTAGTGTACTAGTAAAATTTTTCATTCCTCTCGCGGTTCTGTTGATTGTTTTCTCTGCGTAGCTCCGGCCGTGATGCTCCCACCAAGTTCCTGCCTGCTCATCCTGGAGATCTAGTTCAAGAACACCACTCTTTTATCATTCTTTTGATAAACGGATGAAGGCCCTCTACGTCAAAATAGATTGACAGAAAAAGGACATCAACGGAAGAAATCCTAGTGAGTCACATCTCGTTGTTTCATCATCTCTGTAGAATTTTAAATAATTTCGCAATAGTGAGTAGCAAGTGTAGACACTACGGTGGAATTCGGTTATGGCTACGTCTTTTTTTTTATTATTTATCGTTGTAGTCGGAAGAGGCAGTTGAAGGTTACAAGTAGCCCATCCCTAAAAACAGGTATTCCTTTTTTTAGACCCTTATTAGAGGGATCATCCATTATAAATAGCTCTAAGCTTTGTGAAACGCTGATTGCTATTACAGCTAAAGATTACTGAATTTAAGAAGACAAAAATTATATTATTATGACAGTTACGATGGGTTCAAAAATGTGTACCCTCTTGGGTAAGAATGAAAATTATTGAAAAACTTCTCTCAGGAAATTGGTTTTTGACTTTGGTAAAAGTAAAGCTCTCTTCATGGAATGATTTTTTTTTCCAAGAAACCAACAATCAAATCTTAGATGTTCAACTATGTGTGTATTTCTGATACAAGGAATAATTAATAGTTTTAATCAATTCCTGATTATTGGGTTGGACCTTCGTACCTACCTGAACCTACTCGTCCAAGTTGTTGGTTTCCTGCATTTAAAAACAATAACACGATTGAGAATTTTTCCTCACTGTTGTAAATGGGTCATTTCAAAATTTGGGGTTATTTTGTCCTCGAACTTTTCCATAAATTATTGTTGAAGTTTTTATATTTTTTCTCCCGTAAACGTCCTTTGTTTTGGCCACTGAGGCAGATCCTGAAGTGGGCGCACACTTTATCAAGTAGTTTCAAATTTATAGAATTTTGAATTTTTTTCCATAATTTCGACTTTGTAGGGAGAGAGAACCAAGTGTGAGTCGAACTCATGAAACCTTTTTATTCCTTCAAAATACGAGAATCTTAGTTTAGGAGTCTCTTTTACTTATCGCAATCACAGTCCGAAGCTATAATCTAGGTACATCAGAATTATCAGATTCTTCAAGTCTTTCAATCAGTCTGATCTTTCGTAAAATGTGGGTTAATGAAAAGTCAGAATTATATGACCCAGCGGTGGAAATAGTTCAGGTAACTCTTAAAAATGTAAACGGCTTTGAAAAAAAAAAAAAAAACTTCTCTCCCTGCAATTCCATCTCTCTTCCTACAAACCAGCCTCTTCCCAGAAGTTGTAGGGAGAGAGATTTGTGAGGTTATCACTCTACTGGCCTAACCATTATTGATTCTGAACGTTAGAAAAAATACATAACACTATGGCATTCATAATTGTAATTTGAGTTTAATTAGACTTAGTTGAACACTTACCCTGATGAGTGAGGTGGTTGTAGGGAGAGAGAAAGTATTTACCTACTCTCAAAGCTTCAACACTTCACAACATAACCCACACAACTGGGAGCTTGGGAATTCAACAAACTTCAGTAGCTTCGGAAGCCATCTTGCAGCAGTGTTCACTTTTGTTTTTCATGACACAAAATAATCGTTTTCCAGGAGTGGGCAGGCATTTCAAAAAAATTGTAGGGAGAGAGAATAAAACCTTGTGACAGCATCAAAACATAGCAAAAACCCTTCCAATTCATGGAATTTTCGTTCGTTTCTAATTTATTCCTGAAGAGGAGAGTATCCTGGACCAATAACGTTTTTTACTTAAATTAAAATATAAATATAGAGTTCTCCAAAAATTTTCAAAGTTCCCAACCTACCCTCTGTGACAGGTGTAGGGAGAGAGAATTGGGATCATTAATGATTTTTAATTATCTGAGTTAATTGATTAGTGAAATTCATTCTATGTGATATTTGTAGACACCAACCTGCTGTATCTCCCTGAAAAAATTCTGAATTTCCAAGACAAATAGAGTGTTCACAAAAGCTGCGTGACAAGAAATAACCCCAAATTTTGAAATGACACAAATATTTAAGCATGTTTCTTTTCCTGATAGAATTCCCTTGCTTATTGAATTGTATGGAAATTTTTAACAACTACGAGAAACCCACTTTGAATTGAAAATTGGGGATCACACCTTGAGATATTGTTGTCTTGGGAAAATCAAGTCCTTTTTGTTTGCTGCCGGGTAGTCAGTAGTTTCGTGGTTTTGTTGCGACTGATGAAATTACACTGGACCTTCAGGATGACAGTGTTCGCTCCTACTGATTCAAAAAACGTCTGCCAAGTGGGTGTGGCACATAACTTCCTCGTATCCATAACCCGATTGTATTGAAGATCCGGAGCACAGTAGTTAATCTCAAAACATCAATCTTGAAGTACCCTCCTCTACCCTCATAGGGGACTCTACACATCAACCGACAAAATCTCTGAATATTGTTGGAATATGTAGAAGTTTTGGCTGTTAGAAGGATTTCACGTTTGCGCATGTGCACAAAATACATTCAATTTTGGGGCCATGATTTTCATATCTGCACGCCCACCCGCACAATCCCTGAAAATTTAATCGAAATGGGATGAGAAATGTAGAAGTTATGGCTGTGGCAAGGATTTCATGACAGACAGACGAGGAACCAAAATTGTTCAGGAAGGTCTGAAACGTAAAACGCGAGTGGAAATTTTGATTTTGGAGAACATTTTTTTTTTCAACCTTGAAAAGTGAAAACAAAGCTTCCGCTACCTAGGTAGACTCGGAAGCAATATGTTAGCCAATCGTTCTGGAGTCTAAACAAACAAAAAAGTCCAATTTAGACGCTGAAAATCGTAGGAATTTACTTTGACGCATGCGCACAGGCTGCTGCCGTTGCGGTAATTTATTATAACACCAATGAAACTCTTTAAAGCCAATGATGAGTCTCTCTAGGCACCAGCCCGCACAGTTCCTGGGAATGGGGGATGCGCCTTGATTTTTTTTAAGTAGACTACATCCTGAGAATTGTGGCACCAACCGCACACCCTATTTCCATTATAATTAAATTTTCTTCCCGTATGGTTTTGCCTCGGACGGAACCTTTATTGCTCAAAAACCCAAGGAACTTAAAATACGAGTGAAAATATTGGAGGAAGCACAATTTTTGACCAGTTGCACGAATACATAACTTTCCTATATTCGATCGTTAGAAAACAAAAGAAGAAAAAGGATGAAATTTATTTTTGTTTATTTTGGGCACTACCTTCGCTTCTTCAAACAACCCGATTTTATATCCCAAAAATTCTGATTGTACGTTAAATATTGTAAAAACAGCAACAAACACGTAACAATTAGTCAGGTATATTTTAGACCGACTTCACAAGCTCAACAACAACCTTTTAGAATCAACAACTCGTAACCATTAACACAACACACATGCTAAATTGTGTGGGTTTACCACACTACCCCCCCTCTCGTTTTGGCCCGTCCGCGGGCTTCACATCTGCCCTTGATAGCCTGTTTGCGTGGAGCAATCTTCTTTTCCTCCCCATCTTCACCTGGAACAACACGTCACTCTTCTTTTGTGACACAACCCATGGTCCTGTCCACTGTGGCTGAAGTTTGGGGCATTTACCACGTACCCGTTTTGGATCGTGTACCCACACCCAGTCCCCTTCTTTGAATGGAGGCAGCTTGGCTCTACGATCGAAAAACTCCTTTTGTGCTCTCATCTTTAATCCAGCATTCTTTTGAGCAAAATCTCGTACTTTTGCAAGATTGGTCCTAAGCTGGAGAGCGTAAGATGTGGTTAGCATCGAAGGGTTTGTCGCAGGAGGTCTCACAAGGGTATCTGGAAGGTGTAGGTCCCTTCCAAAGAGAAGTTGTGCGGGCGAGTAACCAGTGGTAGCATGGGGAGTGGACCGATATGCCAGAAGAAAAAGCGGAAGTTTGTCATCCCAGTTTGCTTGGTGTTCATCCACAAACATTGCTAGGAACTTGGTGATCGAACGGTTCATTCTTTCCACCAATCCTGCAGACTGAGGATGAAGAGGAGTAGTTCGGGTCCTTCGGGCTCCCAAAATAGTGGTAACCTCCTCCATGAGCTTTGCTTCGAAATTCCGGCCCTGATCAGTGTGGATTTCCCATGGCACACCATTCCGGCTGAAAACATGCTCCACTAGAGCAGATGCTACCGTATGTGCCTCTTGGTTAGGAACTGCTATCGCCTCAGGCCATTTGGTGAAGTAGTCCACAGCAACTAGTACATAACGGTTTCCTCTCGTGGATACGGGAAAAGGGCCAAGAATATCCAAGCCCATCCGTTCAAAAGGCCCCCCTACTGTAGTTTGTTGGAGTGGTGCTGGAAATCGTCTACTTGGACCTTTGGTTTTCTGGCATTGCTCACAGGTTTTACACCAAACTTTGACATCATTGGACATTCCTGGCCAGAAGTAGGTCAACCTCACTTTAGCCAACGTTTTCCAAAAGCCAAAGTGTCCACCAGTAGGACTGCTGTGGCATTCGGTCAAGACGTGTTCAACATCAGCTGGAGGTACTACCCATTGCATTCGAAATCCTCCGCTTGAGTCTTCCCATTTGTGGTACAATTGATCATCAATTACGTCAAGAGATTCCCAACGAGCCATGAGCTGATGGACAAAAGGGTTTAAACTCGCTATTTCCGAAGGTGCTGGCTTCCTTCCACTCCGTATTAACTCAATAGTAGCTTTGATGTTTACGTCATGGGCTTGAGATTGATTTCTACTGGTGGGAGGGCAAAACTGTAGGGCACTGACTTCATTTTCAACTTCCTCTCGCTTGTTGCAGTACTTACAAGCTTTTTTACAGGGCCTCCGTGATAACCCATCGGCATTAGCATGCCTCTTTCCTGCTCTATGGATAATCGTACAGTCGTAGGTCTGTAGAGTCTCCAACCATCTTGCTAATTGGCCTTCTGGGTTGCGAAGAGTGGTAAGCCAAGTCAGAGCAGCGTGGTCAGTCCTCAGCGTAAAATGAGTTCCATAAAGGTATTGATGGAATTGCCCCACACTACATACAGCTGCCAAAAGTTCTCTTCTTGTTGCGCAGTAGTTTTGTTCTGATTTGCTCAATGCTTTACTGAAATAAGCCACTACCTTTTCTAAACCATCAACTTCTTGTGACAAAACGGCCCCAATCGTATGGGCGCTGGCATCACAGTCGAGGATGAATGGTTTTTGTAAATCGGGGTACGTTAAAACTGGGGCTGTGATCATAGCTGTTTTCAACGTTGTGAAGCTTTCTTGGCAGGCATTTGTCCAAACAAATGGAGTGTAGGCTTCAGTCAAACGGTAGAGAGGGCGAGCAATTTCCGAAAATCCTTTTACAAACCGCCTGTAGTAGGAACACATACCCAAGAAGGAACGTACTTGCTTTTTGTCTATAGGTATCGGCCATTCTTTCACCGCCTTTGTTTTTATTGGGTCAGTACGAATGCCTTCTCCCGAGATGATGTGCCCAAGGTAATTCGTTTCTCTGGCAAAGAAATTGCATTTGTTGGGTCGTATTTGAAGCCCTGCATTTGCCAACCGTTCCAATACCAGATCAAGTTTCTTGAGGACTTCGTCAAAACCTGATCCATAGACAATGATGTCGTCAAGATAGACCAATGCTAGATCTGTTGGTATAACGATTTCCATCAAGCGTTGGAAAGTTGCAGGAGCATTGCAAAGTCCAAAGGGTAACACTTTAAACTGCCATAGACCCTTTTGATACAACGTGAATGCAGTTTTCTCCCTATCTTCCTCCTTCAACGCCACTTGCCAGTATCCACTGCGAAGATCCAGTGTGCAGAACCAACTGGAGCCCCCTAGAGTATCAAGTAGACCTTGGACACATGGTAATGCGTATGAATCCTTCTTTGTGACAGCATTGAGTTTTCTATAATCGATACAAAAACGTGTCGTTCCATCCTTTTTCGGTACCAGTACGATTGGCGAAGCCCAAGGACTTTTGGATGGTTCTATCACATCTTGTTCAATCATGTCCTGTAGCATCTTGTCCACCTCCTTTAGTTGCGCAAAAGGAATTCGCCTTGGTGCCTGTTTGATTGGGCAAGTATTACCAGTGTCAATTTCGTGTTCTACTACATTCGTTCTGCCGAGATATTGCCCTGCATCAGCAAAAATGTGCTTGTATTTCAAAAATACGGCTTTTGCGGAATCATAGTCTTTGGTCCCCTCTTTCAGCGCTGAAGTTTCAAGTGCTTTTTGAATCCATTGGGTCTCATGACCATTGATGGATGCTTGGAGCACTCTCTCAAAGCATTGCCATCGTTTTTTCAAAGCAATTGATTCTTCACCTACAACCATGACGGCTTTGGGAATGTTCAGTTGTGCCTGTAGTTTCTCCAGCACATCCAATCCCAAAATTCCTTTGTCCCTTATGCTTACTACGAGGAAATTGTGAGTCACAAATTTCCTCCCAATCCTTGCTTCCATCCGACATTCTCCTAAAACCTTGATTTTTCCTTCACCAGCTGTATGTAGATCTGTATAGGAAGATGGTAAAGAGCAGAGATTGAATGTTTTGACTATATCAGGTCTCACAATTGACACGGTTGCACCTGTGTCAACCAAAAATGAACACGATTTACCATTCAAATGGATATCTACAAACAGAGCCTCTCTTCCCGTTCTAGTAGCATTGATAAATAAGGTTGGACCGCTTCTAACGTTCTGGGCTGAGGCATGGTCCTCTGCCTTAGCCTGATTCAGTTTTCCGGAATATTAACTGCATTAACTTTTGGTTCATGGGGGCATCTTGCGCGAATATGACCAGTGGTGTTACATCCCCAGCACCTAACTTGCTCCAATGATGGTTTTGCAGTTGACAAACTACGAGGTTTTAACCCTTCAACCATTTGAGCCTTGGCAAGTGCTTCCTTGACGGTTAAAGGGGTTGCCATTGTCAGAGTACGGCTTAGATCTTGGTCTTTTATTGCCTGAATGAACGCTCGCACTCCTGCCCTATCTCTATAACCCTTGGTCTCTTCAGGAAATGCCCCTCGGACTAATCTCTCAATTTCGGTAGCTAAATCAGCAAGTTCTTCATTTTCCCCTTGACGTTTATCTTCTAATGCCATTTGCAGTTTGAACGCTTGATTCCGCTGTCCAAATCTACTGGATAGGGCTTGAACTAAATGAGTGTAATTAGTTCTCACACCTGCTGGCATATCGGTTAGGACAGTTAGAGCTGGTCCTCTCAACATACTTGCTAGCTTCTTACCTTTCCTTGCATCCGTCCATTCATTAGCTTCAGACGTTACCTCTAAATGGACCATGTATTCCTCCCAAGACAACTTTCCGTCATAGGGCATCAGGCTCCCTTCATGTGCGAGAAGGTCACGACGTGGCTCATGTTCTTCTCTTTGTAGTTCAGGGCATTGTCTGTCATGAGAGGACTCATTTTGTTGGGAACACTGAGGTTGACTTATTCGAGACAGCTGTTGATGGATACCTTCAAGAAGATTTTCCATAGTTGTAACTCGTTGGGTCAGTGTAGGAGCTCTGACAGGACGGACAGAGTCCGAAGTGGCAGATGAAGAACGAGAATGAGTTGTGGTTGGCCGATTACTACGTGCACTTGCTCGTGTTTGGGGCATGATGTACTCTCTTCTTCCTTGAAACTTTAGACGGGCCCCCAGTTGTAAAAACAGCAACAAACACGTAACAATTAGTCAGGTATATTTTAGACCGACTTCACAAGCTCAACAACAACCTTTTAGAATCAACAACTCGTAACCATTAACACAACACACATGCTAAATTGTGTGGGTTTACCACAATATCTATAATAAATTGCCTCTTCATAAATTTATATTTTTTCCAATTTATGCTATACCCATTTCTAGAATGAAAATGTTGGTAGGAAGATCGCGTATCGATTTATAATAATTGCTCTCCTGTTATAACATGAATACTCGTTGAAACCTTAAATTCACGTTGAAAAGTTGGTAATTATGTTCTTCCAAAAACTCCATTTTAACATTATTACGAGTGCGCATCGCAAGGTGCGCAATTACTTCAGTTCTAGCCTTGGAGTTATCATTCAAGTAATTTATTGGTGTCTTCAACTCAAGTTCCCGAGGGATCAGTGTGGGTGTGCAAGATAAATTGGTAGATCGTTTTCGTAGGTGTGGATCTGAATGCACACACGCTTATGTATACGAGCACACGTGAATGGGTTCAGTTTCATGTGTTTCACTAAAACAAAACATCATCTGCGATCAGCTCCGTTGTCATACCTAATTCTCACGAACGAACAACTTTCTTCCCAGCGTCTTCACAAAACTTTCTCTGGGCCACTTAAACATGGGAGAAGATGACACCAGTTTGTTGCCTGTCGTGAATCGAAGATTGCTATTAATATTACTATTATGTATCCGATGCCCTTTTCTGTGGGTATAAATCCATTAACTACCTAAAGAAAAATTTTGAAAAAAAAATGAGATTTTTTGGTTTGTTATTTTTAATAACGAAACTTTGGAATAGAGCAAAAGAAACGTCTGCCAAGGTGAACTGTGGCGCATAGCTCATCCATAACCCGGTTGTGTAGATCTGATGATCCGATGCTTCGTAGCTAATCTTAAAACATTAATTTATGAGTATCTTGCACTACCCTCATAGGGGACCATCTTCATGGGAACCCGCATTATACCTGAAAATTTCATCAAATAGGTAGGCGTTATGGCTGTTACAAGGTTTTTCATTCGCGCATGCGCAGAAGCTACTGTCGAACCGGGAGCGATGATTTTCATAGGGGACCATCTACACCCTAATCAGCACAATTACACCGAAAATTTCATCAAAATCTGACTATACCTTGGTATAGTTTTACCCTTTACAAGGAATTCATGACAGTCACGCAACGAAAATAGTTCAAGAAGGCCTAAAAACGTAAAATTCGAGTGAAAATTTTGATTTTGAAAAATAAATTTTTCAACCTTAGAATCGAATTAATTTAAAATGTCCCAGATTTTAAAGAATAGAAGAAGCTCAGTAGAACCGACCGTTGGATTAATGAGGATAATAAGTTATTCAACTAATTAATGTACATTCCATGACTTTTTTCCATCAATAATTTAACACAGTGTTCAAATTTTTGAAACGAATGAAACCACCCAGGCAATCAATTATCGTTAAATGAGCATTGGAGAATTTGCCTCAATTTTAGATTCTGGAATTTCAAGTCAAATTCTATAATAGAATAACGTTTAACACCAGGAGTACCCAAGGGGAAAAATTGTTGTTAGCAATTCAATATTAGCCTCTAACGATTATTCTTAGAGAGCTTCGTGCTCCCCCTCTACTTACCTATGCGACCTACCTGTTCAGTTCCTATTAGAAATTGTCCGTGTCAAGTTCGCTCTAATCAAATCTATTCTCACATCTCGTACAAAGTGGTTTTCCGTTTCCCGAATATTCCAACTTTAAAAATTACCATTGAATAAAATGCCTAAACAAGTGAAGCCTCTGTCAAAAAAAAAAAAACACTGCGGAAATCAAGAGGTATTTCACGAAAAAAAGACGCAAAAACTGAATGATGTTGCGCGCTCTGGGGTAGAACTGCCAGATAGTACCGCAGAACGACAACAGGTAGAGTTCTAAGCGCGACCACAGGAAACGATCCAGTTAAATGACCACTCAAATAATGTGATTCAAATAACGAAACTAACTTAATATAGAAGCTAAATAAGAGAGGATGAAGACTAATAGGGTAGGATGGGGTAAGTCCCCGCACTTTCGAATGTTTTCCATTTTTAAACACCTACTAGGGTCAATATCCCTCATCCAACTCATTGGGATACTAGTTTGGGACCTTGGCTATAATGCCTGACAATTTTCATCACTATGTCATCAGTATTATGGAAGAACTGAACGTTTTTTAAAAATTTGTGTCTGCGGGGCTCTGCCCCACAGGAAGGGGTAAGTCCCCGCAGTCTTGGGCCAAATCCCCGCAGTGCGGGGGTTTGCCCCATTCTGGGGAAAGTCATTAATTTCAGACAGAAAGCCAATATATTTATTCAAATATGCTCATCTATTCAGTCAAAACATCACATTTTTTACAAGATAAAAACTTTTTCGAAGTTACATGCCTTAATAACATTAAGTAACTCATTTTTTTAAACAATTTACTAAGGATCACAGTCTAATAGTTTAGCATTTGCTGGTAATAAATTGCCCACACATCTTCAATGCACAATGAAACGTACAATTGTAGAATATTAGAAAAATCACAAAACATTGAATTAAATGGAACACAATTAAAACTTTGAGACGAAAGAAAAGTAAAATTGTCGTCCAGAAAAATACATTTTTCTGATTGTTTTTCTCCCTAAAATTAACACATTGTTTTTTTGGTAACTAAATAAGTAGGTATCGCGTTTTAAAAAAACACAACAAACTGCAGGATTCCAATAACTCTAAAGACTAAAAAGAAAGAAGACTAAAAAAAGAAGAAAGACTAAAATATCTACCTGTAAATAGGTAGTGGTTCCTAACACATTAGTAAATGATGTGCATGGTTAACTGCCTACCTAAATACCCAAGTACCTAAATTTAACATCGCCGTTTTCCAAATAATGAAAACGAAGGGGCAAGTCCCCGCACAAAAACTGTGCGGGATCTTGCCCCACAAAGAGTGCGGGGCTTTGCCCCAATTCACCATTTTGACTAAAATCGACTCAAACATGTAAAAACTATAGGGGTATTCACGGTTGAGCTTGTCGTGTTAAACGTGTTAAGTGGTAAACTTGTTAAACAAAAAAAACCGTGAACAACCCCAGTCGACTCGTGTTAAACGTGCTAAAGTTGTTGAAGTCTCATCACTCCTTCTTCTTCGATTACCTGGCTAGACCGCAGCCATGAAGGTCGTATGGTTATTGTGTGGCATGATTCGGTGGAGGAAGTGTGAACGAGAAGGGGAAAACGCCATAAATTCGGTAATAATGAGGAGAAAAAAATCTACAACGTCCATCATTGTTTGTTCCATGGCAAAGAAACAAGCAAAGTTTTTTTTTACCACAGGAGACAACCACCTATATTGTTTACAGATTTTTTACTTTTTACACTGAAAATTTGAGGATTACTCACAGCAGTCATGTCGAAGAAAAGTTATAAACAAGAACTTGTTGATGATGAAGTGGTCAAGAAAACAGTTTTTCTCATTTTTCCTTCACTTTCATTGCATCTATTTGTTCCTCCCAACTACCTTTATCTTCCCTCCATACCTCCAAGAGACCTCCATACCTTCAACTCCAACTCAAATAACTCACAAAATAACCGAGACAAACAAACGAACTCCAACTCAACAGATTCCAACTCAAAAAAACTAAGACGAAACTAATTAACTCACAAGTAAACTGACTGAAAAACAGCTGGCAAGTTATCGGCCATTTTCTTTCTGATGTTGCGATGGATAACACGTTAAGCACACACTTTAACAGACGTTAAACACGTTCTCGACGTATAACACATTAACACGTCGAGAACAGCCCAACCGTGAATACCCTCTATGTTACCAAGAGCGTTGTCACGGGGTTTTGACGGGAAGAAGCCCCCTTTTTTCGGTGCTACACAACAGTCACGAATATCAACGCTTACGGAAACGCATCATTGAAGTAAACAATTATAAATATTACATCAGAGTAGAGGAAAACAAACTTACCTCATTTTGTCTGCCAACACGCGGATCTGCACCACAGGGAATTCCACACAGAACTCGCGACGTGGCGACTGGCCTGCCATCCAACGGACTTAGTCATAACTAGCACAGTAACGCGGCAAACCCTTGTGCGGGGACTTCCCCCATGCGGGACCTTACCCCACCTTACCCTAATGCTTGATAAACTAATAGGTAGACTCGTATTGTAAAAAGAGCGAGTAAAATAGCTTCTTTTGGTCACTTTCACGTCTGGGTTTTTTTCACTTCCCCAATTGCACGCTCCTGTTTTTGATCACTTAAGCTAAAGTTTCATTTGTGCTTCCAGAGGTAGCGCTACTTCAGAGGGGCACACCTCCTCCTATGACGTCAGATTGGTTAGAAAATCCGTTACATTGCAACCCCATGCCCCCATGAACAGATTGCCGCAACATTTCAAATTTCCATCTTCCTTAAAGTCTCTAAATTTTTTGGATCCGTTTTTCAGCAGCACACTATGGTTTTCTTCCATATCAGTGAACCCTGTTTCGAAAACATAAATAAAAGATGTGAGGCAAATTCCCCATTATTGTCAAATTTATCCATATACTAACGCACCCTTATTTAGTAACCCTGAGTGGTAGCCCAAGTGTCGTGAACTTATATTTTCTTACTATAAGAATTACAAACGACACAATAGGCGACACTAAGACAAAAGAAAATCAAATAATTTTACAGAATGAAAATTGACAACTGGTTGCTGAGGATCTGTCTGTCTCACCCGCTTTCCCTTTAGCCAATCTTTAGACCGTCGAATTAATTAACTTATCTTTTAATATTCTGACATTCCAAATCAGCATTAGCCATCCCAGCCTATATCAGCTCTTGTCTTTGTTACACGTATGAGTTAAATAATACAACATTTAGTAGGTACACACGAAAAACGCTGCAAATTATTACACAATGGTTTATTATTTTTCTATATTGATCACTCGTCTGCAAAGCCACCAACCAGCCAACATGAAGTAAAACATCGATCGCATTTCGGTCAGCTAAAATTTGAACGGAGATTAGACCTCTTTTGCGATTCACGCTCGTGTTTCTGATTTATCGTACGTAAAACCCTTAAATTCTCGTAGGGAGCGAACGGTTCGTCCTACAGAGCTCCGCGTGGTCTCTAAAAATTCTATAGAATCTTAAATTGAAGGAAAAACAATACCTTTATATCAAAATTTTTTGAGTTAGGGCGTTTTCGAAATTTCAAAATTCATTTTGGAACCCTTAGAACTGACCTACATTAACCAAAATCTTCGGGGCACAACTAGACCCCAATTGGAGCCTACATACCAAATTTCATCAAAATCGGTCAATGCTAATTGGGGAAAGTGCCGCGTACGGCGGACGGACGGCCAAATTTTTATTCGATTTTTGTATTCTACGTACCTTGAAACGTAAACCATCAAATTTTGAGGGGGTGTTAAAATTTTTTTTGACATTTTCATGTCTGCTTTGGCACATTAACTGAAAAATCGTCACGAAAACTAAGCAAATCTTGCTCACGCGACCAATAAATAAAATAGACTCACTGTGTTGCGTAGAGAACAATCAGCAACCTTACATTTTGCTTTGGCACATGAACTGAAAAATCGTCACGAAAACTTTGATGCTTGGGTACATGAACTAACAACCTTACTTCACTACCTTACTTCACTACCTTCACTACTTTTACTTACCGAGGTGATGTATTCCACTATTTTTGGTTTATAATTTTCAATAATGAACCTCTGGAATCGACCAAGATTAAAACAATTTCTAACCCCCTCCTCAAAATTTGTTGGTTTACATAGAATCCAAAAATTGAATAAAAATTTGGCCGTCCGCGGCATTTTTTTTTTTAGTTTCCATTGACTGATTTTGATGAAATTTAGTATATGGACTCAATTTGGGGTCTAGTTGTGCCCCTAAGATTTTGGTTGATGTCGGTCACTTCTAAGGGTTAAAATTTTGAAAACACCCTAGCTCAAAAAAAAAAAAAAAAAATTTGGTATAAAGGTATTGTTTTTCCTTCAATTTAAGACAGTATCGAATTTTTGAGACCACACGGAGCTCTGTAGGACAAACCGTTCATTCCCTATGAGAACCTAAGGGTTGGACTTAAGATGAATCAGAAACACGAGTGATCTATGTAGAAAATTTATAAACCTTTATGTAATCATATTCAGCGTTTTTCGTCTCAGGATCAGAATGCTCTCTCCTTCGTATGTCCATTAGTTCTAAATTACAAGGCACTTCCTTTAACAATATAGTTCATTTGCATGGAATAGGATCTGCAGTAACCATTTCTAAATGCCAAAAACGAGTTTTAATTACCACCAATGGTCGTGATACCATGTTTTGTTTCACATAGTGGCAGATAGAGCTGTCTTCCAGTGCCCATAATTTTGGGGCGAGAAATTCTTGTGACAGATTATTATATGGTGATTATCCCAAATACGTGCAAATTGAGGAAGGACATCCTCCTATCATGTCTTCTACTACTGAGAATATTTTACTGGACACTACTGGACTTTTATGAATGAAATTCGTGTTAAATCGAGGACACAATTCTTGGAATTGAGTCAAAAGTTTTATTGGATAATGATATTAAGAGAGAGATAAGCATTCTGGAACTGATAACACTTGCAAATCTAATTATGAATTTTCTGATTTTTGATAGATCGATGTTCTCTGGATCGGTTTACAAAGGATGTGGTTGTGTTGTTCAGTGAGATCCCACTTCTGATGTTATAGTGGGTTCCTCCTCCCGGAGCTGACCTTCCTCTTCGTCGGAAGACATGGTATTTGCAAAGGAACAACACTTCCGAATTGTAAACTAATTTTATTACCTGACGAAACTGTACTATTTCAGAAACGGAACTCGAGTTAGCGATACTCCCCCTCGGACAGTATTTACTACAAATTTGATATCAAATTGATCACATGACACCTCAAAGGTTCACACTCAAGCGAGCTACAACGATAACTGTTCGGGCAGAACTGAAGGAGGGCTTAACAGGTGCCCCCTCTCTTCTCTCAATAGTTTCAAAACCTGTCACGAGGGGATTTACGAGCAGCTTGTGGCGACACTACTGTGTTTTCGAGTTTCAAATAATAAAAATTGTTTAAAATAACAATGTCAGTAAATCTGATGATGATGCAAGTGAAATGGAAAACGTTCAATCTGGTTCAATCAGGGTTTCAGTCTTCGTTTTCATCAATCCATCACTACATTCAGAGTTGGGTAAGTCAACGTAGATGGTTCGAAAAAAAAGTTTGATAAAATTTTTCGAGTTGGCCCCGAGGAGGTCCGATTGCTTAGCAATCGGACCCATAGTCGCGACTGCGCAGTTGCTAGTTTCAGCTTCCCACAATCAGGAACAACGTGGGTGGTAATCAGTCACAAGGCGGATGTTTTTTGGCTTATCATTTTCAAATGAAGCTTCGGAATAAATCAAGAAAAAGTTTAATGTATACGGTTTAATATATAATAATATACCGGGTGTCCCAGAAGTTATGGTCCACCCTCCGGCATTTCCGTATTTAATTAAGTACGTAATCAAATGGGCCCAACGCCATTTTTCATATTTTTTGTAAAGAATTCAGGAAAAATACTTTTGCGCAAAAAAATTGCGCGCAATTGTGCGCAATTGACACTAACTTTGTTTTTTCAAATGGGAACCCCCATTTTTTATTGCAGATTCAGATTCTACGTCAAATTTCATGAGAAATTCATACCCGAATCGATTTTTTTCATTGCGTGCAACTGGTACTTTTCGCGCGCAAAGTGACCAGGGTGCACAAAAGTAAACTTTGTTTTTAACCCCAAGTGTGGCACATTTTTTTTTCATTATTTTTGACGCTGAATCACGTGGTGAGGTCCTTTATTCGATTTCATCGTTATTTTTCCAAATTTAGAAGGAAAAATAATGTTTTTGGACTTTATTTTCCCTCACCCTTTCGCAATACAGGCTGGGTGGGGACCGGGCTAGATTAAAAATAAATTCCTCACTTCTAAATTTAAAAAAAAATATATTGGAAAGTAGGTAGGTACTTACCTACTTTAAAGTTAAAATAAAATCAAAAAGCTACTCATCTCAAAATTTTCAAAACAAAAAATTAAAAGTTACAAAATCTCCGAAAAAAAGTAGCAATAAAAAACTAACATAGTAATAATGAAATTAAAAAAGCTTATTGATTTTGCTTCCGAGTCTACCAAGGTAGCGGAAGCTTTGTATTCACTTTTCAAGGACGAAAAAAAAAAGTTCTCCAAAATCAAAATTTTCACTCGCGTTTTGCGTTTTAGACCTTTCTGAACAATTTTGGTTCAGTGTCTGTGTGTCTGTCTGTCTGTCATGAATTCCTTGTAACGCGCATAACTATACGAAGGTATTGTCCGATTTCAATGAAATTTTCAGGGATTGTGCGGGTTGGTGTGTAGACGGTCCCCTATGAAAATCATCATCCCCGGACTGATAGAAGCGACTGCGCATGCGCAAACGTGAATTCCTTGTAACGGCCATAACTTCCACATTTTTCATCCGATTTCGATGAAATTTTCAGGAATGTTACAGATTAGTATTTAGATGGTCCCCTATGAAAATCATCACCTTCGGATTGATAGTAGCCACTGCGCATGCGCAAACGTGAATTTCCTTGTAACGGCCATAACTTCCACTTTTTCTACCTGATTTCGATGAAATTTTCAGGGATTATGCGAATTAGGTTGTAGATGGTCCCCTATGAAAATCACCACCTTCGGACTGATAGTAGCCACTGCGCATGCGCAAACGTGAATTCCTTGTAACGGCCATAACTTCTACATTTTCCGTACGATTTCAATGACATTTTCAGGGATTTTACAGATTAACTTGTTTTGATGTTTTGAGATTAACTACTATGCATTGGATCATCTATACAATCGGGTTATGGATACGAGGAAGCTATGTGCCACACCCACTTGGCAGACTTTTTTTTTTTTACATTAAAGTAGTAAAATATTACCTACCTACTTTCCAACATTTTTTAAAATTTAGATGGGAGGAATTTATTTTTAATCCTGCCATAGCCGGTCCCCAGCCCGTGTCGCGAAAGGGGGAGGGAAAATTAAGTCCAAAAACATTATTTTTCCTTATAAATTTGGAAAAATAACAATGAAATCAAAGAAAGGACCTCACCACGTGATTCAGCGTCAAAAATAATGAAAAAAATGTGCCACACTTGGGGTTAAAAAAAATTCACTTTTGTGCACCCTGGTCACTTTGCGCGCGAAAAGTACCAGTTGTGCGCAATGAAAAACATCGGTTCGGGTATGAATTTATCATGAAATTTGACGTAGAATCTGAATCTGCAATAAAAAATGGGGGTTCCCATTTGAAAAAACAAAGTTAGTGTCAATTGCGCACAATTGCGCGCAATTTTTTTGCGCAAAAGTATTTTTTCTGAATTCTTTACAAAAAAATATGAAAAATGGCGTTGGGCCCATTTTATTACGTAATTAAATACGGAAATGCCGGAGGGTGGACCATAACCTCTCTATACACCCGGTATACAGGGTGTCCAGCGACTGGGAAAACTTAGAATACTCAGGGAATTGTACTCTACTGGAAAACTCAGGGAATTTCACTTTTCTCCCGAAAAACATGGAAAAAGCCGGAGCCCCGAACATGTTTGTGGAAAGTTCCGGCAGTCTAAGAGAGAAGAGTTCAAGTGCGGTTTTAGTAGTATTTTTCGATTATGAATGTTCCAAATGTAGAAAATTTGTCAACTATACCTAATATTTAAAATATAGATTTCTATTTTGAAAAAAACAAAAAAGTTTAGATTTTCAAATAAGGTACTTTCTATACTATCGGTTGATTGATAGGAAGAAGCTATGTGCCACACTCACTTGCTTCAGTGCTTTGTCATTTCAAAATGTCCTTGCAAACCCGAATTTTGAGAAATTATGGTCACATTTATTTACATTTTAGTTTATTTATAACCGTGGAAAAAGATGAATATTGAGGCTGGAACTCTCAGGGAATTTTTTTCGGGTAATCGCTGGATACCCTGATGTAATACACAATTCCAACACAAAATAATTCCTATACTGCCTTTGGATCAGTTTCCCCAGAGGTATCGGTTTCCGTTCAATCATCGTATCGGGTTCTCAAGTTTCTGGTAAGTTTCCATTCTGTGGATAATTTATTTTGAGGTTTTTGGATCAGTTTCCTAGTGTTCCGATCAGTTTCTCTACAGTCTTCGAAGATAGATCTAATCGTAAGTCCCAACTTACCGAAAATTCTAGAGAGATTTACATTTACTTTCACACTCATGTCCCCCATCATGCAACAGCAGTGATATACTTCTCGTACACTGAAGTATTAACTCAATGATACTCTCATTCCTGTTTTGTATTGCGCGATCGACGGATGTAATACCAGCCAATAGTAATACTAATCGGTCCGTTTTTACTGCCAACCTAAACGCAATTTTAGGCTGGAAATTCGAAATTTCGAGGATATAAAACATAAATTAAATTTAAAAACGTCTGCCAAGTGGGTGTGGCACATAGCTTCCTCTTATCCATAACCCGATTAAATAAATGATCCTATGCATAGTAGTTAATCTCAAAACATCAAAACAAGTTAATCTGTAACATCCCTGAAAATTTCATTGAAATCGGATAGAAAATGTAGAAATTATGGAAGTTACAAGGAAATTCACGTTTGCACATGCGCAGTGGCTACTATTAGTCCGAAGGTGGTGATTTTCATAGGGGACCATCTAAATACTAATCTGTAACATCCCAGCAAATTTCATCGAAATCGGATAGAAAATGTAGAAATTATGGACGTTACAAGGAAATTCACGTTTGCGCATGCGCAGTGGCTACTATCAGTCCGAAGGTGATGATTTTCATAGGGGACCATCTAAATACTAATCTGTAACATCCCAACAAATTTCATCGAAATCGGATGGAAAATGTAGAAGTTACGGCCGTTACAAGGAAATCACGTTTGCGCATGCGCAGTCGCTTCTATCAGTCCGGGGATGATGATTTTCATAGGGGACCGTCTACACACCAACCCGCACAATCCCTGAAAATTTCATTGAAATCGGACAATAACTTCGTATAGTTATGCGCGTTACAAGGAATTCATGACAGACAGACAGACAGACACACAGACACTGAACCAAAATTGTTCAGAAAGGTCTAAAACGCAAAATGCGAGTGAAAATTTTTATATTGGAGAACTTTCTTTTTTCGTCCTTGAAAAGTGAAAACAAAGCTTCCGCTACCTTGGTAGACTCGGAAGCAAAAAGGTTACCCAATGTTGCTTCCGAGTCTACCAAGGTATCGGAAGCTTTGTTTTCACTTTTCAAGGACGAAAAAAAGTTCTCCAAAATCGAAATTTTCACTTGCGTTTGGCGTTTTAGACCTTTTTGAACAATTTTTGTTCCCTGTCTGTCTGTCTGTCATGAATTCCTTGTAACGGGCATAACTATACGAATTTATTGTCCGATTTCTATGAAATTTTCAGGGATTGTGCGGTTTGTTGTGTAGACGGTCCCCTATGAAAATCATCATCCCCGGACAGATAGAAGCGACTGCGCATGCGCAAACGTGAATTTCCTTGTAACAGCCATAACTTCTACATTTTCCATCCGATTTCGATGAAATTTGCAGGGATGTTACAGATTAGTATTTAGGTGGTCCCCTATGAAAATCATCACCTTCGGACTGTTAGTAGCCACTGCGCATGCGCAAACGTGAATTTCCTTGTAACGGCCATAACTTCCACATTTTCTACCCGATTTCGATGATATTCTCAGGGATTACGCGGATTAGGTTGTAGATGGTCCCCAATGAAAATCAAGGCCGTAAAATTTAAAGAAGCCTCTGCGCATGCGCATATGTAAAATCCTTGTAACAGCCATAACATTTACATTTTTCATCCGAATTTGATGAAATTTTCTAGGATTGTCCAGATTAGCGTGTAGATGGTCCCCTATGAGGGTAGTGAAAGGTACTTTGAGATTGGTGTTTTGAGATCAACTATTATGCATCGGATCATCTATATAATCGGGTTATGGATACGAGGAAGCTATGTGCCACACCCACTTGGCAGACGTTTTTTCATCAAAACAGCTCTTTTGTCGAAAGAAAATCTAAAATTGAAAGGGGTTACGGAAAATCTGTCTGGGAGGTTTACCTGTGAACCTTCATATAAAATTGGGAACAAGGATGCATAGAAAGTGACTATTTCAAGGCAAAGTAGAACCATAAAAGTAAATCAATACATATCTAACCAAAACGTGTTTGCAATGGTTGTGTGAACAGACACTAATAAGAAGATATATGCATAAAGATAGGTCAGGTAGACACTTGAACCAATATTGGAAACCCCCCTCTGAGTCATAAACGGTACGGAATTTTTGTAACCGAGCACATATCCCATTAACGGGGGCCATAAAACGCAGTTTAAGTTTTCCATGACTCAGAAGTTTGATATTCAAACGCCAATAAAAACTGGTGCAATTTAAAGCACGGGTGGAATTTTTGGAATTATTATTGCTTCAAATATTAAAGGTAGGGAAGTATTCGTGGCATAATTTGGATCCCCTAAAATCCTGTTTGCCGCTCGCACTTTGAGTTTCAGGGCTTTTTGAGTAACTCAGGTTCTGTGTGTGTCAGTTTGGTCAATTCCTTGTCTCTGGCATAACTAGCTACACGGAATAGCCTCGTGAAGGTCGCCTATGAATTTTATCAACATCAGATAAACGATGAACTCGCGCGCCTAAACGTGATTTTAACGTTCATTTCTCGACTAGATTTTACTCAAATTAAGAGGGTAGTTAGGTATTAGGCCCACATTGATTTTCACATGATTCAATCTGTAGGAGCCACGAAACTTGAAATTGAAAACTTGAACGACTTTACGATCGTGTTGCTGTTTGTTTACAGCGAAAAAACAGCAACGTTATCTGGAATCATAATTTGTCCAGGGAATTTTAACAGTGATGCTGCTTTGGTGTTTCTAGCAATTACAACTATTCTACGATAATCTCAAAAGTCACGAATTCATAGAACATGAAAAAAGAAAATTTTATTCCGTAACATCAACAAAAATTCCTGATTCCTGGTTACAATATTCGAAACTGTAGTGTAACCTCTACAGGATTCTCCTTCCCCTCATGAAACTGAAATGAAAGCAGGCTTTAACCTGTCAATGGAAACTGTTTGAACTCTATTGACAGTCTCAATTTCGCAAATCAACCGTTAAATCGCTGTCGAAAAATTTCATTTCTGCATTAATTAGGGTTCAAATTACACGAATAAATGAGATTTTTCTAGTTTTTGTATTATTTATTTTTATTTAAGTATATAATATTTTGCTAAGTTCTGGGTTCTGTGGGTGGTGACAAATTAATTTGTAAGAAAATTTTTCTGTGTGGCAAATCCTGCACTTTTAAAGCTGGACTAGCCGTCTCTCATTACAGATTCTGGAACAACATTATAATGGGGTATTTCGGTGGGTCGGAAATTCAGGTTTTTGACCTCAAATTTGGAATCAGCACCATCGAAAACCTCTATACTCCAACTTTTTGCCCATTGATACGATAATATGTGGTAGAAAATTTAAATAGAGAGATCACACGTTTGAAAAAACGGCGGGTCTCCATGAACCCACACACTACGCTGGAGGCGTGTGTGCGTAGTATTTTCTAGTAGTCCGGGCAACGAAGACTAAAAAAGGGCCTGAGGTAGAAAAAAATAGAACCCAAACCGAAATTGGCACAGATGTAGGGGTGGGTATCCTTATTAACATACTAAAAGTCCTGGAGGGTGGGGCACGAGCTCGAGGGGAGGGGGGTCACTAAAGGTCCCATTTTGGGGTTTTTCGTAAATATCTCGAAAACGGTGCATTTCTCGATAAAGCATGTCCTATAGTAAATTAAAGCTTATAAAATTCTCCACAACTTTGATTCTATACGTTTTATCGAAATTCCGAACCGTTACCGAGTTTTATGCATCCAAAAATGGAGGAATTTTGAAAATTCGGTTTTTAGGTCACGTTTTCTGGATAACTTTATTGAATTTCGTACAAACGGTTGATCTGAAAAAAAATTTCTCTTAGAAAAAGTTGTAGAGCATTAAATTTCCTTAAAGAATATGTGGTTTATTGCCAATTTATCATTTACCAATCAAAATTACGCCAAGTTCAAAATTATGCCAATTTGTGTCATTTTTACTCAAATGTTGCCATTCCCCTTTTTATGTACCCTCGAACTTCAATCGTCCTTTTTGTCATCTGTCGTCATTTAATGCTATATATACTTCCACACGAATTAACAACCCAGAATTACATATCAACAGATCGGGGGGGGGGGGGGGGGGGGGGGGGGGTTTAATATGAAAATATGATGTAGAAGAAAACGAAAAAGTTTTTTTTATTAACTAAGTATTAAAGTAAGGTACCTATTTACAAAATAACATGATCGTTAGGTAAGGTCAAAGTACATCAAAAATCGTCTTCTTCGTCACTCATGGAGGTTGCTTCAGTGGGGGCGGCGTTGGTGCAGGTGCCATGGCACCCGCCACAGGCGACCGAGCATGCAATGCCTGTTTTCCGACAACCGCAGCGAGTTCCACATCCGGTTGTGCACCGACAAAACATGGAATTCAGAACTTCTTCGGGTGCCACTGGGGCGTTGGTGGTCACTGGATGGAGTTCATCCTCCTGCATGGCCCATCCGAAGCTAGTTGGTTGGTGGTAAACTGTTACCCAGCCACTGTTGGACCAGCAAAGAAATACCAAAATATTTGTTAGCAAAGCAATTAATACAGTAAGGAAGTGAGTTATTGGTATAAGATGCAATGAATGATCTACCTGTAGATAAACACGTAGGGAGTGCTGTAGTGCTGATGCTTTGGTTGGTGGCAGGGGCGTCAAATTGGGGTTTGGGCTGACGGAGGCTTTCAGGAAGGCGTGGTGTCGCAGGTGGTTGAGGTTATTGAGTTGGGGAGGAGCCTTGAACATATAGAGGAAGAGGACCTCGCCAGCTCTCTCAATCTCTTGTGGTGTAGAGGAGGGACATAACAAATACTTGTGGAGGGACATAACAAATACGTTTTTGAGTTTTCGTTTCGTGTCCGCCAAACTTCTTAACGAGCGAAACTTTACTTGTCTGATTTAGATGAACTTTTCAGTGTTTGTCAGGGTTAACCTGTAGGTGGCACCCTAAGAAATTCAACACCCCCGGATTGATATCAGTCTCTGTGCATGCGCAATCGTAAAACCTTGCAATAACCCAAATGTAAACTTCATCGGTTGCAATCCAATCTTTTGACATTTTATGTCTTTACTTTGGCACATGGACTCGAAAAGCGTTATGAAAAAGTGTTACAGTTGATTTCTGATGATTTACACGTACAACCAAGCCGTTTCTGGGGGAATGAGACTTCTTTAGTTTTAAACGGTCAGAAATTGTTCACCATTCGCTGGAAAAATCGATTAATCACGCATTTCTTTCGTACTTGTTCTTGGTCATTGGACATCATTCATGTCGTCATTTTATATTTATCAATGTTATTAATGGGTTTAATAAACAATGCCGCTTGTTTTGTTGTCTCTTGGGTACATAGGAAGACAAAAAAGTCTACCAAGTGGGTGTGGCACATAGCTTCCTCGTATCCATAACCCGATTGTATTGATGATCCGATGCATAGTAGTTAATCTCAAAACACCAATCTCTAAATACTACCCTCTTAGGGGACCATCTACACGTCAACCGACACAGTCTCTCAATATTGTTGGAAAGTTAGTTTAGAAGTTATGGCTGTAACAAAAATTGTTCCAAAGTAGGTAAGGCTTTGAGGGAGAAGTTTAGAGAACTCAGTTTTGTGATTTACAGAATATAACCAGAGAGTAAGACCAAGTGGAGAGAGATGATTCAACTTGAGATTGGTTAGCTAGGAATGACAGAATTGGGCCTATCATAACGAGGGCCAAGAGAGTGAGGCCTATCTCCACAGACTTCCCCCTCTATTCATCCTAGGGCGGATCTATGAATTCCAGCCCTTGGTTGAACTCTCTGGTTGGCTTTTTAATTCATAGAATACTTGAATGGTCCCCTACATACATGTAGATGGTCCCCTATGAAAATTGCACTGCATTGCCCTCCTCGGCCTGACTTTTCGATTAACTTAAAAAATTCCTGTTCTTTTTTTAAAATCTGTCTTTTCATTAATTCCAACTGTTCGATTAATCGTATTTTCAAGGTCCCTTCAGTTCGGTCCGCTCGAGAGTCGACTGTATGATGAATTTTGCGCTCAATGTTGAAATATTGTTCCGGTTCAGCGCTCGGAACGACATCGTTAGTTGATTTCATTGCCTCGTATATCATGTCCACTCCTCTTCTTACCGTGGTCGTTAAAGGAAGTCATCCTATCACTAATACCGTCTGTTCTGTAGACCATAAACCTTGAAGATAGTGCTAAATTAGGCTGTCGGCGACGTCTTGCAAAAGGTTACTTTAAATTAGAATTTATCAGTGTTTAAATCATTGGACATTTAAAAATAATTATTTTGGTCGACAGGGTAGTTGTCTAGATACTTCCGTGGGTTGTAGGTTGGTACATAAGTTGGTGGATTGGCTCAGTAGCTACTATAATATTTTGCTTCCTCACCATCCAAATGCTGTACATTCGAACGAATGGTCAACAAATTTGTGTCCCCAAACTAAGGCAAAAGTATTTCAGTGGTTCTTGAGCAACTTTGATTTAAATTCCTGGTCCGATTTGATCACATTTCGAGGGTTGATGTGGTTTAGCCTCGAGACGGTCACCTTTGAATTTCGTCTTCATAGGGTAAGCAACAATCTCAAACATAATTTCACTTAGACATCAACTTCTCACGATGTGATTGCTCGATTTTTATCAAATTTGGAAGGTATTTTTGGACTGGGAGACTAAAACGCACACAAATCATTCTGATTAGATCGGTTGAAATCGTGAACGATTTTTCCGTCGTGTAATGAGGAGTTTCACCGATTTCTGTTTGCATTTTTCCTGAATAGTTAATGGTGTGGGATAGATGAAAATCGGGCTGATTTCGGAAAATAAATCTCCTGTTACTTTTGGGAGACAATCAAAATTTTTAATTTCAAAACTAACCGGGAAAACAGACGTGCAGCGGGAACGCTCGCTGATTGGGCTGTTCGGATCGCCATCTCCTCCCAGTGTTGCCCATTGGGACGACGATTCGTGTTTTCTAAGAGAAAAGTTATCAAACAAAAACAGAGGAAACCTAATTTTCCCCATCTCGCTTTTTCTATTTTTTTCTTCAGTTTTTCGATTTCGAACTTTACTGTTTCATGAAATTTTGCATCTGGGGACTATGGATTTCTCGATCTCAGCGCTTCAAGCGGCCATAAATGAACTATTCCAGCATGACGTCATTTTCCCGGTTTTTTTTAAACATTCGTATTTTCTACACTGTTTAGTTTATTCGTAAATTAGGAAGTTCGGGCTGAAAGTTTGCCTTAGGGGGTTTTTAGAGAAGCTGAATCCGATTTTGGGGTCAAAAATAGGAAATTCCGACATGGTGAAATTCCTCATTGTTTGTTAACTTGGAAAAACAGCAACGTGATCGTGAAAATCAGTTTGTACTGAGGATTTTAACAATGAGGAATTTCACCGAATTCTGTTTGCATTTTTCCTGAATAGTTAATGGTGTGGGATAGATGAAAATCGGGCTGATTTCGGAAAATAAGTCTCCTGTTATTTTTGGGATACAATCAAAACTTTTGATTTCAAAACTAACCGGGAAAACGGACGAGAAGCGGGAACGCTCGCTGATTGGGCTGTTCGGATCGCCGTCTCCTCCCAGTGTTGCCCATTGGGACGACAAAATCGTGTTTTCTAAGAGAAAAGTTATCAAACAAAAACAGGGGAAACCTAATTTTCCCCATCTTGCTTTTTCTATTTTTTCTTCAGTTTTTCGATGTCGAACTTTACTGTTTCGTGAAATTTTGCAGCTGAGGACTATAGATTTCTCGATCTCAGTGCTTCAAGTGGCCGTAAATGAACTATTCCAGGATGTCGTCATTTTCCCGGTTTTTTTAAACACTCGTATTTTCTACACTGTTTTGTTTATTCGTAAATTAGGAAGTTCGGGCTGAAAGTTTGCCTTAGGAGGTTTTTCGAGGTGCTGAATCCGATTTTGGGGTCAAAAATAGGAAATTCCGACATGGTGATTCTTCATTCAACATTCATATCTATGTACACAAACTAATTCCACTAACGCCCATGTTATTCTGTGAGAGAAAGCTTTACTGCCCACCAAACTTGGTAGACTTCTTTCAATTTTGTTTTGTATAAACTAACCCAAATCTGTTGACATCAATTACAATGTTTCTTTCGTTTTTGTTCAGGTTCCAAGTCTCTTCCAGTCAACACCATTCCTGCTTAAAACTTTTCTTCGGATTTCAATTCCGAATAATCTTCCGCCCACCAGTACCTACCTCTAAGCTGAGCAGGATGATGGCCTCGACCAGCCAGATGCCCGCTTACTTCCGCCCATCCTTGGCGCAGTTGGAGGAAGCGCTCTCCCTGGAACCCAAGTACTTACCAGTCCTGCAGCTTCCATCGCATTCACCGGTGAGCAAACTGCACTAACGGCACTCATTTTAGTGGTGTGAAGCTATCAATAGTAAAACATGGTGATTTCCTACCAAATGTTTGTATCAAAGGTTGCAACACTTTGAATGATTTCTCTCTAACTGGTGGACGCCACCCTTTCATAGAGGACTTTCCCTTCATTTTGCTGTAAACCTGTGATAGATAACCTGTAGGTGGGGGATACCCTTCGTTGCCGGTACTACCTGCTAAGGAGGTCTCAGTCGGACGCCGTTCATTCCTCGTTCCTGGTTAATATCTCCCTAAATGGGGGGTGCGCCATGATTTTTTTTTAGATTTTTAATGGTAAGTAGACTACATCCTGTGAATTTTGGCACCAACCGCGACCTTCTATGATTTTTCAAAGTTTCGACCATTTATGACGTCACACGCCCATCTCGCCTGGGCGGGACCCCCTAGCCCACTGTGACGTCATAAACGGTCGAAACTTTAAAAATTCATAGGAAAAGATTTACACACGCTAGAAGGTCGCGGTTGGTACCAAAATTCTCAGAATGAGGTTTACTTTGGATTAAAAATAACAATAAACAGTTTTTCCTTCCCAGGCCGTACACCCTATTACAGGGGATCAAACTTTAAAAGTTGTATCTAAATTTGAAATTTTCAAGGATTTTCTAAATTTATTTTAAGATTTACACACGCTAGAAGGTCGCGGTTGGTACCAAAATTTTCAGAATGAGGTCTACTTTGGATTAAAAATAACAATAAACAGTTTTTCCTTCCCAGGCCGTACACCCTATTACAGGGGATCAAACTTTAAAAGTTGTATCTAAATTTGAAATTTTCAAGGATTTTCTAAATTTATTTTAAGATTTACACACGCTAGAAGGTCGCGGTTGGTACCAAAATTTTCAGAATGAGGTCTACTTTGGATTAAAAATAACAATAAACAGTTTTTCCTTCCCAGGCCGTACACCCTATTACAGGGGATCAAACTTTAAAAGTTGTATCTAAATTTGAAATTTTCAAGGATTTTCTAAATTTATTTTAAGATTTACACACGCTAGAAGGTCGCGGTTGGTACCAAAATTTTCAGAATGAGGTCTACTTTGGATTAAAAATAACAATAAACAGTTTTTCCTTCCCAGGCCGTACACCCTATTACAGGGGATCAAACTTTAAAAGTTGTATCTAAATTTGAAATTTTCAAGGATTTTCTAAATTTATTAGTGCAGCAGTCTAGGGAATTGAAAAACTAAAAGATTGCCGCTGAAATCATCTAAATTAAACAATAATTGCTAGAGAAAAGTGGAAAAAACCTAACTGAATAAACGAGGTTTCCCATTTTTCTCTGACAATTATCGTTCGATTTTGATGATTCCAGCGGCAATCTTTTGGATTTTCAATTCCCTAGACTGCTGCACTAATACATTTCGAAAATCCTTGAAAATTTCAGATTTAGATACAACTTTTAAAGTTTGATCCCCTGTAATTTAGGGAGATTCTAACCCGGAACGAGGAACGAACGGCGACCGACTGAGACCCCCTTAAGCTGGCTTCTCATGGGGAGGAACGAGCGTAGAAGAAGGAAAGGCGGATCAACGGAAATATCAGTTTCGTGGGATACTTAGGGCAGTCTGGTATTTTATCATAGTAGTGTTTTATGATCAACGAATGGTTGACGTTTGAATCGTTCTTCCCTGCAGGATGGACAGGAAGTGACTGTTGGGGTGAGGGACGGAACTGCCCACGTCCTCCGATGCCTCAAAGTCTGGTACGATCTTCCTTCTGATGTCCTTTGCGTCGCCGCCAATGTGATGGACAGATTCTTGACGAAAATGAAGGTAAACTCAAATTAACATCTATTATGTATGATTATTCTTCCTTGTCTCGTAATATTATTAACTATCCTGGTTGTGTGTCGTATCACAATGTAATGATTTTCTTCGTGCATTTTGTAAATGCTTATCATTCTCATAATTTTTTGTGTGTAATAACTCCTATATACCTTTTCTCAATAACATTTAAAGAATCGGGAAATTCCCTTTCCCCCTCTTTTCTAGACAAGGGGAAGAGCATCCCTTATAAGCCATCAGCCCTCAGCCAGAGGCACCATTCGATTCTTACTCCCTTACAGTTCCACCTGGCTATTGGTTCCCTTTCTTAAAACGCAAATCGAATCTCATCATTTTTACTCCACCCTCTGGGCAAATAAGCCAGATTCGTCTAGACCAGTTGTCCGCAATGGTGCAAGTAGAAGGCATGCCTCTTCAAACCGAATTTATTGATTTGAGAAACGACCGAACTCTACAACTCAAGTTCAAGCAATTGACATCCTTCTCCAGTTCTCATCTTCGTGGATGTGCGAACATGGATTTTCGACACTTGCGACCATGAAAACGATAAAACGGCAAAGAATGTTGGAAAGCACATTAGAGGACGACATGAGGGTTTGCCTTTCCCAACTGCCTCCTAGAATCCCAGAAATTTTCCGAAAACATCAGGGACAAATTTCACATTGATTTGAGTTACCTACCACTATACAAAAGAATCAACATTTTACTTACCTACCTATTAATTGTCAATTAAAGTTTTTGTGCTCTTTACTTAAAACTTGTTTCTATCCCGAAATTATTACACTGCAAAATTTTATGTTTGTATGGTGGGGTGCCACAGGGCGAGGCCGTCACGAAAAGGGGTGCCGTGACTCAAAGAAGGTTGCGGACCACTGGTCTAGACGAAAAGGCCAATTTTATTCAAAATTCTAATTTCCCCAAAAATCGGCCCTAGTAGTTAAGAAATACTAGGAACCCGTAAAAAGAACTCGTTACACACTGCTGACTCACTGAGACTTGTTACAATATAGGTTGAATTTCAGATTGAAATTCACCTAATTGTTCATAAGTTAGTCAGAGGAGGGTGACGACTCTACCCCTTCAAACCAGTGATTAGATTAATCAGCCGGCCTGAAGAGGATATCGATTCATATCTCTATGAATCAAATATCCCCCTAGGCGTAGCTCCAACAAATCGGGAACAAACCAAATCGGTTTGCCCCTTCTGTAAAAGTAGGATCGTCACACTCCCCTCCCTAAAACATACTTCTGGGTTTCAAACAGAAGTATGTTTGAAAACAAGTCAAAGGGACTGAAAATAGCATGAAGCCCAGGAAAGGACGTCTGGAAGCTTCAAGGGAATTCCTCCATCGTAATGGTACTATTCAAAAAGAAGAAGAAGAAGAAGAATGCCACGAATGGGCCATTTATACATAAAAGAATAAATCAATGGAACTGAGGAGAAAGCAAACTAAATAAAGAATACGAACGACGAAACATTCAAGTGTAATGATTGAAAAGGCAAATGCAGAAAAGGCTTATATAAAAGAAAAACGTAATTGAAATGAATAAAATGCCAGATTGGCAAAGCCTAACAAGGGAATGAGATTAATTGCCGGATTGGCGAAGTTTAATGAATGATTTTAATTGCCGGATTGGCGAAGTATAATAAGGGAATGAATTTAATATAGAGATTCCTTCTGGATATCTCTTTGGGTAATTCCTTCTGGAATACCCAAGAAAAAGTGGAGGGGAAATGATGAAATAAATTCAGTGCATTTCCACTGAACCACGCTCTGCTACCATGTAACAATGTAGGTTGAATTTCAGATTGAAATTCACCTAATTGTTCATAAGTTAGTCAGAGGAGGGTGACGACTCTACCCCTTCAAACCATTGATTAGATTAATCAGCCGGCCTGAAGAGGATATCGATTCTTATCTCTATGAATCAAATATCCCCCTAGGCGTAGCTCCAACAAATCGGGAACAAACCAAATTGGTTTGCCCCTTCCGTAAAAGTAGGATTGTCACACTCCCCTCCCTAAAACATACTTCTGGGTTTCAAACAGAAGTATGTTTGAAAACAAGTCAAAGGGACTGAAAATAGCATGAAGCCCAGGAAAGGACGTCTGGAAGCTTCTAGGGAATTCCTCCATCGTAATGGTACTATTCAAAAAGAAGAAGAAGAAGAAGAATGCCACGAATGGGTCATTTATGCCACGAATGGGCCATTTATACATAAAAGAATAAATCAATGGAACTGAGGAGAAAGCAAACTAAATAAAGAATACAAACGACGAAACATTCAAGTGTAATGATTGAAAAGGCAAATGCAGAAAAGGCTTATATAAAAGAAAAACGTAATTGAACTGAATAAAATGCCAGATTGGCAAAGCCTAACAAGGGAATGAGTTTAATTGCTGGATTGTCGAAGTATAATAAGGGAATGAATTTAATATAGAGATTCCTTCTGGATATCTCTTTGGGTAATTCCTTCTGGAATACCCAAGAAAAAATGGAGGGGAAATGATGAAATAAATTCAGTGCATTTCCACCAAACCACGCTCTGCTACCATGTAACAATATAGGTTGAATTTCAGATTGAAATTCACCAAATTGTTCATAAGTTAGTCAGAGGAGGGTGACGACTCTATCCCTTCAAACCAGTGATTAGATTAATCAGCCGGCCTGAAGAGGATATCGATTCATATCTCTATGAATCAAATATCCCCCTAGGCGTAGCTCCAACAAATCGGGAACAAACCAAATCGGTTTGCTCCTTCTGTAAAAGTAGGATCGTCACAGACTGAGGGAAACCCATTGCTCATCGCAACGTTCATTGATCGAGTTATCTAATTATTCTTCACACTGATCGGTTTACCTGCAGTTCTCTACTTGGACTGGGGTTGAAGTGTGATTTCAATGCAATGATTCACACAAATTGGGTTACTGGGTGGGAACTGACTGCGTTATTACACCATCAATTTAATCAATTTTTTCAGGTAGTTAATTATCCAAAGTTCAAGTGTCTTCCTTCCAAAAAGAAAGATGAAATTCTTCCTGCGTTTCACATGAAACACTCAGCTAATATTATTCCACGTTTTCCCCCCAGTTTAAATATTCGTCACGATTATACTCGCACGAGAATGTGCAATTGAGAATTGTTTCGTGGAGTGTTATTACGAAAGGGTGACATCGTCGCCCGTTTGGTCAGTGTCGAATTCGGTGTTACCCCAGGCACTCGTATTAATTAGCTTTATCAGTTAATTATTTTGACTGCACCATCCAGAATAGTTCAGGTTTTCCTTGTGAAGGATCTCCAGTCATTGAGAACACAATCAAGTGTTCTCTCACTATCTGACAGTAGTTTTTAATTATTTTTCAATGAAATTGCGTCTCGCATATTGCGGTGTTTTCATCTTCTTGTAGATAGATAGATATTTATTTCCATACTGTACGTAGTATAGGTTGAACAAAGTTTTTAGGCGGCATACAACATTCGTAAAATTGATTATAAACTATCTGATATTAACATGTAGGCGAGGTATCAACAACAGTTATAATTAGGCAAAAAAGGAAACAACAAGAAAGCATCGAACTCTGTGAAAATCAACGTGGAACCGGAACTTATGTGATTGGAAATCCCAGGAACGAGGTGTGTGTGGAGCGCTACTGCCCCGGTCCCACCCACCATGACGGCTCCCGGAGCCACCAATCCATTACTAGAGAAGTAGCCCTACGAACTGCACTGTCTACCGTAGAGGCTGACCACACATTTTAATAAAAGCGCCAAGAACGCAACACAATAATCACATACACACAGACATTCCTGACATCACAGTCAAACACAAACACAGCCAGACGAAAATCACTGATTGATAGTAACCACAAAATTAAAAACGCTGCAAATTATTACACAATGGTTTATTATTTTTCTATATAGATCACTCTGCAAAGCCACCAACCATCCAACATGAAGAAAAACATCGATCACATTTCGGTCAGCTTTAATTTGTACGGAGATTAGGCCTCTTTTGCGATTCACACTCGTGTTTCTGATTTATCGTACGTAAAACCCTTAAATTCTCGTAGGGAGCGAATGGTTTGTCCTACAGGGCTCTGCGTGGTCTCAAAAAATTTCAAAAATTCTATAGAATCTTAAATTGAAGGAAAAACAATACCTTTATATCGAAATTTTTTGAGTTAGGGCGTTTTCAAAATTTCAAAATTCATTTTGGAATCCTTAGAAGTGACCTACATCAACCAAAATCTTCGGGGCACAACTAGACCCCAAATGGAGCCTACATACCAAATTTCATCAAAATCGGTCAATGCTAAGTGGGGAAAGTTCCGCGTACGGCGGACGGACGGCCAAATTTTCATTCGATTTTGGTTTATTGTTTTCAATAATGAACCTTTGGAATCGACCAAGAAAAAAAAAAATTTAACACCCCCTCAGAATTTGATGGTTTACGTTTCAAGGTACGTAGAATCCAAAAATCGAATAAAAATTTGGCCGTCCGTCCGCCGTACGCGGCACTTTCCCCAATTAGCATTGACCGATTTTGATGAAATTTGGTATGTAGGCTCCATTTGGGGTCTAGTTGTGCCCCGAAGATTTTGGTTGATGTAGATCACTTCTAAGGGTTCCAAAATAAATTTTGAAAACGCCCTAACTCAAAAAATTTTGATATGAAGGTATTTTTTCCCTTCAATTAAAATTCTATAGAATTTTTTGAGACCACCCGGAGCTCTGTAGGACAAACCGTTCGCTCACTACGAGAATTTAAAGTTTGGACGTACGATAAATCAGAAACACGAGTGTGAATCGCAAAAGAGGCCTAATCTCCGTTCAACTTAAAGCTGACCGAAATGCGATCGATGTTTTCCTTCATGTTGGATGGTTGGTGGCTCTGCAGACGAGTGATCTATATAAAAATAATAAACCGTTGTGTAATAATTTGCAGCGTTTTTGGATTCTACGTACCTTGAAACGTAAACCATCAAATTTTGAGGGGGTGTTGAAAATTTTTTTTCTTCGTCGATTCCAAAGGTTCATTATTGAAAATAATAAACCAATAATAAACATTTTAGCAAGCGAGAATACTGGGTGCTCTGCTGGATAAACATGAAAAACGATAATAGTACTAATAATATTTATTGGCACCATGCCCACATACCAACAACAATATGCTATAGTATAAATTACTTAATCATAATAAACTTAATCATAAACGTAATAAATTACTTAATCATTCTAAATAATGTCAATAACATAAGTCAGGAAGGATCTCATGGGCAGCCAGTCAAATTTTCAAAATTAAAATATAAAAATTCCTCAACAGACTAAAATGCTTCTCTTTTCAGAATATTTGTGATTACAAAAATAAATTTAGTTTGGAACATTTCTTGCAATATATTATGCATTTTATTATATAACTAGCTGAAAAACCTGCTAAAAGCAGGCAAAAAATGGTAGATATGTAAAAAAAAAATTTGATGGCGGCCTGGAATCGAACCCGGGACCCCCACGTTCGTGCGACATACGTACCTACGTACGGTTGGCGTTTTATGTATATAGATTTGTGCAGGTTTGTGCATTCTTTCATCTTCGTAACCGATTTTGGCTTACCACGTATTTCCACTGCCCCTTGTGAAATGGTCGTGAAATGTATTAGTTTTTCGCCTCGTTTTCTTGTTTTTGTGTGCATAGGTACTTTAAACATTCTCTCATATAAATACAGGGGAGAGTTAATATTCCCAGAGCGATAAAGGAGGTTACATGTACCTACTACCGACTGACGCAAATATTATCAGGCCATGGTCGCTGCAGGCATTACCTCCACCGTTTCAAAATAATAAGTTCGCCAGCGTGTTCTTGTGATGTCTCGACACCTCAGACCTTCCATCATCTACTTCTTGACTGCCCCCTTTTAGAGCGGCATCGCGTCCCCTTCATCAGGGATGTGGTTGTCAGGGGTGGAGTGTGGCCTCCGTCGGATCCCGATCTCATCGATCTGTACATCAGGCCCCTGCGGAAGTTTTTGGTTCATTTGGATGGATTGGAAATCCCTAATGTGCTATATTTTATTTCGTAATTTCTGTTTCTTTCCTTATTTTGTTATCTTTATTTTCCTCATTATATTTAAAAAAATTGTGTGATTAGTTTTTAATTAAGGAACAAATCGAGGGCGTCAGAGCAACACCCCACAACGTCATTTTGACAACTTTTCAGGAGAGCCAAAAAACCACTTCCCAATGATTTGCTGCTCTCAATTTCACGCAATATTACTATACTTGAGCTCTTTAGATTCAGAATACCTTTCTCTATGGACTTACGAGAGAATATCAAGAAAAAACCCTGTTTTTCTAAAAAATGAGACGTTATGGGGTATTGACCGTCAGAGCTGTGACAATACGGGGTGTTGCTCAATTGAAATTTTGCAGAATTTAATTTACTGAAATATATCAGAATGTCCGTAAGGACTGTTCTTGCTGCAAAAATATTAAATTCTTTTATTTTTTTAGTTACAATGATTACCAAGGAATGAGCAGGGACAGTTTTAAGGGTATTCAGGCATTCCCAGACCAGCTTCGAGGTTATAGTGTATGAAGCAATGGCCTTCAGGGCAGCCTGACTGTCTGACAAAATGTACACTTTGGCTCTGTTGACATGCTTGTTCAGCATTTCTTCAGCGCACAGTTGAATTGCATGGACCTCTGCCTGAAAGATTGTGGCATTCGTCCCGAGAGACTTTATAAGGCTGGCCGATGGGCCTTTTATGCCTATGCCAGATCTTCCACACATGACTGATCCATCTGTATACCACACAAGAGAGCCCGGTGCAAGGTTGGGCACCCCCTTTTTCCAGTGGTCTCTATCACTAATGACCACCTTGAAAGGTATTTCAAAGTTTTGTTTTTCTCTCATAAGATCAGAGACTGTCAGAGCCATTCCACCTTCATATTTCTCAAGAATTTTGTGGTGGTTGACTCTGGATCACAGTCTTATGTATCCCAGCCGTAGCAGCCTTGCAGCCCCTAGGAAGGCAACTGAAATATTTGAGAATGTCCGTAAGGACTGTAACAGTCTTCGCTGTTAGAACAGTTCTTGCTGCAGAAATATTAAATTCTTCTATTTTTTTAGTTACAGTGATTACCAAGGAGTACTTAGGATAACATTTAAAAGAAGACACATTTTCCACGCAAATAAACGAAAATCTTTATTTTAGTTAACCAACACGTTGGAGGGGTGATCCCTCTTTTTCCTTTTGATTCGTTCTTCCATAGAAAAAGATCTATTGATAAACAATATAGTTAAATTTAACAGGAACAACTAACAGTTAGATTTAACAACAACTCTTGAACAGTCTTCAACAATTCATCTTCCGATAGGTACCATCTCGTCCAAACCACTGCACTCATCCTAATTCTCTTCATCTTCCGAACTAGGGAAGTATTCACTTGATGAGTCAACTATATCCATCTCGTTCTTTTCTGAGAAAGCAGAGAAGATTCCATAGTTGTTAGTCTGAGCCTCCCACTAAAATGATAAAATAATGTAACATGCTTCTGCCATTTACTTTCAACTTCATTAGTATAGGTAAGTAACCAGCCAATTATTTCAGCCATCAAGTTCCTTGGCTAAGCTAAGAAAAGGTCTGCCAAATGGGTGTGGCTCATAGCTTCCTTCTATCCATTACACAATTTATAGATTTAAGAAAGATTTTATAGTAAGATATGGATGAATGTATAGGTTGAACAACAATTTGTTGTGGTTGATTCCAAGGGTTCATTTTTGAACATAATTAACCAAAACTTGTTTTGGAAACGACAATTTGGTTAAATAATTATTGTTGGTGCGTTCTTATGGGTAGAGGGTAGGTATCTACCCACCAAGTTTTGGTTCAGAAACACAGGAATAACTCATTAAGTCTGATGAATATTCAAAACCAAGCAGGCAGTTATTCCTGAATGCAAAATAAGCATGCAATAATTTTCAATAAAAACCAAGGTCTCTCTCTGTCACTAAGTCTCTCTGTGTCGAGTTTTTCAGTAACCTTATCTCTAAAACAATTCCCCAAAACGTCATAAGCTAGTTGTGTCAACTCCCCACTTTGTCATAGGGCTATATTTTATCAAGAAATCATCGCAAAAATGGACCGAATTTAATTACCAAGTTGATTATTATTGAAAGAAACTATCCAAGTTCTCTTGGAAACAACAAGAAAGCAATAAGTCATGCGAAAAATGAAGAAAACTTACCTTAACTATCAGCCGTGTGACGCGGTTGTCAATCCTCACGAAAACATCTGACTGAACTGACGTTGTGGGGTATTACTGACGTCTTGACGTTATGGGGTATTCACTTGGGAGCGATTTACGCGTTACCTACCGATTTTTAAATTAAACTACTTAGTGCAATCGGTAGCCACGTCCAATGGTGTATCTAACTCATTTTCGCAAAAATTGACGATGTGGGGTGTTGCTCTGACGCCCTCGAAATAACATGTAGTACAGTAAAAGTGGAGCATGTTGTAAATTTCATTTAAATAAAAAAATAAAAAAACATGTACCTACTTTCTTTTCTGTTATGATTCAAATTTTCCATTTACTGTTGCTATCCACATAATTTTGATGGATTTGATACAACCCTTCATTTCCCCATCCTTCTTTACACCCTTCAAGTTTTCTTTACCTGTGACTGGGCTTTCTAGCGCCTTCTGTTCTTGTTTGTTACTGTTAGCTGTAGAAGAAGGGGAAATGATAACACCTTGTCTTCCCACAGCTAAAACCAAAAAGGTTTATTAGAACAAAAGAAAACAAAGTTTATCCTACCTACCTACTGAGCTCTGGATAATATTAAAAGGTAATACAATTACCACAAACAGTGGTTCTGATCCTCCCTCAAATTGTCCTTGTAGTTAGCAGCAGTGATGATGTTGGTAGGTAGGTGAGCTGATCCACTGGGTAGGTAGAAATTCTGGCCTTATTTGAAGTGCACTTCTTATTACTCAAATAGAGGAAATTCAAAGAGATGATCACCTCTTTCTCAAACAGAGAACAACTTCAAAGCTGAGCTGCAGCACTTATTTTCTTTCAAACAGAATAATTATAAAATTGTAGAAGGCAGGAGATAGTGATCAAAGGAAGGTTGGCATGTAACTGAACTGTAGGCTGAAGTGAAGTGAAGGTCCTGCAGGTTGGCTCTTGCAAGCAGATAAGAGGCCAGGCTGGTGGTCCTGAGATAAAGTTAATCCCCAGGGGAGATAATTGACCTCTTGAGGGCACAACACTACACAACACTCTTTCTTGATTCACAGGTAAGTACCTACCTACATTTTATTAATAACATTAACAATTTAATTAGTTATTAGCATTTTAGTTATAAATTTTAGTTTTACATAGATTAGTTAGTTATAAGTTAGAATTAAGTTCTAGTTTTCAAGTTAATTTAAGTAGGTATTTGTATTAAGAATTATTATTAAGTAGACATACATTTAGTTTTAAAGTTTTGGCTTTAAGTGGCCAAAACATTCCGCCTACCAAATTTTGCCTCAAAATTTTCAGGATTCTACGTATGGTTCAACTTTCAGAGGGAGCAGTGGTACCAGTTTGACTACGGGTCGGGTAAGTATAGTAGACGGTGTGCGCAGAGTGACGACTCGTACAGTGTTGTCTTTGCCTGGATGCGTATCAATGACTCTGGCGAGCAACCAGTCTAGTGGCTGTGTTGACGGATCCTTCAGCAGCACTAGGTCGTTGACCTGGATGTTGTATGCTGGTTTCGTCCACTTCGTACGCTGCTGCAGGGTGCTCAGGTATTCCTGTCTCCAACGCTTCCATGTATACTGCGACATACGCTGAACCAACTGCCATCTTGAGAGGAGTGACTCCCTGGTATCCAAGAGAGTAGCCTCCGGTGGTCGAAGAAGATGGTCGCCTATCAGGAAGTGGCCTGGTGACAGGAAATCCACCTCATCTGGGCTTGAGGAAAGTGGGCAAAGAGGACGGGAATTGAGAATGGCCTCAACCTGTGTGAACAGTGTGGTAAGTTCTTCATATGTCAGTGGGGTATCTCCAATGGTTTTGCTGACAACACTCTTGGCAGATTTCACTCCCGCCTCCCATAATCCTCCAAAATGAGGCGCACCTGGTGGGTTGAAGTTCCATGTCACTCCTTTGGCTGTGCTCAGTTGAGTGATGGCTTGCTTGGTGGTGTCCTCATTGAACCAGTTGGCGAGTTCTTTCAATTTGTTGGAGGCTCCAACGAAGTTTGTGCCGCAGTCACTATATACTTGCTCAGGCAGGCCTCGCCTGGAGACAAAGCGACTGAACGAAGCCAGGAAAGCGTCCGTCGAGAGGCTGGTAACAGCTTCCAGGTGGACCGCTTTCGTCACCATGCAGACATAAAGACACATGTAAACTTTAGACAGAGTGGACTTCCGTTGGAGAGAGTATCGCATGTGGTATGGACCAGCAAAGTCCACACCAACATGTAGAAAAGCTCTTCCTCCCTCAAGCCGATACTTGGGTAAATCACCCATCTGAGGAGTGAGCTTGAGTGTCTCAGCTTTCGCCTTATAGCACTTGATGCACAGAAAATTTCGGTGACGGACCACTTTACGGAGAGAGGGTACCCAGAATCGCAACTGGATCAGTGCCTGGAGGAGCCCTGGTCCTGGATGCAGGTGGATACGCTGGTAATGGTCCACCAGCAGGTTTGTGTAATGGCACCTAGGTAGCAGAATTGGATGTTTTTGAGCGTAAGGTATGTTTGCATTGGTAATCCTTCCGCCTACCCTGACAACTCCATGTGAGTCTATGAAAGGCTTCAGACTGGCGAAGCGAGATTCAAGCATCTTCTCAAGCTGGTTTGCAGTGCCGTCACACAATATCTGAAATTGCAGAAATCGAATCAGGCATGTCTCTGTTTCACGAAACTCATTAGCTAACACAGGAAAGAACTTGAATGGCTTCTTCTCCTTCCGACAAGCGATCCATCTCTTGAGATGCGAAAAGAATCTCATCATTTTCAAGAATGATGAAAAGGTGGAAATCCATCTTAGGAGTGGCGGTTCCACAGCTGTTGCTGACAATGATTGAACTTGCATTTCAGTGGTAGGTCTCATTTCAGGTATCTCCATCAGTTCCTCACAAGGTCTGCTGTTTGGCCAGTCCTCAATGGGACTCAAGAGCCAAGGTGGCCCAGTCCACCATAAAGAGCAATCTACCAGTTCGCATGGATCCATTCCTCGGGAATTACAGTCACTGGGATTTTCATGCGTTCGAACATGTCTCCACCAAGCAGCTGGAGCTACCTCGACGATCTTGGAAACCCTGTTTGCCACAAAGGTCTTGAGTGTGTAGCTGGGTTTGGATAACCAAGCCAGGACTATCGTGGAGTCTGTGAACAAAATGGGCTCAGGCAGATGACCCGGTAGAGATGAAGTGAACGCTGAAATAGATGACAGAGTTCTGGTCATGAGGTAGGCACCACACAATTCAAGCCTTGGTATGGACAAGGTCTTGACTGGTGCAAGCTTGGTTTTAGCAGCAATTAAATGAACGCTGACTGAAGAAGTGGTAGCCACCCTGAGATACAGTGATACACTGTATGCCTTCTCAGAGGCGTCACAAAATCCAACTATCTGAAGCTGAAAACTGGATGTGCTGAGTACAAACCGTGGGATTTTGACGGCTGACAATGAGGGCAATTGGTCCACAAACAGTTTCCATTTGTCCTGAATTGAAATGGGAATGGTCTGATCCCAATCAACTCCAGCCTTCCACAGATCCTGGATGAGACTCTTGGCGCTCACAACCACAGGAGAAATGAAACCCAAGGGGTCATAGATCTTGGCCACTGTCGATAGGATTGATCTCTTGGTAAAGACAAGTTTTGGAACCTGTATATGGTATGAGAAGCAATCCTGTACAGGGTCCCACTGCAGTCCAAGAATCTTGATGCTGAGATCCTCTTTTGAAGACAGATCAATGGGTTGATCACTGGCCAAGGTGACAGAGTCCAACAGTTTTTGTTGGTTGCTGGACCACTTGCTCAAGGAGAATGCTCCTTTGCTTAGAAGGCCTGTAAGTTGTCGCTGGAGTTCCAAAGCTTCTTCCAATGAGGCCGCTCCAGTGGCTATGTCGTCAATATACATGTCCTGGAGTATGGCTTCAGCGGCAAGAGGGAAGTTATGACCCTCATCCTTGCAAAGCTGTTCCATCACACTGATAGCAAGGAATGGGGCTGGAGAAAGTCCGTAGGTCAGGGTCTCCAATTCATATATGGAGATGGCATTAGTGGGACTGGAGCGCCAGAGAATGTGTTGGAAGGCTCGGTCTCGCGGATCCAGCAGTATGAACCGATACATCTTCACGACGTCAGCGACAAACACAACTGGATGCTTTCTAAAGTTCATAATTATGTGGCTTATATCTCGCTGCAACTTTGGACCCACCATCAATTGGTCATTCAAGGATCCAAGAGAAGTCTTGGCTGAACAATCAAAGACAACTCTTAGTTTGATTTTTCCTCTGTCCTCCTTGGTGACTGAATGGTGAGGAATCACATACTTCGATGGAGATGTAGTTGGTGCCATGTGTCCCATGTCCATGTACTCCTGCATAAATTGGACGTATTGGTTCTGGAGAGAAGGATTCCTTCTGAGCTTTTCTTCCAGATTGTAGAATCGCTTCCTAGCTGTGGACATGGACTCCCCCAATTCGATTTGTTCATCTTTGAATGGGAGGCGAACCACATACTGGCCACTCTCTGTCCGGTGATGGTTGTCCTGAAAGTGCTTGACGCAGAGCTTTTCCTCCTCTGTACATTGGCTTTGGTCGCCACTGGGCTCTTCAACCTCCCAGAACTGGTGGAGTTCATCTTGCAATGAAGGCGAGTTAGGCAAGGCAAGCAAAGCAGTAGCTCTTTGGGACGACAATGGCTCTGGAAGTCTTCCACAAACAATGTAGCCAAAAATGGAAGCTATCAGCTTTGGCCATCCAGCCTGAACAGAGAGAATACCCTCTTGGCAAATGTCAGGGTATAAATCACACCCTAACAAGAAATCGATGGGGCCTGACTCCCAAAACTTGGGATCAGCCAACGAATAATTGGAATAATTTTTCCAAATGCCATCAGGCAGAGTGAAGTTAGGCAGGTCACAAACAATCTCTTTGAGGACCACAGCATTTGTGGATATGTTTGGGGACTTCCTATTAGATGGTCGAAGAGTACATTGCACCTTTCCCTTGGCACCTTCAAACACAGAACGGCCAATGGCACCAATAGATCTGTGAACTGGGAGGACACTTAGACCAAGTTTCTTCATGAATCGTTGCGTGATGAAGGAAAACTGGCTCCCACTGTCGATGACCAATCGTATAGGATGGAAGCGCCCTCTGCTATCTTGAACCTCTCCTATGGCAGTCCCTAGAAGTACTTCACTGATATCGCTGGAAACAGTGTTCAAGGCTGTACCTCTGGCCACTGGCTGCGAAGAAGTTGAAGCAAACACTTCCTGGTTGCCAACCTCTGGTTTGGGTGCACCCAGATGTAGGAGAGTGTGGTGCCGCTCTGAGCATAAACGACAATGCCACTTGGATGGACAAGTTTTGCTCTGATGACCACTTGTCAAACAGTTGCGGCAGCCCTTCCACTTCTTTAACCAATCAAAGCGCTGCTGGGCTGAACCTTGATTAAACTTAGCACATCGCAGGAGAGGATGTGACTCGGAGCATACTTCACATTTTTCATAGCTCTTGGGTTGAGCTGGAGCACCCTTTGTTGGCAAAGGCGCCCTGCTCACCGAGAGAGAAGTCCTCTGAGATGGTGATTTGGCTAAGTTACTTCCAGAATGTGAGGATCCTGAAGCATTACTGGAGTTAGCTAGCTGCAACGCCAGAACACGATCCCTGATAAACTTGGTAAGCATATCAAAGGTTGGAAATGGAATCTCCTTGTGCTGAATCTCCAATAGTTCACGAGTGTGGGAATCTAGAGCTCTAGTTGCGAGGTAGTAAAGTATAAATTCCGACTCCCTCTCGATCTGCAGAAGTTTGAAGGCAGAGACGCTTTCAGAGACCTTGGACAAGAATGACTTCAACGATTCTACGTTGGCCTTGTTGGTCATACGTGGGAAATTAAGAACCTCATTCAGATATGTAGTTGCCAGAAGTCTATTGTTATCATAAGCAGCACATAAAGCATCCCAGGCTAGTTTGTAGTTGTCAGCAGTGAGTGGAAGATTATTGATGACTGAAAGAGCAGTACCACTCAAAGATGTCACCAGGTAGTGGAATTTCTTTATGTCTGTCAAGGTTTCATCAGCATGAATGAGCGAGATGTAAACATCCTTGAACTTCGGCCAAGCTAACAAGGTACCGTCAAAGGAAGGCAAATTTATCTTTGGTGAGTGGCTGGACGGTTTATTCATAACGGTCTCATTCAAATGACCACTAATTCTTCCTCCAGTAGCCTCCAGTATAGCAGCACATGATGCTGCATTTGCAGAAGCAGCAGCAGCGGCCTTTTCTCTTTGTTCTAAGGTGAAACAGTTTTGATTGCACTCATCAAAATACCTCTCTGTTGTTTGCATTAGGTGTTGATCATGTGCAGTTGGAAATTTAGAAGCCTGACTGGGTTCCTGTTTTTCACACAAGTCAGTCAATTCATGATAAAAGGCCTCATATGATTCAAATGTCTTGCTAAGCATTCGAAATTGACCCATGAACACTGGTACATATTGACTATCAGTCAAAGCCAGCCTACCATTATCCTTGCAAGAAGCAATGCGTGTACCCAAAGCGGAAATTTTTCGCTTGAGGGAAGAAAAACTTAGTTCAAAACTGGTAGTCATGACTAGAGAAAAGAATCAAGGCAATATGAGGCAAAAAAACCCAAATATAAGAAAACAGGTAGGTACCTATGTGATCCTGAAAATATGAAAAATATCCAAATATTATAGGAATATAGATCTCTGCAAACAATTAACTCAGGTACTGGATGAAAGAAAGCAACAAATGAGTAACAAGAATAGAACAACTACTAAAGTAATCAGGTGACTAGAATTTAGGTAGGTACCTATGTACACAAATGGCACAACTTAATAATATGACTAGATGAATGGACTGTATTAATATTATTAGGACTGAATGTAAAAGGCTAATAGGTAGTGTGCTAGGCACAAAACAAATCCAAAAAAGATCATATACCTATTTAGACAATTTACAAAATCAAAAAAAAATTTGATTTTCAAAGCAAGATTGTGGCAAGAAGGACCAAATGTTAGCTGTAGAAGAAGGGGAAATGATAACACCTTGTCTTCCCACAGCTAAAACCAAAAAGGTTTATTAGAACAAAAGAAAACAAAGTTTATCCTACCTACCTACTGAGCTCTGGATAATATTAAAAGGTAATACAATTACCACAAACAGTGGTTCTGATCCTCCCTCAAATTGTCCTTGTAGTTAGCAGCAGTGATGATGTTGGTAGGTAGGTGAGCTGATCCACTGGGTAGGTAGAAATTCTGGCCTTATTTGAAGTGCACTTCTTATTACTCAAACAGAGGAAATTCAAAGAGATGATCACCTCTTTCTCAAACAGAGAACAACTTCAAAGCTGAGCTGCAGCACTTATTTTCTTTCAAACAGAATAATTATAAAATTGTAGAAGGCAGGAGATAGTGATCAAAGGAAGGTTGGCATGTAACTGAACTGTAGGCTGAAGTGAAGTGAAGGTCCTGCAGGTTGGCTCTTGCAAGCAGATAAGAGGCCAGGCTGGTGGTCCTGAGATAAAGTTAATCCCCAGGGGAGATAATTGACCTCTTGAGGGCACAACACTACACAACACTCTTTCTTGATTCACAGGTAAGTACCTACCTACATTTTATTAATAACATTAACAATTTAATTAGTTATTAGCATTTTAGTTATAAATTTTAGTTTTACATAGATTAGTTAGTTATAAGTTAGAATTAAGTTCTAGTTTTCAAGTTAATTTAAGTAGGTATTTGTATTAAGAATTATTATTAAGTAGACATACATTTAGTTTTAAAGTTTTGGCTTTAAGTGGCCAAAACAGTTACTGATGATGAACTAATAGTCTGAATCGATTTCGCTCTGTTTGAATTGACAACGTTCTAATTCACTCCGTTTTTTCATGTTATCTGTGTTTAGGTCAAGTCTCGACACATGGCGTGCATTTCCGTAGCTGCCTTTCAAATAGCCTGTCGCTATTCACCCATCGGAAACAAGCCCGACTCGAACGAAATCCTGGCCCTGTCGCAGAGCAATTGCACCGCCGGCGACCTGAGTCGGATGGAAGGCGTCATTTCATCCAAGCTCGGCATCTCCTACGACAGCGCTCCCGTCACCGTCGCGGTCTTCCTTCGTATTTTCCACGACCTTCTCTTGTCGATCGACGGCCCTGACCAGTTATACTCCAGGTAATTTTTTTTTTTTTTTTTATATTGCATTTATTGAGACAATAATTATTTACAAAATATTATAGCGTAATATTCAAAATGCTTCAGTTCCCAATAAGTAAATACTTGTGCCGGGAACTGGAGCTGCACCGAACCAGTTTAACAACATCATCACGTTTAGATTTTTCTGTCCTCGCCTAAACTTACGGTTTAGTCTATACAATTGTTACAAATCTTACTTAATTTAATTACTTCAACTTAATTTTTAACATGTTCCAATTTTTTATTTTAAATTTTAAAATGATGCACAAAGTTCACACTTAAGACATATATCGACCGTTATCCCAAACTACAACACTGCCCAATCATTTATCTCTACTTCTCTTTCTAAAGTACTCTTTTATTTTTTGTTTAAATTTTGCAAGTGGAAGACCAGCAGTAACAAATCCAGGCAGTTTGTTGAAAAGCCCCACTCCGTTACAGAGATAGAGTCTCTGCGCAGCTGCAGTTTTAACTTTTAATGCCCTCAGGGTGATCTTATCTGCGCTCCTCGTGCCCAACTCTACCCTCTCAATCTTACCCTCTAAATACTTTTTATAAGTATAGACCAATGTAGTCTTCTCTGTCATTGATCTCTGTAATTGATATTGTTGTGATTCGGGGTAATTAGCAAATACCTAGAGACAATAATATTGCTAGTTTATTTGTTGTCAATAATAAAAGATCACTTCTTGGTTTGACTTTGTCAAGTTAACACTGTATTTTGATTTCGCTAATTTATTTATCTAATCTCAACTCTAGTTCACTTTACTGGTGACAGCGGTGAACCAAACACCTAAACGCAGACGGGTTGTCTCGGCGACCATGCATTGAGGTGGGGTGCCGACATTGCAACCGACAAGAACAGAAGCAAGTGAATGATGTTGACACTCGGTTAGTCAAGCTTTGTGATGTGGAAAGTGAGCAGTGGGAAAATGATCAGAAAGCCGACTCAATACTTGGACTAGTCTACCAATGGGTTTTGATGAAGAAGAGACCAAGTTGGGAGGAGATTACTGGTTATGGCAGGCAGATCAAGGTGTTATGGGCACAATTCCAGCGACTTTCTATCCAAAATGGGTTGCTTGTGAGAACTTGGGAAGATAATACAGGTCAGTCGATATGCCATCAGGTGATAGTCCCAAAAAGTCGACAGCAAACTGTCCTGAAAAGAGCTCATGAGTTGGGGCACTTTGGTAGGCGGCGCACTTTAGCAGAAGTTAGAACACAATTTTACTGGCCTGGCGTACAGGGAGATGTGAAGGGGATCTGTGCGAGTTGTGAGATCTGTGGACGTCGCGGGGGGAAGAAGAAGTTGAAGAGAGCGCCACTACATCCTAGTGTTCAAGGTACTCCCTTTGAACGTCTCGGAATAGATGTTTTGGGGCCATTGCCACTAACAGACATGGGGAACCGCTTCATTGTTGTTGTGGTGGATTATTTTACAAAATGGCCCGAGGCCTTTCCAGTGCCCAACATAAAAGCTGAAACGGTTGCCCATGGTCATATAGCAAATGTTATCTCCCGCTTTGGTATTCCCCGGGAAATTCATTCCGACCAAGGAACCAATTTTGAATCCAAGGTTTTCAAAGAAGTAATATCTTTGCTCAATGTGCACAAAACTCGTGCCACACCTCTACATCCACAAAGTTCGGGCTTGGTTGAGAGGTTTAACCGTACCCTGTGGGCTGCATTGTCCAAAGTTGTGGGAGGTAACCAGCGTGACTGGGACTTGAAGCTCCCTTGCATCCTTCTGGCCTATCGAGCCACTGAGCACTCAGCTACGGGGTATTCGCCTGCCCAGTTGGTAATGGGTCGTGAATTGGTTCTTCCAATGCACCTATTACTGGGATCTTCTCCTGGGACAACGCCTCGAATAGCATATGCGCAAATGTTGAAGGAACAGCTGCTACAGGTACATGAAATTGCCCAGAAACGACTACTCCACGCTGCAGACAATCTCAAACGACAATATGATGTGCGGGCAGAAAAGCCACGATACCAGGTTGGCAATTCCGTTTGGTATTTCAGACCTCGGAGGAAAGTGGGAGTGTGTCCCAAACTACAGTCCCCTTGGATAGGACCCTGTCGCATCCTAAAAGCCATATCCGACGTTGTCTTTCGTATCCGTACCCCAGGGAGGAAGCTCTTTGTAGTACATGCTGATAGACTAACCCCATTTGCAGCAGCTGAACAAAAGGAAGGGGATGATGTTGTGATTCGGGGTAATAAACTAGAGACAATAATATTGCTAGTTTATTTGTTGTCAATAATAAAAGATCACTTCTTGGTTTGACTTTGTCAAGTTAACACTGTATTTTGATTTCGCTAATTTATTTATCTAATCTCAACTCTAGTTCACTTTAATATCAAGTATCTATAAACCTGCAGTGTGTCAGGCAGTTTAGGCCTTTCTCTGATTTAAATACCATATTTATCACGTTAGCACTTTTTGGTTGGGGTGTGTTGCACCAGGTATTTCACTGGAACGGTTCCAACAGTTATGGTGACAAAGATGCAACTTCCAAATTACCGGTACAGTTCCATTACTGGTACTGCCTACTGAGGGATCTCAACTTGCAATACAAAAGAAAAGAATTCAAATAACGAGTTCAATTAAAGTGTGAAGAAAGAGTATTATTTAATAATAGTGTCTGTTATGATTTGGTCACCAATGTTATGTTTTTGACTAATGGATTTACTGACTCCAATTTGTTGAAAGAAATGACTGAAAAATACGGGAAGTTTATTTGGAAGAAGAAATTTGTCTGATTAATTTTGAAGGGACGTTTTTGAACAATTTAGCTCTTCTTCTTCTTCTTCTACTTCCAAGTTAATTGTCCTGGCCACAGTCATGCCGGACATAGGCATTTAGCTCCGTGTCTGCACAAAACCGGCTTACTAAATTGTTAGGGGAAACGGCTTCTGGTCTATGTAGAACCCAGGTTACTAGTTGAAGTTACTGAAATGTGGAGGATGTTGAAGTGTAGCCCTGGTCTGCACAAAACCGGATTACTACTGAGGTTTAGTTTCCTAAGTGCTATTAGGTTTGAGATTTGGTATGGGTTGTTGAAGAGATAAGATCGCTTTGAGAGTTTGCAAGTGGTATATCGCTTTTCCATAGGAATGGCCCTTATATACTGTTCCCCTACTCCGGGAGGTTCTAGTCTGCTGTTGGGTGTTCGGCCGTTGTGACCTCATTCCTGTGGAAAAGGGACCGTTAGTTTTATTTGTGAAAATACGAGTAGAAAATTCCTTGGAGGCACGACAGTGTCCAAACATTTCAAGGAAAGAATAATTTTTCGTAGCAGTTTAAGAAGATAACATAAGAACTGGAAACAACTTCCAAGCTAACCGTTCCATGATACGATATCTTCTTGGTCTGTGGAATTGCCTAGGGTCCTCCCCAGTACGTGGAACTGGACTGGTACGGGCTGAGTTTTTGTCATTGCATGGAACCGTTACAAGTTGATACTCGGTTTCACAGTCCTGGTTTAGCTGTACCGACACACCTCTCCTTTTTGGTTCATTATTTGAACAAAATATGACGGTTTACGTTTCAAGATATCGTCACCTATGTTCACACACCACCTATCTACCAATTTGGCAAAAATGAGGTTTTGTCATTTATGTATGAAATTTCCGCGCCGAGAACACTGGTTAGCTCAAAATTGCTCTATCTAGATCAGGTGAGTCAGAAAACACTAATGGGAAATTCGCCTCACATTTTTTTTTTTTTTTTTCGAATGAGGGTTTATTTTTATGGAATAAAACCATAGTGAGCTGCTCGAAAACGCATCCAAAAAATTTAGAGAATTTAAGGAAGATGGAAATTTTAAATGTGGTGGCAATGTGTAAGAGGCAGCCATGTTTGAAACGTAACGGATATTCTACCAATCTGACTTCAAAGGAGGTTCTGTGGCGCTTACCACAGAAGCGGAACATACACGAACTTTTAGCTTCCGAGTAGTGCGCACAAGAGTGCGCCGCGAACTGGCAGGAAGAACCCAGACACAAAAGTGACCAAAAGAAACAATATTACTCACTTTTTAACAATACGATTCTACCTACTAGTTTATCAAGCATTATTAGTCTTCATCTTCTCTTGTTTAGTTTCAAGATTTGAATCACATTATTCGAGTAGCCATTTCACTGAATCGTGGCGGTGCTAGACTCTGTCTGTTGTCGGAGTTGTTTTCGCGTCGTTTTTTTTTTTTTCGTATGACGTCAACAATATTTCTCGATTTTCGCGGTGTTTTGTAACAGAGGCTTCACTTGTTTAGGCATTTTCTCCTACGGTAATTTTTTCCCCTTGGTTATTCCTAGTGTTAAACGTTATTCTAGGGCCCTATTATAGGATTTGACTTGAAATTCCAGAATCTAAAATTGAGGCAAATTCCCCATTTGAACACACCTCGTATCCACATTCGGTTTTTCCTAACCACCTATCAACAGTGAAGAATGGTTTCCACAGCCACAGTTTCCAAATGTAGGTAGGTGGTGTGTGAACATAGGTGACGATATACAGAATCCAAAAATCGAATACAAATGTCTGCCAAACGCGGCTCTTTCCCCTGTTCCTGTTGACCGATTTTGATGAAATTAGGTATACTGGCTCCTTATGGGGTCTAGTTGTGCCCTGTGTTTTGGTCATCGTTAGGGATGGCAACGATATATCGATGCATGTAATATATCGATATATTAGGTTTGATATATCGATATAGAGTACCGATATTATCGGTCAATATCGATATATTCACCGATTATCGCGACTTGTTTTCAACAAGCAAAAATTAAATATTAAAATGGATAGATGAGAAGGGACGCCATTGTTTGTAAAAACATCAAGTAATTTTATTCCAAATTTTGTAGGTACCTACGTGATGGGTTGATTTCAGATTACTGACTTCAGCTCAAACATGATGGTTTACACTACAGTGGTGCTCTATACTCTTGCCTTTATTTAAAGAGTTCTGGGATTTTTGAAGGCCCCGAAGGTTCGGCATCGCTGCAAGAATCCGAGCCCCAGCTGAAGGTCGAGGTATACCTGCGCGACCCCTCCGCCCGTGAACCCCCCAACAGTTTACCCTCTTCTGCAAATGCACACTTGATTCACAAATTATTTCGATCATCCCATCACCAAAATCGTGATCAGCGAGAAAAATTGAACATATCGAGTATAAACTCGAGGCAGGTACGATTAAAACTCAGCAGCCCTCTCCCGGCCAATCCACCCAAACGAATTACGCCCTCTTCGCCGAATTACAGGAAATTTGGACTCATTTTCATCAGAATAATTAGTACGTTACGAATTTAAATTACAAAAAATGTTCACCGAACGATAAATAATTAAATTGTATGTTGATAGAAGAGGAAGAAGGAAGACGGATGATGGGTTTTGACCGCGAAGGGTTGTGAGTTGAGACCCCGAGGTGAGCACCTTGCAACGTTGCCACCTCTTGGCAGGGAAGGGGTTTTGGAACCCGCGGTCCAGAGCTCTTTAAATAAAGGCAAGAGTATAGTCTCAATTATTTCACTTTAGCCAAAAGTAATGGAGGCGCGTCCAGATTAAAACGACCCAATACGAGTTGAAGCAATTTATAAATTAATGAAACATTGCTATGGCGAGGTTGGGTATCTATGATTTTTTATATAATGTTGTTAGGACCCCTGAGAGTAGTTTATCCCCGAATTTGCAACCCCAAAAACCCTTTGCTACTGACAACCATGACATTTTCGCACTTTTACAACTAAGTATGATAATTTCGATAATTCATACCAGTAACTTTTTAAACTAGGTTAAATACTTCAGTCGTTTTTCCAAGTAGATCTTCCGATATCTAGAGTATATCGATGTATTTCTTCCAAAATGATATTATTAACGTTTCAATTCACCTACCTACTTACTTCAATAAGATTTTCCCAGAAGATCTTCCGATATTTTTCGCTCGATTTGCCATCCCTACATACCTTGTAATGTATACCATGATACTTTTGAGAGGGTTAAATACTAACTTCAAAGAGTTTTTCCATGTAAATCTTCCGATATGTCGAGTATATCAATAAATTTCTTGCAAAATGATGTTTGTGTAGCTTAAAACGTTTTAACTCACGTATCTACTTCAACAAGATTTTCCCAGTTAGATCTTCCGATATATCGAAATATCGATATATTTCATCCGATATATCGTAGGTATCGATATCTCATTGACGATATATCGTTTGATCAGTATATCGATATATTTCTTTCGATATGCCATCCCTAGTCATCGTCAATCACAAAAAGTATCCATTTTGTTGTGTCCAACAAATTTACAGAAGTAGTTCCTTAATAAATTTTGATGTTCACTTCTTTTAAATCTTAGGGAGCAAGATGTTTCCAAGGTTCAATCAATTTCTCCTCACTTGTTCACAGTGTTGTCAAAAACTCGGAGATGTGGCAGCTCGTCGAGGTCATCGCTTGCGACGCTGCTTGTTCGAATTTCCGCCCGTCGGAGCTGGCGCTAGTGCTGCTCTGCTCGCTTTTCGACTCTGGCATCGCTGCTCTAAGCCCCCCTCCAGCGGCTCCCAGCGTCCTCGCCATTGTCTCCTACTTCGCTCACCTGCAGAAGCTGTGCCAGGTACTTCAATTCGTATTTCGAACTGTCGAGAACGTAGCAATAAGGCTCATTGGGATCTAATCTTCAGAATTTTCAATAACGGGGATGAGTGATGTGGAGTCGACATTCGAAATAAACTTCAAAAAATTTCATTAAAAAAAAAGAAATAAAATGAAAGAAAGATTTATTCCTCAAAAAATATTTACAACAGGTTAATATTACATACTTGAAATCAATTGTTAGAATATTATTCACAATGTGCAAAATAATTATTTAACCTTTGTTGTGGGCGCGGTACTAATACTCACACAGTCGGGCGCGCCTCATCTGTGAGACTGAAAGGTTGATTTTTTCTGAAAAAATGGGTAAACTTACAAAACCATTTATTTAAACAAAATATCGACTACTATATTCCACAACCATTTTTTCAAAAAGATACCGACTATATTTCCCAACCATTTATTCGAACAAGTTATCGACTATATTTCACAGGAACAATATTTGTTTACATTTTCAATTTTCTACATAATAATTACAAGTATTGAGTGTACAAAAGTGACAAGTACAATAATCAGAACGAAAAATACCTATCAACAAGAATAGAAACGTAGGTAGATTCCTATCTCTTTCTTTTTTTACATTCATACTCAAAATTAGGGAGCTACTGAAAGTATGACGAAGGTGCCAACGTGTGGAAGGCGAGGAGGGAGGAAGCTACTAACTCCACCTACTTCGTAACCCAACCGCACTCTTCTGTGCACAATGAAAACTAAAAACTTCATCTCAGAGATTAGACGCGCCCGCCCAAAGGTTAAATATGTTATTGGAATCCCGTAATTGTAGGACAGACTCCTGTGAGTGCTGGGGGAGTTGAGAATTAGTTCTTAGTTGGAGGGTTCAGGTAGAATTCCAATTATTCTGATTAATTCGGAATGAAGTCAACTTTCGGATTCTTGATACAAGATTTTCGAAACTAGAGCCAAATTTTAAACTGCAATAAAAAAAAAACTCAATTTCTGGTCAATTTTAAAACTTGTTATTGAAAAACGTTCCCCATGATCTCCGATTCAAGAGTGAAAAATCTCTTCAGGCATATGTCCACCCACACTTGCCTTTCACTAAATCAACCGGTCATTGAAATTTTCGATCATCCGTCAGAATAGAGAGTTTTCGCCACGTCAGGCGCGACGACTTGAAATCGTGACGACTCGAGACAGATGGGGCCAGCAGACGAAGATGCTAACTTTTTTTGGTGGATTTAGAGTCGTAAGTCCGCACAAATAAGGTGCGGACTCTGGAAGTGATGCTAAATTGCTACCAACCAGTGAAGTCACTCGAAAATGGCCGATAGCGAACAGCTGATTCAGACTCCGGGGGTCTTGAAATTAGTTTTTCAGATCGAAAATGAGGAATTTCACCGATTTCTGTTTGCATTTTTCCTGAATAGTTAATGGTGTGGGATAGATGAAAATCGGGCTGATTTCGGAAAATAAGTCTCCTGTTATTTTTGGGAGACAGTCAAAATTTTTAATTTCAAAACTAACCGGGAAAACAGATGTGAAGCGGGAACGCTCGCTGATTGGGCTGTTTGGATCGCCGTCTCCTCCCAGTGTTGCCCATTGGGACGACGAAATCGTGTTTTCTAAGAGAAAAGTTATCAAACAAAAACAGAGGAAACCTAATTTTCCCCATCTCGCTTTTTCTGTTTTTTTCTTCAGTTTTTCGATTTCGAACATTACTGTTTCATGAAATTTTGCATCTGGGGACTATAGATTTCTCGATCTCAGCGCTTCAAGCGGCCATAAATGAACTATTCCAGCATGACGTCATTTTCCCGGTTTTTTTAAACATTCGTATTTTCTACACTGTTTTGTTTATTCGTAAATTAGGAAGTTCGGGCTGAAAGTTTGCCTTAGGAGGTTTCTAGAGGTGCTGAATCCGATTTTGGGGTCAAAAATAGGAAATTCCGACATGGTGAAATTCCTCATTAGAATATTTGCCGTATTGAAAAAGCAATAAATTTATTACTACTTGGATAGGTAGGTAGGTACCTATTTGCATCCCTTTTGGACCCTACATTGTGACATAAAAACCTAACTACTGATGATTTTGATCGTTTTTACCTTTAGAAAGTAGCAACACTAGCTTCTCCAGACCTCTTACAGCATTTTTTTTGGTTTAAAGTACTTTACTACCGATTTTGCAGTAGCTACCTTCCTACTTGTTTCTTGTTTGTCTAACAACACGTCCGTAACATATCTATAGATAATTTAGAGTAGCTAGGTACTTCGTTTCTACCTACCAGGACGTGCGGAATATTACAAAAACGAAAGTAAAGATCTATCAAACTAGGATAGATGTACGAACTTATAGACGTAACACCTAAATGCAGATATCCATATTTAACCAAATACCTACTAATGTGTGAAAGGAAGGTATTTTTTCAAACTTGATAACTGTAGTAAGAGCATTTTTTCCAATTTGTCATGCAACTTACAAGTACGATGATCACAGCAAGCGGAAATCTTAAATGGTACCTACTTACGTGAACTGACTCTCGTCGCCTGTTTATTGTAGATCTGTAGTTAGGTGTGTTGGTAGATGAATAAATAATATACAACATTGAAAGAAAAACAAGGGCGCATTTATTCAGAAATTTGATTGACATTCAAACAATGTAAAATTCGCACAGTCAACAATAGTATACGATGGATTCACTTGATCTTGATGCAAAGATAACAGAATTCTGGTGACGAGTAGTTTGTTTCGAGAGATGAAAACCTTGATAATTCCCGGGAAAATGAAAACTGTTCTACAAATCAAAGCTGAAATCGAGAACCAAAACAAGGGAGTCGAACGTCGGACACAACATAAAATCCTGCTACATCCGATCTAAATTGAAACTGGTTATAAAAGTGTGAGGTTATGAAGGGCACAGTCGTCAAGAAAACCGTCTTTCCCGACGCCGCCAAAAGCCGGCATTTGGCGGCGTCCAAGACGACCGAGCTCGCCGTCCGAGTCGTCACGCATGCGCAGTCACCATTTTTGGACGGTTGCATGGATATTACACGCGGACGGTCGTCACAAAAGACGTGGCGAAAACTCTCTAATGTCTCCGTATCGATGGTCGCAATGACTCCATTTCCGTTTGCGTAAACCTTTGACTTTATGAACCCCCACGAGACAAAATCAAGTCCTCAGTCCCTCGAAGCGAGATGATGCGGTCGGGAAGTTTTTCTCGCAAAAGCGCCGTTGTCTCGTGGGAAATGTGGCAAGTTTCTCCACCCTGGTGGAACCGAAATCCTTCGAATCCACCCGTTTCATCCGGTTGGGGCCAAAACTATTCAGAAATAATTTCCCTGTACCTTCCACAGTTATGGCATCTCCGTTTTGATTCTTTAAAAAGTAGGGACCGATAGCCCCATCAGCCTGGAACCCGCACCAAGCTGTGCATCTTTGTGGGTGGATTTCTCGTTGTAGAATTTCCCTCGGATTCTGGTTCTCCAAAATTCGGCTGTTACGGTTGTTAACGAACCCTGACGAATGGAAGTGAGCGTCAGAGAAAATTATTCTCCGTACTTCACTTGTAAAAAGCTTTCAACGACAAAATTTGGTGTTCTGTAGAGAGTTGGGCCGCGAACGTTTAAAGCGCACCAGCAGCATTAGTTCGTCAATCCTGTCCCGCTTTTCCCTTCAATCAGCTGCTTCGCATTATCTCAAGCTTCATCAAATCAATCAAATCTCCAAAAAAGCTCAAAATCAAAAAAGCCTGATCTTTAAATAAGCTCAAATTTTATTCTTTGAGCTTATCTCATCTTCATCTGTCCTGTCATTCTTCTCGAGTCGCATCTTTACAATAATTAATGATGTTAGGTAAATACACTAATGCATTTCGAAAATCCTTGAAAAATTCAAATCATTTTTGAACTTTTCCCACATTTTTAACTTACTTTTTACTTTTCGAATTAAACAAGTGCAAGGGTGTAAATATTATTAATATAATAAGAATGATACAAGAAACGTGGAAATTGGATGATTATTTCCTGAGAAAAATGGGAAAAACTTGATGAAAACTGAGCAGCTATGCGGTGAGGGGTGGCAATGTTGCTCCTTCATACGATGGTGGGGGGTGGGAAGGGGCGACCAAGCTCTGGTTCGTAAGATATTAGACTAACCTGGGACGAGGAAGGAACGGCGACCGACTGAGACCCCCTTAGTTTCTGAGACCCGGTAGTTCCAAGGCAGGTTTCTGAATTCAGCTGATTTGCCTCCTAAGGTATCCCACAACTTTTTTGAATAAGTTTTTAGAACAATAACTCGGATCTCTCTTCTTTATCTTCCATATCATAAATTACCAAATTATTGTGTTAGACATCACTCTCTTGACTCTCCAGCTGGGATTTCAGAGGTGTTTTCTTTCCTGACTGAACTATTTTCATTCAAGAATCGAATGGCACGCTTCTTCGGAAAAGAGAATCCCTCCTTTTCTCAGTCAGACGCCGTTCCTTCCTCGTTCCGCGTTAGTCTAATCTCTTACGAATCGGCGCTCAAAGTTTCAAAGTTGTGCCTGAATTTGAAAATTTCAGGGATTTTTGAAATTTTTTAGAGGAAAGGGGGGAAAAACACTGACAGAGGTCTGTGAATAAACGGGTTTCCCCCTTTTTCTCTGACAATTATTGTTCGATTTTGATGATTGCTGCGCCAATCTATTAGTTTTCAATTTCCTAGGTAGATGCACTATTGACTTTCGGAAATCCTTGAAAATGTCAAATTTAGGTACAACTTCGAAACTTTGAGCGCCGGTTTGAAAGAGATTAGACTAACCAGGAATGAGGAAGGACCTGACTTCACGTAGAAATTTAGTTCGAATTAATTCAGAATTAGATCAACTTTTGGATTCGTGGCACAAGGTGGAGTTTGATACTAAAGAACGAGGAAAATTACTTCTCTTTGCTCTTTTAATGATCTCTAGTTGACTATTTGCCTATAAACACTCAGACTCAGTTCAGTAGCTCCAAAATCGATATCCACAATAAACGTTTTTCCGAGAGCTGAAACATAGTTTTGAAACTTGCATTTTGCTCGTGTTTGGTTTGTCACGTTAAAAACACTCAATTGAACGAGCATTTGTAGCTAAATCCAGTAAAAACCGGATACTCATTAAGTTATCTTCGAATGATCTGTTTTACTGAGTGGTCCTTGAGTTTTACCTAACACGAAACGGCGTCATAAAACGCAGACAATGCCTGACAACTAATTAAAAAGCGAAACAATTTCAACGACCGATCTACACTAGAATGTCAAGGTCGGCGTGAGGAATTACACGAGGGTGCCAGAAGGTGAAAAACCTCGACTTCCATAAAACGAGATGTCGGGTTACTAATATTGGGACTGCTATTAGTCAATAATATGAGACAAGAAGAAGAAGAAGATACTGTGTCAATAATATTAGACAAATATAAACAAATTATAGTGGTGTTGATGTCATAAATCTCCTAAGGCCCACTTTCACCAAAAGTTGTTCAAATCGCGTTTAACTAAACGCCTTGATTTCTAATCTGAAGGAATAAACCCGGCAAAATGGCGAGCGTCTTTCACCAACCCAAATCAAATTTAACCCATTCAGCGCGGGTCTCAAAAGGAGGAACAACCTCCCATCCTGAAGTTGAGTTTTTGTGACACGTCGCATAGCACTTTTTAAAAATTGTTATAATGGTGGTTATGGATAAAAACAGTCAATATCAGTTCATTTGAACCATTTTTGGCGCACGTGAGTACACGAACGCAATTGGACACTTCATACCATATATTATTTATTTCTGTAATGATGAATATAATACACCACAAAATGGTAAACATTGTACACATTATTGCACATCAGCATTACTTACAATTTTTATTGCAATAGATAAAATTGACTTAGATAAAATGAAAAATTGACATAGATGAAATGAAATATACTAAATACTGAAAGTAGAAGCGGGAAAAAAGGGAAAACTAATTACTACACGTACGAACAATGATGCAAAACTGAACTCATTTGCTGCTAAAACAGATTTGCAGATTTTTGAAAAATTCACTAAACTCAAAATCCTACTTGTGGTGCCTCTTGTACCTCGAGTAGTGCCCGAAGTAGACGGTTGTGTATCTGTAAAAGCAGGAAAAATAATTACTACACTTAGCTATCACTATATTATTTTGATGAATCTGACTCGAGTTACGCATAGATAGCGCCGTATTATCTTATAGACGACAATCCCGCAATACTGTGTTCAGGAGTGTCTGAAAACTGGAAGGCGCACTCAAAATATTTTACACAATATTACCTAGCCTGTACTTTTCATTCGCCTTGAATTGAAGTTCAATATTAGTATGATATTCATGCTGTACCAAGGTTAGAAGAAGGACAAAATATCAAGAAAAATATGCCAAAATAGTGAAAACGGGCTCACCTGGAATGGACTCCATTTTCCTGGCTCAAAAACACGCTATCCGCCAACGAAGTGTTCAGAACTGCTGCATGATTCATACTGAAGGTAAAAACCACCGTACGGGACAAAGAAACGCGGTACCCCCCTCTACGGAGCGATGATAAGGGTTCAGGGTCTAAAGAGAGCAGCGTGGTAATATTACCACACCCGCACGGCGCGAAACCCCAGCTGTAGTAATATGACCACACCCACACTGATTGGGTTAAATGGCGATTGAGATAATCGAGCTTAGCTAACCTTGAAATGTCAAGTGAAATGAACGAAAGTTGGACATTATGACGCATTTGGGGCAATAGAAGCGTTGAACAACAACCACTCCCACGCTTTCTATCAGTAGATTCTCGCCTTTATCAGTGATGTTCAGTGATACGAGTTCGTCGTGACGACCTTTCTTCTGTTCAACCTATTCCCGGTTTACGAGGTATTTAGTCTAAATTTTTTAGTAAATTTAGGACTTTGATGACCGTGGGCTTGGTAGTGTGGAACACGTTGAAGGATTCTCCTCAGACGTCTCCTGGGTACGTCGTCGTCGTCGTCGTCGTCAGATGAGTCATAAATTATTTGTAATGGCATATCCATTTCCAAACACAAGACACTTCCGAGAACACACACAAAATCTCACAATAATAAAAAAATGTTCACTGCGCGGCCATATTGAATTTGTAGTTAAACGAGCATACCGAGTTTATTCGGCCGACTTTCGACCGTTTAAACTCAAACCCCTCGAAATGGAGTTTAAACTCGTAAATCGCTCTGGTGGAAGACGTTTATTGCTAAACGTCGATTATCTCTTGGCACTCTTGGTTTAAACTCGTTTTGAATGTTTGGTGAAAGTGGGCATAAGTGAGCCAAACCAATTTTGGTTTATTATTTTCAATTATGAACCTTTGGAATCGACCAAGAAAAAACAATTTTTACCCCCTCAAAATTTGTTGGTTTACGTTTCTAGGTATAGACATTTCGATCGGAATGCGCATGCGCGCCTGCTATCAGTTAGCCTCCAATATGGTGGACACATTTGAACCACTGTCTTGTTGTTAGTAGAATTCTCGTCAGTTGTCAGCTTCTGTTCAGTTTTTTAGGACGTCCCACAGTAAGACTTGGGCGTGTAAGATCTGGGGTGAAGGAGGACAACACTCAACAGAAAAAAAAATAACCACACAGTAATCCGTTTTAGACCATTCTGAATCCAAATCCGCGAAAAAAACCATAGGTGTATGTCTGTGTGTGTGTGTGTGTGTGTGTGTGTGTGTGTGTGTGTGTGTGTGTGTGTGTGTGTGACAAAATCTTGTGTCGTCTGCACAGGCCTTAGTACTCAACCGATTTTCCTGGTTCTTTTTTTGTTCGACGCGGAAAACTATCTAGTTGTGCACTACGTCGCCGGAATTTCGAATTTTGCCTTTTAAGGGGGGGGGAAGGGGGGGGGTTAATGCTTAAAAAACGTGCGTTTTTGGGCATAATCTTGTGTCGTCTGCCCAGGCCTTAGTTCTCAACCGATTTTTGTGGTTCTTTTTTTCATCGACGCGAAAAACTATCTAGTTGAGCACTACGGCGCCGGAATTTTGAATTTTGCCTTTTAAGGGGGGGGAAAGGGGGGTTAATGCATAAAAAACGTGCGTTTGCGGGCGTAATCTTGTAAACTCTGTCCAGGCCTCAATTTCCAACCGATTTGTGTGTTTCTTTTTTTGTTTGACTAAAATAACTTCCGAGTTGTACATAATTTCACCCAAGTACCAAAATTCGCAAGGGGAGGGGGCAAGTGGGGGGATAATATTCACAAAATATCCGATTTTTCAATATTTCGGTTCCTTTACTGCTTACTAATTGCACCCAACCTTTGAAATTGAGGAAAAATTCTCATTATACCTCCGGATTTTCATGAATTATTCTCTGTACCACCATGTAACTAATAGTGGTGCCACCATGGTGCCAGAAGACCATAAACCGCATATTTCATGTTTTTTTTTTTTTTTTTTTTTTTTTTTTTGTGTTTCACCTTGAATACGGATGTGAACCTCGATGGACCGCCTACTAAAACTAATAGATGAAAGTTCAATGTTACGACGTATTTCCACTTTGGTGCCAGACTGGCACCATTGGCGGTGGTGGGGTGGCGGTGGAGGGGGGGGGGGGGGTACTCGAATTCCCATGTTGGGTATTGTCGATCATGGATTTTAAAATGCTCTTCAGATTCGAGGCTCTCACGCCGCTAGAAATGTTTTGGTAGATAATGGGAAGGGGGGGGGGGTCACTATTTCTTGCCTAAAGTAATAAACCAAATTAAATCGAGTGAAACAGTTTGATCGCTTACCAACTGGTTAAACTGATCTAATGCTTATCCAATGGGACGTCCCCTGGAATGCATGCATTACTAAACAATATGTTTGAGCATGTATTCGGTTTTTTGTCGGTTCTGTTATCCCTAGGGCAAACAAATACAGTTGTTTCGGGGACTGGAATTCGACTAGTTGACTGGGAAGACGGGGGTTATCATCCAAAACTACTTTTTTCCCGTTCCCAAAGACTTGTCTGGTTCCTCCAAGATACCTATAAAGAATTACGATTTTTACATTTTGGCGTACGAAGTTCCTGATATGTCTTTGTAGTTAATAATATCAAGATTTTCCTTCATAGATATCAGAACTCAAGTTCTACGGCTGCCATTCAGTGGTTGTGAGCGCGCTGAACTGGTACCACGCTCAGCTGAAGCTCCCCAACAAGCAGCGGCTCGTCTGGAAGCTGTCTAACAGGACAATGAAGAGATTGCGACCAACGGACAAGCTGGTTTTCACTCTTCCCACCATCGATGAGCACGGCCAGCTCCAACTTCCTCCGAGGATGTTTCGGTGAGTATTCGGAATGGTTTCATTCCTTCCCTGTGTGGTATTGGTTTATTATTTTCAATAACGAACCTTCGGGAATCGACCAAGAAAAAAATGAACTCCTCCTCAACATTGATTGGTTTACCTACTCTTCAAGGTACGTAAAATCCGAAAATCGAGTAAAAATTTTGCTATCTATCCGCCGTACGTGGCACTTTCCTTAGTTCCCATGGACCGATTTTGATGAAATTTGGCATAATTTGGGGTTATGTTGTGCCGCGAAGCTTTTGGTAGATGTCAATCACTTCTAAGGGTTGAAATTTTAAAAACACCCTAGCTCAAAAACTTTAAATATAAAAGTATTATTTTTTCTTCTATTTAAAATATTTTTGAATTTTTAGAATCGAAAGAGACTACCCAGAGCTCTGTAGGACCAATCGTTCTCTCCCTGTTTCTTCGAATTGAAAATAGTTCTCTATATTGATTTCCAAATTATGGAAATCGATGTAGTGATGCAAGAGTTTTTTCAACAAATGAGACAGCATCAGCAATCAATTTGGCAGAGAAATCTCTTCGCTGCCCCAAAAGGCAAATTTTATAAACCGATTCAACCGGTGCTACCAGTACGACCATGGTTTCATAAGGAAGTTTTTTTTTCAAAGGGTTTTGGAAGAAGCATCGCTCGATTGTGAGCAGGTCATGTGAAAGATGTGGACATCCCAAAGGAAATTTGGAACATCTGATATTGGAATGTACATATTTTGTGAGCGCAGAAAAGGAATGTTTACAAATATAATAGAAAGTTATTGGTGCCAAAATCTGACCAGCCCCGTTAGGAGGAGACTAGCGCGAGCAATAGAGGGTGCTACCCACAGAGTAACGGAGACAAGTTAACCGAGAAGAAAGCCAACGTTAAAATGGTGTGCAAGCATTTTGAGGCTGCCTCAGTTGCGCCATCTACTTTCAGCTAGGATTGTGGAACTACTACAGAAGTGGTGGGGGGGAGAGGGCACACTCTTCATACCGCTTCTTTTCAAATCCTTTCGAATGACCAGAAATTGTTGACATTTCGTTTCATCATCATTTAGATTAGAGTTGTGTCGGTCAGGAGTGAACGTATTGAAAAGACCTTATCTTCAAAACGACCTTGTCTGAACTGAACGGGTTGCCAAAATTAACACGGTCATTCGTTCATCAACCCACCAATCGAGATTTCTGAAAAAAATCCGAAAACAACGGCAGAAGGCCAACAAAACAAATTAATTGCCCGCAACATGGATGTATAATGTGTTTGTATACATCCATGTTTGTACATGGATCAAGAATGTGTGAAAATTACTTGGGAGTACATCATGGATACTAGGTCCATGGAGTACATCAACAAAAAGGAGTGGTTTCCTATGGAAGTATCAACAACATTTTTACATGGAAGTATCAACGGAAAGGTGTGGTTTTCTTCCTTCATCCAACTTCCATCATCCAAGTGCAGTATTACGTCCGAATGAACTATGGACTAAAAAGAGAGTTGAATGAATCAAATGAGCTAAAAGACAAAAACGAACGAATGATTCATTCGAATCGATGACCTGAAAGACAAAAAAGACTCAAAGACTGACTCATACGATTCGAATCAATCTTTCGTTCGTTTTTGTCTTTTAGCTCATTTGATTCATTCAAATCGCCTCCTCACTTACTCGGACTCGTTCGGTTTTTCGACTCAGCATTTTTTCGAGTCACGACCTGAATCTTAATATGGATTCTTATGGATGTTGTTTGTTTGATTCCAACTGGTTCGGTTTACCGACTCACTCGTTTCAATTTCACTGACATCGGATATGTTTTGTTTTAGCATCTTTGATCTATGTCTTGTTCCTCTTCCTATATCGATTACACAAGATAACAAAATTTAGGGGTGGTCTGGCTGCCTCGTTCTTTCACCGCTTTTCTTATGGTATTTGGTGCGCTGAATCCGAATCTGACGTCAGTTTTTTTTGTTTACGTCGGATTTTCAAGATATAGCTAGTTTTACTATTTTTCTAGTTCTCACTTTACTTCATTTTTTAGTGAGCAGCAAACTCGCTCGTTTTTTGTGTGACTTCTGACCGGCTGGTTGTTAGTCTTGTGTTTGTGTTCTGATCGCTTCCTTTTAAATTCCAAATCCGAATTATTTGTTGGTTTCTGGACTCTTCGGTTAACCACTTTGGTAAGTGATCGTAATGTAAGAACTCTTTATTATTTTGCAATAAAAAAACCTTATTTATGAATTACTGTATTTTGGTAATTAGCGCATTTTCTTATTTTTCTATGAGGATAAAAAGCGCAAGGGTTGGGTATTGTTACAAAAGTATCGATAATGTATCGTATTCGAGTTGATATCCCATGCACCGTTTGGCTTGAGTGTCGATACCTTAGTGTCTCAAAATAACAACTTAACTGAATCATCAGGCAAAATATTTTTTTTATTCATTTCTTGCCATCAAGAGCCCAAGCTAAGTATATTATTGAACATTATTCCTCCATAATATTAATTAGTTTTATCAAAGACCCAACTGCCTCTCTACAAATCTACAAAGGTTCATTTCACTGGTTGAGTTGGTATGTGAACGTAATGAACGGGTGAACGGATTCAAAAGACCTGGTCTCTGTAATGAGTGACCGTTTGGGATTCGAATCCGCCAAATGACCGTGTCTTACACACCCCTAATTTAGATTTGCAAAAATTACTTAGAAACACCAATCGAGGCGAAAGGTATTTTCTAAGTTGCCCTTACAATTGTTGTTGTCCCTATTGCCAGTAGTTCAAATGTTCAATCGACAACTGCCACCCATAGAAACGTTTGAAACCCAGTGTATTATTGAAAATCGCTCGATTTTTTCGTACATATCGCGAATATAACTAAATGTTATCAAATTAATTACTTAGATGCGGCCAGTAACGCACCAAGGAGAAAAATATGTGATAAACTAGGTGACTTGTTGTAGAGGTGTGTAAGACACGGTCATTTGGCGGATTCGAATCCCAAACGGTCACTCATTACAGAGACCAGGTCTTTTGAATCCGTTCACCCGTTCATTACGTTCACATACCAACTCAATCAGTGAAATGAACCTTTGTAGATTTGTAGAGAGGCAGTTGGGTCTTAGATAAAACTAATTAATATTATGGAGAAATATTGTTCAATAATATACTTAGCTTGGGCTCTTGATGGCAAGAAATGAATAAAAAAAATACTTTCCCTGATAAATCGGTTGAGTTGTTATTTTGAGACACTAAAGTAGGTATCGACACTCAAGCCAAACGGTGCATGGGATATCAACTCGAATACGATACAGTATCGATACTTTTGTAACAATACCCAACCCTAGCGCTTTTTTTCCTCATAGAAAAATAAGAAAATGCGCTAATTACCAAAATACAGTAATTCATAAATAAGGTTTTTTTATTGCAAAATAATAAAGAGTTCTTACAATACGATCACTCACCAAAGTGGTTAACCAAAGAGTCCAGAAACCAACAAATAATTCGGATTTGGAATTTGAAAGGAAGCGATCAGAACACAAACACAAGACTAACAACCAGCCGGTCAGAAGTCACACACAAAAAGATCGAGTTGGTAAACCGAACCAGTTGGAATCAAACAAACAACGTCCATAAGGATCCATATTAAGATTCAGGTCGTGACTCAAAAAAATGCTGAGTCGAAAAACCGAACGAGTCCGACTAAGTGAGGAGGCGATTTGAATGAATCAAATGAGCTAAAAGACAAAAACGAACGAATGATTGATTCGAATCGTATGAATCAGTCTGAGTCTTTTTTGTCTTTCAGGTCATCGATTCGAATGAATCAGTCTTTGAGTCTTTTTTGTCTTTCAGGTCATCGATTCGAATGAATCATTCGTTCGTTTCTGTCTTTTAGCTCATTTGATTCATTCAACACTCTTTTTGGTCCATAGTTCATTCAGACTACACTTGGATGATGGAAGGTTTCGCTTAGAAAACCACTCCTTTCCGTTGATACTTCCATGTAAAAATGTTGTTGATACTTCCATAGAAAACCACTCCTTTCTGTTGATGTACTCCATGGACCTAGTATCCCAAGTAATTTTCACACATTCTTGATCCATGTACAAACATGGATGTATACAAATACATTATACATCCATGATGTGGGCAATTAATTTGTTTTGTTGGCCTTCTGCCGTTGTTTTCGGAATTTTTTCAGAAAACTCGATTGGTGGGATGATGAACGAATGACCGTGTTAATTTTGGCAACCCGTTCAGTTCAGACAAGGTCGTTTTGAAGATAAGGTCTTTTCAATACGTTCACTCCTGACCGACACAACTCTAACTTGTTGTGATGAGGTTGGGAACAAAAGATTGTGGACGATCGTGAACGCAATCTGTTGCATTCCGCTATAACTACGTCCTGGGGCTCCACCAATCAGAACGCTTCTCGGGCTCCCAGATTCAGCTTTCAGCCCGGTGGTGCTACCTAGTTGAAGGAGGAAGCCCAACTATTGATGGGGGGGGGGGGAGGCGCTCGTGACGGTGGGCCTCTAGGGGACTGTCTGCAGGAACCCTTTCATCGTCGCCCGCTGTTGTCGGGAGGCAAATTCATCGTCACCCGCAAACTCCGAGCTTTGTGAAGAGGTTCCACGGGCCCTTTAGTGGTTGCCAAAAACTCAAATGAATAAAGTGGACAATACTTTTAGTTATTTCACAATTTTGTTCGGAAATGAAATTTTAATTTTGTGAAGCAATCGAATTCGATTGTATGAAAATCATTAATGGCTGTATAAATAATTCATACCAAATAAAAAATAATAATAAAAATTCAATTTTCGACATTCCGGCGCTTGGCCAGTTTGTGCATAACACCGTCCAGTTCAGTTGTAAACACAGTAATTTGATGTGCTGACATTTCTGTTGCAGTTCTTCCGGGTCGACGTCTTCTGATGACGGCTGGTCAGGTTCCGAGTGAGTCCGAACTGCTCCGAGGTGAGGTCTGTTATGTTCTGCGAGCCGCTTATCACCTCCAGTCTGGTGCTGTTCTGATTGAACCATGGAATGTAATGACGTTCAACAAACCCTCCATACCTGGTGAAACTTCAACAAAGCCGTCACCAGTGCCAAGTACAATTTCCCCCCTTTTTACGTCACAACCCTGTCTAGTTTGTAAGTTATTTATTTGTTCTTTGTATAAATTTAGTGAAGTGCCAAGGATTAAGGAAATGCGCGTTCAAACATCACTCGACTCCAATGTTTTGGGCAATTTATTGTTGTAAGTTTTAGTCCATCGTTAGATGATAGAGTCATAGTGGTACCGAAGAATAGTCATGTTCTAGATTCTATAGTGCAATCAATACTTTAATTGAATATCAACTCCGCATTGTGTAATTGAAACGTAGGCTGAAGTTTTCGACGCGTTTACTTAGTTGAGTCTCAATAAGAGAACTCGTAATTATATCTATGATGGTTCTTCGATGACATAACGATTTAGTGAAGTTCATTGATGATAATTAATCTGGAAGGGCGTTTGATGTTATGTTAGCACTCCTCTAACTATCAACCTGGGAGTAGGTCAGTATTAATGGGGGTCGCGAACACCGATGGATAGAAAGTCAGTACCCCAGGGGCTTTGGCAGCCCTTCTCTCTTTTGTTTGAACTACGACTGCCAATAAGAGTGATTTCCAGGAAGTGCGGGAACACTCCGTAAGGGTACGTTCAGAACGCGGAGGAAGGATGAGGAGTCTTTCTCCATCCTAGCTAGTCCGTTCAGAACTAAGTAGTCGGTGAAGAGGTCTGGAGAGAGGCTGTCATGTGGCTGTGTCAACATTCACAAGGTGATTCTAATGATGAGATGTCGATGGCAGCCAAATGGGGTATTTCAGTCAATTTTTTTTATTTTATTTTTTATTTTTCAAAAGAGTAAGGCTCAGGAATAACGGTAATCTGGTCTGTTCGTCGAGAAAATGTTTTTAAAAAATCAGAGAAGCTAAGGAAAGTTGAAGATTTGAATGGTGTGACGTAGCTAGCCAATCGTGACGTAGCTAGCCAACTGTCTTTGAAAAAAGTATCCATGCACAGAAACCCTTGGAGGACGTCTTGGATACTACAAAATATTACTCACACAGGCGCGCGGCGTAGTCCTTGCCTAGTGTGTGTGCATTTATAGCGGCCCGCCTTTTTCAAACGTGTGATCTCTTTAATTAATTTTTCTACCACATGTTATAGTATCATTGGGCTTAAAGTTGTAGTATATAGGTTTTCAAGGGTGCTGAATCCAAATTTGAGGTCAAAAACCTGAATTTCCGACCCACCGAAATACCCCATTGTTATTATCAAAAATTTAAACTACAGAAGATTCTGGAAAAACGCACGAAATGTGGGGAATTTCACAATTTGATGCCTCAAGTGGGTCTCTCTTCTCTCCGCGTTCTGAACGTACTCTAAGGAATCCAGAAAATGTGAGTCTACCTGCCTCTCACGCTCCCACTGCTATTAGGGCCGGTTTCACGAGCGTAGATGAACCTCGGAGCCAAGATTGAAATCAAGATTCTGACCGTTTCGTCCGTGGATTAACCGAAGGTTAATTCAGCTCTTGATTCGAAGATTTTTTTTTTTTAATTACGCCGTGTCAGTGCGGCATCTTCGGCCATCCGACCTCTGGCAGCCCAGTACAAATTCGCGGTTCGGTGATAGTGGTTTTCCTCTGTCTGTGCAGCTCTGACGTCCTGCAGGGCTTCACAGCTCTCAAGGTGGTCTCCGTCCATCTCACCTGTCCCGCACAATTCGCAGTCCGGTGACTGCTTCACGCCTATTCGGTGCAGATGCTTCTGGAGGAAATCATGGCCAGTCAAGGAGCAGAAGCATGCGACTCCAACTTTCCTAGGGAGATTAGCTGGTATTCGTCCGTTTTCATTTGCCAGGGCTTCCCATTTTTTCCCCCTGGCGCGCTCGGCTTGTTCTGTGGCCATAGATCCCATTATTTTCTTTTCAGCTTCTCGTCGAGCAGCATACAGCGTCACCGGGATATTTGGTTGGGGCATCTCTGAGCCTTCCTTTGACAACCGGTCAGCCATCTCATTTCCAAACAGGCCACAATGAGATGGCACCCACTGGATAATCAGCTGGTTCCCTTTATTCAGGATTTCATCCCCCAGCCTCCTGCACTCACGGACAGACAGGCTGTCACTGGCCTGTCCTGGCCCTGTTATTGCATGTATTGCTGCCTGTGAGTCAACCAGGATGACTGTGTCCGGTACTCGCTCCAGTCGAAGACACTCCTCCAATGCCAACTGTATTGCCTTGACTTCAGCTTCAAACTTGGTGGCGACAGCCCCAACTGGTGCTTTCACCTGGAATGCGGAGGAAAATACCCCCGCCCCTGCATTTCTCGTTGCATCTTTTGCGGAGCCATCGGTGTATACTCGCAGCCAGAGGGGGGTAGGGTACCTCTCATTCAGTGTCTCTAGAGCTGTCATTCTCAGCTCAGAGGGGGATGTCTGTCCATTGCTCACCTCCTTGGTTAGGTCCAGCCTGCTCTCTGCCCGACGCAGCACAACCAGGTCATTCTCGATGTAGAAGGCTGATTCGAAGATGATTCACGGATCATATAGCTAAACCACCTGCAAGTCGCAATAAGGCCTAGATGATCCGTGATAACATCTTTTACCCTATCTTTGTCTTCTAGTGAAAACGGCCCTTAGGGAGTTTATGTAGCCTCACTAAATCCGAGTCAGTGTACAACTAGCTGTCCAGGTAGAGCGATCTTGGCTGGATGCTAACCTCTTGAGTCTCATCTTACGAACAGCCAGTCAGAAACGACTCACTGGAGTGACTCCATGAAGTTGGCGATACATTCAACCTAATTTCAAATCTGGAAAACTCTCTGGTGCTGTAAAATCAGCTGGGAATTCCAAAACCCCCAATTTGACGTGAAATGCTATACTTGCGTAGCTACTGTAGAACGTAGAAGTTGGTGTAAACCCGAAACCAGAATTTCGCTTCGTAGTTCGTCTTCTCTATTCGCACGGCTGCACAAACTTCCTTTCGGTGTCCCCCAAGTAGACACGGACGGCTTGTTTTGCCTTTTTCAAACATAAATTGGACTTTTCTTTTTCAAAATTCTTGAACCGCAGATATCGACTATTAAGTAGATGCCATCAAGCGCCCTGAAGGATTCAAACTGCATATTAAGCCTAGTAGTGCATCTCAGTATTCCTTCCTGTGACAATTACTGTCAAATTTCCTCAACTATTCGCTATCACGACGTTTCACCTTAATCGAAAAGGAGTCGTCCAGTCAGGTGTACTCTACAATGCTGACACTCGAAATTACCTCGTTATTTTCAATTTCATAAAAATGAAATTAAATCCGATTATGGGTTTCTTATTCTTACTTGGGTAAAGAATGAAAAACCCCTGAAAACCCCCTTCCAGTTAGGATTGGACTTTGGTGTCACTAGTGTCACTGAAAACATCTCGGGAATTCCACAGCTGCCCCAAGGTGTCACCAGATTAACTAGATTTAAATTGTAATTTAACAATTAATAAATAGAACTGAATTTTTCGTAAATTATTTGAAATAAAAATTATGTTATGACAAATTTGAATATTTTTTTTATCGATAATTTTTTACAATTTTATTTTGAGACTTCTTATAGCCTACAAAAATTCTGTTGTCCGTTAAATATAAAATTTCAATTTAATTTTGGTTATTCGGTGACACCTCGAGACATCTGTGGAGTTCCTGAGATGTTTTCGTGACACCAGTGACACCAAAGTCCAATTAGGTTTAACGTTCGTTTTGGGACCAAAAACTTGCATTTCCCTTCTAAAATTCCAATCCATTGGTCTTGACGCAATGTACCATACTTGACTACTACTAAGATGTTATTAGATTTATCTAGATTTTTATAAATTATTTTATTTTTGCGCTCTTTTTTAAATATGTGTATGTGCTAGTCTTACGTTACCAGTGACCTTTCTGTAAATCCTGTCGAACACAGATTGATCTTGCTGACACTTTTTGTTACAAATCATTTTTCATTTTATACTCGTTGAATTTTTCGTCTAAAGATTTTTCTTACACTGAAAACGCTCAATTCCTGTGTATGATTTTATTTTGAATATTATTTATTCTCGATTTTTTTAAATGATAAAATCAGTTTATTTAGGCTATTTATACAAACTTCAATGTTCAATTTTGAGGGCTAAAAATAGGCGTTGACTCGAAAGAAAGATTGTAAAGAGAGCTGAAACAAAACTAGCCGATTTAGTAGTATTGAGAGAAAAGCGTGATGAAAGGCGCCATCTTGGTTACGCAATACCCCAGCTCCGGCGTCCAGGTTACCTTCCATGGTGAAACATCACAGGGAATTTGGCTGTTGGTGTTTCCGATTCAGAAATGAATTTCAAGCTGCAGTAGGAGAGATAATGTTGGGAGAAAATTGCCAAAAATAGAGATAAGAAAGTAATATAAAAGAGAGATAATTAGTTCTACAGGGTGTCCCATTTGTTATCCACCAAACTTCGTGAGTAGTTTCTACAACTAGTTTGCAACAAAAAGTCTCTTTCAGCAATTTTTTTAACCCCCTTAAAATCCGACTTTTTTGACTTTTAAGATTTTTATCATGTTTTCGACCTAACACCATTCAAACGGTCGTAACTCCCTTAAATTAGACTCAAAAATTAAAAATAAGGATATCGTTGGAAAGATCGTGAAATTTCTCAATACATGAGCCGTTGACCAGTCGAGAAAAACAAAACGCTAGAGTAGTATTTTTACCTCAAACTTGAAAAATAGTCAATTTTTGTTTTTGGTGAAAATGTTGATGATTTTTCCTCATTGAAACAAGGTATTTGCCAGAGGGGCTCAAAGTTTAAAAACTGCTCCATTTCATCAGCTTTCCAACGGTCACCCAATTTTTAGTTTTACTGTGGAATTTGAGGGAGAAAATGGTGTTTCAATGCGAAAAAACGTGTATTTTTTTGACGTGGTGCTTGGAAGGAGGGGCGGCAGAGCAGACCTCGGATTCCTCCCGTCCAACCGTCGATTTCGTTGACAAAATGCACGTTTTTTCGCATTGAAACACCATTTTCTCCCTCTAATTCTACAGTGAAACTAAAAATTGGGTGACCGTTGAAAAGCTGATGAAATGGAGAAGTTTTAAAGCTTTTGAGCCTCTCTGGCAAGTACCTTGTTTGCATGGGGAAAAATCATCAAAATTTTTGAAAAAAACAAAAATTGACAAATTTTAAAGTTTGAGGTAAAAAAACTACTCTAGCGTTCAGTTTTTCACAATTTGTCAACGGCTCATCTATTGAGAACTTTCACGCTCTTTCCAACGGTATCCTTATTTTTAATTTTTGAGTCTAATTTAAGGTAGTTATGACCGTTTGAATGGTGTAAGGTCGAAAACACGAAAAAAAAATTTAGTCAAATAAGTCGGATTTTAAGGGGGTTAAAAAAATGTACACTTGTTGTTGCAAATTAGTTGTAGAATCGACTCCCAAAGTTTGGTAGATAACATATTGGGCACCCTGTATAATCTCCAGAATAATGTGCAGAGTCTGAGCTTGTCTGATATTTCAGGCTCAATTTAAATGATACTTCTTCAAATTATACCCTTGCGAACCCACTTTAGGTTTGATAGGTTGAACCCTCGAGTTGAAGGGAGCATGAGAAGGAGAAACTCCTCTGAGTAAGAAGCAAGTGTCAACTCTTGTCAAAACTGTAGTGTTATTTGAGTAGTTTATCCAAAAATTACGAGGTGTTGTGGAGTGAGAATTTGAACTGAATTACTTGTGAATTGAAAATAAAGTGATCTGACTCTTAATTGAAGGTGAATGACTATGAATGACTCTATGGGAAGTATATACTCGGGAATTTAGTATGAATTTTAGCAAAGGGAGTTATTAATTTGGGCCTGGTCTATGTAGAAACCCGCTTACCAAATTAAGGGGAATAGGCCTCTGGTCTATAAAAACCGGCTTACCTAATGAATTTACTAATGTTGGAGGAAAGTTGAGTGTGTAGTTTCTGGTCTGTAAAAACCGGCTCATAACAGGAGTTGATTTGACTAAGTTCTTTTAAGTGGGTTTTGAGGTTGGTTTGAATGAGTTGACGCTTGTTGGTTTGGAGAATGGTCTGTCTCTTTTCCTCGGGAATATACAGGGTGTAAGCCTAACTGGTCTGCCATACGGTACCAGTCGATTCTACAACTAATTTGCAACAAAAAATGGCTTGTAGCAATTTTTTTTTAAACCCTTCGTTTTCGAGTTATTTCAACTTTAAACTTTTTTTCGTGATTTTGACCTTATGTCATTAAATTGGTCATAACTCCGTTAATTAGCTGTGTAAATTACAATTTGAGGATACTGTTGGAAAGAGCATTAGATTTCCTATCGGATAAATGCCTGAACTTTTTTTTGAGTCAAGGTTTGAGACATGAAAACGTCCTCTAAAATGTGAATTTCTCGTAATTTTGGAAACCTCGCATTTTTTCAATCTCAAATTGAACTACGAGAACCCATACTTTTGCAAGATGCAAGAACAGTGAAAACTGCGCCAGAATCTCAGCTTTCCAATGGTATAATCAAAACATATTCTACAACCGTATTTAGGGGAGAAATTCGTGTTTGAACGCGGAAAAACGTGCATTTTTTCAATGAAATCGGCGCTCTGGCCTTCTGTTTCCGGAGGCCTCGCGGTCTACTGCGGCGCCCGCCCACCCACTGCTGTCGTCCGACCCCTCAAATCGACTAGGCGGAGCGCCGATTTCGTTGAAAAAATGCACGTTTTTCCGCGTTCAAACACGAATTTCTCCCCTAAATACGGTTGTAGAATATGTTTTGATTATACCATTGGAAAGCTGAGATTCTGGCGCAGTTTTCACTGTTCTTGCATCTTGAAAAAGTATGGGTTCTCGTAGTTCAATTTGAGATTGAAAAAATGCGAGGTTTCCAAAATTACGTAAAATTCTCTTTTTAGAGGATGTTTTCATGTCTCAAACCTTGACTCAAAAAGAAGTTGAGGCATCTATCCGATAGGAAATTTAATGCCCTTTCCAACGGTATCCTCAAATTGTAATTTACACAGCAAATTAAAGGAGTTATGACCGATTTAACGACATAAGTCAAAATCACGAAAAAAAAGTTTAAAGTTAAAATAACTCGAAAACAAAGGGTTTTGAAAAAAATCGCTAAGGGACATTTTTTGTTGCAAATTAGTTGTAGAATCGACTGGTACCGTATGGCAGACCTGTTAGGCTTACACCCTGTATACTGTACCCCCACCTCCGGATTCTAGTCCTCCCAGAGGGGAGGTCTGTTGTCCGTTGGCGTGTTTGTACGTTGGTGACCTGAATTCCGAAGGAAAGAGACCGTTAGTTTCTCTTTTGTGAAATACGACATATCCTGGAGGCACAACACGAGGCATAGGTACTTGAGTTGTTCTGAAAACCACAATAATTGTGCTTTCAAATTCCTCAGAATTGCAATCGCAATTGAATGTCTAAATTTTGATTACACAAAGTACGCATCTGGATACGTCAAAACCCGTTTTCAATAAATGTCTGCTTCTTTTTTCATTCACTCTACCGGTAGAGTTCACCAGTCACAGACATGCACAAGACACTACTTGCAGGTGTTTGGACTTCCCGCCTAGAATAGGAGAAAAGTTAGTGCTGCCAACCCCTACGAATTTAGTACACAGTTCCGCCGCTAGAAGGCTGAGTCCAATATTAAGTTCATTATACAGGGTGTCTACACTTTCGATGGGCATAACTTCAGGGTTCGATTCTACAAGGTATTTCCAACAAAAAATGTCTCATGGCAATTTTCTTTTAACCCACTCAAAATTCCTTTTTTTTTCACTTTAAAGTTTTTCTTCGCGTTATCAACCTTACGGCACTGATATGGTCATAACTCCGTTATTTCTCCTGAAAATTCAAATCTGACTACACCGTTAGAAAGAGCGTTAAATTCCTATGCTACCTAGTGCAAAATCAAAATATTTCAGCAATAAAATAGTTTTAAAAAATCAAGTCAAAAAGTCAACTTTAAAAAATTTTCGAAACTTGACTTTCTTCGACCAAAGATTTCACTCTAAATCCCTGCTCATTTCGATGGGCGCTCTTCGGGGAAAACATGCTCAAATTGTCAGCTTTTCAACGGTCTATCAATTTTTCTTTTTAACATCTAAATTGGAAGAGTAAATTAAGTTTGAATGCCAGAAAACGTGTGTTTTACAAGCAAATCCAGTGTTTTAAGCGGTATTAATTTACTCTTCCAATTTGAATGTTAAAAAGAAAAATTGATAGACCGCTGGAAAGCTGACAATTTGAGCATGTTTTCCCCGAAGAGCGCCCATCGAAATGGGCAGGGATTTAGAGTAAAAACTTGGTCGAAGAAAGTTAATTTCAAAAAATTTTTAAAGTTGGCTTTTTGACTTGATTTTTTAAAACTATTTTATTGCTGAAATATTTTGATTTTGCACTAGGTAGCTTAGGAATTCAACGCTCTTTCCATCGGTGTAGTCAGAATCGAATTTTCAGGAGAAATAAGGGACGTTATGACCATATCAGTGCCGAAAGTTCGAAAATGCGAAGAAAAACTTTAAAGTGAAAAAAAAGGAATTTTGAGTGGGTTAAAAGAAAATTGCTAAGAGACATTTTTTGTTGGAAATACCTTGTAGAATCGAACCCTGAAGTGTTGCCCATCGAAAGTGTAGACACCCTGTATAGCCCTTATCATGCAACCGTTAGGTATTCACATTCAATAATAATGAGCCGGCATTGGACCAAAAGGATTATTAAGAAATAGATCAATTATCAAACAATTAAGTCTTTATTGTACAGAATCGTTCAATATTGCCACTGCCATTCAAATCCTTTTGGTAACCTCCCCTGCCGACAACGCCCGCTATGTTGCTCCGTGCTCCTAAACCGTTTCGATCGTTATAAAAACTTTATCTCTTTACATCCGTTTTAGTTCAATATATATTTGGTTGTGAGAGCTGTTATATTGTTCATTATCCCGAGGTGATAAACAGCAGGTTAGCTCACTTTTTTGAGATTATTTCCCAAAAATAATCCTCTCTTGCAACAAAATTTCCCCTAACGTTTGGTTGGTTCTGGATCATTCAAATTAGTTGAGTTTATCTTTAAACCACTCGATTATGAAAAGAGGTTCAACTCCCAGTAACAGACACTGAAAAATCCGATGATCCCCAGTAATGAACATGCTGAAAAGTTGAGTAACGAAAAGCAATTAGTGCAAACATTGAGAGATAAAACTCCAGCTTGCCCCCACGACGAAATTCTGTAATGGAGAACGAAGTAGAAAATCGTTGCCTTCTGATCCTAACCAGCTATTGCAGCATCGTAGATCTCGTGGTGGATGTTTACAGCTGTACACAAATGCCTTGTTAACACCAATAAGCTCATGAAATTCACTCTAACGACTCCAGATGGCTACATGAACCACAACCAACATCAGTTTTAACCTTCTAAAACGCATATCATTTCGGACCAAACTAGTGACTGTTACTGGCGACCTTACTGTCAATCCAAGATGGCTGCCACACTGATTTATCTGTCTGTTATACGCATGTGCAATATTGTAGGTCTAGCTTTACCTCTCAAAACTCCTGCACCTTTCGACGTAATCGAACGAATATTTTTTCCAAATGGCGACGTTTTGTTTCAGCTTTCGTATTGTTCGTTATGGCATTGTTCACAGACTGGCCTTTTTTTTTCTAGTTGTTTCTTTTTCAAATTACCTAGCTTTCGGAGATTGAATTTCAACTCTATTGTGATCTCTTACTTGTATAATTTTTCTTCTATCTTAGGTGACAAAAAACTATTTATTTTGAGACTGCCAAACGCCAAGGAGGGCATTATTTTGTAGCAGCTAGTGGACTCACAGTCCACCTCTTTGTCCAGCCATAACAGCTGATCTACTTTACGTAATATGTGGCTTGCTTACTGTTAATCGATGAATAGAGAGTTTTTGGAAACCACTAACGGGCCCGTGGAACCTCTTCACAAAGCACGGAGTTCGCGGGTGACGATGGATTTGCTTCCCGACATCGGCGGGCGACGATGAAAGGGTGCCCCCTGACAGTCACCCGTTCCTCGAGGCCCACCGTGACGAGCGCCTCCATTCTCCCCCTGTCCAAAGTTAACATCCTTCCTCCTTCAACTGGGTAGCATCCTCAGTTGCTCGCGCTAGTCTCCTCCCAACGGGGCCCGTGAGATTTTGGCACCAAAAACTCTCTAATAAAGGAACTACCTAGAGAATTTCGCTGATGTTTATACTCAGGAGGGTGCAAGTATCAAAATGAAACAGGTCAATTCTGAGCATGATAAAACTGTGGGTGACGACCAATAGCTAGACCTACTTCGATGTTGTTTAATGCTGGCACTGAAATATTGGCTTGAAGGTGAACAGATTAAAAAATTATTGAATTGTGGATGCTGGTGTCTACTAGACGAATCTATGGTATGTTTTTACTTGGAGAGATGCTCCAGACTGCCAGGGGGCGAGATAGGTCGCCCTATTTCCCAAGCCTTGACTCGGGGTGAGTAGAGGAGAGAAGGTGTGCTCACGCTGCCTAGTGGGGGAAATGTGACGTCACCCTACTGCGGCGCCACCAGCTGCATTATACGTTGTCTCTGGTACAATGCGTACATTGTTTATAGATACGCGATATATTATACCGTTTGTTCTGTTTACATTTCGGCTTCTGTGGTTGAAAGCAACTTACTTCAATTCAGAAAAATTTGTACAAATTAGATGATTTTGAAGTTTTTATTCTACTGGTCGGTAGATTGACCACAAACAGACAAGGAATGTTCGGGAAACCCTCTAAGAACAACAATTCAAGTAAAATGTTACTAAACAACAATTTCTAATGCTGAAATTAAAAAAAAAAAATTAAATGATTTTGAAGTTTTGCCCATCAAAAAATTGCTTGCAAACCAGTAAGAATTATTGGAGACTCAGAAACATTAAATTTGAGTGTAAATTTGAATTTGAAGGATTCCCATCATTTCAAACTAAAGTTGAAATTTCCACCAAAACTAAAAAATTCTAAGGATGATATTCTAAGAGGAATTTTTTCGTAGTACTGGTAGGTCAAGAAATTGACCACAAACAGGCAAGGAAGAAAAATGATTTAGAAAGCTCTAAAACGCTAAAGTCAGGAAACATTTCGATTTTGGAAGATGAACTAATTTTGCCCAGACACAACAATTCGAGCGGATTTTCCGTTAATTTTCCCAAAATTCCATCGCAACTTGATGGTTGAAGAACTCTGAAGAATTCTGAAGCAGTAATGCGAATGGAGACTGGCGGCGGAGGACTCTTGAGACGTCACGCCCCTTCCCAGCCGAGCGTGAGCGCACCTCCTCTCCTCTACTCACCTTGGGCTCAACTGGTTGTCGCTGCTGGACTAGGGATGGGTATCGATACTCGATATTTCAAAATATCGATTCATTCGTACCGATACTCGATATTTTAGTATCGATACTGCTCTATCCGATATTTTTGGATATCAATACTTTGGACCGATATTTCTAAATATCGAATATCGATACAGTTCTCGCGGAAAATTCAACATAACGGCTAAAAAATGAAGAAGGTAGACAGGCGAGAAAAAAGTGAGAAAATCACTCTGCTTGGACTCTTGATAGTAAAAAATGAGTAAAAATTGTTGAAAAAATTATTTTTCTTGAGAATATTGGATAATATCGATAGTTTGTGGCAGTAAAGTATCGATACTCGATATTTAGAAATATCGATACTCATGCCCAACAATACTTGGGATATCGGTACTCGGATACGATACAGTATCGATACAAAATATCGATACTTTTATAACGATACCCATCCCTATGCTGGACGTTGAAGGCTGGTGTTGTCGATCCTTCTCACCAGGCTTGTCAGTGTTTGAGAAGTAATAAGTCTAGCTATCGGTCGTCTTTCCTTGTCACAGTTCTACCACTCTCGCCAACTTTTATTTTGACAAGTACCTTCTAATATGAGATAAAAACACATAAAGTGTCTTTAAATGGGTATACATCTATACCTAAATATTCCGCAATTTCTTTTAACACTCTCCGTGCGGATGATGGTAATAACCATCATGCCGAGTTTCGCGAGTGGCGTGTGATGGTTTATACCATCACAGCTCTAAGCATATCTCCGAGCTGTTCATCGTTCTGCTACCTAGTGGATGACTTAAGAAGCTCTTTCGGATTTTTTTCGTGCTTAGTAGGTCCCCTTGTTGCCACCAGAGTGCGCCGTTTTCACTTTGGGGGATTCTGTTATCTTTAAGATTTGCGGGTTTGCACTACCGAATTCCTGACAAAAAGGTCTCCCACCACAGGCGAAAACGAGTTTTCTGAGTCCGCACGGAGAGTGTTAAATTGATCACCACAAAATAGTTATTCTTCGTACTAAATATCGCTGTAATATCGCAGATTTATAGCAAACCACCTGTTCGCATCCTAAACGGCATTTGTATCCACGTATGTATTTGTGCCACGATTATGAGTTGAGCATTCGCTTGCTTCATTGATCTGCAACTTAATTTACTGTAATGGTAAGCTTAGATATTGATAATTGCGCAACCCAAAAAAATATAAAACGAAAATAAAAATCAAAAAAATTGAATTTCAGTAAGAAGGACTTGATGTGCGACCCTGAATCTAGAAAAAGTTTAATTTGATCTGTGATTGATCTTGTACACTCGAATCGTCTAATTGCCGAGAAAAAATGAGGAGTGTCAAAGGGTGTGGATTGCAGGGGTGTTCTGTGGCTGTTGGATCTGTCCAAATATTCATGGAATGCATGGAAGAAGGTGATGACCATCTTCGTTTGAAGCACAACCAACAGAGCTCCTCCATCTTTGTTTGCTGGTGTTTCATTAGTAGAGACGAGATTTCACATATTTTTCATATTCAATTTTTAGGCTTCTAATGTCTATAGGAATTCATTTTCAACCGTTTTGGGCTGTTTTCAACAATTTAAATACAATTTAATTTCACATATTTTCGCATATTTGGGACCAAAAAGAATATTTCTAGGTTTTTGAAAATTTTTCGAATATTTGGACAGTTGTAGAACATTTTTCAAAAATATTTTGTTAGTATCATGAGAAAAAAAATTCTCCGGGAAGTTGTTTTGTGAAACTTCTGGATTGCATAGGAAAAAAGCTGTTGTAGAACTAAAGTCCCCCTAACCCATCCCTCGCAGAAACTTCTGGAAGCATGAGGCTCCCAGGGGGATTACGTGGGATTACGAGGCCCAGGTTGAGGTACCATCTTCACGTCCTTGGTGCCCTTACTGTTAGAGTTGCCGTTAATTACCTCGCTCCTTTTGTCCTATATAAAGAAGAGCCCTCTCTGGTTTGAGAGGTAAACAGCTGAAATAACTCCTAACAATTCTGATCCTGGTAATGCTGCAGGCTTTTACGATTTCTTACAAATACAGAACACAGGGGAAAACAAAAGTAACATCTGTTTCAGGTGTTGTGAGAAATTAAAAAAAAAAATTCTATTAAAAAAAAAAACTTACTTAAATAAATAAAGTTTTAACAATACGCAATTTAATGGAGATATAATGCTGAATGCGAATATACCATTTTATGATAGGTTTGAGCCACACAAACCAAAGATATTCAAGATAAACTGCAACACCAAAAAAATCAAAAATGCTTTTTGCTCCTTCCGTCTATAAAAATTTGATGAGATTCGATCTAAAGACATTTTAATTCTGCGTTGAGTGAGACCAACCGTAGATCTGTAGCACCTGATATGACGGAGATACGAGTGCTTCCAAAGTTGAATTTCGTTAGAAAATTTAGTTATGTATGAGATGAGACCTCTTAAGTCCATCCCAGGAGGGAAAGAAATTTCGGATCCTATTTTATTTGTTGAAAAATCAAGATTTGCCTCAAATTGGCGTTGAAGTTGGCGTAAAAATAAAATAAAAAAAATAATAAAAAAGAATATGTTCACCTAAAAAAGAATATACCTATTGGTGCAAAGAATATATTGGTGAAGAATATTTCGGCCTTAAAAAACACATAAAAGAATGCATAAACGGGCTCAAATTTTCGCATATAAATCTCGTCTCTATTCATTAGAAATGGAACATACGATGGAAAATACGATCAGTCGTGTTATGCCTTTTAAAAATTGACTTCTACTGCTATTACTACAATCCTGAATCAGGCTCTCCACCACCTGATCACTCTGTAGTACCTCAGGCAGGCGGTGAGCAGCGCTACTGTCTCGATATCGTCTCCACACTTGCCATTTCAATGTCAGCTTTCTTCTCCGAGTTGTCTTCTTTACTCTGAGTTTTCAGCGGTTGTTAACACCTTCAGACCGGGGCTCAAAACCCAGATTGTCCCCAGGACCTAGGAAAATTTTGGAACTTCACAGCAAAACAGTCGCACTGATGAGAAGCCGGCATTTTTGCATGATAACATGCACTGATATCCGAAACCGAAAGGTTGGGACGGTAAGGTGGGTTCATTCCGAAGCGATTGAGACCAAAAAGAGCCCTGTTGGGGGAAAAATGAACTATCCAGAGCGTTTCGAAAAATGTTCATGGATCCACCGAATCATGAGGTCATGGATCCACCGTGGAAGCAGCCGTACCAGGCGAAGGTTTCGCGTGGATCCAGGGTGGAAGCAGCCGGTCTGAACGTGTTGAAGCGACAGAACACCTCCTGTGTTGACAACATGAACTGCATTTCGCACTCCTCGATTGTATCAAACAAGAGATATTGCATTTCACGTTGAGTGTTTGCTCACACCAAACTTTTGTCAAAATAATACGACAGCAATTTTTCATCGAATTAGACTTTTTTATTCTTCAGGTGTCTTATCGAGTACCTACCTATTAATTATTTATGATTATCAATTGTAGAACAAAAATCAATTGCAGTTGAAAAATGTTAAAATTAAGACTGTCATTACATTTTTGGTTCACGCATATTTTCAAAATGTTGGTTGGCACTGAAAATGTACCGTGAAGTTCGGGTGGAGTGGGGTGGATCTTCACCGCCACAATTTCTGTCTTGTCTTGTGCGACAATTTGTGGTGCCAACAAAAAAACTGACAAAAAAAAATTAAAATTCATTGAGCTACTTACATCTGTGTTTTATTTCATTTTGTTGCTCCACCCCTGCAGACTACATTTCATTTTTCCCGAGAAACCCTGGGAAAGGCCTCAGCGCAAAACCTTTTTGTGGGAGTCTGAAGGAGAAAACTTTGGAGGGAGGAAAATTTTGGTTCCATGTCTGTGTCTGTCATGAAATCGGAATTTGAAAGTGAAATAACGTGGCAAGATCAAGATGTGGATATATTTTACCGTAAACTACGACATAACAACGGAGTTGGTAACATTGAATCAACCATAGTTGACATCACTGCAGAAAGAAAAGTTTGAAAGAAATTTTCCGGGACTAAGTATGGGAATTGGAAAATCACCACAACCTCCCTCAATACTAATTTCTACCTCGGAAGGGACAAACCCAACCTCATGATATTTTTCGTTGTCAAAGTTGAAAAAAACCAACTTGAAAATGCGACTTTTCCGACGGAAAAAATCGATTTTTCTCGAAAACTAGAGGTCGTAGAATATTTTTGTTGACGGCGTTGGATTCAGCGTAAAAAAATCTATCGGAAATCGTTGTCAAAAGTTGAAAAAAACCAACTTGGAAAATTTTGGTTCCATGTCTGTGTCTGTCATGAAATCTGAATTTGAAAGTGAAATAACGTGGCAAGATCAAGGTGTGGATATATTTTACCGTAAACTACGACATAACAACGGAGTTGGTAACATTGAATCAACCATAGTTGACATCACTGCAGAAAGAAAAATTTGAAAGAAATTTTCAGGGACTAAGTATGGGAATTGGAAAATCACCACAACCTCCCTCAATACTAATTTCTACCTCGGAAGAGACAAACCCAACCGCATGATATTTTTCGTTGTCAAAAGTTGAAAAAAACCAACTTGAAAATGCGACGGAAAAGTCGATTTTTCTCGAAAACTAGAGGTCGTAGAACATTTTTGTTGACGGCGTTGGATTCAGCGTAAAAAAATCTATCGGAAATCGTTGTCAAAAGTTGAAAAAAACCTTTACATTTTATTCGTGAAGTTGATTAAATATGAAGCTATTGTAAGCTCCAGGTTTTAATTTAATGATTCTAAATTTAACAAAGTTTTATGACGTGAAAGCTGAGGGCTCTGAATGATTACTTGAATATTAAACTAAATTCCTGTTGGAAATCAAACCAAATATAAATTGAGAGTTTACATTGACATAAGCAAAGGTAAATGATTATCTACACCTAGTTTATGAAGAAGTTAAATTTAAATAGGTGGCGATAATTACCTGGTAGGTAGCTGTAGCGGCTCGAAGGTCTGCGAAATTTAATAAAGTTAAATTCAACCTGAAGGGCCTAGGTACTCTAGATCACCAAATGTGTCTATGTCTGACAGACTTAAGTTGTTTTCCTGAAGGGAAAATATCAAGAGTACGAGAAACGTAGCTGCGCACGCAGCGCACTAAAATCCTAACGGTGCACGGTAAACCATACGGTGCACGTAGTGCACGAATTCCCTAACTGCGCACGTTTTACTTGTCTGTTACGGGAACCAGGTGGTTGAAAAGAGAAATGCAAGGTTACAACTAATAGGAACCTTTTAATTAAAATGAAATTGTAAATAGACTCGAATTTGACAAGAAATGCAATAAATGGTTTACAACAATGAAAATGCGTTTTACTCTCCTTACTTCCTTTCTCCAAGATTCTACAACTTCTGCTACTTTAGACAACTTTAACTTTAATCTACTGACTTTACTGACTCTGACTGAAATGTTCATTTACTTTACTCTGACTAGTTTTTACTGTCTACACATTTTGCACACTCTAACATTGGCCAATGAATAGATTTAGTTTTGGTACACTCACAGCGGCGGGGCCCGAAGGAAATCCGGAGGTGGTGATTGAAGTGATGATTCGAAGATGGTCCAAAATGGGTCGTCTCCGGATACTTCCACGGAGACTGAGGGGGATGGGACGTCAGGATTAATCACGCCGGACTTAATCTGAAGGGGGTGGCTCTTTACTGTGAGCGGGAGGAATCGAAAAACGTTTCGAATGAGCGCGTCAAAGACAAGGGGAGATAGCTTCAAAGGTAGGACTCAAATGGCGGCTCCACGCGGTTGTAGTGAGATATCTTTCCAGTCGCCCCCACCCTCCAGCTCAAGGCATCCAGGCCGGAGGCAGATGGCCGACCATGATTGGTTGAAATTGACGTCATGTCGTCAGGAGCGCTTCTGGTGGTGGATGCCCGAAGGTGGTGTTTGGGCGTCCAGGAGCGGGGACGGTTCTAAGCCCGCTCCTTGCCTGCCGGCCCCCATGGAGGAAGGGAGTATGATGGTGGGCTACTCAGCCCCGGTATTGTGCGAGAGCATCAGTGAGCCGGGGGCTCACACTATGTTCAAGATCTACGTTATTCTCCGTTTTCCACAATTAAGTAAGATAAACTGCTGAGTCATGTAAGTAAGTAATGTAAGTTGCATTTTATGCCGATCGTCCGATATGAATTCATTGCTCTGATTTTGAACGAGAAATCAGTCGGCTATTATGTCCATTGTCCGATTAGAACATGGTGCTTGTCTTTCGCATTTATCTGGTATTTGTGTGAGTCGAATTTCGTAAGAGTTTCACTGGTCTGACCCAATACGGCATGCAAATTATATTGTTGATTTATTACGTTTGAAGATCGTATGAGATTGGTGAATCACGTGTGGAGTGGAAAAGGCATTTGCATGTGAAAAGACGTGAGTCGTTAGTGTCCTGTAAAACCATGGTATTGTAAGCTGTTGAACCTACTCGTTGATGACAGGGGAAGGAACGAAATCCCACCGCTGCCACCAATTTGTAAGCTGGTGTGTCTACGAGTTCTGTGGGGGGAAGAAATGCAATTACCAAAACACTTATTACTAAGTTTGAAATTAAGGGCGTTTATATTTACCTGTGGCGAGGCGCAATCAATTTAGAAGTTCTGAAGCGAAGACGTGTCGAAAATGTGACGGCCTGAAGGGCGCATGAATTAACCACGGATCACGAGTGTGTCCGGCCTGAGGGGCTTAATGATGATTCCTGAAGGGAATTTGCAAAGAACCTGAGGTGTGTCGATGCACGTTCCTCTTATGTGTTATCTGAACCAGGGAAAAGTCAAAGGAAAAAGCAGAAGTACAACTAACAGCTTAGTTTTATTAATAGGAACAGTTCAAATTCGTGCTGCGCACGCAAGAAAATACAGCCTGAAGGGCGATTCAATTGTGACACATTTGTGACATGAGGAAAATATAATGGTTTTGTAAAAAGTTCCGTGCGTTTTCAATACATTCAATTAGTCCAAATCTCATTAATAAATATCCAAATTCCAGGTCAAAATTCATAGAGGCAGTTCAGTTTATGTCAAAATATATCGTTACGTTCAGTTATAGTTTAAGTTTTACTCTAACACCGCACTACTTTGGCCAAAGCTTAACTAGAGTATGGTTAGTTTGTGCACTCACGCGGACAGGGCCCTGAGGAATTCTGTCGGCTTCGTGGCGTAGGATGAAGGGTTGGTCTCCTCTGTAGCTCGGGGACTTAGCAGGGATCGCGAATTGAAAGTGAGTCGACTTCGTGGTGGATTAGTGCGCACAAGGTAGACTAGGGGGGGGGGGGGGGGGTAGTGGCAGAATCGAGTCGTGGGGTCGAGCGCGCTGCGACTGATAATGCTGACGGTTGGTAGGGGACTAATGCGACGCCGCCAACGCTTCTGGAAATTCCGCTGTTACTCCCCACCCCTCCACTGAGGTGTTGTGCGTGGAGGGTTCTGATTGGCTGCGTCGAGGTGTCAGCTGGTCTTGCCTCTCTGGGGAGTTGGGACGCCGAGGTGGAGGTGGCGTCCTTCTGGTCTAGGGGCTTCAGGAGGGAAGCTAACTTTAGCTCAGCTCCGCCACTGAAATTGGTGAGGATTCAGTGAGCGGCAGCTCACACCATGGAAAAAGTCCTGAAGTACGTAAATTCGTTTGTACGTCTGTTGAAATCCCTGTGAGTGAAGAATGGTCAGAACCAGTCAATTAATCGTCATCTGTACGATTGTATGTAGAAAGGGATGTGGGGTGAAACTTGGTGTAATGGTGTGTTACACCGAAAGTACGTTGGAATAGTTCGTGTGGTTTATTTCGTGAGTACACCTTTTGATTTTTAGTGATGTGTATTTAGCGAAAAAGGATTTGAGTTTTGCGAATTTCAGTTTGAATTTACCAAATGAGAATTGGAATTTGCGGGATTCGAATTTTGTTTGAATTTAACATAACACCTTTTAATTTTGTGAAGTTACTTTGTGTATAACAAAGCGCGTATGATCGGACAATGGACTTCTTGTTACTAATTTACCATTTATTTCAGATGGTAGGTATTTATTAGCCGATAATAGCAAAGCGGACCCTAAGGGGGGACTGTTTGATGTTCAAGTGCCGAATCGATGGGTATGAGTTTGTGAGGAAGTAGTAATTATAGTCAGTGTGTGTGAGGATGTAATTATAGTCAGTGTGTGTGAGGAAATAATTATAGTCAGTGTGTGTGAGGGTAGCCATGTGTGTGTGTGTCAGTGCTTCATGTATGAAATACGATTCGGTGCGGCCTTGGTGTAATATGTGGGATCATGTAGGTACCGTCCATTTTTGGCGTAGCTACAAGAGAGTAAATGGCCCTGCGGTTGTTGTCAGCTGAGCAGCGCAGTTCACTCGGTGCATACTCAGCGGATCAGCTGCAATTCTCGTTTGGTCGCGTCTCCTCACTAGGGGTGTGTCGGTCCAGGTATTTCCCTGGAACGGTTCCAACGATTACGGTGACAAAGATGTAACCGTTCCAAATTACCGGTACAGTTCCATTACCGGTACAGGCGATCAAATCCCACTCACATGGCATGGATGAAGCAGGCAGTCAAATCCCTATCGTCCTTCTTCCATGCTTATGATCTCAACTTGCAATACAATAGCATCATTTTCCTTGACAATTCGCTAAAAGGAAGGAATTTGAACAAGTGTTACAAAAGAGGCAATTTATTATAAATAATAGTTACCAAACAATTCTGTGAAGAGAACGAATGTCTTCTCGTTGTATACCTTCTTGGTGTTCGGGTTAACCACTTGTTGAGCCGCGTGGTTTCGCCTCCCGGCTCTCCCCACTTCGTTGTCTCCGCCTGTGCCGTTCGATAGCTACCGTTCGTTGTTGCGCCTGAGATTGGATTATTGGAAATCTTCTCTCGATTTATTCTATAAGGTAATTCCTTATTTATGATTACTTATTCGTAAGTTGTAATGTTGAAGCTATCGCTTACGTAGGTAATCTTATAACTCAATTGTCCGATATGAATTCATTGCTCTGATTTTGAACGAGAAATCAGTCGGCTATTATGTCCATTGTCCGATTAAAACATGGTGCTTGTCTTTCGCATTTATCTGGTATTCGTGTGAGTCGAATTTCGTAAGAATTTCACTGGTCTGACCCAATACGGCATGCAAATTATATTGTTGATTTATTACGTTTGAAGATTGTATGAGATTGGTGAATCACGTGTGAAGAGTGGAAAAGGCATTTGCATGTGAAAAGCCGTGTGTCGTTAGTGTCCTGTAAAACCATGGTATGGAAAAAGTCCTGAAGTACGTAAATTCGTTTGTACGTCTGTTGAAATCCCTGTGAGTGAAGAATGGTCAGAACCAGTCAATTAATCGTCATCTGTACGATTGTTTGTAGAAAGGGATGTGGGGTGAAACTTGGTGTAACGGTGTATCACACCGAAGTACGTTGGAATAGTTCGCGTGGCTTATTTCGTGAGTACACCTTTTGATTTTTAGTGATGTGTATTTAGCGAAAAAGGATTTGAGTTTTGCGAACCTCAGTTTAAATTTACCAAATGAAAATTGTGGTTTGTGGGATTCGAATTTTGTTAGAATTTAACATACCTAACACCTTTTAATTTTGTGAAGTTACTTTGTGTATAACAAAGCGCTAGGTATGATCGGACAATGGACTTCTTGTTTCTAATTGACCTTTTATTTCAGATAATAGGTATTTATTAGCCGATAATAGCAAAGCGGACCCTGGGGGGGGACTGTTTAATGTTCAAGTGCCGAATCGATGCGTATGTGTGTGTGAAGAAGTAATTATAGTCAGTGAGTGTGAGGTTAGCCATGTGTGTGTGTCTGTGTTTCATGTATAAAATACGATTCGGTGCGGCCTTGGTGTAATATGTGGGATCATGTAGGTACCGTCCATTTTTGGCGTAGCTACAGGGAGAGTAAATGGCCCTGCGGCTGTTGTCAGCTGAGCAGCGCGGTTCACTTAGTGCATACTCAGCGGATCAGCTGCAATTCTCGTTTGGTCGCGTCTCCTCACATACCTTACCTTGTAATTGGTTGGTAAAAAGATCTCATCACCTTGGTTAGAACAGTCAACTGGCCCTCTCTGTGGACGATTTAAAAATATGTGTGGGTTGCGTAGGTCCAGTCGATGTTTGTTCTCAAAGAAGTAACTACCAACTTAACTAACTTGATAAAAGGAGCTAAATGAAGTATAATTATTACGATGTTAAGTTGGGAGGGAGTCTGAATGATATATTTCTAAGGAAATAATTAATCTAACTCAATAGTGTTGATATGTAAATGAGATTAATTCGACATGGAAGTGAAAACGATGGACCTATGCAACCTGATTTGTTTAGTATGATAATGTTTGTTACACTATGAAGTTGGTTTTTATAAACGATCTCGTTTGAAGTAAGTCCGAATATGCAAGGGTAATGTAAGCAGTGATTGGTTTGAGAGCATATCTCGTTTCGATATAGTACGTTTACAAAATGCAAAGGTGTGAAAGATTTATTTGTTGTGATCTACGTATGTTTTGAAAAATGTACGAAATTAAAAGGCTTGTTCATGTGTGTTGTACAGTGAGAAAATGGATTCCATGATGGAAAAACGTATTTTTGAGGAGGTCGAGAAGCGTGAAAAAAAGTTTAGGTTAGAGATGATGGAAAAGTTGAGAGAGGAGGCGAAAAGAGCTAAGGCTCAGTTTGTAGCTCTTGCAGAAGAGTCTTCGCTTCGCTACGATGCTCTTACATCCCAATATGAAAAGGCTCTGATAAACTGGAGAGTCAATGAAATCCCAGTTATCGACGAACCTATTGATGTACCAGAAGACTCGAACATGTCAGTGGAAGATGTGTCCTTTTTGCAACAGAATAGAGAAAGGAGTGTAACTGTTCAACCTATTATTGAACCTGTAGAGCTTATGGTGAACGACGTACCACGACGTGATTTAACAGTCAACCTGAAAAATGGTCAGAATAGGTTCGTGGAGGGAGAGGACTACTCCTTGTGGAGACACAGAGTAGGAATCGATCTTCGTGCTTATGATTGTGTATTTCTCATAGATGAAAGTGAAACACCTGCGGAAATATACTCATCTAAAACCATAACACGTTTAAGTGGCATGGTAATGAGCTACATAATGTCAAATATACCAGAAAAGTACCAAAGAATGGTAATGAGTTGTAAAAATCCGTGTGAAATGATCAATATACTTGACAAGGCAATAGATCCATTGACTGAGGCAAAAGAATTTTCGCTACAAAATGAGTTCATCAACCTCAAGTTTAATCCGTCAGCGGAACCTGTGGTTGATTTTGTTGCACGATTCCAAGAACTGGTGGACAAAATTCTTAAATGCCCGGATGCAGATCTATCTGAAAAGACGATCAGACGCAATCTGCTTAATGCCATCGGGGAAGCATGTCCTGACATTAAAAGTGATGCATTACATAAAGAACCACGGATGTCGGTTCAGGATATTAAAGACGCCATGTTTGAAAGATTCAGCTCAATGGAAGAAAGCATGAGAAGAGAAAGAGCTTCTTCAAGCCGGGCTTTGTATTCTGTCCCAAATTTGTACGTAAAACGTAAGAGAGAATCCCACTATGAGACCAGAAACACTGCTCTCCAACGCAAAGATATTAAGTGCTATAAATGTGGAATTATGGGACACTTTGCGGACGAATGCAGAAATCCAGGTCGTATGTGTTACAATTGTGGAGAATTCAGTGGTCATTTGTCAAAATCCTGCCCTAAACCACCCAGAGAAAATGCGTTTGATAAAAGGGATTCCCTACCAAAAGGAAATCACCAGCAAAATATGTCTGTGCATCGTGAGAAAACACAAAATACGTCTGTGCATCGTGAGAAAACACAAAATACGTCTGTGCATCGTGAGAAAACACCAGCCCAAACACGCGTGGTAAAACAAAATAAAACGCCCGCTCAAAAACGATTTGAGAAAGTTAGAGTAAATTCGTCAGGGAAATCTCGACCTCCCAAAGGCAGTGTACGCTTCACAGCAGAGATGTGTGATGAGGATGAGTTTCATGATTCACTGGCAGCCATTGCTACGGAGAGAGATGATAGTTCTTCAGAACTGCAGAGGAGTGGATCTGCCATGTCCTTGTGTTTTGATGGTAATTCAAGAAAATTAAATTTTATCATGGACTCGGGAGCGACTGAACATATTGTGAGTACGGAATCTGTTTTTTCTGTACTGAGAGAGTTAAAAAAACCTATAAAAATATCGTGTGCGAACAACAACAGAGAAGCTGACCTAATAATTCGCAAGTGTGGTGATATAGTGGTATTTAATGAGGAAACAAACACGTATGCTTTACTCACCAATGTTCTTTATGCACCCGAGTTACTTGAAAACTTATTTTCATTACGTAAGCAGATTAAGAAAGGTTTAACAGCCAAATTTTGTGATACCAGTGTTTCTATCATTGATACCAGAACTAACGAAACAGTAAAGAAGGGTATATTTGATGGTAAATTCTGGTGGGTGTCTTTTTCGTTGCCATTGTTAAATGCCAATCCGTTAGAGGTGCAATCAATGTTGCGAAAAATTGGGAGAGAAATAAATTTAGTTACAGACTCAACTTCGTCAGTCACAAATGCAAAACCTGTATCAGGAGACGATGCAGAGGATAGTTCGTCTAGTGGTAATATGAATAACAAGCGTAGGAAGTTAGCGGATGATTCTGATCTAAATTTAGGAGGGAGTCCTCAAACAAAAATATCGAAGTCCAATGGTAACGAAATACGTATGAGAGATAACGCAGGTTTTAAATGGCATCATAGGCTAAACCATGCATCAAAAAGATACTTGGAAATTGCTGGGAAAATTCTCCCTGAGCTTAGAGGTGTAAAATTCTCCAATGAAATTCTTGATTGCTCTGCATGTAAAATGGCTAAAGCAAAGAGAAAACCGTGTAAAGACGTAAGATTTAAATCAGATAAACCTTTTCATAGAATGTATAGTGACTTAATGGGACCTATTAAACCGTTAGCGTATAGATCTGCTGCTCGTTATATAGTCACTTTTACTGATGACGCAAGTCGGTATGCCTTTGCCTATGAGATAGTAGACAAAACCAAAGTGAACCTAGCTTTACTGAACTGCTTAGAAGAAATACGTAAGTTGATGGGTCCTCAAACAAAAGTTGCTGAAATACGTACTGATGGAGGAATGGAATACAAAACGTCAGCCATGAATTCTATTCTTTGTAGAGAAAATATAAGCTTAACTGTTTGTGAGCCTTATACACCCCAACACAATGCTGTTGCTGAAAGGCTAAATCTAGAGTTGGAGGAGAAAATTCGTGTAAATTTAATATCTTCTGGGGTACCCACAAATTTCTGGGCATTCGCTCTGAGACATGTTATTCATGTGCACAATCGAACCCCCAACTCTTCAATCAATTTTCAGACACCATATGAATTGGCGTGTGGAAGAATACCCTCAGTCAAGAATGTTAAACGCTTTGGGTGTGAAGCGTACATACTTGACAATTCAGTAAGAACTAAGTTCGCTCCTAGAGCCAACTTAGGTTTCTTGCTGGAATGCACAGATACGGGGTATGTTTTATTTCATGCAATCAATAAAACGATAGTGAGATCCAAACATGTGGACTTCATAGAAGATAGGACCTTCACAGACTATCTAAAAAATTCTAATCCTGGCTCGTATTCGATTCCTCAGTTAGATTTTTCTGTAGAAATGGAGGGTGAGTCAGCGACAGAAACAATTAATGACTTATCAAATACGTATGAAACAATCAGTCAGAGAAATAGAGAAAAACCGATAGGAGGGACGTCTGAGTATGATTTTTACGAAGAAGAAGAAGAAGATGATGATTTATTGAACATTGCTTGTTTCTTAGAAAATCCGTTAGATGAACTCAATTCTGATCCTGTCACTTATAATCAAGCCATGAGTGCCCCTGATTCAATACGTTGGGAAGAGGCCATAAACCAAGAATTTGGTGCTTTAGAAAAATGTAAAACTTGGAAAATAATACCAATACATAAAGTTCCAAAAGGGGTAAAAATCATGAAAACTCGGTGGGTACATAAAAGGAAGTTGGAGGCAAATGGGTCTATAAGATACCGTAGTCGCCTAGTAGTCAAAGGTTTTGCTGACAACAATACGTATGAGTTGTCTGAAATATATGCTCCCGTTGCTAGACTTCCAGACGTTAGATTTATTTTAATTGCAGCTGCTAAATATGATCTGGACCTCATGCAATTTGATGTTAAAACTGCTTTCCTTAATGGTACTTTAGACAAGCTAGTTTACATTGAGATCCCAGATGGTTATTGCACCTATCTAAGTGAAAACACAAATTTCAAAGCTGAATACGTGTGTGAAGTTCATAAAGCCCTCTATGGCTTGAAAGTGTCACCAAAACGTTGGTTTGTTCGTTTTTCAGATGCTGTTAAGAAATTGGAGTTTAAGCCATACAACTTTCAACCATGCCTTTTCATCTGGAGAGATGGCAATAAATTGGCTTTGCTTCTTTTGTATGTTGATGATATTTTAGTGGCATCAAATTGTAAAACCAAACTATCTCAAATTAAATTAACGTTAGAGAAAGAATTTTCTATTACAGATCTGGGTGCTCCTAAGAAATTTCTAGGCATGGAAATTGAAAGGGATCGTTCGAATAGGACAATTAGAGTGCATCAAAGAGCACATGTAAATGCTATTATTAAGAAATTCGATGCCAATTCTGATAAAATAGTATCTACTCCAATGATTTCTGAAAAACGTGTGGTAAAAGAATCGAATGATCCTGTAAACTTGAGCACTGTACCTTATAAACAGGCTATTGGTTCGCTGTTGTATTTGCAAAATGGGACTAGACCTGACATTTCGTATGCTACAAACGTTCTCAGTAGACGTCAGTCCAATTATACTTTAGATGACTGGGAAGCTGTAATTCGTGTGGTGAGGTATCTTAGAGGAACGAGAGATTTAGGGCTAGTGTTTAAAGGAAAAACAGATACTGTAGACTGCTTTGTAGATGCCTCTTTGGGTTTGTCAGCAGAAGGAGGTTTTTCAACAACAGGATTCATCATCAAATTGTTTGGAGATCCTGTTATTTGGCGAACTAAAAAACAAAATCACATTGCACTCTCCTCAGCAGAAAGTGAATTTGTTGCCATGAGTTCTGCCTGCAGAGATCTGGCAAATCTGAGAGTTATGTGCAAGGAAATTTTGGATTTATCTCTGATTCCTACACTCTATGAAGATTCTAAACCAGCCATAAGACTTGCAGAAATTGACGAATCGTCAACCTTACGACATTTAGTTCGCTTGTCTTATCTATACGTCAGGGAAGAATATAAGCTTGGTCATATTGAAATAAAATGGATAAGGACTGATGAACAATTGGCTGACACGTTTACTAAGCCTTTAAATAAACCTAAATTTATTCAGTTTAGAGACTTGATGTTGACTTGACTTTGTTGATGCTCTAATTCCTCTTGTTTGTCCTACAGAACGTTTGTGCTGAGTTGTTTGGGAAAATCGTCAGTGAAGCAATCCGTCAGAGACATTACACGTCAGAGGTTTCATACGTCAGAAGTTTTATACGTCAGAGATAATGCAAGTTAAATATCATCCGTCAGAAAATTAAATAAGTACGTCAGAGAGGCCATTTACACGTCAGTGAGAAAAGAAAAATACGTAAGTGATTTAAGTACGTTTGAACTAAAAGTACGTAAGACATCATGTGTGAATATAATAATAATACGTTAGAGACCGTATGAGCTGGGAACTGTTGGGAGACAACCCAATTGAGAAGAATATTCGGGAGGGAGTGTGAAGAGAACGAATGTCTTCTCGTTGTATACCTTCTTGGTGTTCGGGTTAACCACTTGTTGAGCCGCGTGGTTTCGCCTCCCGGCTCTCCCCACTTCGTTGTCTCCGCCTGTGCCGTTCGATAGCTACCGTTCGTTGTTGCGCCTGAGATTGGATTATTGGAAATCTTCTCTCGATTTATTCTATAAGGTAATTCCTTATTTATGATTACTTATTCGTAAGTTGTAATGTTGAAGCTATCGCTTACGTAGGTAATCTTATAACTCAATCGTCCGATAAATTCAAGGAAAGAATAATGACGTTGCAGTTTAAGAACTTAACATGACAATAACAAATTAATAAAACTGGAGACAACTTCCATGCTAACCTGTCCAGAAGATAACTTCCCGCTCAAGAGCCATTCCATGAACCATTCTCAGTCCATGGAAGTAGAAAGGGCGCTTCCAGGTACAACATGGAACAGAACTGAGAACAAGATCCATGCTTACCGGTCCAGAGCCATTGAAACATTCTCTATGATATCTTATCGGTCCAGTTCCATCCTCACCAATCAGAATGATCAGATTGATGAGATGATTGATCAGATCATTCTGATTGGTGAGGATGGAACTGGACCGATGGAAAAGATTCTCTTCCCGGTCCAGAGCCATTTCAAGATATCTTATCAGTCCGTGGAACTGGACCGGTAAGGGTCGAGTTTTTGTCACTGCGTGGAACCGTTCCAACCTGATACTCGGTTCCACAGTCCCGGTACAGCTGTACCGACACACCTCTACTCCTCACATACCTTACCTTGTAATTGGTTGGTAAAAAGATCCCATCACCTTGGTTAGAACAGTCAACTGGCCCTCTCTGTGGACGATTTAAAAATATGTGTGGGTTGCGTAGGCCCAGTCAATGTTTGTTCTCTGAGAAGTAACTACCAACTTAACTAACTTGATAAAAGGAGCTAAATGAAGTATAATTATTACGATGTTAAGTTGGGAGGGAGTCTGAATGATATATTTCTAACTCGTTAGTGTTAGTATGTCAATGGGATTAATTCGACATGTAAGTGAAAACGATGGACCTATGCAACCTGATTGTTTAGATATTGTTTGTTGCACTATGAAGTTGGTTTTTATATATAATTTCGTTTGAAGTAAGTCAGAGTATGTAGGGTAAGCAGTGATTATTTTTGAGAGTATATCATTTCGTTTGAAGTAAGTCAGAGTACGTAAGGTAAGCAGTGATTGGTTTGAGATTATATTATTTCGTTTGGAGCTAGAGTACGTTAGGGTAAGCAGTGATTGATTTGAGAGTATATTATTTCGTTTGGAGTTAGTCAGAGTACGTAAAGTAAGCAGTGATTGATTTGAGAGTATATCATTTCGTTTAGAGTTAGTCAGAGTACGTAAGGGTAAGCAGTGATTGGTTTGTGAGTATATTATTTCGTTTGAAGTTAGAGTCAGAATACGATTGCTATATACGTTTGTGTAAGCAGTGAACGGTTTGTGAGTTTGTTATTTCATTTGAAGACCGTCGGAGTGCGTTAGCAATATGTGTGAATTGTAATTGAGTTTTTCAGTATATCATTTCGTTTCAGCATACAACGTATGCAAAAATATGTAGGTGTGGAAAAATCTATTTGTTGTGTGTGATCTATGTAGGTATGTTTTGAAATTACGTGGGAAATTGAATATGTTTGATAATAGTAAATGGGTTGTACAGTGAGAAAAATGAATTACGATAATATTGTGATATATCTGAAAAATGAATTACAATAATATTGTAATATATTACATCTCATATATTATTGAAACCATATATAGAAGAACATCCACTAACCCAGGAAGAGCAACAAAAATACAGAGAGAGAATGAAAAGACAATTTGACAGGATACATCCCCAAAAGCCGCCAGACAAGAAAGAGGGAGATTTTATACTTGTTCAGAGCGGGTTTGACGGCAAACAACCAATAGTGAAAGGGCCTTTCCTCGTCAAGAAGACTACAAAAATGAACAATTTTCCAAAAACGGTTCACTATGAAGATGAAGCTGGGACCACCCAAAAAGCTGCGATTGGAAATGTTCTTCCTTATCATCTCAGGAGAGATGATGATTCTCAAGAGGGGGAAAATATAACGTGACTCGGGAAATTATTACTTCGTGAGTGTTAATGTTGTTGTGACGTTGCCTAGAAACGAGAGTAGAATGATGTGGATGAAATAATAAAGGATGATGAGTTGATATTTAGCTATGAATGCGTGTATTTTAATTACTCTTGAATAATTTACGGTTCAAACCCTATTTGAACGCTACACCTCCGTTATTAGTAAGAGAAAACTAATCCTAAACCTTCTGCAACTACGAAGTTGAATAGACACCTCTATCTAAGATGCTGGATATGGATAGCCTTCTATCTACTTAGCTAAGTACCTATTAGCTTAGTAACTGCCAACAAAAGGTTCAAAATTCTAAATCCTTATATAGACTAACCGAATTTTTGGTTTTTCTGTCAAATGGGAGACAACGATTTTTTTTAAATTTATTATTATTCAATGAATTAAAGTGAATCCGAGCCATCGCCTTAGGATTCCCATGAGCTGAATAAGTAGGTATCTGAAACAATATTCTAATCAGTGCTGCAAGCTGTGCGAATGTAAGAAATTGTATCCAGGAAGTAAGAAGAAAAAACCAACTGATCAATCTTAAGCACTGACAGTTTAGAGCAATGTCACATCAGCTGTGTGAGCAATCGGGTTGACTTATACCCAGTTCTTCCTTGAACGCTTAAACCTGGTTATCAGATTCTTCAAGACCTCTGGAAGTGATTAGTTATTACTCAGCAATGTCAGATCAGCTGTGTGAGCAATCCGGGTTAACTTATACCCAGTTCTTTCTTGAACGCATAAACCTGATTATCAGATTCTTCTAGATCTCTGGAAGTGATCAGAAGGTGCTCAGCAATGTCAGATCAGCTGTGTGAGCAATCCGGGTTAACTTATACCCTGTTCTTTCTTGAATGCATAAACCTGATTGTCAGATTCTTCAAGACCTCTGGAAGTGATTAGTTAGTACTCAGCAATGTCAGATCAGCTGTGTGAGCAATCCGGGTTAACTTATACCCTGTTCTTTCTTGAATGCATAAACCTGATTGTCAGATTCTTCAAGATCTCTGGAAGTGATCAGAAGGTGCTCAGCAATGTCAGATCAGCTGAGTGAGCAATCGGGTTGACCTATACCCTGTTCTTCCTTGAACCCATAAACCTGATTGACAGATTCTTCAAGATCTCTGGGAATGATCAGAAGGTGCTCAGCAATGTCAGATCAGTTGTGTGAGCAATCCGGGTTAACTTATACCCTTGTAAGCTTGGGCTTCACTGTTGAATTGAAGATTCTCGAGTAAGCCCTTTTAAAACTGACCCAAATATAGGTTGAGAGGCTATATTGACACAAGTGATAGGCAATTTGAATTTACTATTATTAAATGATAAAATGTAATAATTACCTGGTAGACAGCTGTAGCGGTTCGGAGGTAGCTGAAGGCTCTGAATACTCAAAATTATACCTGAAGGGTCTAATACTGTTACCTATTTAAATTATGTTATTTGTCTGAAGGACTGAAATTGCTTTCCTGAAGGGAGTACTAAGTGCACGAAAAACAGAACGGTGCACGGTGAACGGTGCACGCACTAAAAGGGTGCGTTGCACGAAAATGATGTATTTTTGCACTAAAATGGTGTGAACGCACTAAAAGAGTGCGGTCACACGAAAAACCTGTCTGTTACGGAAATAAAGGTAGTGAAATAAGAAATGCAATGTTACAACTAATAGGAACGATTTTAATGCAACAAAGAAGCAGGTTGACTCTACGTTAATATGTTGTTGGCAAGCAAATACAATTTATGAGCAAATAAATGGTTTACAAATATTTGGTACGTTTCTCTTAATTCTCCTTCTTACTTCGACTTTACAAATGACTTGACGATTGACTCTACTGACTTTACACAACTTGAAATTGACTCGACTGATTGACTAAAATTCTAAACGTTCTTTGACTTGACTCTACTTATTACTTTTCTACACAGTTTGAACACAATTACATTGGCCAATGTATAGATTAGTTATTACACTCACGGCAGTGGGGCCCGAAGGAAATCCAGAGGTGGTGCGATGTAAAGTTCTTGAGGGGGAATGGTCCGAACGGTTTTTGCCACACAGATTACCGTTGGAGGAAGGGGTTTGGCTCGTAATACTCAGACTCGTGGGCACAGGGCTAACTCGGCGGACTGGTATCGAGGGGATCCGATCACTTTATGCAAACAAGGGTTCGATTTTCGTTCGTACTTGATGCCAGGGAGCGCGGATATGAAAGCTTCAAGGACGGGGACGTTATGGCCGCTCCACGCGGTGACTAGATCTTTTGGTTACGGAGGCCCCCACCCTCCATCAACAGGCGTCCAAGCGGGGCTTCGCGGCGGCTTGTGATTGGTGGTCGGTGACGTCAACTCCGACGTGAGCGCTTCTGGTGGTGGCGCCCTGGAGCGGGGACGGTACAAGCCCGCTCCATCCTGCTGATCTGCGAGGCGGGAAGGGAGCGAGGGTGGTGGTTGCTCGGCCGCCTTATTGCTGGGTCACTTCCGTGAGCTGCGGCTCACATCCTCCGCCCCTTCGTGAGCCAGAGTCATCAAAGATGACACTGGGTACTGGCAGAGGGACGGAAGGATGTGCCTTCCTGAGGGCCAACTCATACCGGTATCTCCGGCAGCCTCGGCATCCGATGGGATCGCGCTTCCCTGAGTGGTCCTGTGAGCAGGTCGGGATGGGTCGCCCTTGGTGGTAGGTGGCGCGCAGCCGATGCCAAAATTCCTTGCACGCGGGGCATCGGAAACTATACAGTTTCGATGTCGGACGCGTGCAGACGGGGCAAGTTAGCTTGTTTTTCTTGACCGCTCTTGTCAGCCGCACGGTGATCTTCGGGCGGGAGGCATCCGCCGTTTCCCCTTCCGGTTCTGGTTCCTGTTCATGGATCGGGGTTGGAACCCAGTGTATCTCTGATTCCGATGAGGAGGAATAAATGCGGCAGGACCGATTTCGCCGGGTGTCGTCCGCTGGTGGCTTGGTGGGCGAGCTCTCTGGGGAGTTAGCTTCCCCCTCTGGTTCCAAGGCTGGAGCAGGTGAAGGAGTTGGTTCCTCAGCTTCTACCGCCTCTTCCTCTGCAGTCAACGCCGCAGGTGGCTCTGCGGTCACGGGTGCGGTCGCCTCAGAGTCCTCAGTCCTCGCCGCAGGTGGCTCTGCGGACAACTGTGCAGAAGCTTTCTCCAGCTCGTTCTTAGCGGCGTCAAGTTCGTGGACCAGGTGCTCACGCTCCATGGTCCATTTCCGTTGACGGTCGAGGAGGGCATCTCTCTCTTCAAGGATCCGCTGGTATGATGGCACCCACTTCGCTATTTCCACCACTGTCATCATAGCGGCATGGCAATTAGTTCTCCTGGCTAGATGGGTCTCAGCACAGTCGGTAAATCGGATATAGTTCAATAAACTCTCCAACTGGAGGAACGGGGTGGGTGTTGGTTCCGGTGTCTCCATGAACCCAGGTGGACGATCATACACCCTATCCTGCTCTTCACCAACTCTCTCTCTCAAAATCTGGATGATCGGGTCGGGGTTCGGCGGTCCTCCATCCGCAATCCATTCCTCAATCTGCTCCTGCGCCATTTTATTCCTACAACAAACGATAAACCTAATGTGTCATCCAGCTTAGGAAAAGTGATCAATGTTTATAAGGGGACATTTACGGCCTTGATTTGCATGTAAATTGTGTTCAAAATGTGCGTGAGAATTCGTAACCTTTGTGATAAAAATTTGCAGGTTAGTGTTTTGATCTGAAGGATCCAATGTTAAATTTTGCGATCTGAAGGATCTAAAAATGACAATGTTAGCAATATGTTCATTCTGTCGGTAGTTTGTCCTATTAGTATGTAAGTTAGTTATTTATTTCCTTCCGTGTGAAGGTGACGATAATCTAACGGGGTTGCTCGTCTGCGCAGCACGTATCTGGGTTCGCCACTGTTGGTCTCTCTTCGCCTTTTCTTGATTGGGGAATCGTCCACTGCATTATCGTCATCTTTGAGAGGTGGGTTTGCATGGATGATACCCTTTTCATTTAAGGTCGGATTCCGATCGACAGGGTTCTCGAGTCGACATGATACGGTAAGCGTGCTCGTGCGCTTGACGGCTCCCGTGCGTTCGGCAACCCTCTCCACGGTTCCTTCGGGAGGTCTGGCGTTATGGCGTGTCGATGGTGCCGGTCCTCCGGTGTTCATTTTGCAGGATGGTTTCTCAGTTTCATCAGGTAAGTCCTTTTCCCGCGTTTCTTGGTTCCTTTCGGGCGGGTGGACGGAGGGGTGCACGGTTTTGGTGCGCGGTTCGAACTTGAACGGGTTTGCGAACGCATCGTTCGGCACTCGGTTCACGAAGGTGGACGTTCGGTTTTCCGTTTTGGGTTCCAGCGGTTTATTTCGTCGGGAGCACGTTCCGCAGAGTCGGATTTGCTCGCGTACGTCATGCGCTAGGTTCGGCCAAATTCCAAATTGCTTCACCATATTTTTAGTGGTTTCGACTCCCGTGTGACCGAGCTCCACACTTCGGTGGCATCGGTTGATCAGCCAATCCCTCATGGATCTTGGTATGAGTGGGACCCATGCGTTCGGACCCGTTGGCTTCACCTTCAGTTCCCATACGCCGTTGTTCCGACGGAGGCCGTTTTGTTCCTGAAGCGGTACTATCGTCCGAATCCAATCATCTCGCTTTTGTGCGGCGGCTATCATTTCCCTGGGAAAGTTCAGCATCACGGTAGGTACCATTTTCAGGAGGATTCTCCCCGGCGGTCCCTTTCTGATGGTTCGTCGACTTGGTCTTGGGTTGGTAGTGTCTTCCGCGCTCATTTTCTCGCGGTCTCCTTCCGCCGACGATCCCAATGGTTCCTGTTTCCTTTCTGCTCGACTCGGGGTGAGTACCAGTGTCATTCGACAACTCCACCAGATTATTGGATGGATCAGGATCCATAGGCGCGTCGATACGGTTTTCGTATCTGAAATCGGGGTTCTCTGCATCTTGCTCGTGCGTTTCGTCGTGCGCGCACGCCTCGATTTCCATGCGATCTTGTCTTGGTGTCGTGTGGGGTTGGAGGTTAGCGTATTCATTTCTTTCGGGGAAGTCTGCCTGGTTCACCTCGGATACGATTTCTTCGATGGGCTCCGCATAAGACACTCTTTTCATACGGGGGTTCGGTTCCTGCGCAGGCGTCCTTTCTTCGTTACCCGATCGACGATCCTTCTCGGGAGAGGTTGTGGCCACCGAAAGGGTACTGGGGAAGGGGGTGTCCGGTCCGCATTTTGGATCGCGAATTGCAGACACCCTTGCTTCCCGCCCCTCCGGCCGCGACGCCATCCCCGAAGGTTCCCATTCTGAGTCGATCTCGTACGGGTAGTACGGGGTTTGGTCCTCCTCTGCGTACGCCTGAACGGTCATGTCTGAACCCAGTGTCAAGGTCAAAGGGACCTTTTGAAGAATGTCCAATCCGATCAGGTCCAGGGTTGCACTTTTCCGCGCAAACACCAGGTAGGTATGCTTGAATTTGGAGTCTCCAATCCTCGTCATCACGGTCTGTTCCCCGGCGAACGGCAACATCACTCCATCTGCGCCCCACGCGGTCCTACGCGTCGGTTTCATCGGAACTCCCTTTACGGGTGACGACAACACGGAGAAGGCCGCGCCCGTGTCGATAATCATTTCCCTTGACTCGGGACCCAACTCCGCAATGACTGTTAGGTTTCTCGACACTGGGGCATCCACTGCGGGTATGTGCGTGTCGCCCGGAGGATTCTTGTACCGCACTATCTCTAGGGCGCGTGTTGGTTCCCTTTCCGGGTTTGAGACTGGGAGAAGCCCTTTCTTTTTGAAGCAGGTGTCCTCCAAATGTTCTCTTGAACCGCAGTAATTGCAGAAGATGGCCATATAGGGGCTGAACGGACAATCTATTGGGTAGTGCGTGAGGTCCGCGCAGAACATGCACGGAAAACGAGGCGGAGGTCTTGGGTCGACGGTTCTGTCCTCCGATCGTTCACGTTGTCGATCCTCGTCGTTTCTTCGATTGTACCTGGGAAGGGGTTCGTTCTTCTTGGGGCACTTTGCGGCGAAATGATCCAGGCTGCCACAACTGTAGCATCTTCGGTCCCCGCTAACGGCCGCCAATTCCCATTTTTCGTCAAGGTCGGGTGTTGTTTCGAGGGTTTCCTCGAGTTGTTCGGCTTTTTTCAGCGCTTCCTGCAGTGAGCGTGGTCGATTTGCCACGAGGAACGCGCTTACTTGTTTTTCTACTCCTCGGATGAATGCGCTCAACGTTTTCGTCTCGACCCATTCGTTCTTTTCGGCCCGGCGGAGCATTTTCCCCTCTTCCATTACTGCGCAGCGTGCAATGTTACGCACCCTGTTGGCGAACTGGCGAAGTGTTTCGCCTGAACTTCGTCTCACCGTCCACAAGAGTGCGGCTGCGTGCTGGGGGTTCTCCTTTTGAAACCACGTGATCATATCCGACTTTGCCGCTTCGTACACGTTATCCGTATCCAACGAATCATCCCGGTCAATCAGGAATTGTTTTGCTACACCCCGGGTTTTTGTACGGAGAAGACGGTATTTAAGTCGTGAATTTAATTCCGCGGCCACCATTTCAAAATTCGCGAAAAACGAGGTCACACTCATCGCGCCCATTGCGTCCGGATCCCATGGTTCGATTTCGGAAGAAACCGAACGTGGAATCTCGTCTCGGTTGTTTTCGGTTGAACTCGTGTGTAACCGTTGAAGGAGTAAGTTCATTTCCCTCATGGTTTGGGTCATCACCTCAACGGCTTCGGTATTTGCCGTTGACGGTGTGTCGTCATCATCCCTATCATTGTCCCTCACAAAGTTAAGCGACATGTTTGCGAGATAGGTTTGGTTGGTACGGTCACAATCGGTAAATTACTTTCACAGGAAGGAAAGAAAAGTCTGTTTGGTCTGTCTGTATCTGTCACAATTACAAGGCAATTCAGCAAACGGAAGGTGGATAGGGAGTGCTGGTGTCACTTTTCCTAAGAATAACAAAAATGGATGCACATCCTACCAATTTCTACCTCTTCCGTTTCAGACAGTTCGCTTGAATTCCTATTTTGATTTTTGCTTTCGAATATATTCGAAATACTCGTGTCGGGTTAGTTTGCTTACGTTTTTTCACTTTTGTGAGTTCGTTGCAAGTGAAGCTTGCAATCCTAATCTCATTCGTTAATTACTGAAGGTAATTTTCGAATGTGATAATCCTAACGCGCTGCCACCATTTTGTAAGCTTGGGCTTCACTGTTGAATTGAAGATTCTCGAGTAAGCCCTTTTAAAACTGACCCAAATATAGGTTGAGAGGCTATATTGACACAAGTGATAGGCAATTTGAATTTACTATTATTAAATGATAAAATGTAATAATTACCTGGTAGACAGCTGTAGCGGTTCGGAGGTAGCTGAAGGCTCTGAATACTCAAAATTATACCTGAAGGGTCTAATACTGTTACCTATTTAAATTATGTTATTTGTCTGAAGGACTGAAATTGCTTTCCTGAAGGGAGTACTAAGTGCACGAAAAACAGAACGGTGCACGGTGAACGGTGCACGCACTAAAAGGGTGCGTTGCACGAAAATGATGTATTTTTGCACTAAAATGGTGTGAACGCACTAAAAGAGTGCGGTCACACGAAAAACCTGTCTGTTACGGAAATAAAGGTAGTGAAATAAGAAATGCAATGTTACAACTAATAGGAACGATTTTAATGCAACAAAGAAGCAGGTTGACTCTACGTTAATATGTTGTTGGCAAGCAAATACAATTTATGAGCAAATAAATGGTTTACAAATATTTGGTACGTTTCTCTTAATTCTCCTTCTTACTTCGACTTTACAAATGACTTGACGATTGACTCTACTGACTTTACACAACTTGAAATTGACTCGACTGATTGACTAAAATTCTAAACGTTCTTTGACTTGACTCTACTTATTACTTTTCTACACAGTTTGAACACAATTACATTGGCCAATGTATAGATTAGTTATTACACTCACGGCAGTGGGGCCCGAAGGAAATCCAGAGGTGGTGCGATGTAAAGTTCTTGAGGGGGAATGGTCCGAACGGTTTTTGCCACACAGATTACCGTTGGAGGAAGGGGTTTGGCTCGTAATACTCAGACTCGTGGGCACAGGGCTAACTCGGCGGACTGGTATCGAGGGGATCCGATCACTTTATGCAAACAAGGGTTCGATTTTCGTTCGTACTTGATGCCAGGGAGCGCGGATATGAAAGCTTCAAGGACGGGGACGTTATGGCCGCTCCACGCGGTGACTAGATCTTTTGGTTACGGAGGCCCCCACCCTCCATCAACAGGCGTCCAAGCGGGGCTTCGCGGCGGCTTGTGATTGGCGGTCGGTGACGTCAACTCCGACGTGAGCGCTTCTGGTGGTGGCGCCCTGGAGCGGGGACGGTACAAGCCCGCTCCATCCTGCTGATCTGCGAGGCGGGAAGGGAGCGAGGGTGGTGGTTGCTCGGCCGCCTTATTGCTGGGTCACTTCCGTGAGCTGCGGCTCACACCCTGTTCTTCCTTGAACGCTTACACCTGGTTATCAGATGCTTCAAGATCTCTGGAAGTGATTAGAAGGTGCTCGGCAATGTCAGATCAGCTGTGTGAGCAATCGGGTTGACTTATACCCTGTTTTTCCTTGAACGCTTAAACCTGGTTATCAGATGCTTCAAGATCTCTGGAAGTGATTAGAAGGTGCTCAGCAATGTCAGATCAGTTGTGTGAGCAATCGGGTTGACTTATACCCAGTTCTTCCTTGAACGCTTAAACCTGGTTATCAGATTCTTCAAGATCTCTGGAAGTGATTAGAAGGTGCTCAGCAATGTCAGATCAGTTGTGTGAGCAATCGGGTTGACTTATACCCAGTTCTTCCTTGAACGCTTAAACCTGGTTATCAGATGCTTCAAGATCTCTGGAAGTGATTAGAAGGTGCTCGGCAATGTCAGATCAGCTGTGTGAGCAATCGGGTTGACTTATACCCTGTTCTTCCTTGAACGCTTAAACCTGGTTATCTGACTCTTCAAGATCTCTGGAAATGAGTAGAAGGTGCTCAGCAATGTCAGATCAGCTGTGTGAGCAATCTGGTTGACTTATACCCTGTTTTTCCTTGAACGCCTAAACCTGGTTATCAGATGCTTCAAGATCTCTGGAAGTGATTAGAAGGTGCTCAGCAATGTCAGATCAGTTGTGTGAGCAATCGGGTTGACTTATACCCAGTTCTTCCTTGAACGCTTAAACCTGGTTATCAGATTCTTCAAGACCTCTGGAAGTGATTAGTTAGTACTCAGCAATGTCAGATCAGCTGTGTGAGCAATCCGGGTTAACTTATACCCTGTTCTTCCTTGAACCCATAAACCTGATTGACAGATTCTTCAAGATCTCTGGGAATGATCAGAAGGTGCTCAGCAATGTCAGATCAGCTGTGTGAGCAATCGGGTTGACTTATACCCTGTTCTTCCTTGAACGCTTAAACCTGGTTATCTGACTCTTCAAGATCTCTGGAAATGAGTAGAAGGTACTCAGCAATGTCAGATCAGTTGTGTGAGCAATCGGGTTGACTTATACCCTGTTTTTCCTTGAACGCTTAAACCTGGTTATCAGATGCTTCAAGATCTCTGGAAGTCATTAGAAGGTACTCAGCAATGTCAGATCAGCTGTGTGAGCAATCAGCCTGACTTCTCTCCAGTACATTCTTGACCGCCGAAATTTGTTTAACATCCTCTTGAAAATCTCTGGTAAGCATATACAGGGTGTAAGCCTAACTGGTCTGCCATACGGTACCAGTCGGTTGTACAACTAATTTTCAACAAAAAAAAATTAATTGGTTGCCTGTAAAGTCGGTATACGGGCGAAAGTTTAATTACGTGACAACGACTTTGAGTGGTAAAATAATTTTAATGTTAATATTCATTCGTATAGTAGGAAGAAGGATAATATTATTATTATAATAAATTTTTTTATTATAATAAAAAATTGTATGCAGGCGCCTAAATAGAAGCGCAAGACATGAACCGGTGTGTATGCCTATCTCTCTCGCTCTGTCTCTCTCGCTCTTAGGCGGAAGAGAGAAAGAGGGAGAGAAGTGAAAGGGACGCGTGCCTCTCACTCGCTCTCATTGTGAGCGCATAACGTGAGCGGAGCAGTTTCTTGAAGTGTCACCCGGCAAACCAATTTATAAGACGTTGTCACGTCAAAATGTCTTCTAGCAATTTTTTTTAAACCCTTTGTTTTCGAGTTATTTCAACTTCAAACTTTTTTTCGTGATTTTGACCTTATGTCATTAAATCGGTCATAACTCTGTTAATTAGCTGTGTAAATTACAATTTGAGGAAACCGTCGGAAAGAACATTAAATTTCCTATGGGATAGATGCCTTACCTTTTTGGTTTATTATTTTCAATAATAGCAAGAAAAAATCGAGCAAGAAAAAAAAAATTTTAACCCCCCCTCAAAATTTGATGTTTTACGTTTCAAGGTACGTAGAATCCGAAAATCGAATAAAAAAATTTCCGTCCGTCCGCCGTACGCCGTACACCGTACGCCGTACACCGTACGCCATACGCCGTACGCCGTACGCGGCACTTTTCTTAGTTACCATGGACCGATTTCGATGAAATTTGGTATATGGGCTCCATTTGGGGTCTAGTTGTGCCGCGAAGCTTTTGGTTGATGTAGGTCACTTCTAAGGGGTGAAAATTAAGGGTTGAAATTTTCAAGAATGCCCTAGCTCGAAAACTCTCGAAATAAAGGTATCGTTTTTTCACTAATTTTAAATAGTACTGAATTTTAAAAAATTTTTGAGACCACCCGGAGCTCTGTAGGGCAAACCGTTCAGTCCCTACGAGTACTTGAAGGTTTTCCTTCGATAAAACAGAATCATGAGTGTGAATCGCAAAAGAGGTCTAATCTCCGTTGAAATTTTTTCTGACTAAAATGCGATCGCTGTTCATTTCTTCGATTTGTATACAGTTTTGCCTTCTGCGTAACCAGTAATCAAATTTCCATAATCAAAAGTCAATGGAGAATACTGAAGGCGCCTGAGTGGTCACTGAACAGCTGAGTGAGCTCCAAGGCCATTTCCTCTCCTGTTGAACGCAGGAACCTGAAATTTGAGAGGGCGGGTCAATGGAGATTGCTGAAGGTGCCTGAGTGGTCACTGATCAGCTGAGTGAGCTCCAAGGCCATTTTCTCTCCTGTTGAACGCAGGAAGCTGAAATTTGAGAGGCAGGGTCAATGGAGATTGCTGAAGGCGCCTGAGTGGTAACTGATCAGCTGAGTGAGCTCCAAGGCCATTTCCTCTCCTGTTGAACGCAGGAAGCTGAAATTTTAGAGGGCGGGTCAATGGAGATTGCTGAAGGTGCCTGAGTGGTCACTGATCAGCTGAGTGAGCTCCAAGGCCATTTTCTCTCCTGTTGAACGCAGGAACCTGAAATTTGAGAGGCAGGGTCAATGGAGATTGCTGAAGGCGCCTGAGTGGTAACTGATCAGCTGAGTGAGCTCCAAGGCCATTTCCTCTCCTGTTGGACGCAGGAACCTGAAATTTGAGAGGGCGGGTCAATGGAGAATGCTGAAGGCGCCTGAGTGGTCACTGATCAGTTGAGTGAGCTCCAAGGCCATTTCCTCTCCTGTTGAACGCAGGAACCTGAAATTTGAGAGGGCGGGTCAATGGAGAATGCTGAAGGCGCATGACTGGTCACTGATCAGCTGAGTGAGCTCCAAGGCCATTTTCTCTCCTGTTGAACGCAGGAACCTGAAATTTGAGAGGCAGGGTCAATGGAGATTGCTGAAGGCGCCTGAGTGGTAACTGATCAGCTGAGTGAGCTCCAAGGCCATTTCCTCTCCTGTTGAACGCAGGAAGCTGAAATGTTAGAGGCAGGGTCAAAGGAGAATGCTGAAGGCGCCTGAGTGGTAACTGATCAGCTGAGTGAGCTCCAAGGCCATTTTCTCTCCTGTTGAACGCAGGAACCTGAAATTTGAGAGGGCGGGTCAATGGAGAATGCTGAAGGCGCATGACTGGTCACTGATCAGCTGAGTGAGCTCCAAGGCCATTTTCTCTTCTGTTGAACGCAGGAAGCTGAAATTTGAGAGGGCGGGTCAATGGAGAATACAGATGGTGGTAGGTGCTATTGATGGAGAACCAGTGATCTATACAGAAGGGTGATCTATACAGAAAATAATAAACCTTTGAGCAATGATTTGCAGCGTTTTTTTAGTCACGTTTTGAGACATGAAAACGTACTCTAAAAAGAGAATTGTACGTAATTTTGGAAACCTCACATTTTTTCAATCTCAAATTGAACTACGAGAATCCATACTTTTGGTTTATTATTTTCAATAATAAGCCTTTGGAATCGAGCAAGATAAAAAAAATTTTAACCCCCCCTCAAAATTTGATGTTTTACGTTTCAAGGTACGTAGAATACGAAAATCGAATAAAAAAATTTCCGTCCGTCCGCCGTACGCCGTACGCCGTACGCCGTACGCGGCACTTTTCTTAGTTACCATGGACCGATTTCGATGAAATTTGGTATATGGGCTCCATTTGGGGTCTAGTTGTGCCGCGAAGCTTTTGGTTGATGTAGGTCACTTCTAAGGGGTGGAAATTAAGGGTTGAAATTTTCAAGAGTGCCCTAGCTCGAAAACTCTCGAAATAAAGGTATCGTTTTTTCACTAATTTTAAATAGTACTGAATTTTTAAAAATTTTTGAGACCACCCGGAGCTCTGTAGGGCAAACCGTTCGGTCCCTACGAGTACTTGAAGGTTTTCCTTCGATAAAACAGAATCATGAGTGTGAATCGCAAAAGAGGTCTAATCTCCGTTGAAATTTTTTCTGACTAAAATGCGATCGCTGTTCATTTCTTCGATTTGTATACAGTTTTGCCTTCTGCGTAACCAGTAATCAAATTTCCATAGTCAAAAGTCAATGGAGAATACTGAAGGCGCCTGAGTGGTCACTGATCAGCTGAGTGAGCTCCAAGGCCATTTCCTCTCCTGTTGAACGCAGGAACCTGAAATTTGAGAGGGCTGGTCAATTGAGAATGCTGAAGGCGCCTGAGTGGTCACTGATCAGCTGAGTGAGCTCCAAGGTCATTTCCTCTCCTGTTGAACGCAGGAACCTGAAATTTGAGAGGGCGGGTCAAAGGAGAATGCTGAAGGCGCCTGAGTGGTCACTGATCAGCTGAGTGAGCTCCAAGGCCATTTTCTCTCCTGTTGAACGCAGGAACCTGAAATTTGAGAGGGCGGGTCAAAGGAGAATGCTGATGGCGCCTGAGTGGTCACTGATCAGCTGAGTGAGCTCCAAGGCCATTTTCTCTTTTGTTGAACGCAGGAACCCTGAAATTTGAGAGGGCGGGTCAATAGAGAATGCTGAAGGCGCCTGAGTGGTCACTGATCAGCTGAGTGAGCTCCAAGGCCATTTTCTCTCCTGTTGAACGCAGGAAGCTGAAATTTTAGAGGGCGGGTCAATGGAGAATGCTGAAGGTGCCTGAGTGGTCACTGATCAGCTGAGTGAGCTCCAAGGCCATTTCCTCTCCTGTTGAACGCAGGAAGCTGAAATTTGAGAGGGAAGGTCAAGGGAGAATGCTGAAGGCGCCTGAGTGGTCACTGATCAGCTGAGTGAGCTCCAAGGCCATTTCCTCTCCTGTTGAACGCAGGAACCTGAAATTTGAGAGGCAGGGTCAAAGGAGAATGCTGAAGGCGCCTGAGTGGTCACTGATCAGCTGAGTGAGCTCCAAGGCCATTTCCTCTCCTGTTGAACGCAGGAACCTGAAATTTGAGAGGGCGGGTCAATGGAGAATGCTGGAGGCGCATGAGTGGTCACTGATCAGCTGAGTGAGCTCCAAGGCCATTTTCTCTCCTGTTGAACGCAGGAAGCTGAAATTTTAGAGGGAAGGTCAAGGGAGAAGGTGGTGGTAGGTGCTATTGATGGAGAACCAGTGATCTATACAGAAGGGTGATCTGTACAGAAAATAATAAACCTTTGAGCAATGATTTGCAGCGTTTTTCAAGATGCAAGAATAGTGAAAACTGCGCCAGAATCTCAGCTTTCCAATGGTATAATCAAAACGTGTTCTACAACCGAATTTAGGGGAGAATTTCGTGTTTGAACGCGGAAAAACGTGCATTTTGGTTCATTATTTTCAATAATGAACCTTTGGAATCGACCAAGAAAAAAAAAATTTAACACCCCCTCAAAATTTGATGGTTTACGTTTCAAGGTACGTAGAATCCAAAAATCGAATAGAAATTTGGCCGTCCGTCCGCCGTACGCCGTACGCCGTCCGCCGTACGCGGCACTTTTGCCACTTAGCATCGACCGATTTTGATGAAATTTGGTATGTAGGCTCCATTTGGGGTCTAGTTGTGCCCCGAAGCTTTTGGTTGATGTAGGTCACTTCTAAGGGTTCCAAAATCAATTTTGAGATTTTGAAAACGCCCTAACTCAAAAAATTTTGATATAAAGGTATTGGTTTTCCTTCGATTTAAGATTCTATAGAATTTTTAGAATTTTTTGAGACCACGCGGAGCTCTGTAGGACAAACCGTTCGCTCCCTACGAAATGTAAGGGTTTATATTGAAATATATATATATACAAATCAAAACACGAGTGTGAATCGCAAAAGAGGCCTAATCTCCGTTCAAATTAGAGCTGACCGAAATGCGATCAATGGTTGGTGATTTTGATTTTTTTTTCTATTCATTTATTTATTTTTTTTCTTTTTTCTTCATATTGGATGGTTGGTGATTTTGTAGACGAGTGATCTATATAGAAAAATAATAAACTATTGTGTAATAATTTGCAGCGTTTTTTCAACGAAATCAGCGCTCTGGCCGCCTGTTTCCAGAGGCCTCGCGGTTTACTGCGGCGCCGACCCACCCACTGCTATCATCCGACCACAGAGTAACGGAGTCAAGTTAAGTGCATCCGACCCCTCAGATCGACTAGGCTGAGCGCCGATTTCGTTGAACAAATGCACGTTTTTCCGCGTTCAAACACGGATTTCTCCCCTAAATTCCTTCCTCTTTATTCTGGATACCAAAATCATTATTACGCCTTCGACTGAGGGTCACGAAGAAGGCTATTCGTACCCTGGGTCTGGAGGACGGTGCAGCGGTACCTACTCCAGATAGAAGAGTGAGGAAAAAACGCTGCAAATTATTACACAATGGTTTATTATTTTTCTATATAGATCACTCGCCTACAAAATCACCAACCATCCAATATGAAGGAAAAATAAAAAAAAAATCAAAAAAAAAAAAAAAAAATCAAAATCAAAATCACCAACCATTGATCGCATTTTGGTCAGCTCTAATTTGAACGGAGGTTAGGCCTCTTTTGCGATTCACACTCGTGTTTTGATTTATATATATATATATTTCAATATAAACCCTTAAATTTTCGTAGGGAGCGAACGGTTTGTCCTACAGAGCTCCGCGTGGTCTCAAAAAATTCTAAAAATTCTATAGAATTTTAAATTGAAGGAAAAACAATACCTTTATATCAAAATTTTTTGAGTTAGGGCGTTTTCAAAATTTCAAAATTGATTTTGGAACCCTTAGAAGTGACCTACATCAACCAAAAGCTTCGGGGCACAACTAGACCCCAAATGGAGCCTACATACCAAATTTCATCAAAATCGGTCAATGCTAAGTGGCAAAAGTGCCGCGTACGGCGGACGGCGTACGGCGTACGGCGGACGGCGGACGGACGGCCAAATTTTTATTCGATTTTTGGATTCTACGTACCTTGAAACGTAAACCATCAAATTTTGAGGGGGTGTTAAAAATGTTTTTTTCTTGGTCGATTCCAAAGGTTCATTATTGAAAATAATAAACCAAAACCAAGAAACAGATCGAAATTGTGTCTCAATCCAGCAACGGGGAGGGAGATTTTGACGATTCTATCACCAAGCACTTTGCTACCCGAAAGAGAAACTCAACTCCAAAGTTGTCCGCAATAAATTGCCTATCGAATAATTATTAGGTACCTATTCGTATTTTTAAAAATATGTCTACTTTCTACGTACTGTACACTAAGAACTAAGGAATGTGATTTCAGCATTCTTGTATCCCCTATAGAGTTGTATATCATGACACAACGCAGTAGACACTTATAAACCGACTTCTGAGATTTAGCTAATCAATCACTAATAACGGGGCTCCCTCGTCTCTTGACAGGCCTCCCGATTCGGATAATGGACCCCAAAGAGGAACCGATTTTCGTCATCTTCTCGGGCACAAAGACTCGGGCTTTGGACACGCAGAGATGATTCTCGCGAGGCTGGTATGATGATCAATGACCTTCCCAGAGATACAAATGAGACCGCGGCCAAGCAGAGTCCTGTGGTGGGAGATGCCATCCCGGTAGTAGCTCCCACCTGCCTGCGATGTACACACCTGCCGTAAGTTTGGAATTTTTTCTAAAATTAGTCGAGTTCGCCAAATTGCCAAGTAACTTTTTCCTAAAATATGATGTGATGACTCCATAACCTTCGAAGGTCGGGTTATCCCTCATGTCCACAGCAACACTGCCGGAGCCTGAAAGCTCAAAAACAAAGTATTTTCTATGTTTTGAAGTTTATTTTTATTGGAAGCCAGAGGCAATAGGGATGTTTCAAGCAAATTTTGGTTCGTATTTTCATTGAAAATGCATCATACATTTGTCATTAAAAATTACTATAATTGTATGTACTAAAGAGGCGAAACGTTGTGTGCTTTCCAAAATCTAAATTTCTTCTCACATTTTACATTTTGGAGTTTTACAAACAATTTTGGTTCCTAAATGTTCTTGAAACTACCTGGAACTGCGTATTTTTCATAATTTTATTTTTGGTACTATTTATTATTTTTATTTATAATTACTATTTTACTTTACTATTTGGTACTACTATTCTGGCGCATTTCTTATTATCTACTATTTTTTATTGGGCTAGAAAGGCAACGTTGGAACTTTTCAACTGGCTCAATTTTATCGCACATTTTTCAAAATGTCTAAATTTTCAAACTGATGTAAAACCCTCAAAAATTGGAATATTTCAACTTTTGGAATCGTTTCAATAATGAACCTTTGGAATCGACCAAGAAAAAAAATGTAACCCCCGCCATCAAATTTGTTGATTTAAGTTTCAAGGTTAGTAGAATCCAAAAGTGCCGTCCGTGGCACTTTCATTACTTATCATGGACTAATTTATATGAAATTTGGTATATTGGCTTCAACTGGGGTCAAATTGTGGTGATAAATAAGGGCTGAAATTTTCAATACGTTGTAACTCAAAATCCCTTTGATATAAGGGTATTTTTTTTAACAATTTAAAATAGTATTGAATTGATAGAAAAAATATAGCGAGAGCTGTTACCACCCAGAGCGCCGTAGAGACCAACCGTTCGCTCCCTACGAGAACTTGAGGGTTGGACTTAGGATAAATTAGAAACACGAGTGTGAATCGCAAAAGAGGCCTAATCTCCGTTGAAATTAAACTTGTTCAATTTATACTTGATTGTGAAGTAAAAATACGGTTAGTGACAATGGCAAAGCTAAGTTCTTTGCAGGCGAGTGATCTATACAGGAAAAAACGCCGCAAATTATTACTCAAAGGTTTATTTTTTTCTGTATAGATCAATCGGCTGCAAAGACCTAGGTACCAAACATATTTTCGTTTCACAATCAAGTTTATTTTGAATAAATAAACGTTTCACATTCAATTCAAAAAAATAGGAAGTTGTGGGTGCCTAGGAAAATTTAGAAGGTTTTTTAGAGGTTTTTTTTTAGGTTACCTACTAGGTTTTCAATTATTTTGCGAAATTTGATTACTGGTTGCCAACAACGCAAAACTGAGTACAACTCGAAGAAACAAACAGCATTTTGGTCAGCTAAAATTTGATCCGAGATTAGGCCTCTTTTGCGATTTACACTCGTGTTTCTAATTTATCGTAAGTCCCTCAAGTACTAGTAGGGAGCGAACGGTTTGTCTCTACGGAACTCTGGGTGGTCTCATTCGATTCTAAACAATCACTACTATCTTAAATTGAAGAAAAAACTATACCTTTATATCAAAATTTTTTGGGTTAGGGCGTTTTCAAAATTTCAATCCTTATAAGTGACCAACATCAACTAAAATCTTCGGGGCACAACTAGACCCCAAATAGAGCCCTATATCTAATTTCATCAAAATCGGTCAATGCTAAGTGGGGAAAGTGCCGTGTACGTTGGACGGACGGCCAAATTTTTATTCGAATTTTGGATTCTACGTACTTGAAACGTAAACCAACAAATCTTGAGGGGGGGGGGGGGGGGGTTAAAATTTTTTTCTTGGTCAATTCCAAAGGTTCACTATTGAAAATAAGAAACCAATAGTAACCCTATGTGTAATAATTTGCAGCTTTTTTTAAATTTTTTTTATTTATGGGCTAACTTTGAATTACCCTAGCTCTACCGTGGTAGGACGAAAAGTCCTGCTTGAAGGACAGAGACACTTTAACTAACTGACAAAGATACGTCGTTCCCGAAGTACGTTGTACCTACGTTCTTTCAAGTGAGCAAATCATCAGTGTTGCCCTGGAATATAAAACCAATAATTTATTCACCTACGAATCTCGTACTTCTTTGTAAATACTCCGAACTACTAGGTTTCTATTATTTTTATTTCCCTATTTATCCAGACTTCTGTCGACTATTATTTTCGTTTTGTTTGCAGATAATTTTACGGGCGTCCGGCTTCGTCTTGTTGTGGGCTGCTTTGTCGTGCGGAGCGGAGTTTGAAGACCTTCAAAAACCCGAGGAAGATGTTCCTCTCGAGCTTGTGGGTCAGTAAAGCACGATTCAAGTTCTCATTTCAACCTAAAACTGAACTTATTCAGTTCTACTACGTGGGGCGATTGGGAATATGGGTTCTTTAGGAACAAGAGACGCTCATGCAGAGTTTCAGGGAACCAACATGAAAGTTGAAGGTTCGCATCACTACAGAGTAATTGAATTGGTGTCTGCTGGCTGTCGCGGCCCATGGGTGGCTGGATTGGGAAGCAGCAATGGTGGGTGGGGCCTGGGGCCGGTCCAGTAGCGTCCGCTTGCGCCGCCTTCACCCACTAGGCTGTTTTTCTTAATGATCATAGGTTCAAATTATTATTTTTTCATCCTTCCTCGATTATTCTGCCTGACCTAATTTGATTCGTTGGTTTTTTTCAACACCATAAAGAGAGAGAGAGAGAAAAACACTTTATTGAACATTGTAGAGGGAATGAAGGTGGACAAGGACTCCAGTAGTTGTCGAAACGTAATGGATCTGCCGAAAGTTCAAAATGAGTTGCCAAAAGTTCAAATTGGTATGCCAAAAGTTTGCCGAAAATTGAAATTGATTTATGCCAAAGGGTTTTTTGTTTTTGCGAGCGTGCGAGCGTGCGAGCAAGCGAGCGTAAATGTGGAGGAGTTAGTCTTGTGGGAGCCAAATTGCTGCTCCATCCTCCAGTCCGAGTCCTCGGACTTGTTTCCTTGGGCCTCTTAGCCTCATGGAAACCGCTCGATGGACGGAGAATTGAGTTTTCACTCGCGTCCACATCATCACTTGAGCGTAGGATTTGGACCATTTGTTGGCAAGGCGTAAGGAGGCATTCTTGAGAAAAGCGTCATACTCTTTATGCAATGCTCCATCGCATGAAATTACGAGTGGCGTGAAAGAACCTCTCAGATCTTCGGCTATTCTGTCATATTTTGCATGTTTGGCTTGGGCAGCATGGCGAGAGATGGTTGGCCAGTCCATGGAAGTATAAGAGACTGCGTCAGCGTTTATAACGCGGGTATCAAAAAACGCAGGTCTCTCACGGTCCCACACACCATGAACCTTCATGTCTGCTACCAGGCCGGGGCTGCCATCAGCACTTTCACGAAGAACTGGTTCTGTGACAACACCGTTCCATGCGAGGCTTGCTATTTTGGCGCATTCGTCCCGAACCAGGTCTTATTACTAAATATTACACCATAATATTTAGTAATATGACTGTTAGTATTGCCTTATTGTAGGCCTCTTATATCTAAATAAATAAAATAAGAAAAGAGACATTATGAAGACTGCAAATTGAGTTGTTAAGTAAACAATTTCATGGTCGTGGAATGTTTGGCTGTGTACTCGGAGGTGACTGCGAGGGGAGCTGGGGACTAAAATCCTGTTGAAACTGTGGGAGCGGTTAAGTCAAACGATATTGACCTCCTAAAGAAGACTCGAGCTGGGAACCGGACGACAAACTCAGAACGTGTTGCAATCTCCCTCTCTACCAGGGAAAAAATTATTTCATGAACCGTTACGCTGAAGCGTCTTAACGGTTCATAAAATAGTTTTTACTTTCCTCGACCCCAGCTACAAGGTGAAAAGGAAAGTATTGCAATCAAGATGAGGTCATTTCTTGAAACACTTCTGTTGTGACTCTAGAATTTAGTTAGTTTTGACTCGGGACAATTTTGCTTTCCTCCTTGCTCCTTACTACTTGTTACTGTTTAGGGGTCTCAAATTGACTAGGACTGTTGAGAGTGTCTCCTTTCCAACTCAAAAACAAAAACAAAAGAAGAGTTAGTTTGAAAAATTGAGAAATTTGAGGCTGAAAAGAACAATCAAATTGTACACAATTCGGAAAACGTAAAGATTCCAGAAATTTTTATTGACATTTCGTCCGTTATCTATTGAAAATCAAATTGCTGGCTGCTGTAGAAATGGATAAATATCACCACTACTCCATTACTGTAAGAGCCTTTCTATTACACAGGGTGTCTACACTTAAGATGCGCATAACTTCAGGGTTCGATTCTACAAGGTATTTCCAACAAAAAATGTCTCGGAGAAATTTTCTTTTAACCCACTCAAAATTCCTTTTTTTTCACTTTAAAAGTTTTTTTTTGCGTTTTCGACCTTAAGGCACTGATATGGTCATAACTCCCTTATTTCTCCTGAAAATTCAAATCTGACAACTCCGTAAGAAAGAGCGTTAAATTCCTAAGCTACCTAGTGCAAAATCAAAATCTTTCAGCAGTAAAATAGTTCCAAAACATCAAGCTTTATTTATCATTCCAAGCCCCCTTTATATCAAAATAATTTGGATATATTTCAAAATGCATTTTTCGACCCTTAGATGTGACTTACATCAACCAAAATCTTCGGGGCACAACTAGACCCCAAATGGAGCCTACATACCAAATTTCATCATAATTGGTCAATGCTAAGTGGGGAAAGTGCCGCGTACGGCGGACGGCGTACGGCGGACGGACGGCCAAATTTTTATTCGATTTTGGTTTATTATTTTTAATAATGAACCTCTGGAATCGACCAAGAAAGAAAAAATTAACACCCCCTCAAAATTTGATGGTTTGCGTTTCAAAGTACGTAGAATCCAAAAAACGAATAAAACGCTGCAAATTATTACACAATGGTTTATTATTTTTCTATATAAATCACTCGTCTACAAAATCACCAACCATCCAATATGAAAAAAAAAAATCAAAAAAAAAAAAAAAAAAAAAAAACAAAATCAAGAAAAAAAAAACAAAAATCACCAACCATTGATCGCATTTCGGTCAGCTCTAATTTGAACGGAGATTAGGCCTCTTTTGCGATTCACACTCGTGTTTTGATTTATACATATATATTTCAATATAAACCCTCAAATTTTTGTAGGGAGCGAACGGTTTGTCCCACAGAGCTCCAAGTGGTCTCAAAACATTCTAAAAATTCTATAGAATCCAAAATTGAAGGAAAAACAATACCTTTATATCAAAATTTTTTGAGTTAGGGCGTTTTCAAAATTTCAAAATTGATTTTGGAACCAAAAGCTTCGGGGCACAACTAGACCCCAAATGGAGCCTACATACCAAATTTCATCAAAATCGGCCAATGCTAAGTGGCCAAAGTGCCGAGTACGGGACGGACGGCCAAATTTTTATTCGATTTTTGGATTCTAAGTACCTTGAAACGTAAACCAACAAATTTTGAGGGGGTGTTTTAATGTGTTTTAATGTGTTTAAATTTTTTTTTCTTGGTCGATTCCAAAGGTTCATTATTGAAAATAATAAACCAAAACTCGGGTATCATACTTTAAAAAGAAAAAAGAAATATTTTTCTGAATTCAAGTGAAGAGTTTATGTTTATGTGATTTTATTTATGTACAGACTGGTTATATGTTACTGTTCTTTGTAACGCAACCAATAAATAAATAAATAAAAACTCCTGCTTATCTAATCACTTTTTGGCAAATTCTATTTATAATCCTAAATTGTTTAGTTTGAAAAACATTTTCTTTTGCCTTGAATTGCTTTCAATGATTGCCTTTTATTCCTCATTTTAGCTGGGATCCCCTACGGTAGCATCTCTGGGAGAGTCGCCGATTACTTTGCCACGCTCAAGACGCCACTGCGAAGAAAAGATTATGAAAATTACGACAGCAAAAACTCGGATTTGAATGGAGGATTCGACCAACAGCTGGATGAAGACAAGATTTGACGACCCTAAAAAAGTGAAAATTTGAGAAATTTCGTGATTTTTGGACACCATGACGGTAACTGAGATGTTATTGGTTACTATCATAATTTATTTTTATAACAAAAGTCTATTTTAAGTTATTGAATCGCAACACTTACCCACGCCTGTAATCAAGATCTTGTAAAATTGAAGTGATAATATGTATTCGTATTAATTTATTGTGATTCCGTGCTAATCAAAATAATGTATTCGTGTCAACATATCGACACCTGAGAGCACAAAGAGCCTAACTGCATATTTGAAGGTTGTTCAAGATCTTCCAATGTGTACTTCATAAAATATAAATTTAGACCAATCTGCATGAGCTGCATGCGCCAGTCTCCGTTCGCCTCACAGCTATTTACGCTACAGAAATTTTGTAGGTGCTTCAACCAGCAAGTTGTGACGAAATTTTGGGGAAATTCACTCGAATTGTTGTCCCGGGCAAAGTTAGTACCTAACACATGAATGGAAATGTCAACTTTTGTGCTTTAGAACTTTAGAAACAATCATTTCTCGACTCTTTTCGCTTTAGAGCATGAGTCCCGGGTAAGATTGTGTGTCTGTCTGTGGTTAATTCCTTGTAATAATATGATAAAGAAATAGTGATCTGACTGTAATGACATTTTAGCCGGTTAAATCATAGTTTTTACTGGAATTTTTGGTTTTGGAGTAGGTTTTTTGAATAATTTTGCTTCCGAATCTACCAAGGTAGCGGAAGTATAGTTTTCACTTTTCAAGGTTAAAAATTAAAATGTCTTCCAAAATAGAATTTCTTTCCGGGTTTTACGTTTTGGACCTTCCTGAACAATTTTGGTTTCGTATCTGTCTGCCACATAGGTCTGCAAATCCCTGTATCGGGCGAATCAGTGAATTATGAACAGGTTTTTTCAAATTCAAATTTAGCATTTAAGAGCTACTTTATCAATTGTACGGTGAATTTCTTGTCTAATAAGTACAATACTACAGAATCATTCATCTAAATTGTTCAAACTATTCGATTTGAAAAAAATTGAGTTCATCAACCATTTTTTCTTGAAATGCTCGTTCGCAATTTTTCAGGTTTTGTGAAATTTCAACTTTACGTAGTTGAATCAAATGTGAATCCTTCAAATTCAAATTTTCACTTGAATTTAATGTTACATTCATGCCTGTTTGTGGCCAATTTTTTAATAAGCAAAACTTCAAAATTATCTCATTTTTACAAATAGTTAGAATTTTATTCGATGAAATTTTCATTTATTTACACTCAAATTGTTCGTTTTAGAGCATTTTAAATGTTTTATTGGCCCGGGCAAAACTAGGAAATTATGGACTGGTTTTGATGGAAATTCATAATTTCACTCGGATTTCGTGTTCCAGACGTTATCAATTCATCCCTAGACTGTTTGTGGTCAAGTTCTCCACTTGTAAAATGCTCTAAAATCGTCTAATTTTCAAAATTTTTCTGAATTGAAGGAAGTTGCGTTCAACCTCAGAAACCGAAAATGTAAACAGAACAAACTATGTAATCTACTGTGTATTTATAAAGAATGTTCGCCCTAGTGAAGTGTCAGAGACAGCTGGCGGCGAGGCGGTCGGGACTCTGGTGACGTCACGTTTCCCCCACCTCTCTTTACTCACCTTAGGTCGATACAACATCTTATTGATAAATACATCATAAACGATACAAACATTGATCCAGGAAAATTTCATTAATCTCAACCAGAATAACAAACAATTTATTATTTATTCGTAGAAAAACACTTAAATACCAACGTGATTCAACCTCGAAAACACTGAGCGTAAATACAACGGTGTAAGTGTCCGAATTTATCAACTTAAACTAGAGAAAGAAAAAAATGTACAGCTCATAGAAATAAAGGAAAAACGCAATTATTTTCGTTTTCCAACTTACTTTACGTAAAAAGGGAACAAGAAAAAACATAATATGATAATCATCGTGATGTTAAAGGCCCAACAAGTATTTACTGATCGTGCAAAATTTGAGAAATGTTGTACAATAATATTTTGACGTATTTATAAATAATGAAGTTCAGGATTGTTGCATACATAACATAAATATTACGTAAATTGTGTTATAAATCAGTTTAATCAAATACATGTGAATAGAGAATCATATCACTGAATATAATATATTAGTGGATATTATCCACCTTGCTTATAATTCAAAGGGTAGATTTGAATGTTGCAACGTTATGTAGATCCTTGAACGTATGGTCGGTTGCATGGACGGTTGAACAACCTTTTCATACCAGACGGGACATAATTATGCTGTTCCTGTCCGGAAATATTTTGAAATTACTGCTAGGACAACATTGGGGAATTTGCCTCACATCGTTTACATTTTTTTTCCGAAAGAGCAAACTGATATGGAAAAAAACTACAGTGTGCTGCTCAAAAAGCATCCAACGAATTTAGAGAATTTAAGGAAGATGGAAATTTTAAATGTAGCGGCAATCTATACTTGGGGGCAGCCATGTTGCGACGTACCCGGCCTTCTAACCAATCTGACTTCATAGGGGGATTTGTGCTCCTTACAACAGTAGTACCTCTGCAAGCTTAAATTAAACTATAGCCTACATGGTCAACAGTGGCGTCTCCTCCAGGCAAACATAGCAAACACTGTTTGCTTTAGTAAAAATATGCAAAATTAACAAATTTATTTTTGTTCACATTCTCCTATATTCCTTCCTACCTTCTTTTATATTTTTTATAAAATTTAGGGACTATTCATGATAACCAAGGAAGTTGGATGAAATAAGAGAACGGAATGAGTACGTATTTTGCCTAGGATAGCTGCAACACACCAGGGAGTTGTAGAGATCGGTAAGTTAAACAAACAATGAATTTTGCAGGACTGTTTTGGATGTCAGGCGACGATCAGCTGGTAAGCGGGGGGGTTAGCGCGGGGGCTAGTGTTGCTACACCCTCACCACCGTAGCATCAGCCAAGACAAACTATCGAGGAGCTGTTTCGTGGCCATGCAGGCAGATAAAATTGGAAGATGAGCCATGGATACTAAACCATGGGGTACGCTTCCTTACCAACCAGTAATCCAACCATTTCTAAATTAAGGAATTCTTTATTTCTTCGAATGGAGTGTGAAGCGTTTATTTCATCTAAAAAAAACTCGATTATGAAGCGAAAACTGGGCAAACCTGTGTTCTTTGCTGGCGGTTGATCTGTACAGAAAAATAATAAACTGTTGTGTAATAATTTGCTGCGTTTTTCATTATTGTTTATTTCTCGAAGACAGGTTAAGCTGTTTGCCTTACGAATATTCTCACCTGATGCCACTGATGGTCAACACAAGAGTGTGACTTGAGTTACGTATGGATTGTTTAGTGGGATCACAAGGGCGCATACAACTCTACCTGTAGTCCTTCATTAATAATATTTGCTGAAACTTCTTTTACGCATCACCAGAGCACAGAAGTGTGAATTCGGTCAGTTTTTGCGTCGTTTTGTTGGAGGAACCCCAGCGTGTGACGTCCCCAGTCTCCCTCGATTTTGGCGGTGTTTTTTGATAGAGACTTCACGTGTTTAGACATTTTCTTCTACGGTAATTTTTTCCCCTTGGGTATTCCTGGTGTAAAAACGTCATTCTAGAGCCCTATTGTAGGATTTGACTTGAAATTCCTGAATCTACAATTGAGTCAGATTCCCCATTATGTCCCAGTTACTGAAAATCAGCCCATAAATCGTCCACCTTAATTGTTCCCCAGTTGTTGAAATGAGCAACAATTGCGAATATTGTTCAGCTGAGGACTGAAGTATAACAAATCAAGTTAATTGTCCGAAAATTCCGAATCACCGTTCAATTTTGCTTCCGAGTCTACCAAGGTAGCAGATTCTTTGTTTTCACTTTCCAAGGTTCAAAAAAATGTTCTCCAAAATCAAAATTTCCAGTCTCATTTTACGTTTCATATCTTCCTGAACAATTTTGGTTCTGTGTCTGTCCGTCCGTCTGTCTGTCGTGAAATCCTTGCCACAGCCATAACTTCTACAATTGAGGAGCTTGATTCCAAAAGGTAGGCATACGAGTATATCCATTTTGGTCAAACGTGAGAAAAACGCGTAAAACCATAGCGACCTGAAAAACGTGCTATAAACCAATGATGTTATTTTCTATATATTTCTAAATTATAATAAATGTTTTTGGAAAAAAAGGTAAATTAGTTCAAAGTTTAAATAATTTTGAACGAGATTTGAAATATCAGATTTATTGATGTACCTAGTACTTTTTGAAACAAAACGTGGCGTTCGTACTTTTTGGAATCAAACGAAATGGATAAAGTACTTTTTGAAACAAAACGGATAAGAGACGGCCATTGTGCTGGATATAGTACCTGTTGCCGCAACACCATAGGAGACTTTTTGTTCATTTTCATATACCTAGTAAGATTACCTACCTACTAATTTTATCGGTGACCTAGTGAACCCTCAAGCCTCATCATTTAATGATGAGATAAGTGTCAATGGGGATGCTCCGGGGTTGGGCTTCAACGAGCCATCAGTTCACCAGTCTTCTGCTACCTTCCGTTTTCTCGCATGTTGGAGAATCTATCTACCTAATTACTGCAATCTTCTCTTCGAACTTCCCGGTCTTCAACATCCGTGGAACCATTCTAATTCACTCGCTCACAAGTCCATTCTATCTTCAAGGACTACAGTACGTCCCTATACCTGGTAAACCATGTAAGTCGGTATTTTTTCGAAAATAAGGTTTTGAGCTTTTCGGGTAAATTAGGGTCGCTTGATTCATTCTGTGAAGCCGTTTTCCAATCTGATGAATAGTTTTTTACCCAGAAGGCATTGAAAAAACGTGTAAGTCGGTTACCTATTTTTTCGCCGGAAAACCATGTAGGTAAGTCCTGTGTATGCCTTCATAAGAGTGAGGAGCTCAAGCTGGTGGCAAGTTTCCATCAAAGATAGTCAGTTTTTTTTAACTTTTTTCCATTTAAAAGTTTACAAAATCATAAATGGAGTTCGGAGAAAGTGATCATAAATAGAAACCTTTTTATTAGTCTCAATTTCAGCAATAAATTCCACTCCTTGTGTTCTGTAGACACGTGATTTTCCATACTGTGGCCAACCTTAAGATCACGACCTACCTACGTGTTATTCCGCATTGTTTCTAAATTATTTTTACATTATTTAGGAGGATAATTTCAGATGAATTGATTGATTTGTTGGCTGTTTGACGTAGGTGTAATGCTGATGTTAGAGAGAACAAAAAGAGATTAGTAGTGTGCTATTGGTCTGCTTATGTTTTACAGGAAACTCTGTAAAATTATTGATACAAGAGATAATAATTGAGGAAATCTATCTCTGACCAATCCCTAACTCCTTACTCATCCCTAACTCATATCCAACCCATCCACAGCTCTCCAACCCAGCCCTGTCCTATCCCTACCCCACACCCAACCCATCCATAACCCATACCTATCCCTAATCCATCCTCAGTTCTTACCCTACCCAGCCCTGACCTATCCCAACCCCTAATCCGTCCCTAGCCCATCTCCAACCTATCCTTAACTCTACCTATCCTATCTCTAACCCAACCCAGCCCTGAGCTATCTCCAACCCCTAACCCATCTCAAGCTCATCCCCAACATGTCCCTAACCTATCCCAACCCCTAACTTATACCCAGCCCATCCCTAACCCGTCCCTAGCTCATCCCTAACATGTCCCTTACCCCTAACCCATACCTAACTCATCCCTTGTTTTAATGAAACAAAAGTACCTAGTTACCTAACACTTAAATTCAATGCATACCTACCTAGTTACGGTTGTGATAGGTAAAGTGTTCCTATACGTAATGGTTTTAATTTAAGAAATGGTAGTTGAGGAATTGGTAGTATAATAATTTATTGCTCAACTCTAGTAATATTAAGACTGAAGACTTTCATTTTGACTCAAGGAGCCTTACAGTTGGATTGTGTCAACGCCTATGAATTTTCATTTAAATATTTTCCTTTTGCATCGATTTGGGTATTTTGTGTAACCTTGAAACCTGGAGAGAAAAAATTGAATAATATTCCTAATAATTAAATAACCCAAGCTGGGTATATTTTCATGAAAATCAAATTGAAAACCATGTAAGTCGGGTGTCAAAGGCAGGGTAAAATCATGTAAGTCCATTTTTTTCGTTCGCTAAAGTAAATTTTGATGAAATTAGTCTCAGGCTCTTTGAAATACTACTGTTACCACCAATTTTAAGGAATGGAACGAAAAAACTTATTGCATGTGGAATGAAAACTGAATTATTTAGTTTTTAGTAACCCCTGTAAAATTTGATAAACTCGACTTACATGGTTTTCCAGGTATAGGGACGAGTACCTTTTGAAATTAAACGGAATATTCACCCTCGTTTTTCAAGGGAATAGATTATCTTTTGCTCCAAAACGATCGCATTTTTGTGAAGAACTACCCCCCTAAAACCCTGGGAAAGTGTTAGGAATTATGCGAGTTGGGGTGGAGATGGTCCCCTATGAATATCATGGCCCCCAAACTGAAAGTATTTTGTGCGCGTGCGTGAAATCCTTGTAAGTAACATGACTTCTACATTTTCTAACAGTATTCAGAAATTGTGCGGGTTGACGTGTAGATGGTCCCCTATGAGGGTAGTGGAAGGTACCTTAAAGATTAACTACAATGCATCGGGTCATCTAAACAATCGGGTTATGGATACGAGGAAGCTATGTGCCACACCCACTTGGCAGACTTTTTTCGATATTTTTCCAATTTTCAATTTAGATGAGCCGAAAGAGTCTCTCTGATGACAGATATTAAGCGATCTCGCTCCTATTAGTCCAATTTTATCAAACTTACGATCTGTTTAGAAAAACTCTGCAAAACACCACTCAAAGGTTTATTATTTTACTCTATAGATCACCCATCCGCAAAGTTTTCCCCTGTTTTTCGATCCTCTACAAGATTAAGAAGGATCAGGTTGAACAACATAGAAACAAAGCGGGTATATTGGGAAAACTCAGAAATCCAACGTCACTTGATGTGAGTCAAACTGACTGGGGAAAAAAGGCCAATACACCACTAAAGCAAGTCTTTTTTATTATTAAAAATAATTGTTACCAAACCGATTGGATCAAACTAAAAATCAAAAAATACCTTGGTAACAAGAGAAATAACTGTAACCTGGAAATTCGCGGTTAGCTTGCGTGAGCTAATTTGGAAACACAAAAAATCGCGATTCCCCAAAATTTTTATTTTAGCTTGTTGGCCCTTTTCCCTGCCGAGCGTTGATATATTGCCCACCCTGATTGGCAGAAGTTTTTCACTCGATTTTGCGACGAAGGGATTTTTAATTTATTCTATACATTTGTACAGTGTCAATTTCAATTGAAAAGTGACGTAAAATGTTGGATTTTTCATCTAACAATATTCATTTTCATCTGCTTCGGACGTAAAAATACTTCCTTTTTCCGGGATCCAAGATGAATTTCGGCGGTGATTTCATCGGCGGATTTTCTTCGCTTCCGGATTCCGCGCCGCTTCCGGTGCTGACGTCAGACCGGTAGTCTTCGTCGGAACTCGATAGTGATGACTTCCGGTGGCTACCGCGACGGGGGACTCTGCTGACGTCAGCCTTGGGCCGCACCTGATTCATCAATCCTGCTATGTAAGCCTGGAGAAATAAAAGAAAAAAACATCGAATATTATTATATATTAATTATTAGTGGTGCTTTTACTGAAATACTAACGTTTTAACAACAATTCCTACAAGGAAGATTAGTATTGAGTAGTTCATGTACTATTCTCGTAAAAATTATCTATTATCATGAGTTTTAACGCCCATGGCATTGTTCTGGGCCTCTTCACCCTCAAGGGGGTCTCAGTCATTGAATAAACGGGTATTTCCCCTTTCCTCTGGCAGCTATTGGTCTATTTTGGTGATTCCTGCAGCAATATCTTAGTTGTTCAATTCCCTAGATAGATGAACTTTCAAAAATCCTTGAAAATATCAAATTTAGGTGCAACTTTTGGTTTATTATTTTCAATAATGAACCTTTGGAATCGAACAAGAAAAAAAAAATTTTAACACCCCCTCAAAATTTGATGGTTTACGTTTCAAGGTACGTAGAATCCAAAAATCCGTACGCGGCACTTTTGCCACTTAGCATTGACCGATTTTGATGAAATTTGGTATGTAGGCTCCATTTGGGGTCTAGCTGCGCCCCGAAGATTTTGGTTGGTGTAGGTCACTTCTCAGGGTTGAAAAATGAGGTTTAAAATTTTGAAAACGCCCAAACTCAAAAAATTTTGATATAAAGGTATTATTTTCCATCAATTTAAGATAGTATTGAATTTTTAGAATTTTTTGAGACCACGCGGAGCTCTGTATGACAAACCGTTCGCTCCCTACAAGAATTTAAGGGTTGGACTTACGATAAGTCAGGAACACGAGTGTGAATTGCAAAAGAGGCCTAATCTCCGTTCAAATGTTAGCTGACTGAAATTAGATCGATGTTTTTCTTCAAGTTGGTTGGTGGTAACAATGGCAAAGCCGTGTTCTTTGCAGACGAGTGATCTATATAGAAAAATAATAAACCTTTGTGTAATAAATTTGGTATGTAGGCTCCGTTTGGGTTCTAGTTGTACCCCGAAGATTTTGGTTGATGTAGGTCACTTCTAACGGTTCCAAAATCAATTTTGAAATTTTTAAAACGCCCTACCTCAAAAAAATTTGAAATAAAGGTATTGTTTTTCCTTCAATTTAAGATTCTATAGAATTTTTAGCACTTTTTGAGACCACCCGGAGCTCTGTGGGACGAACCGTTCGCTCACTACGAGAATTTAAAGTTTGGACGTACGATAAATCAGAAACACGAGTGTGAATCGCAAAAGAGGCCTAATCTCCGTTCAAATTAAAGCTGACCGAAATGCGATCGATGTTTTTCTTCATGTTGGATGGTTGGTGGCTTTGCAGAAGAGTGATCTATATAGAAAAATAAAAAATAATAATCCATTGTGTAATAATTTGCAGCGTTTTGGATTCTACGTACCTTGAAACGTGAACCATCATATTTTGAGGGGGTGTTAAAATTTTTTTTCTTGGTCGATTCCAAAGGTTCATTATTGAAAATAATAAACCAATAAGAAAAATGGCTCCAGAAACATAAAAAAGGCTGCAAATTATTACACAAAGGTTTATTATTTTTCTATACAAATTACTCGTCTATTCGAATCTTTTTTTAGGTTGTTTGTCTGTCATGTCAAGTGAAAGGGAGAGTTAAGATTCCTATTTGGTAATTGTACATAAGTAAATAATTTTGCAGTAAATTAGTTATGTAAGTTAGTTTATAATATATTCATAGTTTAGAACAGAAGACCATGTGGTCACCACGTGTTGAATGTACTTTTATCTCTCCCTTTCACTTGACATGACAGACAAACAACCTTTCACCACGTGGCCCCCTTTCCTTTCTGATCCTTTCACCTCCCTTTCACCCAGACTATGTAAGTAGAACGACGGACTGACAAACTTTAGTACTCTCTCGACGGCCTGAAGATTACTTCCTTACATCGAAAGTGCTCGCCTCCTGTACTCGACTTGCTGGTTACGACTGATTCACCAATACTGTATGTAAATAATAATTGCATTCTTATAAGTTGAGGAAATAACAACTACATTAATTCATTATGCTTTTTTTTTCACAATGGCCATGATTTTGGTTGTTACATGGTGGAAATGAACCCCTCCACCACTAAGTTATACCATAAGATCAAAAGGCAGGTCTTACTTGGCTGTCGTAGTGAGGGACTCCAGAATGGCGTTTCCTATTCCTATTGGATGTGGACGTTTCTTGCTCAACGTCTCCCGAAGAGTACCTGACAGGCGGGTACGAGTACGTCGACTGGTACCCCGTCTTGCCTTCTGTGTGCCTCTTGGGATACTTCCTCTTGGGTCTCCAGGTCGTCCTTCTGGGCTGCTCCCCCCACGAGCCCACGCCAGTGACTGGATTCACCATGTAAGTCAAAGTGTGGTTGTCTGGATCCATGGTTGGCCCCGTCACAGGACTCGACTCGGAACTCGACATTGAGTAGTTTTCTACAGACTCATCCACGTTTCGGTTAGTTCTGGCCTCTTCTTCAGGGATAAAACTAGTTTTGTAGACCTCTTCTTTGGTCACTCTTCTATGTTCGACTTGTTGCATCCTTCTGGGCTCTTCCATGCTGCCGCTCTCCACAACTGAAGACTCTACAGAATCAAAAGGCGACGCTGTGGTTGCCGGCTTATTAGAACGTCTTAAAACAGGAAACGCTTCCACCTGCTTGTCGAACTTCTTTTTCACAACCCTCTTAGGCTTATACATTCTAGTAGTGGTTGAAGGAGTTGTGGTCGTCGTCGTCGTTCTTGTTGTTGAAGTCAATGAATTTCTACTGGCAGAATTCACGTTCGACTTCGTCGGTTGAGGCCGCCTTCTAGCTGGTGTCCTCGTGCGAGGGAACAACACTTTCGGCTTAGAGGTTGTTGACACCGTATTAAACTCCGCAGAAGATGGAGTCATTGGAGAAGTACTTGGAATCACCACACCGTATGATTCCTCTCCGTACGATGGACTGCTGATCGTATTGGTATACGATGGTGTTGATGTCGTCACGCTGTTCCTCGATATGAAACCCCCTGTCAACCTATTCAATTTACTTTGCGTTTTACTCAACCGTTCACTCGTGGCATTCATTCTGGCTTTGAATTCATTTATGCTTATCGGCTGCCCTGTCGTGCTTTCTTGTTGATTCCTCATCATATCAGGAGTTGCTGTTTTATAACTGTCGAAAATCCTTGATTGCAGAGTGGCATTATTCGTTCTTGCCAATATCCTATTGAACAGCTCTTGCTCCTGCTGCTGAATCGAACTCCTTCGCCTTCTATGTTTGGGTTCTCCACGACGTTCATCAAAATATGCCGGGAACCACCACCTCAGAGGGTTTATGTAGTTCCAAATACTACTACTAGATGTTTTGCTGTCATTCGCGATATCCTTGTTTTCTGTATATTCTCCAGGCCTTACTATGTACCACCTAGTCGGTGTCGTCTGGTAACTGGTTTTTGAATCGCTGACGTAGTTGTCATTGATTTGTCCATCGACCTGCTGGTATACAGGAATCACGTGGGAGCCTGAAGAATATATTAATGGACGACGAACCACCGGGTAGGTTTTGCTCGCTGCTATAACCGAATAAATAGACACTGGCAGAGGACGTGGGTAGTAACCTTGGTATGGCGGTCTTGTCCTTTTCTTCGTCTTGTGAACGTACTTATGCTTGTAGTTGTGATGGTAATATTTGTGTTTCTTCGAGTCCTCAGTTTCGCTGTCGTATTGAGGCTCGTAGTTAGGGAAATAACTATCATCGTGCTCAGAGTAGTATTTATAAGGTGAGTGCGCCCTCAGATTATGCACAGAAGCACTCACTTCTGCAGATTCTGGCTTGTGATTCTTGTAAGGAAAGGAGCTGTGGCCGTTGAATCTCTCTTCCTCTCTTATATTATCGCTATTTGTATAATTATTATTGTATACGGCGTGAGAAGAATTTTCTTCTCTTGAAGGAATAATCATCACTCTCTTGTTTCCTTCGACATCCCTAACTTTCCGATCGAGAGCACTCACTTGGTTTTTGATGCTCTTGTCAACTTCGTACATCTGGGGCTGATCGATTGGTCCTTCCTTGAAAAAAGGGTTGTCCAGCGGGTCCTTCCCGAAATATCTCAACTTCAAACAGTCGATTGATTCCCCCAAACCCTTCATTCTCGGTAAATTCTCTGGCTGAGGTTTATCGTTCCATTCACCATCTTCGTCTCTCTCTGGAACCACATCATCTGGCTCTCCAGGCTCGTCACACTTCACCAAGCTATCCTTCGACTCGTAGAATTCCATTCCACCTGGAGACTTTTTCGGTATATCATCAGGATTGGATGCGTATCTCATGGCTGAATCTCTACTAATGCCTTTGTAAGAATCGTAAAACGGATACTTTTCATGATCATATTGTATTTCACCGGTACTACGTTTGTTTCTGCCAGAACCCAAACGCTTTCGCCTGGAGATGTTTTCGCTGTGTAAGTTCAACTGCCTAGCTAACTCTTTCAGTCTTTCATTCTGTACAGAAGGTGGTGATTTTGGGACGTTTGCACCGTTAGCAAAATGAGCTACTGTCAGAGATTCTATGTACTTGACAGGGTCATGAGGTCTGTGTGAGACGTAGGGAGGACCCAGGAGCACTGGATTAAGCGATTGTGCTGCTGCGTAAGGTATATCTTGGGACGCATCTTCGCTACTATCTCTGGGAAGCGATGGGTGCCTTGTATGAGGGCTTGGATTTTTGAACTCCATATTCCCCTTACCACTTGGCCCACTGTCACTTGAAAAACTCGTGCCACTTCGAGTGAAATTATTGTAAAATCTTCCTCTGCCAGGCACTGGATAACGGAATTTAGACGGTCTTCTCCTTGTTGATGTGGCATTGTTATGTTTTTCCATTCGCGTTGACGCTGAAATGTCCACATCCAAGGATGAATTGAACCGCGGTTGGATCAAATCTGCGTAGTTTTGTTCTGGTTCTTGAACTGGTTTGGGAGCGGCAGTAGTGGTAACCTGCTGCAGTAAACTGGCGTATGCATTGAGAGTGTCTGCAGCATTTAGAAATTGTACTGGTCCAGTGTCCAACACTGGGACTACTACAGGAGGAGTCGTGGTTGATGGAGGAGATGGTTCATTCTCTATTTGCTTCACAGGGAGCCTTTGAGAGACCACTGGAGCGGTGTAAGCTGCCGGGTTGTCGGAATAATAAGATGGAAACGCCGGCATGTAAGGTAGGTAATGGTGCACGTTTGCTGGTGTGACTGGCAAACCGTATACAGGACGTCTCACTCCATAACCCACACTTTCCTGGACATAGACGTCGACCGGTCTTCCCATAGCATACTGTCTACGTGTATGTCTGCCAGGGAACGTCACTACATTGCTGCCTTTGGGCCGGGGGTCGTTGATCACCCTGGCCTCCATAGATCTCCCACTAGGCTCTTCATGAGCACTACCAAGAGACTCTTCAGCTTCAAACTCATCAAGATTCAATCCACCATCTCTCGCTTCTACTGATGCACCAACTTTGTCAACTTTGATTTCTTCAGCAACACTAGCTGCACCTACACTATCCTGGTCACTCGCAGAACCATTTACGTCCGTTTTGACTGTCACAGCAACATGATCTTTCACAAACGGCCTGGTTGCATCCTCTATCTCTTCCGTAACACTTTTAGTCCTTCTCTCCCCACTATCATCATCAAACGACATTCGCTTAGTTTGGGTTTCAGTGTGAAACCTCTTCCACCGGACTGCAACCGGCGTACTCCCTGATCTTACTGTAGCATTTTTGGCCTTCCCAGCAATTACTGCCACGTGTTCCGCTGAACCAGGGTCGTTATCGCCTTTAGGCTTCTTCAAGCTGAGATCCTCGTTCTTCTCTTTGTCCTCGTACTTGGAACCGTGGTGGTTGTAACCTCCATGGTCATAACCCATATCTTCATAACCTTCTTCCTCATACACCTGCAAATACAACAAAAAATCATTAATCATTACAATACCATTAGGTACAATTTTTATTTATTCATCAAAACAATTTTGTAAGGATTGCGTGATTTTTCTTCGAAATAACTTTCCTCTATCACCTAATAAAAATATGGTGATGCAAGTGTGAAAATTAATGTTTACTCCCTTTAAAAAACCTCCACAAGGGGGTGTGCGCAGGGGTCGTAAAAACTGTTTATTTTATTTTTAATCTAAATTAGACCTCATTCTGAGAATTTTGACACCAACCGCGACCTTCTAGCGTGAGAAGACCTTTTTCTATGATTTTTCAAAGTCCACTGTGACTTCATAAACATTCGAAACTTTGAAAAATTCAGAATCAGATTTTTCTTTGAGAAATTTTAAATCTTTGTTTATTGTTATTTTTAATCTAAATTAGACCTCATTATGAGAATTTGACACCAACCGCGACTTTCTAGCGTGAGAAGACCTTTTTCTATGATTTTTCAAAGTTTCGAATGTTTATGACGTCACAGTGGAGTTTGAAAAATCATAGAAAAAGATCTACTAATCCAAAAAGAGAACGGCTGGTGTCAAAATTCTCAGGATGAGGTCTATTTTCGATTAAAAATTTTAAAAAAATCAGGCGCACCCCCCATTGAAACGATCGAGTGACATAACTGAAAAGGTACCAATTTTTGGCAGAGAGAGAAGGGAGTGTCTGCTACTAAGGCATCCTTGAAGGGCGAAGAGCGACAAGTTTGGGTAAAGATTTTTGTGTACGTCTATTTTCTGACGCCCTTAAACTTTCAAACGTGAATATCTCGAAATGCGTTTTGCAGTTACGTCTGTTCGTGATGGTGGAAAAAAGATGCGCCACTTCGTCATTTTGCCGACGACATGTGAACGATTAAGGTACCTAATTTTGAACAAAGATGTCAAGGTTTATGTTCAAATATTAGATGCAAATAAACAAAGGCATAATATAAAACGTCTGCCAAGTTGGGTGGGCAGTATAGCTTCCTCACTCATTGTAACATGGACGTATAGAATCAGTTGGCGAAAAACAGGAGAGGAAATGGCCTTGGAGCTCACTCAGCTGATCAGTGACCACTCAGGCACCTTCAGCATTCTCCATTGACCCTGCCTCTCAAATTTCAGCTTCCTGCGTTCAACAGGAGAGAAAATGGCCTTGGAGCTCACTCAGCTGATCCGAAGGTGCTGAAATTTATAGGGGACCGTCTAGGACCTAACCCGCACAATCCCTGAAAATTTCATCAAAATCGGACCACAGGTTAGTATAGTTTTGCCCGGGACAAGGATTGACCACAGACAGACAGACAGACCGACAGACAGACAGACAGACAGACACGGAACCAAAATTGTTCGGGAAGCTCTAAAACGCAAAAAGCAAGTGGAAATTTTGATTTTGGAGGACATTTTTTTTTTTCACTTCTTTCACGAATACAAAGCTTCCCTACCTTCGGTAGTGAGGAAGCAAAATTTACTTTTAACGTTACCCAGCTGATCTGTGCATTACACGCAGTTCTCAGAGAAGTGAGAAAACAATAATTAAAATAATTAATTAACAATAATTGTTTTATTGTTGTGTACACAATTATTGTGTACACTTGGAGGAACAGGAAATAATAATAATATTATATTATATTAATTATTAATTATATTATATTATATAATTAATATTATATTATAATATTATTATTGTTATGTCAGCGTGTTGCCTTCTCGGTTGCTTGATGGTTTTTATTGGTCTCTACTCAACAAGGATGAAGGATGGAGATGCAATTTCTGCCCGGCGCGTTTCCGCCTACCGTTTGCAGGAGTGCATGACGACTTTATCTCAGCCGCGTTCCTCGGCGCGATAGCCGCAGACCTGAAGAAGGTGGTACATTTACCTAGTGGCTAGTTGGGGAAGACAACTCCTTGGTGAAATGGGAGCGGAGGCCGGCGTGATGAGCTACTGATGCCTCCGAGGAACTTGGGCTTCCAAGATGTGACGAAGGAGAGCGAGAAATAATCAAGTCGATTTGTTGTAGTTGAATGCATGAAGGGTAAGCCCTGAGTCGTTCTTTTATGCTACCTGTAACATGGTAAAGGGCGAGTGGAGGAGGGTGACCTCAGATGCCTTGTTCTACCCCCTGTACCTCACTCTACCTACCTGAATGATGAGTCACTCAGGGCTTCCCCTTTATGTCTCTTTATTGGAGAACTAAAAGTGGAAGTTAATGGATCATTACAATTATGTTAGCTTTTCTGTTAATGCAGCTGATCTGACTTCCTCCCAGTCCTTCCCAGATCCCTTGGAAGATTATTCATGTTGAACAAATCACGACAGAGGGGTGAGTAGCTTTGTAGCACGGGAACCAAATACGCTTTATTGCTCGCCAAGCTGATTTGTCTTCCTCCTGGACTCTTTCAGTAGTTCCTGTGTATCAAAGTGGATGTGGCTAACTTTCAGCTTTTATGGACGATCAGAAGTTGAATTGGTTTTGTGGCTTTCACTACAACACATCCCACGCTCTCTCAGCTGCTCATTAAAATTGCCTCCGACTTTCAGAGCACCAGGTTGAACTGGAAAAACTTGGCTATGTCCCTCTCACAGCTGATTTTACTTCCTCAGTCTCTTATTTACTTGCCGTGGTCCCCATGAGGCTATGGCACTGTACCAATTTACTGTGTGTGTTATACATGTGACAGAGCAACTGTTACTCCGTCACGCGATTCTTCCGCTCTATCGAGTCGCTACTCAGGGATAGCTCCCCAGTCTATTTGCAGACATTGATCTGTAAGTACATACTTTCATACAAGATCATTTCCCTTACCCTCGTGGTTCAAATCCGAAGATCTAATTTGTAAACTCTATTGATACTTCTTTCCTCCCATCTATAGATACAAGCCTCATTGATTATGGGACAATATAGCATTTATCTTTCCTAAATCAATTTGCATCTATTATTTATTATCCCTAGTCCTAGGTTGGTCTCCACCAAGGAATGGGTATTCTAACGAAACATTTAGTTCGCTAGGGGTAGAATTCAGCGCAGATTTAATTATTTTCATCAATTAATCAGATTCTCCAGATCCCCTAGAACAATACTGTTTCATAGCAGAGCGTGGTTATGATCCACGAACCTCTGGGTTATGGGCCCAGCAGGCTTCCACTGCGCAATATTAATAGGACAGAAAAATTCATCCAGCTGACCTAACTTCCTCGCGATCTCAAGTTCTTGAAAGCACTACCTACCTTAGTAAAGATAGAAGCTCACAGTTCGACAGGTGCCAACCAACTCCAACAATCCATAAACCAAGCTAGAGCAACGAAAATTGTTTGGAAAATCACCCTAGCACTTGCACCATCTCTTCCATACAAATCCGCACAGACAGATCTGGAGAGCAACAACCTGAGATGATGTCGACCCATCAGAGGCTACCGAAATTGAATCTACTGATCCGATTCAGCTCTCTTATGGGATTCGCGTTGTCTCTCTACGCATTCTCAGTTGAATTCAATATTCAGCACAAACACGACTACGTTGCAACCTGCGATCTCGGCGAACACATGAGCTGCTCCGCGGCATTCACGTCTCAGTGGGGAAGCGGTTTTGGGATCGTTGGAAAATTTCTGGGAGAAGATTCAATTTTCAATCAACCCAACAGCGTTTCAGGGATGCTATTCTACTTGATGGTGTTCGGTTTAAGTCTCTCAGATGGAGCTTTGTCCTCAGCAGCGCTGGTTTTGCATTCCGTTCTGGCGAACGTCATGTCTGTCTACCTCGCGTTCATTCTTGTCTTCTTCCTTCACGACTTCTGCATTGTGTGCATCTCAACGTACTTCACCAACGCCACGCTTCTCTACCTCTCTTACCACAAATACAAAATTCTACGATAAGGAGACTTTCGAAGGTAAGTTGCAACAAAGAAACAAAAAAACACTGGTGGGTGAAGAAAACACATCAACTAAGTTCACTTTTCTTCCTGAAGTACCTAGTAAGCAGGGTGTCCTCGAAAACGTCCCCCCCCCCCCTTGCTAAAATCGTCCAGGTAAGTAGTAGTAAAAAAACGTCTGCCAAGTTGGGTGGGCAGTATAGCTTCCTCACTCATTGTAACATGGACGTATAGAATCAGTTGGCGAAAACTCGGCGCTGCGCGCCTCGGCGGGGGCTTCGCCCCCTGCACCCCCGGATGATTTCCGCTTAGAGCCTAATGGCTAAAATGTGACATACCTTGAAAAGGTTTTTGCTCCCTCTCCCTCTTTATCTTTCTTCCACTGTAATATTTAAGCTCACTCAGCTGATCAGTGACCACTCAGGCACCTTTAGCATTCTCCATTGACCCGCCCTCTCAAATTTCAGCTTCCTGCGTTCAACAGGAGAGAAAATGGCCTTGGAGCTCACTCAGCTGATCTGTGATCACTCAGGCGCCTTCAGCATTCTCCATTGACCCGCCCTCTCAAATTTCAGGTTCCTGCGTTCAACAGGAGAGGAAATGGCCTTGGAGCTCACTCAGCTGATCAGTGACCACTCAGGCACCTTCAGCATTCTCCATTGACCCTGCCTCTCAAATTTCAGGTTCCTGCGTTCAACAGGAGAGGAAATGGCCTTGGAGCTCACTCAGCTGATCAGTGACCACTCAGGAACCTTCAGCATTCTCCATTGACCCTGCCTCTCAAATTTCAGCTTCCTGCGTTCAACAGGAGAGAAAATGGCCTTGGATCTCACTCAGCTGATCAGTGATCACTCAGGCGCCTTCAGCATTCTCCATTGACCCGCCCTCTCAAATTTCAGGTCCCTGCGTTCAACAGGAGAGGATGTCAAGCATATTTGTCGTCAAGCATATGATAAATCATAGCGCTACTTTCCTGTCGCTTTTAACACAGAATGTGTTTTTGTGATGACCTACCGAAGAAAAATCGTCACGAAAAAGCGACAGAAAAAACCGTTACGCGAATTTTATAATGATATTCACGTGCAACCAAGCCATGGAATGCTGGGTCAATGTGGTCACGTGCAACCAAGTCAATGGAGAATGCTGAAGGCGCCTGAGTGGTCACTGATCAGCTGAGTGAGCTCCAAGGCCATTTTCTCTCCTGTTGAACGCAGGAACCTGAAATTTTAGAGGGCGGGTCAATGGAGAATGCTGAAGGCGCCTGAGTGGTCACTGATCAGCTGAGTGAGCTCCAAGGCCATTTTCTCTCCTGTTGAACGCAGGAACCTGAAATTTTAGAGGGCGGGTCAATGGAGAATGCTGAAGGCGCCTGAGTGGTCACTGATCAGCTGAGTGAGCTCCAAGGCCATTTTCTCTCCTGTTGAACGCAGGAACCTGAAATTTTAGAGGGCGGGTGAATGGAGAATGCTGAAAGCGCCTGAGTGGTCACTGATCAGTTGAGTGAGCTCCAAGGCCATTTCCTCTCCTGTTGAACGCAGGAACCTGAAATTTGAGAGGCAGGGTCAAAGGAGAATGCTGAAAGCGCCTGAGTGGTCACTGATCAGCTGAGTGTGCTCCAAGGCCATTTTCTGTTGAACGCAGGAAGCTGAAATTTTAGAGGGCGGGTCAATGGAGAATGCTGAAGGCGCCTGAGTGGTCACTGATCAGTTGAGTGAGCTCCAAGGCCATTTCCTCTCCTGTTGAACGCAGGAACCTGAAATTTGAGAGGCAGGGTCAAAGGAGAATGCTGAAAGCGCCTGAGTGGTCACTGATCAGCTGAGTGTGCTTCAAGGCCATTTCGTCTCCTGTTTAACGCAGGAACCTGAAATTTGAGAGGGCGGGTCAATGGAGAATGCTGAAGGCGCCTGAGTGGTCACTGATCAGCTGAGTGAGCTCCAAGGCCATTTTCTCTCCTGTTGAACGCAGGAACCTGAAATTTGAGAGGGCGGGTCAATGGAGAATGCTGAAGGCGCCTGAGTGGTCACTGATCAGCTGAGTGAGCTCCAAGGCCATTTTCTCTCCTGTTGAACGCAGGAAGCTGAAATTTTAGAGGGCGGGTCAATGGAGAATGCTGAAGGCGCCTGAGTGGTCACTGATCAGCTGAGTGTGCTCCAAGGCCAACGAATCGTTAATCAAACGTTGAAAGTCGTTCAGAAAACAATTAATTTACGTGTTCATTATTTAAATGTTTCAAGGTTTTCTGATGTCGTGGAAGGTTAGACTTATCAACCAATGAGTTACAAACGCTACATAACGTTTTTGGCCTACATTTAATAGAGAGTTCCTAAACTGCATCTTGCTTAACGGCGAACGTTACAGGCATCGCCGTTATGGATCTGTCTTGGGCGAGTCAAATCGGATGCTAACCATTGATGAACGTTAGCGAAAATAACGGCGATGTTGAACAATTTTACGGCGATGACAAAAGTGACGCGAAAGTTAAAGAGACAGGAATTTCTGGCTTCGCCGTTAGATCCTCAGTTCTCTACTGTTGACTGCCTTCGTTTTTCAAGTTCGTTGTTCGCTATTTCAAGTACATCTTGTCAAGGTGTTTGTTCGCGATGGATCATTTTATGAATTTGTACGTTGCGGGTCTACTTTCCGCTGAAGATATGATCACCGTGCTGGAGACGAACGTCGAAAACGTTCCACGAAGACGGCGGCTCTCGGAGTACGGGCGTTTCTCACTGCCAAGTCTATCTTACTACAAGGTAAGGAATCGTATTGTTATTTACTGTGATACGTATTTACTGTGATAGGTACTCACACATAGCCTACCGACTTATTGGTATTTTCAACTACTTTGAGTGAGAAGAGAATAGCAAAATCCCTAATTCTGTGCGGTATAAATTTTGTTCCAGATTCCGGGAAACGAGTACCTACCTACTAACGAACATTTCGGAGTTCCCGATGTCTTTTCAGAACAAAATATATTTATTTCACTCAACCCAATATATCTTCAAAATTGATGAATCGCTATTTTACTCATGTAAAGTTTCATGTACCTAACTTAAAAGACTGAATGAACATTATAATATTATGGTATTCAATAAAACGTAAGATTTAATATAACCTAAGTTCTTTCTACCTTCACATTCATATTTCAATATCAAGTCAATTTCATGTTACAATTTTCATCTATCTCGTCATACGTCATCAAACTATGTCGATTACGGATATTAAAAGAATCATAAATTCGTGGTAAATGGTTTTTCAGGTAAAAGAAGGTAAGTTGGTATAAAATACGACTATCAGCGTGATTATTTGAACAAAAATTATCAATTTTAGGATTTTTCTTAATTTTTGGAAGTTTTTATGCAGATAGGTACACATTTTATAGAATAATTAAAAATTAACTACCTATTTTTTAACTCAACTATTTTAATTTTAAGGTAGGTACCTAACAATTTCCGAAAATGACGATATAAGTATTTTTTATTGTTTTAATCTCACTTACTGTCACATGGACATCATCATTCAATATTGATATAAAAAATTCTGTTGATAATTTGCTGGGTTGTCAAAAACTCAATTCCATTGGAAATACTTTCTAGACTAGGTTTAATAAAGTGCCTACGTAGTTATATTAATTAATATTAATAATAATATCAATTAATATAATTAGTTAATAAAAAATCAGTTCGAAAAATAATAAAACGTCAAAAAACCACTCATTATGACGATCGGTTATTATTTTTTAAATATTTACCAGAAATTATATACGTATGTATCAATTTTATTCTCACAATCATTTAATTAACAAAACTAATAACCCATAATACGGAAAAAATGCACAGCTACTCGGAAACTGAAATATGACTTCGGATAGGTTAGAAAATAAAGAGCGTTTTTTCATAAAGACAAGCTACCAAGGTACGTTTAATTTCACACCTAACTCCCCACCGACATGCATCATCAGATTCTGTTAGCAGAGTACAAAAATATCTAAAATTTACTTGTAATTTTACTAACACTGAAAGTTGTCGTTGTTCCTCGCTTTGATCTGCCTTACAATCGTGAACATGAGGTGAGGTTTGTTTTGAAATTGATGTTGGTGGTTGCAAAACTGTTATCCGCATGTCAGGTTCACTCTGCTCTAACGGCGGCCGTTAGTCACATCGACGTTAGCAAGATCGCCGTAAGTTAGCGGCCAGAACGTTCGCCGTTATGTGCTCGGACGTTATTTGATCGCCGTAATTTTCTGCGCATGCGCAGAAGGTGATCTACGATCGCCGTTAGCTTCGCCGTTATGCCAAAATCGTCTTTAGGAACTCTCTAATATCTACTCCCCCACTTACATTTTCTTTATTTTCTTTTGAAGGAATGGTGGTTTGTTTTGTATGAGCTTTACTCCTAAGGTGCGTGGGATATCCTGCTTTGTGGATGCGCACATTTATAGGGTTTTAGACCAAATTAAATGTCTAACAATTATTTATTTTATTATTGCCAAAGACTCCACATTTATTATTGTTGTTTTTTATTTAACGGATGACTAGCATCGCAAAAACACATTCTGTGTTCCTATGATTTCATACAGAGTATGGAAAAAGAAATAAACCGGGGGGTGCAGGGGGGCGGAGCCCCCCGCCGAGGCGCAAAGCGCCGAGTTTTTTTTCCTCTCGCTTTTTACTGTCGATTTTTCCTGTCGAAATTCACGTTTGCGCATGCGCACTCGCTCCTATTGGTCCGAAGGTGCTGAAATTTATAGGGGACCGTCTAGGACCTAATCCGCACAATCCCTGAAAATTTCATCAAAATCGGACCACAGGTTAGTATAGTTTTGCCCGGGACAAGGATTGACCACAGACAGACAGACAGACCGACAGACAGACAGACAGACAGACACGGAACCAAAATTGTTCGGGAAGCTCTAAAACGCAAAAAGCAAGTGGAAATTTCGATTTCGGAGGACATTTTTTTTTTTCACTTCTTTCACGAATACAAAGCTTCCCTACCTTCGGTAGTGAGGAAGCAAAATTGTTTTTTGAATCTTCATGATTTTTCCCAAGGATCTCAAATAGACTACGGTCGCAACACCCACCAACTTCGTTTTTTTCAAATGAGACCCCCCATTTTTTATTGCAAATTTGGATTCTACGTGAAACTTTATGAACATTTCATCCCTCAACCGATTTTTGTTTATTACTTTCAATAATGAACCTTTGGAATCGACCAAGTCGATTCGAAAATTTTTTTTTAACACCCCCTCAAAATTTGTTGGTTTACGTTTCAAGGTACGTAGAATCCAAAAATCGAATAAAACGCTGCAAATTATTACACAATGGTTTATTATTTTTCCATATAGATCACTCGTCTGCAAAGCCACCAACCATCCAACGTGAAGAAAAACATCGATCGCATTTCGGTCAGCTTTAATTTGAACGGAGATTAGGCCTCTTTCGCGATCCATACTCGTGTCTCTGATTTATCGTACGTAAAACCCTTAAATTCTCGTAGGGAGCGAACGATTTGTCCTACAGGGCTCCGCGTGGTCTCAAAAAATTCGATACTATCTTCAATTGATGGAAAAACAATACCTTTATATCAAAATGTTTTGAGTTGGGGCGTTTTCAAAATTTCAAAATTCATTTTTGGAACCTTAGAAGTGACCTACATCAATCAAAATCTTCGGGGCCCAACTAGACCCCAAATGCAGCCTACATTCCAAATTTCATCAAAATCGGTCAATGCTAAGTGGCAAAAGTGCCGCGTACGGCGGACGGACGGCCAAATTTTTATTCGATTTTTGGATTCCACGTCCCTTGAAACGTAAACCAACAAATTTTGAGGGGGTGTTAAAAATATTTGTAACATTGGTATTTATACTAGTTGGTAAGGATGTAAAACTGAGTACAACTCGAAAATACAAACACCGATCGCATTTTTGTCACCTAAAATTTGAACGGAGATTAGGCCTCTTTCGCGATTCACACTCGTGTTTCTGATTTATTACAAGTTCAACACTTAAGTCCTACAGAGCTTCGGGTGGTCTCTAAAAATTAAATACTTTTTCAAATTGAAGAAAAAACAATACCTTCACATCACAAGTGTTTGAGCTAGGGCGTTTTCAAAATTTCAGCCCTTATTTTTGAACCCTTGGAAGTTACTGACATCAACCAAAAGCTTTGGGGCACAACTAGACCCCAAATGGAGCCCATAAACCAAACTTCATCAAAATCGGTCCATGTTCGGCAAAATTTTTATTCGATTTTCAGATTCTACATACTTTGAAACGTAAACCAACAAATTTTGAGGGGGGATTAAAAAAAAATTCTTGGTCGATTCCAAAGGTTCAATATTGAAAATAACAAACCAAAATTATCAATTAGCCGATATAATTGGAGTTCCTGCTCCGAGATACAAGTGCCCCATGAAATTCGGGCTAAACCTACTGTGATAAACATAATTATACTATTTGTATTGTAGCCGGAGCGCATGCGCATTGACTCTCGTCGAATCTTCAAGTTCGAGGATTCGACGATTCAACGTCGAATCTGCCAGACGAATTTCCTGCCACGTATTGTCGCTACAGAAGGGACCGCGTTAGTTACTAAATTCTCATTTCTATGAGTAAGCTCGAATTTTGTTCTATAAAACCTTAATTATCGAGGTCAGCTTTATCTCAGTCACTTTCTTAATTTAAGTATGGTTTTGAATTGAGAAATCACTGAACCCTGATTGGAGAAAGGTGCAATTTCGCGAATTAACTCCAAAAAACAATTGCAAAAAAGGTTTTTTTTTTGTGAATCGTGATGAATGAGAGCAGCTGCTCGTGATTTACCGTCGAATACGAAGAGATGCGTTCCTCTGGGAAACAATCAGGATCAGATTTTGAATGGAATACTTTCTCCTCAAATGCACTGCGGCTGCGGTTTGAGGGTTTAACGCGGTTAGTCACGGAACTAGATCAAGGGAAACGGGAGGAAGGCAGGAAGACGGAACTGCCTGTTCATCGAGGAGGAGAGTGCGATCTTGGGGAACCAACTCCTGGATCTGTCGTCGGTTCCTTTTAAATGGAACCTTCAGCCTCCAATGAAACTAAAACTCAAAGCTCACCTTAGTAACTATGGACCCGTTTTGATGAAATTTGGTATATGGCGATGGCTAAGAGACAACATGTGATGTGAGGAAAAAAGTCTGCCAAGTGGGTGTGGCACATAGCTTCCTCGTATCCATAACCCGATTATATAGATGATCCGATGCATAGTAGTTAATCTCAAAACACCAATCTCTAAGTACCTTCCTCTACCTTCATAGGGGACCATCTACACGCCAATCTAAACAATCCTGAAAAATTTCGTCGAAATTGGATGGAAAATGTAGAAGTTATGGATGTTACAAGGAATTGACGTTTGCGCATTCTCAGCAACTACTATTCGTCTGGGGGTGATGATTTTCATAGGGGACCCTCTACGCGCCAACCCGTGCAATTCCTGAAAATTTCATCGAAATCGGGTGAGAGGAATGTAGAAGTTATGGCTGTGCAAGGATTTCAAGACAGACAGACAGACACCCAACAAAACGCTGAAAATTATTACACAAAAGTTTATTATTTTTCTATACAGATCACTCGTCTGCAAAGAACACGGCTTAGCCATTGTTACCACCTACCAACTTGAAGAAAAACATTTCGGTCAGTTTACATTTGAACGGAGATTAGGCCTCTTTTGCGATTCACCCTCGTGTTTCTGATTTATCGTAACTCCAACCGTTAAATTCTCGTAGGGAGCGAACGCGTGGTCTCAAAAAATTCTATACTATCTTAAATTGATAAAAAATAATACCTTTATATCAAATTTTTTGAGTTAGGGCGTTTTCAAAATTTCAAACCTCATTTTTCAACCCTTAGAAGTGACCTACATCAACCAAAATCCTCGGGGCACAACTAGACCCCAATGGGGGGTGCGCCTTGATTTTTTAAAGATTTTTAATCGAAAGTAGACTACACCCTGAGAATTTTGGCACCAACCGCGACCTTCTAGCGTGAGTAGATCTTTTCCTATGATTTTTCAAAGTTTCGACCGTTTATGACGTCACGCGCCCCTCTCGCCTGGGCGGGACCCCCCAGCCCACTGTGACGTCATAAACGGTCGAAACTTTAAAAATTCATAGGAAAAGATTTACACACGCTAGAAGGTCGCGGTTGGTACCAAAATTCTCAGAATAGGGTCTACCTTAGATTAAAAATAACAATAAACAGTTTTTTACCTAGGCGCACACCCAATTGGAGCCTACGTATCAAATTTCATCAAAATCGGTCCATGGTCGGCAAAATTTTTATTCATCTTGTGTGTTGGGCCTTTCTTCAATGAAGTTGGAAGGTTGAGGGAGGATTTGCTGCGGCTTAATTCTTATACCTTTGATTCTGTCGAGTGCACTTTCGCTAACTAGCATCATCAGGACACTGTAGAAGAGTAACAGTTCAACACTTGAGATTAAATATACAGCAGGTTACTAATTCTAATGGGTTTTTAATGCTAAGTTGAGGTACTTAGTGTTATTATGTAATACAAATATGAAGGTGTAGAGACTTACTCAGGTTTTAATTGGAAGGTACATCCTTATTTTGGTGCCTGTTTTGAGAGCCATGTGTTGAATATACAGGGTGTCCCATAAGTTACACCAAACTTCGGGAGTAGTTTTTACAACTAATTTGCAACAAAAAATGTCTCCCAGCAATTTTCTTTTAACCCCCTTAAAATCGGGCTTTTTTGACTTTCAAGATATTTTTTCGTGTTTTCGACCTTATACCATTAAAACAGTCATAACTCCCTTAAATTACACTCAAAAATTACAAATGAGGATACCGCTGGAAAGAGCATGAAACTTCTCAATAGATGGGCCGTTGACCAGTCGAGAAAAACTGAACGCTGGAGTAGTGCTTCTAACTCAAACTTGGAAATTTGTCGATTTCTGTTTTTTTTTTTTTTTTTTTAATGTTGATGATTTTTCCTCATTAAAACAAGGTATTTGCCAGAGGGGCTCAAACGCTAAAAAACTGCTCCATTTCATCAGCTTTCCAACGGTATAATCAAAAAATATTTTACAATCGAATTTAAGGGAGAAATTTATGTTTGAACGCGGAAAACGTGCATTTTTTGTTCAACGTAATCGACAGTTTGACGGGAGGACTTCGGGGTCTGCTCCGCCACCGCTCTTCCTAAGCAACGAGTCTCCCCGTCAAACCGTCGATTTCGTTGAAAAAAAATGCACGTTTTTCCGCTTTCAAACATCATTTTCTCCCTTCAATTCCACAGTAAAACTGAAAATTGGGCGACCGTTGGAAAGCTAATGAAATGGCGCAGTTTTTTTAGCTTTTTGAGCCTCTCTGGCAAATTCCTTGTTTTAATGAGGAAAAATCATCAACATTTAAAAAAAAGCAGAAATTGACAAATTTCTAAGTTTGAGGTAAAATTTCTACTCTAGCTTTCAGTTTTTCTCGACTGGTCATAGGCTCATCTATTGAGAAACTTCACGCTTTTTCCAACGGTATCCTTATTTGTAATTTTTGAGTGTAATTTAAGGGAGTTATGACTGTTTGAATGGTGTAAGGTCGAAAACACGGAAAGAATCTTGAAAGTAAAAAAAGCCGGATTTTAAGGGGGTTAAAAGAAAATTGCTGGGAGACATTTTTTGTTGCAAATTAGTTGTAAAAACTACTCCCGAAGTTTGGTGGATAACTTATGGGACACCCTGTATATTCAACACATGGCTCTCAAAAAAGGCACCAAAATAAGGATGTACCTACCAATTAAAACCTCCATACTGGTACACTGGTCTCAGGAGGGATTTGCGAAAGCGCACTCGACAGAATCAAAAGTATAAGGATTAAGCCGCAGTAAATCTCCCACAACCTTCCAACTAAATTTTTATTCGATTTTCGGATTCTACATCCTTTGAAACGTAAACCAACAAATTTTGAGGGGGGGTTAAAAAAAATTTTTCTTGGTCGATTCCAAAAGTTCATTATTGAAAATAATAAACCAAAATTGTTCAGGAAGGTCTAAAACGTAATACTCGAGTGGAAATTTCGATTTTGGAGAACTTTTTTTTTCAACCTTGGAAAGTGAAAACAAAGCTTCCGCTACCTTGGTGGACTCGGAAGCAATATTTTTAAAAAATCATCATTATTACTTAATTTTGAGAACTTGTTTCAGATTTTCCTCAATTAGGTACAACAAATTCCACGGTTTAGTGGCGTCGTGGATTTACTGAGTGGTAGAAGATTCGCTCGGTTGGAGGTTTAGAAACAAACTGATTCACGTGGATGTTGCAGTGGATGTTGGGAAACCACGAAGCATTTCCTCAGAACGGCGTTTCTGCCTGTATTTCACTGACCTCCTCAATTAATATTCATTTATGGTTATGTTATGGAGAGCTATCCCAGTTCAACCACTGGAACTTGATCAGCTCTGGACGAGAGGCATCGGAGTCTTGATCTTCGATATTCACGGTTTCTGCTCGTTGTTTACATCGAGAAGCAGGTTAATCCGGAATCAATCGATCTAGTTTTCTAATTATTTATTTGTATCTTCATCGACTCTATCTTCGTCAGTTATATTGTTCTGAAAGGTAGAAATCCTTTCTCCGATGGGTAAAAAACGCTGCAAATTATTACACAAAGGTTTAATATTATTCTGTATAGATCACTCTTCTGCAAAGATCACAGCTTTTCCATTGTCACTATTTTCGCTTCCGAGTCTACCGAGGTAGCGGAAGCTCTGTTTTCACTTTTCAAGGTTGAAAAAAAAAAGTTCTCCAAATTTAAAATTTCCACTCGCGTTTTACGTTTTAGACCTTCCTGAACAATTTTGGTTCCGTGGTCTGTCTGTCTGTAATGAAATCCTTGCCACAGCCATAACTTCTAAAATTCTCATCCGATTTTGATGAAATTTTCAGGGATATCAGGGGATTTTCAGGGATTCTATTGCGTTGTAAATAACCTTTAGACACAAACAAAAGCTTTTAACAAATCAATTACTTAGACTTTCATGTAGACTTCTTCAAGAAAATTACCTATAAACCTCAATTTTGGGACACTTTATGTATTTAGTTCCCAAGTGGCAACTAAACCGGCGCATTGTTTACAAAAACCATTAATAACATTAATAAAAGCCCATTCATGCAGCATGAATTAATGAGCGAATTTTCAAAGATATCGTTCAGTTGAAGGTTTGGTTAAGAAAAGGAACAGTGGTGTTGCAATTTCTTTGAGAAAGTTTTTTTTTACACGATTTTTGGTTCTTTCGATTTTTGGTGTACCATACCAACATACTGTATGCACCGGGTATGCTTTGAAGATGTTAGGAGTCCATATTCACGTTCTACTCGTCTCCAAAAACTCAAAGAGTACTCACACGGCCATTGTTGTTTTTTTTTCGGTTTTCAGTACCTACCATACCAACATACTGTATGCACTGGGTATGCAAAAAATTTTCCGTCCGTCCGCCGTACGCGGCATTTTTCTTAGCAACACTGGACCGATTTGGTTCAAATTTGGTATATGGGCTCCATTTGGGGTCTAGTTGTGCCGCGAAGCTTTTGGTTGATGTCAGTCACTTCTAAGGGGTGAAAATTAAGGGTTGAAATTTTCAAGAGTGCCCTAGCTCGAAAACTCTCGAAATAAAAGTATCGTTTTTTCACCAATTTTAAACAGTAATGAATTTTTTTGAATTTTTGAGACCACCCGGAGCTCTGCAGGACAAACCGTTCGCTCCCTACGTGTACTTCAGGGTTTTCCATGATAAAACAGAATCATGAGTGTGAATTACAAACGAGGCCTAATCTCCGTACAAATTTCATCTGACTAAAATGCGATCGCTGTTCGTTTCTTCGATTTGTATACAGTTTTGCCTTCTGCGTAACCAGTAATCAAATTTCCATAATATAGAAAATCAAATTTCCATAATATGGAAAATCAAATTTCCATAATATGGAATTTCATATTATGAAGCTTTCTATTTTTCCAATCGAGTGTGAAGCGTTTAGTTCTTTCTAATAAACTTGATTGTGGAGGTGTGAAGGCAGTATGGTGTGGTAGCCTACGGGCATTTCCCCTGATTTGACATTGATTGGCTTGATTTTACATTTTCCTTGATGTAATTATTACACCTTTGTGTAACAATTTGCAGCCTTTTGGTTTATTATTTTCAATAATGAACTTTTGGAATCGACCAAGAAAAAAAAATTTTAACACCCCCTCAAAATTTGATGGTTTACGTTTCAAGGTACGTAGAATCCAAAAATCGAATAAAACGCTGCAAATTATTACACAATGGTTTATTATTTTTCTATATAGATCACTCCTCTACAAAATCACCAACCATCCAATATAAAAAGAAGAAGAAAAAAAAAAAAAAAAAAATCCAAAAAAAAAAAATCCAAAAAAAATATAAAAAAAACAAAATCACCATCCATCGATCGCATTTCGGTCAGCTCTAATTTGAACGGAGATTAGGCCTCTTTTGCGATTCACACTCGTGTTTTGATTTATATATATATATATTTCAATATAAACCCTTAAATTTTCGTAGGGAGCGAACGGTTAGTCCTACAGAGCTCCGCGTGGTCTCAAAAAATTCTAAAAATTCTATAGAATCTTAAATTGAAGGAAAAACAATACCTTTATTTCGAAATTTTTTGAGTTAGGGCGTTTTCAAAATTTCAAAATTGATTTTGGAACCCTTAGAAGTGACCTACATCAACCAAAAGCTTCGGAGCTCAACTAGACCCCAAATGGAGCCTACTTACCAAATTTCATCAAAATCGGTCAATGCTAAGTGGCAAAAGTGCCGCGTACGGCGGACGGCGGACGGACGGCCAAATTTTTATTCGATTTTTGGATTCTACGTACCTTGAAACGTAAACCATCAAATTTTGAGGGGGTGTTAAAATTTTTTTTTTCTTGGTCGATTCCAAAGGTTCATTATTGAAAATAATAAACCAAAATTTGGCCGTCCGTCCGCCGTACGCGGCACTTTTGCCACTTAGCATTGACCGATTTTGATGAAATTTGGTATGTAGGCTCCATTTGGGGTCTAGTTGTGCCCCGAAGCTTTTGGTTGATCTAGGTCACTTCTAAGGGTTCCAAAATCAATTTTGAAATTTTGAAAACGCCCTAACTCAAAAAAATTTCGAAATAAAGGTATTGTTTTCCTTCAATTTAAGATTCTATAGAATTTTTAGAATTTTTTGAGACCACGCGGAGCTCTGTAGGACTAACCGTTCGCTCCCTACGAAAATTTAAGGGTTTATATTGAAATATATATATATATAAATCAAAACACGAGTGTGAATCGCAAAAGAGGCCTAATCTCCGTTCAAATTAGAGCTGACCGAAATGCGATCGATGATTGGTGATTTTGATTTTTTTTTTTTGATTTTTTTGATTTTTTTTTTTTTTTTTTTTTTTTTGATTTTTAGGACGTCCCACAGTAAGACTTGGGCGTCCTTATGCGATCGATCTGGGGTGGAGGAAGACAACACTCAACAGAAAAAAAAAATAACCACACAGTAATCCGTTTTAGACCATTCTGAATCCAAATCCGCGAAAAAAACCATAGGTGTATGTCTGTGTGTGTGTGTGTGTGTATGTGTGTATGTGTGTATGTGTGTATGTGTGTATGTGTGTATGTGTGTGTGTAACAAAATCTTGTGTACTCTGCACAGGCCTTAGTTCTCAACCGATTTTCCTGGTTCTTTTTTTGTTCGTCGCGGAAAACTATCTAGTTGTGCACTACGTCGCCGGAATTTCGAATTTTGCCTTTTAAGGGGGGGAAAGGGGGGGTTAATGCTCGAAAAACGTGCGTTTTTGGGCATAATCTTGTGTACTCTGCCCAGGCCTTAGTTCTCAAACGATTTTCGTGGTTCTTTTTTCGTTTGACGCGAAATACTATCTAGTTGTGCACTACGGCGCCGGAATTTTGGATTTTGCTTTTTAAGAGGGGGAAAGGGGGGGTTAATGCTTAAAAAACGTGCGTTTGCGTGCATAATCTTGTAAACTCTGCCCTGGCCTCAATTTCCAACCGATTTGCGTGTTTCTTTTTTTGTTTGACTTAAATAACTTCCGAGTTGTACATGATTTTACCGGAGTACCAAAATTCGCAAGGGGAGGGGGTGAGTGGGGGGATAATATTCACAAAATATCCGATTTTTCAATATTTTGGTTCCTTTACTACTTACTAATTGTACCCAAGCTTTGAAATTGAGGAAAAATTCTCATTATACCTCCGAATTTTCATGAATTATTCTCTGTACCACCATGGAACTAATTGGTGCCACCATGGTGCCATGATGCAATAAACCGCTTATTTCGTGGTTTTTTTTTTTTTTTGTGTTTTACCTTGAATACGGATGTAAACTTCGACGGACTGCCTACCAAAACTAACAGATGAAAGTTCAATGTTACGACGTATTTCCGCTTTGGTGCCAGACTGGCACCATTGTTGGCGTTGAACTCGAATTCGCATGTTGGGTATCGTAGATCATGGATTTTGAAATGCTCTTCAGATTCGAGGCTCCCATGCCGCTAGAAATGTTAAGGTGGATAATTGTGGGGGGGGGGTCAGTATTTCTTGCCTAAAGTAATAAATAAATTACATCGAGTGAAACAGTTTTATTTCACCTAGAATACGGATGTGAACCTCGACGGACCGCCTACTAAAACTAATAGATGAAGGATCAATGTTACGACGTATTTCCGCTTTGGTGCCAGACTGGCACCATTGTTGGCGTTGGGGAGGTGGTGGTGGTGGGTGGTGGTGGGGGGGGGGGGTGAACTCGAATTCGCATGTTGGGTGTCGTAGATCATGGATTTAAAAATGCTCTGCAGATTCGAGGCTCCCATGCCGCTAGAAATGTTATGGTGGATAAAGGTGAGGGGGGGGGGGGGTCACTATTTCTTGCCTAAAGTAATGAATAAATTACATCGAGTGAAACAGTTTTATCGCTTAACAACTGGTTAAACTGATCTAATGCTTATCCAATGGGACGTCCCCTGGAATGCATGCATTACTAAACAATATGTTTTTTCTTCATATTGGATGGTTGGTGATTTTGTAGACGAGTGATCTATATAGAAAAATAATAAACCATTGTGTAATAATTTGCAGCGTTTTAACTTTAATTGGAGTAGGGTGTCACTAGTGTCACCGAAAACATCTTGGGCATTGTACACTTGTCCCTAGGTGTCACCAAATTAACTAGAATTAAATTTTGATTCAAAAATTAATGGACACAGCTGCATTTTTTGAACCATTTGTTGTAAGTTAATCAAAGTCAAAATACACGCCAATCTGAACAATCCTAGAAAATGTCATCAAATTCGGATGAGAACTGTAGAAGTTATGGCTGGGGCAAGGATTTCATGACAGACACAGAACCAAAATTGTTCAGAAAGGTCCAAAACGTAAAACGCGAGATTTTGGAGAACTTTTTTTTTTAGCCTTCAAAAGTGAAAACAAAGCTTCCGCTACCTTAGTAGGTTCAGAAGCGATTATGTTATGACACAAATTTTGAATTTTTTTTTTAGATTTCCCTGGAATTATTTGTCATAACTCTATTTTGAAACTTCTAATAACCCACAAAACGTTCTGCTGTTCAAGAAATTTTAAATTGCAATTTGATTTTGGTTACTACGATGACACTTTGGGACAGATGTGGAGTTCCTGAGAAGCTCTTGGTGACACCAGTGACACCATGGTCCAATTAGGGTTAAAAATACTTCTCAAAGGGTTGATTGTATTGGTGCGATGTGCCTCACCCACAAGCAGAGATGGGCGAATTCTTATTCATAAATACGATTAAGAATACAAATTACATCTGCGACTTTATGATTATGAATGCGAATACAGGCATGAATATGAATACAAATACAATCGTATTCACACTTTGAATACGATTTTCCCCCTTATTCGTATTTTGAAAACAATTTTATAATTTTTTCTATGATTTCCCCAAAATTTGATTTTTTTAAACGATTTTCCCTGAAAATCATACTTTTTTAATGATTTTTCCCGAACTCTGGACATATTTATTCCCTAAAATTGCCAACATAATTAATAAAAATTCGCAACGCTCACCAATTCTTATAGGATTTTTCAAGCAAAATCGAATGAGACCAACACCAGATCGCGACGACCAACTGGATAGAAAGTACGACGAAATGTCCGGTAAAAATCATAATTTTTTAATGATTTCCAGTGCTAATTGTTTAAAAAAATACGATTTTCTGCGGAAATTTCGTCGTACTTTCTATCCAGTTGGTCGTAGCGATCTGGTGTTGGTCTCATTCGATTCTGCTTGAAAAATCCTATAGTAGTTTATGAGCGTTTCGAATTTCGATTGATTATTTTGACAATGTTAGGTTAGAAATATGTCCAGAGTTCGGGAGAAAATCATAAAAAAAGTATGATTTTTAGGGAAAATTGTTTAAAAAATCAATTTTTAGGGAAATCATAGAAAAAACGCTGCAAATTATTACACAACGGTTTATTATTTTTATATAGATCACTCGTCTACAAAATCACCAACCATCCAATATGAAGAGAAAAATAAAAAAAAATAAAATAAAATTTAAAAAAAAATCAAAAAATAAAAAAATAAAAATAAAAATCACCAACCATCGATCGCATTTTGGTCAGCTCTAATTTGAACGGAGATTAGGCCTCTTTTGCGATTCACACTCGTGTTTTGATTTATATATATATATTTCAATATAAACCCTTAAATTTCCGTAGGGAGCGAACGGTTTGTCCTACAGAGCTCCGCGTGGTCTCAAAAAATTCTAAAAATTCTATAGAATCTTAAATTGAAGGAAAAACAATACCTTTATATCGAAATTTTTTGAGTTAGGGCGTTTTCAAAATTTCAAAATTGATTTTGGAACCCTTAGAAGTGACCTACATCAACCAAAAGCTTCGGGGCACAACTAGACCCCAAATGGAGCCTACATACCAAATTTCATCAAAATCGGTCAATGCTAAGTGGCAAAAGTGCCGCGTACGGCGGACGGCGTACGGCGTACGGCGGACGGCGGACGGACGGCCAAAATTTTATTCGATTTTTGGATTCTACGTACCTTGAAACGTAAACCATCAAATTTAGAGGGGGTGTTAAAATTTTTTTTTTCTTGCTCGATTCCAAAGGTTCATTATTGAAAATAAACGCTGCAAATTATTACACAACAGTTTATTATTTTTATATAGATCACTCGTCTACAAAATCACCAACCATCCAATTTGAAGAAAAAAAGAAAAAAAAAAAAAAATCAAAAAAAAAATAATTTTTTTTTTTTAATAAAAAAAAAATTACCAACCATCGATCGCATTTTGGTCAGCTAAAATTTGAACGGAGATTAGGCCTCTTTTGCGATTCACACTCGTGTTTTGATTTATATATATATATATATTTCAATATAAACCCTTAAATTTTTGTAGGGAGCGAACGGTTTGTCCTACAGAGCTCCGCGTGGTCTCAAAAAATTCTAAAAATTCCATAGAATCTTAAATTGAAGGAAAAACAATACCTTTATATCGAAAATTTTTTGAGTTAGGGCGTTTTCAAAATTTCAAAATTGATTTTGGAACCCTTAGAAGTGACCTACATCAACCAAAAGCTTCGGGGCACAACTAGACCCCAAATGGAGCCTACATACCAAATTTCATCAAAATCGGTCAATGCTAAGTGGCAAAAGTGCCGCGTACGGCGGACGGCGGACGGCGTACGGCGTACGGCGTACGGCGGACGGACGGCCAAATTTTTATTCGATTTTTGGATTCTACGTACCTTGAAACGTAAACCATCAAATTTTGAGGGGGTGTTAAAATTTTTTTTTTCTTGGTCGATTCCAAAGGTTCATTATTGAAAATAATAAACCAAAATCATAAAAACGTTTTCAAAATACGAATACGGGGGAAAATCGTATTCAAAGTGTGAATACGATTGTATTCGTATTCATATTCATACCAGTATTCGCATTCATAATCATAAAATCGCAGATGTAATTTGTATTCTTAATCGTATTTATGAATAAGAATTCGCCCCTCTCTGCCCACAAGGCTGACTGCTCTGTCATGTAGGTATATAATATTTCGGTTTATAACTTTTCTTTGAAAATTCGCTCATCTTGTGATGCTGCATTTCCCTCGCTCACCTGTTGGATTTTCTTCTGGGAGAGGACTTCGCGGAGGCGGGGCGCGTTGAGCTTCTCCTCGTCCGTGGCGGCCTCCGCGGCGGCGGCTGAGCGCGGGAGGTGCTTCACGGAGTCGTACTTGCGCACCTGGGTGTACACCTTCTGGGGGACGAACCCGAGTTGAACCGTCTTCCCGCCCGGGAGCTCGCCGGCGGCCCAGCGGCCTTTGGAGGCCGGCCGCGTCGGCACGTCTCGAGGCGCCTCCCGGTCGCTCACGTACCCCTCGACGTCCCGGTCTTCGGCGGAGTCGACCTCCTCGGCACCGACCGCCGCGACCAACGCACTCGCGAACAACATCAACCAAACCTGCCCGACCATGTTCGGGAGTCACGGCCGCTCGTGCCTCATGTTCGAGTTCCACCGTCACTTCGGGAAATGACCCGAGTTTTCCCGAGGAGCGGGAGCGCTCTGGTGAAACCGCGGGTGGAGGGAGCGGCGCCAATCAGCCGTTTTGTCTTTGGAAAGTTTTTCTCGAGGGTTCGGCGGCGTCACGGACCGGCGCCGTTTTCTGCGACCAGAACCGCGGGGGGGTCCTCCTGCGCCGCTTTATGTAAACCAGTCACCCTCAATTTACTCATCTCCGCCGCTGGAGGTTTCATCACTGATCGCTCAACTGACACCTTCAACCGAATAAATAATCCAACCGAAACAATAACAAGATCCAGTCAAATCAGAGGTGGGCAGAATCTTAGTCATTAAAAAATAAATAAATAAAACAAGCTCAAGTTCTGGTTAATAAATTATATAATAACACTTTATAGAGAAAACACTTTATCACAGTCCTAATCTATATACATAAAACCCCAACCGTATGTACGTGGGTCATTTCAAAATTTGGGGTTATTTTGTCCTCGAACTTTTCCATAAATTATTGTTGAAGTTTTTATGTTTTTTCTCCCGTAAACGTCCTTTGTTTTGACCATAGAGGCAGATCCTGAAGTGGGCGCACACTTTATCAAGTAGTTTCAAATTTATAGAATTTTGAATTTGTTTCCATAATTTCGACTTTGTAGAAAGAGAGATAACCAAGTGTGAGTTGAACTCATGAAACCTTTTTATTCCTTCAAAATACGAGAATCTTAGTTTAGGAGTCTCTTTTATTTATCGCAATCACAGTCCGAAGCTATAATCTAGGTACATCAGAATTATAAGATTCTTCAAGTCTTTCAATCAGTCTAATCTTTCGCAAAATGTGGGTTAAGGAAAAGTCAGAATTATAAGACCCAGCGGTGTAAATAGTTCAGGTAACTCTTAAAAATGTAAACGGCTTTGAAAAAACTTTTGAGAACCCATAGTTTATTGAGTTTGTTAATAGTACATAGCGTCGCTTAAGAACCATCATGACACAACTAAAATTTTCACGTTTTCGGGTTTTTATCAATTTTTATGTGGAATTTCGTGCCGAATCGATTAGTGCTATTAGTTTTTCGATTTGACCACTAGAAACGCTAATATCGCCAGATTCCCGATTATGACACAACTAATTTTTGTTGACATCATGACATAACTCAGCAGTTCCTAAACAGCTTAACATGGAGACGCGTAGAGAGCTTAGACCTATTAAGTTTATCACTATTTTTATATTTATTTCATTGATCTACCTCTCTCTACTTCATGAGTAGGGGCTTTGATATAACGTTTCTATGATTTCTGAAAATTTTCGTTAGAAAGCAACCTCACAATGTTGTAGAAAATCGAGGGCTTTCGGCAGGTTTGAATTTTGCTATGATTAAAAAGCTTTCCTCCCATGCATAATGGTCCAATCCCCATCCCCAAGGACAAATGGGATGTCCATGAGGCTGTGTGGCCCTTCTATGACAATTTGCCCCATTTGGATAATAGCGTCAGGAAGGAAAAACAATTTTCAAAGAAAAAAGAAACCAACGTGGGTACAGGCACCAAGGGCAAATGAAGGGGACAACTCAACGTGAAAGACTGCTAGCGTAGGTACCTACCTCAAAACCTGACTATTTTAATAAAACGGAGTTGAGTAACAACGATAATAATAATAAGTGATGACTAACAATAATAATAAGTTATTGTTTGTTACTGATGATGACCTAACCGTCGAAATCGATTCAACTTGTAACTCATTATTTTCGTGGAAATAGACAACGTTCTACTCAACTCCGTTTTCCACAACCTCATCGCGAGTGATTTTATTCGTATCTGACTATTTTTAAATTTGATTTCCAAGCATTCAACAGGAAAACTGAAACTTTCTATTATGTATACCTATTTTAAGTAAATACCTTCCATTTTGAAAGTGCCTTTTAAAAGATACCTGCAATATTCAATTTTATTTTGAAGACTCTGATTTAAATTCTAAGTCATTTTGGTATATTATTTTCAATAATAGGTAAGCCTTTGGAATCGAGCAAGAAAAAAAGTTTAACCCCCCCCTTAAAATTTGATGTTTTACGTTTCAAGGTACGTAGAATCCGAAAATCGAATATCAAAATGTACGCGGCACTTTTCTTAGCAACACTGGACCGATTTTGATGAAATTTGGTATGTAGGCTCCATTTGGGGTCTAGTTGTGCCGCGAAGCTTTTGGTTGATGTAGGTCACTTCTAAGGGGTGAAAATTAAGGGTTGAAATTTTCAAGAGTGCCCTAGCTCGAAAACTCTCGAAATAAAGGTATCGTTTTTTCACCAATTTTAAATAGTATTGAATTTAAAAAAATTTTTGAGACCACCCGGAGCTCTGTAGGACAAACCGTTCGGTCCCTACGAGTACTTAAGGGTTTTCCTTCGATAAAACAGAATTATGAGTGAGAATCACAAAAGAGGTCTAATCTCCGTTCAAATTTTATCTGAGTAAAATGCGATCGCTGTTCATTTCTTCGATTTGTATTCAGTTTTGCTTTCTGAGCAACCATTAATCAAATTTCCGTATGAAGCTTTCTATTTTTCGAATCGAGTGTGAAGCGTTTAGTTCTTTCTAATAAACTTGATTTTGGAAGTGTGAAGGCAGTATGGTGTGGGTGGTAGTACCTACCAATGGTTGGTAGGTAAAAAAACGCTGCAAATCATTACCCAAAGGTTTATTATTCTTGATTTTTTATTAGTATAGATCACCATTCTGTATAGATCCCTCCCTACCAACCACAGGTGCCTACTACCTAATAGGGCATTTTTGAAAATTTCAACCCTTCATTTCCATTTGGTTGGTGGTTGGGGTTGAAATTTTCAAAAATGCCCTAGTAGGTAGTAGGCACCTGTGGTTGGTAGGGAGGGATCTATACAGAAGGGTGATCTATACAGAAAATAATAAACCTTCGGGCAATGATTTGCAGCATTTTGATCTATGTAGCGATTTCATGTTTTTATACTTAACCACTTGTTACCTAATTTTCATTCTGACTAAAATGACGTACCTACCTATGTAATTTCTGTGATTTAAATTTAATTTGCGTTAACATTAAATCAACTTGCTACTTGCTTACCTCGACCCTGAATTTTCTTGAAGTACCTATAGATAATCATGGCATAACTGGAGGAAATATTAAGTTATCATAGCACAACTAAGCTATTTTCTTTAACAAACCTCAGTCGGGAAAACTGCAGTACTGCATCTATTAAGGTAGCAAAATTGGTACGGAAACAAAAAAGAAAGTCAACATAAGCGTTATTCTAAGGAAATTATAATGTTTTTTCGCTCTCCTGGAAACTGAGAAGAATTTAGTTATGCCATGATGGTTCTTAAGCGACGATAGGTAACTCATTTTCTTAATAATACATAGGTAACTCGGTTTCTTGATAATACTTAGGAAACTTAGTTTCTTAATAATAAAATTCTTACAAAAACGCTCGTTCCAAAGGTTCATTATTGAAAATAATAAACCAATAGTGTCCAACATTCGGGAATCAGAGCCTAACTAAAATAAAATGAGGTAAGGATCAAAAATCCAAAAATGTCAAACTAATGGGAACTGGGAATCTGAACAAAATCTCCAGTATTTATGACTCGAATATCATTGTCATTAACCTCAAACTGTGCATGGATCCCCGGAAACGCCGTAATCCATTTTTTACTACAATAGAACCATCGTCATTAATAGTATCGTTGCTGTAAACATAGTGATAAGGCGTAATGTGTTCCTTCCGAATCTACCAAGGTAGCGGAAGCTTTGTTTTCACTTTTCTAGGTAGAAAAAAAATGTTCTTCAAAATCAAAATTCCTACTCGCGTTTTACGTTTCAGACCTTCCTGAAGAATTTTGGTTCAGTGTCTGTCATGAAATCCTTGCCACAGCCATAACTTCTACATTTCTCATCTGATTTTGATGACATTTTCAGGGATTGTACGGGTTGCCTTGTAGATGGTCTCCTATGAAAATCATCACTCCCAGATTAATTAATAGTTATTAATAGAATTCTTTTTTTTTTGGACTCGCTCTTCAAGCTGGCCAAAATGAACATTCCTGGAGTGAGTGTTTCTGGCACAGGCGGCTTAGCTGATGCTGGAAGTCCAGTAGAGGGAGAAGGAACAGCACACGTAGACGGTTCATCCAAGGTTGACTAGAACGTCTGCACAAAATATGTTGTTGTAATTACTGATGTAACCTATGGATAACTACTAATACCAAGAATATACACCAAGAGCTCAAATTTAAACCATTATCTTGGTGAACCATGAGCAAAACTTCTCTCCCTGCAATTCCATCTCTCTTCCTACAAACCAGCCTCTTCCCAGAAGTTGTAGGGAGAGAGATTTGTGAGGTTATCACTCTCTACTGGCCTCACCATTATTGATTCTAAACGTTAGAAAAAAATACATAACACTATGGCATTCATAATTGTAATTTGAGTATAATTAAACTTAGTTGAACACTTACCCTGATGAGTGAGGTGGTTGTAGGGATGGAGAAAGTATTAACCTACTCTCAAAGCTTCAACACTTCACAACATAACCCTCACAACTGGGAGCTTGGAAATTCAACAAACTTCAGTAGCTTCGGAAGCCATCTGGCAGCAGTGTTCACTTTTGTTTTTCATGACACAAAATAATCGTTTTCCAGGAGTGGGCGGGCATTTCAAAAAAGTTGTAGGGAGAGAGAATAAAATCTTGTGACAGCATCAAAACATAGCAAAAACCCTTCCAATTCATGGAATTTTCGTTCGTTTCTAATTTATTCCTGAAGAGGGGAGTATCCTGGACCAATAACGTTTTTTACTTAAATTAAATTATGAATATAGAGTTCTCCAAAAATTTTCAAAGTTCCCAACCTACCCTCTGTGACAGGTGTAGGGAGAGAGAATTGGGATCATTAATGATTTTTAATTATCTGAGTTAATTGATTAGTGAAATTCATTCTATGTGATCTTTGTAGACACCAACCTGCTGTATCTCCCTGAAAAAATTCTGAATTTCCAAGACAAATAGAGTGTTCACAAAAGCTGCGTGTCAAGAAATAACCCCAATTTTTGAAATGACCCACGTACGTATGCATGAGGGGTTGGAGGGGTCGTGGGAGTGGGGAGAGTCGGCGGAATCGGAGACGGAAGGAGCTGGGGGCGGGAGGAGTCGGAGAAGTTGGGGGCGGTAGGAATTGGAGGATTTGGGGCGCGAGGAGTCGGTAGAGTTGGAGGCGGGAGGAGTCGGAGTAGTTGGGGGCGGGAGGAGTTGGAGAATTTGGGGGCGGAGGAGTTGGAGGATTTGGGGAAGGGAAGAGTTCGAAGATTTGGAGGCGGGATGAGTCGGAGGAGTTGGGGGCGGTAGGAATTGGAGGATTTGGGGCGCGAGGAGTCGGTAGAGTTGGAGGCGGGAGGAGTCGGAGTAGTTGGGGGCGGGAGGAGTTGGAGAATTTGGGGGCGGAGGAGTTGGAGGATTTGGGGGGAGGAGTTGGAGTTGTTGAGGCGGGAGGAGTTGGAGGAGCTGGGGACGGAGGAGTCGGGGGCGGAGGAGTCGGAGGGAGTGGGTAGCGGGCAGAGTCGGAGGAATTGTTTTTGCCTACTTTTAGTAGGCTTTTCAGCTAGTTTTTTTTTAATAAATAAAAGCGCTAATTGTATAAAGGTAACACGCTTTTATTCATTGAATTAGGACTGTGATAAAGTGTTTTCTCTATAAAATGTTATATTTCTTACTAGAGGTAATTTATTTTTAACTTTTTAGTTCATTTTATTGACAAAACATACTGTTTAGTAATGCATGCATTCCAGGGGACGTCCCATTGGATAAGCGGTAAATCAAGTTAAACCAGTTGGTGATCGATAAAACTTTTTCACTCGATGTAATTTATTTATTACTTCATACAAGAAATACTGACCCCCCCCCCACCATTATCCACCTTAAAATTTCTAGCGGCATGGGAGCCTCGAATCTGAAGAGCATTTTGAAATCCATGATCTACGATACCCAACATGCGAATTCGAGTTCCCCCTCCTCCCCCCAACCTCCTCCAATGGTACCAGTCTGGCACCAAAGCGGAAATACATCATAACGAAGGACTCTCCTTCAAAATTGAAAAAAAAAACTGCTCAAAATGACAAAATTAGTGCTTTTTCAGTTGGATATTTGTAAATATCTATTTACAGCGAAATATGTGAAAATATGTAAAATAAAAGTGTGCTTAACCGGTACAAAAGTTGTTTATTTGAACACTTCTTCTTCAATATTGTCAATATATTGCCTAGAAAAGAATGTGTAAAAGCATATGAATCCGATCCCTAATTATGAGTAACTTGCAAGGATTCTAGCTTCGTCTACCCCGCACTTCCCCATACAACAATACCGTTCTTAATCGAAGAAAAAACTTAGGCAAAATAAAAGGTTCTCAGTCTCACAATAGTCTCACATAGAATGATTTTTTCAGTTTTGAAACCGAAGCATCAATATGGAAATTAAATGTCAATTTATGACCAAATATGACTGCTAGATATTTACATTTTTCTGCCAATGGTAAGAAATTACAGCAGCATGGTTTGAAATTATGGAAACAAGAAAAGTGATGAAAAGCCACCCCAGAATAGCCAGAGCAATCAAGATTGGAATTAGAAAACCTAATTTAAAGCGACTCATTGATGAGATGACTCAGAAGGAAAACAATGGTAACTGAAGCAACTTTGATCGTCTCGGACAGCGTTTTTGAGCTCATCAGTGCTCTGCTTAGCAAACTCTGCTAAACGACAGATCGAACCACCAATAATATAATCAGACAAGGCGGGATTTCGACTGAAGGGCAGCCAACCGACTTGAGGGAAAATCACATGGCGAATAAAATCCGTTCCGGTTGATTCTGCCGGATCGGAAAACCTCTTCAGCGGCTCGAAAGTTTTGGGAAAAGAAGAACTTGGAAGAAGTGGGTCGCTACGCAGGCGTCACGGATCAACACTCAGTCAACTCTCCTCCCGGCCTGCCCTTGAATATTTATCGGTGGAAAAAGAGCTTCTGAAAGGCGCCTATCTATTCACAGAAAAGAAAATGTCTTTTCTTGGTTGTTTTTCTAAATGGACCGATGATTTCGAGTTTACGAGGGAGCTGCTGGACTTTCTAGGATAACTGCGTATCGTCGATCTTTTTGATTTCCTAGGCCTCATTTCACGGATTGTGGTTCTTCATTTTCTGTCATTTCACTTTCATTGAAATAACTGCTCGAGTATCCTAGGGAATCTAATCTCATCGTCCTCATCCTCGAATTATGCAGATACGCACACTATCCCATTCACGTCACCGAACAGGGACTACTCCTTGGAGCCACTGCGATGAGGATTGTGATTGATGTCCATCAATGAGGGCGATCAGATTTCAGTTTGAGATTTTTTGGTTTATCATTTTCAATAATGAACCTTTGGAATCGACCAAGAAAAAAAAATTTCTAACACCCCCTCAAAATTTGATGGTTTTTGTTTGAAGGTATACATAGAATCCAAAACGTTGCAAATTATTACACAATGGTTTATTATTTTTTTTATAGATCACTCGTCTGCAAAGCCACCAACCATCGAACATGAAGAAAAACATCGATCGTATTTCGGTCAGCTATAATTTGAACGGAGATTAGACCTCTTTTGCGATTCACACTCGTGTTTCTGATTTATCATACGTCCTAACCTTAAATTCTCCTGGAGAGCGATCGGTTTGTCCTACAGAGCTCCGGGTGGTCTCAAAAAATTTTAAAATTCTATAGAATCTTAAATTGAAGGAAAAAATACCTTTATATCAAAATTTTTTGAGTTAGGGCGTTTTCAAAATTTCAAAATTCATTTTGGAACCCTTAGAAGTGACCTAGATCAACCAAAATCTTCGGGGCACAACTAGACCCCAAATGGAGCCTACATACCAAATTTCATCAAAATCGGTCAATGCTAAGTGGCAAAAGTGCCGCGTACCGCGGACGGACGGCCAAATTTTTATTCGATTTTTGGATTCTACGTACCTTGAAACGTAAACCATCAAATTTTGAGGGGGTGTTGAAAATTTTTTTTTCTTGGTCGATTCCAAAGGTTCATTATTGAAAATAATAAACCAAAATCGAATAAAAATTTGGCCGTCCGTCCGTGGCACTTTCCCCACTTAGCACTGACCGATTTTGATGAAATTTGGTATGAAGGCTCCATTTGGAGTCTAGTTATGCCCCGAAGGTTTTGGTTGATGTAGGTCTCTTCTAAGGGTTCAAAAATGAATTTTGAAATTTTGAAAACGCCCTAACTCAAAAAATTTCGATATAAAGGTATTGTTTTTCCTTCAATTTAACATTCTATAGAATCTTTAGAATTTTTTGAGACCTCTGTAGGAGGTTGTCGTACATCCATGGTCATCCATATAAGTCAATCCATGTTCTTTCTTATTCCTAACTTCCATGCACTTATAGCATCTACATGGATGTATTACCTATATTAGTTTTGTTGTGTTGGCTACTCCATCTCTGTCGCCCGCCCGATTCTCTCGTAAAATGTCTTCTTGAATAAAGTGTTTTTAAGTGAAATGTGCCGACTCGTATTTCGATGAATATCAGCCTCAATAATAACGATCCGTTTAATAATTATGATAGGTTATGACCCAGTGAGCTTCCTGAAGAAGTGTTGATAAAATTTGTTGCGCGAAATCGCGAGTGAGATTTTTTTTTTTTTCGGTAGGGGTTAGGCTGTTAGTGTGTTAGGTGCGGAAAAACGTCAAGCACCATGGCCAACTACTCGAATTTACCACAACTCACTTCAACAAACTTTACTAACTGGAAATTCCGTGTATACACCTTGCTGGATAAAGAACAGATCGGATATGTAATGGACCAAACGAAAGATAGCCTGACTTTGGCAAAACATGCTTTGGAGGCAGCTACATTCGAAGTGGCTGATGCCAAAGGAAGGGCGTTGGTGGTCCAATGCGTGTCGGATAAGCATCTCGATTTGATAAAAGATTGTAAATCGACAAGAGAGATGATTGAAGCCCTCAAAAACGTATTCGTTCGGTCAAGTACCTTCTCTAAACTTTCACTGTGGAGGAAGTTGTTCAACCTCAAGATTAGCCCACAGGATACCCTCGAAGATTATTTCCTCACTTTTGACACTGTAATTCGTGATTTGGTCGAGATGGGGACAAAAATTGAAGATTCCGACCGTGTCTGCCTGTTACTCCTTGGTCTTTCAGCTGAGTACGACTCAGTCACTACTGCAATAGAAACACAGGCTGCAGTTTCTCTTGATTTCGCCAAGTCACGGCTATTGGATCATGAGATGAAGCTGAGAGGAAAAGTGAGTAACCAAGGGGGAAGAGATGAATCGTCTTTCCAATCCTATACACGAAAGTGTTATGCCTGTGGGAGCACGTCACATTTGAAATTTAATTGTCCAAAGAGGAAGAAGGGTAACTACAGTAACAGTCAGAAGTTTAAGAGAGGGGGTTTTCAAGGAAAAGGCCGATATGAACAGTTTGGAAACAGATCAGATCGTCATGCAAATGAAGCAGAGATCTCTCTGGTTGCTTTGAACTCCGATAATTGTTTAATGAGGGATGACATCCTGATTTTGGACTCTGGGGCTAGTCAACATTTAGTCAAGAGTCAGTTTGAGTCGAAAATGACGTCAGTGGAGGAGCTCGGTAATCCAGTGAATATTCGGATCGCAAATGGAGATTGTATGGTGGCCAAGAAGAAGGGTACGTTGAGGATGATGTGTCAGGGTATGAGAGTCAAAATTGAGGCACTCCTGGTACGTGGTTTGAAACATAATTTGCTATCAATTTCGGAACTGACCGCCAGGGGACATAAAGTGGTTGTTGACAAGGAGAAGATGTCAGTCATTGGTCAAAATTTTTCGTTGGGCTGTCGTCGTTTGAATGGGCTATATATCCTGGAGGCTTCTGAATTCGGAAGTGCAATGGTGTCCAAGGTTGATGATAACTTGTGGCATCGCAGATTGGGACATATAGGTAACGATGGACTGAAAACGCTCAATCTGCCTTTAGTGACTGAAAAGTGTTCTACGTGCTTGGAAGGAAAAGCGAAGAAGCTACCTTTCAAGAAGCTGGAGAAAAAGTCAACTCAAATCGGCGAACTTGTCTGTAGTGACGTGTGCGGACCTTTAAACCCACCAACCATGGACCTTCATCGGTATTTTCAGGTCATAGTGGATGACTTCTCCAATTTCATGGTTGTCAAATTGCTGAAAACTAAAGGGGAGGCGGGTCCGAATTTGATAAACTATGTCAAAGAGCTTGAAACTCAGAAAGATGTTAAAGTCAAGAAAATAAGAACTGACTGTGGCGGGGAGTTCAAATCTCGCAATCTCGAGGATTTCGCTGAGTCCAAGGGTATTGTGTTGCAATATACAATAAGCCACAACCCCGAGATGAACGGTAAGGCAGAAAGGGCAAACGGTATTTTATTGGATAGGGTTCGAGTAAAATTACTTGAGGGTAAAGTCCCTAAGTACCTATGGGGTGAAGCTGTCAGATGCGCTGCCTATGAGATGAACAGATCGCCGAGTAGCTCTCTCAAAGGACCAGTACCTACACCCTCGTATTTTTGGAATGGGTCCAATGAGCTCTCAAAATTGAGAATTTTTGGTTCACATGCGTGGAGCCTCAATCAACCCAGGCAAAACAAGTTGGATCCTAGGGCTCAGAGGGGTGTTATGGTTGGGTACTGCGGCGGAGGCTATAAAATTTGGTTACCTAAACTCGGAAAAGTCATTCGATCTCGTCATGTTGTGTTTGATGAAACCAAGATGGGATGGGAAGATCAACCTGAAAGCATAGAACTTCCGAAATCTATGTGCCACGAAGTTGAGAGGCCCCATGATGACGTCCCCGAGAAGAAGGAGCCTGAAGAACGCCAAAATGAGCAGAAGGAAAAATCTAAATCTCAGTCTAAAGAACCTAGAAAGAGAGCTCATCCATCGAGTAACACAGACTCATCTTGCAAGAGGAGAATTGTGGAACAACCTTCAGATGAGGATCTAGAGTCTGAAATGGAGATAGAGGAAAATGAAGTGTTGAATCCGGTTACCAGGACGACCTCGTCGGGAAGAACAGTCAACGCCCCTGTGAGATTTGGCGATTACGAGCTGTACTCAGCATATTGTCTGTTGTCAAGTAGCGACGAGGAGCCGTCAACATATGAGCAAGCTGTCAAATCACCTGAGTGGAGAGACGCCATCAAAAGCGAACTAGATTCGCATAACAAACTGCAAACATGGTCACCTTGTCCTCTCCCAGAGGATCATATGGCTATAGACACACGTTGGGTTTTCAAGCTGAAGGATGATGGGACTCGAAAAGCGAGATTAGTAGCGAAAGGTTACCAGCTACCCTCAACGGATGAAAATTTTTACTCGCCTGTTTGTAGGATGCAAACAGTACGCACACTCCTGTCCGTCGCTATAACCAACAAGTGGCCCTTGCGTCAGGTGGACGTGCCTGTTGCATTTTTGAACGGAATTTTACCTAATGACGTTTACATAAAGAAACCGAAAGGACTGAACTGTGACAGCAAGTTTCTAAAACTTAATAGAGCTTTGTATGGTCTCAAAAATGCGCCAAAATGTTGGAATAACCGATTTAATGAAGTCATGACAAAGTTTGGTCTACAGCGATCGAGGTACGACTTTTGTTTTTACCATGGAAATGGAATTTACCTGGTATTATTTGTCGATGACGGTTTAATCACTGGAGATCAAGAAGGCGTCAACCAATTAATCAAGATTTTACACAAGGAGTTCCAGACAAAGGACTTGGGTGAAGCTAAGTGTTTCCTGGGAATGGAATTCGAGAGATCTGGTGACACACTTCACATTTGTCAGCGGAAAATGGTTAACAAAATATTGACTGAATTCAGAATGGAAGGATGCCACGGTGTTTCTACACCAATGGAACCTGGTTTCCAGTTTGGAGATGAGCCAGCTGGAGATGTCCCGTATCGAAGACTCGTATGCTGTCTAATGTATCTTGCTACGACTTCCCGACCAGACCTGTCATTTTGCGCATCGACCTTAAGCAGAGTACTCGACAAACCTACATTGCAGGCTTGGAAAGCAGCGAAAAGAGCTGTTAGGTACCTACGAGCTACTGCTAATTTCTCTCTCGAATTCGTTAAGGGTGGTCGATTGCATGCTTTCAGTGATGCTGATTGGGCTGGCAACCAACAGACGAGAAAATCTGTCAGTGGTTTTGTTGCTCTACATGGAGAGAACCCCATCGCCTGGTTTTCCCGAGGACAACCCTGCGTCGCCTTATCAACAGCAGAAGCGGAGTATGTCGCAGTCGCATCGGCCGCTCAGGAGATCGTCAACATCAAAGGTGTTTTGTGTGAATTCGGCGGGAGTACTAGTGAGTCTGTAATCATATTGGTCGATAATGCAAGTGCGGTGTCAATGGTGAAATCTTTTGAAAATTCGCGTCGTGTCAAACATATTGATATAAAAATACATTTTGTTAAGGATCTTTATGAAAAACAAGTGATTGATGTTGTACACATTAGTTTTTTTTTTTTTTTTTTTAATAGTAACTTTATTGTGTTATACACTATCAAGTGTGATTACAAATATTATATATACACAAAATAACTTGAAACTTGTGGCATTAGTTCCCACCCTTTGGAGGGCTAATGCATTTATATTATTATTGTTAATAAATTATGGATAAACAGTAGTAGAAGAATAAATATTTGGAAATTGTATAACAATTGGAAATGGTATAACAATTGGAAATGGTATAACAATTGGAAATGGTAACTAATATCCATAAAGAATTTGGTGTAACAAGTTAAATAAATAAGGTCTGATCTTTGAATGTTAAGGAACGTTTGTGTTCAGCAGGTCACTATGCCACTTTCTTTTAAGCCTGCGTTGAGTTCTTGGGGGCCGTGGCTCTTCCAGGATGGACCTAACTAGAGGGTTGCTATGGTGGTACATTCGACTTGCAGCGTTGTTATATGACTCAGCAATAACGTCTGAGACAAGGGGTATGTTGAGGTCGGAATGTAAATTTGCATTGCGGACAAACCATGGAGAGCCGGTTATGATTCGCAGAACGCGGTTTTGGAGGGTTTGTATCTTTTTTATTTGCGTGTTGGACGCTGAGCTCCAGATGCCGCAAGCATACTGCCAAATAGGTCGTAGGAGTGTGAGGTATAGGAGTCTCTTGACTTGGAGGGGTAGGATTTCACTTGCCAGTAGGTACTTCAGCTTTTTAATTTTCCCTCTGATGGTCCCTTGGAGAGTACAGATGTGGTCGTTCCAGTGGAGCTTAGAGTCCAACGTGACACCTAGGTACCTCACACAATCCTCTCTGCTCACTTGTTCCCCATTGAGTATCAAGTCCGGTACGACGACGTTACGCTTGTATGTGAAGCACACCATTTTGGTCTTTGTTGCATTTAATCGAATTCTCCATTGAGTCGTCCAGTGTGAGAGCCTGTTGACGTACTCCTGGAGAACCGAGTGGGCTTGCTCACTAGTGTCTCGTCGTACCAAGACGGCTTGATCATCGGCAAAGTGAGCAGTTACAGCTTCTGGACCTCTGGGATAATCGTGCGTATAGAATATATAGAGTAGAGGACCCCAGATACTCCCCTGAGGAACGCCCGCTAGAATGCAGTGTGTATTGGAAAGTGCTGTGCGGTTTTTAACAGCATAAGTTCTGTTGAGCAAGTATGACTGGACTATTCTATAGTAGGTATCAGGAAGGATCGGTTTGAGTTTGGCGAGCAGGCCATGGTGCCAAACTTTGTCGAAGGCCTTCTCTGTGTCCAAAAATAACCCGATACAAACGCTCTTGCTTTCAAACTTTTTTAAATTATATATATTTTGCGATTTAATATCAAAATTGCTATTTGAAATTGTTTAGGTTTCTTGCTTATCAGGTTATGTATTTTATCTTATCATCATGTCATGTGGAAGAGATGAATGATATCAAATCGAGGGGGAGTGTCGTACATCCATGGTCATCCATATAAGTCAATCCATGTTCTTTCTTATTCCTAACTTCCATGCACTTATAGCATCTACATGGATGTATTACCTATATTAGTTTTGTTGTGTTGGCTACTCCATCTCTGTCGCCCGCCCGATTCTCTCGTAAAATGTCTTCTTGAATAAAGTGTTTTTAAGTGAAATGTGCCGACTCGTATTTCGATGAATATCAGCCTCAATAATAACGATCCGTTTAATAATTATGATAGAGGTATGTAGAAGGAACCGTTCGCTCCCAACGAGAATTTAAGGGTTTTACTTACGTACGATAAATCAGAAACACGAGTGTGAATCGCAAAAGAGGCCTAATCTCCGTTCAAATTGTAGCTGACCGAAATGCGATCGATGTTTTTCTTCATGTTGGATGGTTGGTGGCTTTGCAGACGAGTGATCTATATAGAAGAATAATGAACCATTGTGTAATAATTTGCAGCGTTTTCAACATCAAAGCTGCACGACTGGATCTTCTTTCTCATTTCCATTGTGAAATTCAAGATAAAAAGTCAAGTAATAACACTTAGCTTACGTAGGAGCAAACAAAGGGTGCGACTCCAAATCTGATAGAGGAAGATATTTTATGACTATTTCTCTTTTGACAAAACGACCGAATCATAACTCCCAGACATGCAAAGCCAAAACCTTTGTGATACTCTTTTGATGGGATCATGAATATCTTCACGTGACGTCCGGAAAACTTTCTTCCAGCAATTTACTCATTTTCTTCTAAGACCGGACCCCCGGTTTCATCGACCGCTGATCACAAGGCTTCTTTTGTGACCGCTATAGAGCTGCTACCTGCCTACTCCCTGCCTGAAAGCCATCGTGTGGATAATGGTGAGGTGGGACCCCGCCGATACTAACAATCTAAATTTCAACCTCAAGCCCTCATTGACTCGAGCGAATTGTTCTTCCTACTTTCTCGGAAGCTGGCGATATCCTTCGTATCGGAGAGACCTGAAAGCAGGATGGTTCTCTTTTCTTCGTAATATATTTACACTACAAAGAAAAGCTCAAAATGTTTGGTCTTTCCCTGATCAAAGGATCTCACATTTCACCCAGCTATCCCGGACGGAGTGAATCTCGACTCCGAGCAAGTGAAAAAGTCTGCCAAGTGGGTGTGGCACATAGCTTCTTCGTATCCATAACCCGATTATACAGGGTGTAAGCCTAACTGGTCTGCCATGCGGTACCAGTCGATTCTACAACTAGTTTGCAACAAAAAATGTCTCTTAGCATTTTTTTAAACACTTTGTTTTCGAGTTATTTTAACTTTAAACTTTTTTTCGTGATTTTGACCATATGTCATTAATTTGGTCATAACTCCTTCATTTTGCTGTGTAAATTACAATTTGAGGATACCGTTGGAAAGAGCATTAAATTTCCTATCGGACAGATGCCTTAACTTTTTTTGAGTCAAGGTTTGAGACATGAAAACGTCCTCTAAAAAGAGAATTTTACGTAATTTTGGAAACCTCGTATTTTTTCAATCTCAAATTGAACTGCGAGAACCCATACTTCTTCAAGATGCAAGAACGGTAAAAACTGCGCCAAAATTTCAGCTTTCCAACGGTATAATCAAAACATATTCTACAACCGAATTTAGGGGAGAAATTTGTGTTTGAACGCGGAAAAACGTGCATTTTTTCAACGAAATCAGCGCTCTGGCCGCCTGTTTCCGGAGGCCTCGCGGTCTACTGCGGCGCCCGCCCACCCACTTCCACCGGGCGACCCCTCAGATCGACTAGGCGGAGCGCCGATTTCGTTGACAAAAAGCGCGTTTTTCCGCGTTCAAAGCCGAATTTCCCCCCTAAATACGGTTGTAGAATATGTTTTAATTATACCATTGGAAAGCTGAAATTCTGGCGCAGTTTTCACTGTTCTTGCATCTTGAAGAAGTATGGGTTCTCGCAGTTCAATTTGAGATTGAAAGAATGCGAGGTTTCCAAAATTACGTAAAATTCTCTTTTTAGAGGACGTTTTCATGTCTCAAACCTTGACTCAAAAACAAGTTAAGGTATCTATCCATTAGGAAATTTAATGCTCTTTCCAACGGTATCCTCAAATTGTAATTTACACAGCTAATAACCGGAGTTAGGACCAATTTAATGACATAAGGTCAGAATTACGAAAAAAAAGTTTAAAAGTTAAAATAACTCGAAAACGAAGGGTTTAAAAAAATTGCTAAGGAGTAATTTTTTGTTGCAAATTAGTTGTAGAATCGACTGGTACCGTATGGCAGACCAGTTAGGCTTACACCCTGTATAGATGATCCGATGCATAGTAGTTAATCTCAAAACACCAATCTCTAAGTACCTTTCACTACCCTCATAGGGGACCATCTACACGCTAATCTGGACAATCCTAGAAAATTTCAACAAATTCGGATGAAAAATGTAAGTGTTATGGCTGTTACAACGATTTTACGTTTGCGCATGCGCAGGGGCTACTGTAAATTTCAATGCCTTGATTTTCATTGGGGACCATCCGCAACCTAATCCGCGTAATCCCTAAAAATTTCATCGAAATCGGGTAGAAAATGTGGAAGTTATGGCTGTTACAAGGAATTCACGTTTCCTCATGCGCAGTCGCTTTCATCAGTCCGGGGATGATGATTTTCATAGGGGACCATCTGCACACCAACCCACACAATCCCTGAAATTTTCATAGAAATCGGACAATAACTTCGTATAGTTATGCCCGTTACAAGGATTTCATGACAGACACACAGACAGACAGACACGGAACCAAAATTGTTCAGAAAGGTCTAAAACGCAAAACGCGAGTGAAAATTTTGATTTTGGAGAACTTTTTTTTCCATCCTTGAAAGATGAAAACAAAGCTTCCGCTACCTTGGTAGACTCGGAAGCAATATAGTTGATTGTATTCTTTCTACTTAGAGCCCCACTCTAGTTCTCAAGTTTTTAGGGGTTCGCGTTTTGACTCGCTGACGGAGGAATATTTTTAACTCGGAATATTTACCACATAACACTTAATAATAAAGAGATACAAGAATGTATTCGAAATTGGAGTGGAATATCAAAACGCTGCAAATTATTACACAAAGGTTAATTATTTAGATTAATTATTAGATTTAATTATTTTAATTATAACGCGACTTTGCCATTGTTACCACGAGCCAACTTGAAGAAAAACATCGATCGCATTTCGGTCAGCTAACATTTGAACGGAGATTAGGCCTCTTTTGCGATTCACACTCGTGTTTCTGATTTATCGTAAGTCCAACCCTTAGATTCTAGTAGGGAACGAACGGTTTGTCCTACAGGGCTCCGCGTGGTCTCAAAAAATTCTAAAATTCTATGCTATCTTAAATTGATGGAAAAACAATACCTTTATATCAAAATTGTTCGAGATTTCAAAATTTCAAACATCGTTTTTCAACCCTTAGAAGTGACCTACATCAACCAAAATCTTCGGGGCACAACTAGACCCCAAATGGATCCCACATACCAAATTTCATCAAAATCGGTCAATGCTAAGTGGGGAATGTGCCGCGTATGGCGGACGGCGGACGGATTTTTCGTTGTTTGGTAGTGACAATGGCAAAGTTGTGATCTTTGCAGACGAGTGATCTACAGGGTGTTTCACGAAAAGGTCACACCCCCCTTCATTTCCGCAAAGTACAGCGTAAAAAATTCCGACCAACGCAATTCTTCATGATTTTTTGTGAGGATCTCAGGAAAAATACTTTTGCGCAACAAAGTTGCGCGCAATCGTGCGCAATTGACACTAACTTCATTTTTTCAAATGGAACCCCCCCTTTTTTATTACAGATTCGGATTCTACGTCAAATTTCATGAGAAATTCATACCTGAATCGATTTGTTTTGTTGCGCGCAACCTGGCTTTTTGAACGCTCTAAGTTGCGCAACTCCACAATTGCACAAAAATTAGGTTTTGGAGAACCCAAAGTGTGGCACATGTTTTTTCATCATTTTTTAACGCTTCCGGGTTCCATTTGAAAAAATGAAGTTAGTGTCAATTGCGCACGATTGCGCGCAACTTTTTTGCGCAAAAGTATTTTTCCTGAGATCCTCACAAAAAATCATGAAGAATTGCGTTGGTTGGAATTTTTTACGCAGTATTTTGCGGAAATGAAGGGGGGTGTGACCTTTTCGTGAAACACCCTGTATATAGAAAAATAATAAACCTTTGTGCAATAATTTGCAGTGTTTTCACCTTCGAGTGCCTTTTTTATGGTGATCGTTATAATATGGACTTTCTATTGTAGAGAATCTTTTTCTAAACCCAGTAATCCAGAATTAATGGTCTATGCTGTAATAGTGGTGTAAACCGCTAGAGTAGAAACTTTTCGAACAATTTTGACCATACTGGGAGAAGAGATAATGGCCGATATCCAGTCTTTCCTTTTAGTGATTTTCATGGTTTCGGAATCAAATTGACTTTCGCAACTTTCCATTGCTATGATGAACAAAAAAATACTATACTGCCCAATCAACTTGGCACACGTTTTCTAATATTGTCACTGTTCGGCAAAAAAACTCATGAACATTTTGTAAAAAAATAAAAAATAAGACTTGGTGTTGGATTGTTGCGTATGGAGCCCTTGGAGTTCTGACACCGCAAGGAACAAAAAAACATCATTAGAAACAATGTGAAGAAAAGGCCAAATGAAAGTAATCTAATGCAACGTTTGGGGGTTCGATTGCCTGCGAAGTGTTGCATTGCGGTTTGTCACCGCGTTTCGAGCCAAGAGTGACAAAACGGCTCAAGTTGGATCGACCGAAGCGTGAAACGCCGCCGATTTTCAGCGTGAAAAGTCACAAAAGGAGAAAAAAAAATGGAGTGGACATGAAGAAAAGTCGAATTTTTTTCGGGCTGTTTATCAATGAGGTTTTTTGTTAGCAATACGAACCACCAGGCTGGGCTGCTCGCACAAACGCCAGTTCGACACGCGGGAGCCCGCGTCTGGAGCTTTCCCGTGGCGTAGAAAATGGAGCAGAAATTGTTTGCCATTGATACGACTCGTAGGCCAAGGGCGCCGGTTCAGAACTTTGTGTTCAAAACATTCGTTATTTGGCTCACAAACTAACTCTTTTTTCCTCCAAAATCAAATTTTCAACTCCAACTCGCATTTTAGATTCCCGCGAACAACGTCGATTTCTTGTCGGTCTGTCTATCTTTTGGTCTGTCTTGTACAGGAGTTCAGTTGAAAATAATAGGACTCATGATTTCTCGTTCCCAGCTACACGACGATAAAACATTAATCATGTATTCTTTGATCCAAGTACGAATACACCCGAAAGTAGAAACACCCAAGTGATAGCCGCAACAATGAAAGTCACTCATTAGAAGTTATTAACAATGAATGAAGTTAAAGTTGATTAATAAATTTAGGAAAATTCAAATTCGATCGAACATTATTGTTGATGGCAATTATTATTAACGTACCTTAATGGAAAATGGAGAATTTAAGGGTTGGACTTACGATAAATCAGAAACACGAGTGTGAATCGCAAAAGAGGTCTAATCTCCGTTCAAATGTTAGCTGATTGAAATGCGATCGATGTTTTTCTTCAAGTTGGTTGGTGGTAACAATGGCAAAGCCGTGTTCTTTGCAGACGAGTGATCTATACAGAAAAATAATAAACCTTTGTGTAATAATTTGCAGCTTTTTTTGGCTAGGTGTCAAGAAATTTTTCGCGACACTTTTTTTTTGCCTCAAAAATGTAACGCTGCAACCAGTAAACAAAATTATACCTACAATGTAGGGATATGTCATATCGGTAGCTGTGCAGCAAGGTTTTCTAGAATACTGCGATATAGTACGTGCCATCGGAGTTTTTTTTTTATTCATTGAAAAATTAATAGGTAGGTACATATTACTCAAATAAAGTATTATTTCGACATTATTTCTTCAAAATTCTGTTTATTCACTGAAAAATTAATAGATAAGTACATAATCTTGTGTTTATTTTATTTCATCATTTTAATTTTCAAATTACACCTACAACAATGGACAGGTTTTAAGGTTTTATGAAATACAGTATTTTAGGATGTTTTGTGATTTTTTTTTCTATTTAAGTCCAATATCGTTTTCTGCCTACTTGTCGCGCTGAATCGAATGGCGACTCGTATTTATAAGTTTGACTGATAAACATTGATTTCAAAGAAATAACCGTGCTTTTTTTGGAAATTCCAAAATTTCCTACCTAATATTATTTGTCAAGCCTTGTATGTTAATCACATTTTTTTCGAATGTCCTTCATGAAAAATGGTTGAATCTGTGGCAAAACGCTGCAAATTATTACACAAAGGTTTATTTACGCTTTGTTTTATTACACAGAGGTTTATTATTTTTCTACATAGATCACTCGTCTGCAAAGAACACGGCTTTGCCATTGTTACCACCAACCAACTTAAAGAAAAACATCGATCGCATTTCGGTCAGCCAACATTTGAACGGAGATTAGGCCTCTTTTGCGATTCACACTCGTGTTTCTGATTTATCGTAAGTCCAACCCTTAGATTCTCGTAGGAAACGAACGGTTTGTCCTACAGGGCTCCGCGTGGTCTCAAAAAATTCTAAAATTCTATGCTAAGTATCTTAAATTGATGGAAAAACAATACCTTTAAATCGAAATTGTTCGAACACGGCTTTGCCATTGGTACCACCAAGCAACATGAAGAAAAACATCGATCGCATTTCGGTCAGCTAAAATTTGAAAGGAGATTAGGCCTCTTTTGCAATTCACACTCGTGTTTCTGATTTATCGCAAGTACAACGCTTAAGTTCCCGTAGGGAGCGAACGGTTTGTCCTTCAGGGTTCTGCGTGGTCTCTAAAAATTCAATACTATCTTAAATTGATGGAAAAACAATTCCTTTTTTTCAAAATTTTTCAAGTTAGGGCGTTTTCAAATTTCAACCCTTTTTTTCGACCCTTAGAAGTGACCTACATCAACCAAAAGCTTCGGGGCACAACTAGACCCCAAATGGAGCCTACATACCAAATTTCATCAAAATCGGTCAATGCTAAGTGGAGAAAGTGCCGCGGACGGCGGACGAGCGGCCAAATTTTTTTCGATTTTTGGATTCTACGTACCAAACCAACAAATTTTTAGGGGGGGTGGGTTGAAAAAAAAATTCTTAGTCGATTCCGAAGGTTCATTATTGAAAATAATAAACTAAAGTATACTCGAATAGCTGCTGATAAGGTATCATTTGGAGTCGAAAGGAAACGACAAACGGGTCCTTAACGTTTAATCAGAGATTTAACTTGGTCAGACTCTTGTCGGCTTTTCAAACGTGTTTAATAAAGCGATGTTCAGTGTTTCTCGTTAAAAAACAAAAGTAACACTAGATTACAAAATTTAGGGGTGGTCTGGCTGCCTCGTTCTTTCACCACTTTTCTTATGGTATTTGGTGCGCTGAATCCGAATCTGACGTCAGTTTTTTTTTCCACGTCGGATTTTCAAGATATAGCTAGTTTTACGATTTTTCTAGTTCTCAATTTTCTTCATTTTTTAGTGAGCACTCATCTTGCTCAAATCTCCTCAAAAAGTACTCAGACTTATAGGAAATTTTATGTAGAATCCGAATATGTACTTAGTTTTTAAGTAAAGTTGTGTTAAACCCCCTATTTTCCACAAAACGTATCAAAAAACACCGGTTCTCAACGTTTTTCTTCGGGTTTTCCCTTACACTTTGCCACTTGAAAAAAAAATTAAGGCTAAAAAAAATGTTCTCGGGCTTTTACTTTGTAGGGGGGACACCCCAGAGGAGAATGAGACCAATCGCAGCCTCCTAAACCCATTAATATCGAAGGAATGAGCTTTTTTTTCATGGCACTGAGATGAAAATTCACAAAAACCGTTAATTAATTTTTCGAGATAAGTATGTGCGTTCCTAAATCTGTTTTCCTCTAATGGATTTTTCTTTCTTCTACATTTTTTATACTTGTCACCTAATAAGAGTAAGATCGAAAATAGGTACTCATAGGGGGAGTAAATCATAATTGGGAAACTCTTGTGACTTTAATTCAGTTTTACAACACAATTAACTGCAGAAAAGTTAACGGTGTAAATCTGTTGCATGAAGGCTCAGATGAATCAATAGTTGGTACAATGTTTGGTTATTCCTCCACCTCAGAGGTTTCATCGCCGGCATCTGTGTAGAGAAAACTTCGCCGCCTGAGGTAAATCCCTTTTTAAGGTCCAACAAGTCCGCCATCATGTGAACTTCCCAATACCCTTTGTACCGTTCTACCATGGTTTTCATATCTTGGTGAAACCTCTGAAACCTCTCCTCTGGTTTAACACAACTTTACTTAAAAACTAAGTACATATTCGGATTCTACATAAAATTTCCTATAAGTCTGAGTACTTTTTGAGGAGATTTGAGCAAGATGAGTGCTCACTAAAAAATGAAGAAAATTGAGAACTAGAAAAATCGTAAAACTAGCTATATCTTGAAAATCCGACGTGGAAAAAAAAACTGACGTCAGATTCGGATTCAGCGCACCAAATACCATAAGAAAAGTGGTGAAAGAACGAGGCAGCCAGACCACCCCTATATTTTGTAATCTAGTGTAATCAGCGAAACTGATCAAATCTCTCTAAGGTAGAATTATTATCTACGTACCGTATTGTAGAAAACCTCTAGTTTTTTTGAAAGTTACATCAATAATGATTCTCCCCCCCCCCCCTCCTAATACTAAGATTGCTTTGGTAAATCTGATAAATCCTTATTGAAATTCTAGGAAAATGGAAAACAGAGTTGTATTGTATGTATAACTGGGATTCACATTTTTGTAAATTTCGCGAAAATGGTTACCTACATGGTTTCGCAGATTTGCTATAAAATGACACCTGGTATTAGATGTTTTTATGGAAAGTTATATTTCACGAGTTACTGTGGTAGTCGATGTTATCAGTGTCTCGGGACTTGGTGGAGTTGCAAGTTTTCCCAGAGAGAACCTTGTTGAGTTGGATATTTATTTCGATTTTCCTCTTGCAGCATGGGCACGTGATGACACCTATTTTCAGAGAATCGTTCGTACTCGGGACGCACTGGTCGGCATCTACCGGCTCTCTGGAGAGCAGAGCCTGCAGAGCTCTGAAATTCAGAAACATTCAACAACCCAGCGAATCGCTGTTCCTCGATAATAACTACTTGCCAATGATTGCTACTACCACGTGGTACTTCCACGTGGTATTTCCATTTGCTCCTTTTGGGTGGATTTTCGAAAAATAATCCTTTTGGTTTATTATTTTCAATGATAAACCTTTGGAATCGACCAAGAGAATTTTTTTTTAACACCGCCTCAAAATTTGTTGGTTCACATTTCAAGGTACGTAGAATCCAAAAATCGAATAAAAATTTGGCCGGCACTTTCCCCACTTAGCATTGACCGATTTTGATGAAATTTGGTATGTAGGCTCCATTTAGGGTCTAGTTGTGCCCCGAATATTTTGGTTGATGTAGGTCACTTCTAAGGGTTGAAAAATAAGGTGTGAAATTTTGAAAACGCCCTAACTCAAAAAATTTTGATATAAAGGTATTGTTTTTCCATCAATTTAAGATAGTATAGAATTTTTAGAATTTTTTGAGACCACGCGGAGCCCTGTAGGACAAACCGATCGCTCCCTACGAGAATTTAAGGGTTTTACCTACGATAAATCAGAAACACGAGCGTGAATCGCAAAAGAGGCCTAATCTCCGTTCAAATTATAGCTGATCGAAATGCGATCGATGTTTTTCTTCACGTTGGATGGTGGGTGGCTTTGCAGACGAGTGATCTATATAAAAATAATGAACCATTGTGTATTAATTTGCAGCGTTTTTGGATAGGAAAGTACTAATTTCAGACTCATGGTCCTATAATCTTTTGGAGTTATTAAGAGATAAATTGAGAGGTATTACTTTTAAAGAAGACGCATACCGTATAAACATTTTCAAATAGGCGGAATGGCGACTCAAAAGCCGGTGAGGCGACGCTTAAATAGTTCAAGGGGTTAACACACCACTCTCAAAGGCTGGTGTGGCGAGCTTTTGTGATGCTGAGAAGGTGGCCCCAAAATACAATAATCAAAATGCCGTTTCAAATAGGCGTAATCTCGATGTCGAATTGCCGGCAGGACTGTCACCACTGTCAAAGGCCGGCGTGGCGACGTAGAAATACCGATCTTTGCAGAGCTCCAAAATCAGGGGGTAAACGCCACTCACAAAGTTCTGTGTGGCGATGTATACTAGGATAGCCTGAGAAGGTGATCCCAAAATATAAAATTCAGGGTTATTATGGACTTGAACTCTGGTTTCTGGACTTGCACAAATCCTTTTGCAGCTTTTGGTTTATTATTTTCAATAATGAACCTTTGGAATCGACCAAGAAAAAAAAAAATTTAACACCCCCTCAAAGTTTGATGGTTTACGTTTCAAGGTACGTAGAATCCAAAAATCGAATAAAAATTTGGCCGTCCGTCCGCCGTCCGCGGCACTTTCCCCACTTAGCACTGACCGATTTTGATGAAATTCGGTATGTAGGCTCCATTTGGGGTCTAGTTGGGCCCAAAATTTTTGGTTGATGTAGGTCACTTCTAAGGGTTCCAAAATCAATTTTGAAATTTTGAAAACGCCCTAACTCAAAAAATTTTGATATAAAGGTATTGTTTTTCCTTCAATTTAAGATTCTATAGAATTTTTAGAATTTTTTGAGACCACGCGGAGCTCTGTAGGACAAACCGTTCGCTCCCTACGAAAATTTAAGGGTTTATATTGAAATATATATATATAAATATAAATATATGTAAATAAATCAAAACACGAGTGTGAATCGCAAAAGAGGCCTAATCTCCGTTCAAATTAGAGCTGACCAAAATGCAATCAATGGTTGGTAATTTTGATTTTTTTTTTTTTTGATTTTTTATTTTTTTATTTTTTATTTTTTTTCTTTTTTTTTCATATTGGATGGTTGGTGATTTTGTAGACGAGTGATCTATATAGAAAAATAATAAACCATTGTGTAATAATTTGCAGCGTTTTTCCTCTAAATTGCAGAAAATTTACAACCTAAGGAAAGAATGAAGTATTCTAGACCAAACGAAAATCACACTCGATTCGAAAGTAGTCTTTTGAAGAAAATCAAATTCAAAATGCTTGCATACGAGTCTGCAACACATTGGGACATTTTCATGTCAACCACTAAACAACAAGGTAGTGAAGTAAGGGTGTTAGTTCATGTACCCAAGCATCAAAATAAGAAAACAGTTGATTGTTCTCTACGCAACACAGTGAGTCTATTTTATTTATTTATTGGTCGCGTGAGCAAGACTTGCTTAGTTTTCGTGACGATTTTTCAGTTTATGTGCCAAAGCGAAGACATGAAAATGTCAATAGTCAAAATGCCGTTTCAAGTAGGTGGAATCTCGACGTCGAAATGCCGGCTTTTGCAGGTCTACTACCTAGGTCTGTCACAACTGTCAAAGACCCGCGTGGTGACGTTGAAATACCGGCCTGTGCAGAGCTCCAGGGTTACACGCCACTTACAAAGAACGGTGTGGCGACGTTGAAACGCCCGCCTACTTACAGATTGATGTTTTGAGATAAGCTACTATATTTCTAATGCTTTTTCATTTCAAAATGTCCTTAAAACCTGAATTTTGAGAAATTATGATCACATTTATCTATTTTGGTTTATTATTTTCAATAATGAACCTTTGGAATCGACCAAGAAAAAAAAATTTTAACACCCCCTCAAAATTTGATGGTTTACGTTTCAAGGTACGTAGAATCCAAAAATCGAATAAAAATTTGGCCGTCCGTCCGCCGTCCGCCGTCCGCCGTACGCGGCACTTTTGCCACTTAGCAATGACCGATTTTGATGAAATTTGGTATGTAGGCTCCATTTGGGGTCTAGTTGTGCCCAAAAGCTTTTGGTTGATGTAGGTCACTTCTAAGGGTTCCAAAATCAATTTTGAAATTTTGAAAACGCCCTAACTCAAAAAATTTCGATATAAAGGTATTGTTTTTCCTTCAATTTAAGATTTTATAGAATTTTTAGAATTTTTTGAGACCACGCGGAGCTCTGTAGGACAAACCGTTCGCTCCCTACGAAAATGTAAGGGTTTATATTTAAATATATATATAAATCAAAACACGAGTGTGAATCGCAAAAGAGGCCTAATCTCCGTTCAAATTAGAGCTGACCGAAATGCGATCGATGGTTGGTGATTTTGATTTTTTTTTTTTTTTTTTTGCTTCCGAGTCTACCAAGGTAGCGGAAGCTTTGTTTTCACTTTTCAAGGACGAAAAAAAAAAGTTCTCCAAAATAAAAATTTTCACTCGCGTTTTGCGTTTTAGCCCTTTCTGAACAATTTTGGTTCAGTTTCTGTGTGTCTGTGTGTCTGTCTGTCTGTCTGTCTGTGTGTCTGTCATGAATTCCTTGTAACGCGCATAACTATACGAAGTTATGGTCCGATTTCAATGAAATTTTCAGGGATTGTGCGGGTGGGTGTGTAGACGGTCCCCTATGAAAATCATCATCCCCGGACTGAGAGAAGCGACTGCGCATGCGCAAACGTGAATTCCTTGTAACGGCCATAACTTCTACATTTTCCATCCGATTTCAATGAAATTTTCAGGGATTGTGCGCGTTGGTGTGTAGACGGTTTCCTATGAAAATCGTCACCTTCGGACTGATAGTAGCCACTGCGCATGCGCAAACGTGAATTTCCTTGTAACGGCCATAACTTCCACTTTTTCTACCCGATTTCGATGAAATTTTCAGGGATTATGCGGATTAGGTTGTAGATGGTCCCCTATGAAAATCACCACCTTCGGACTGATAGTTGCCACTGCGCATGCGCAAGCGTGAATTCCTTGTAACGGCCATAACTTCTAAATTTTCCATTCGATTTCAATGAAATTTTGAGGGATGTTACATATTAACTTTTTTGATGTTTTGAGAATAACTACTATGCATCGGATCATCTATACAATCGGGTTATGGATACGAGGAAGCTATGTGCCACACCCACTTGGCAGACGTTTTTTTTTTATTTTTATTTTTTTTTTTCTTCATATTGGATGGTTGGTGATATTGTAGACGAGTGATCTATATAGAAAAATAATAAACCATTGTGTAATAATTTGCAGCGTTTTTAAATGATTATGAACCCCGGAAAAAGTCGACAATTATCCCTGGAAAACTTGGCGAATTTTTTGTAATCGCTGGACACGCTGTCAATGAAAAAGGTCTGCCAAGTTTCCTTACTAGACGTTCAAGGGAACAAATTTCACACGGCTTCGGCTATCGGCGAACAAGGCCGAACCCTGCCGAGTGTCAGTCCGCGCCTTTTTCATGACGATCTCCGGTCTCAATTTTTTTCAAGCTGTAAACTTTCTATTTCCTAGCTAGAGCTGTAGATTTCCGATTCCTACCTGGATTTATTTATGACACTCTAATTTTATTTCATTTTCATTTAATATTTTTCTAATTAATAATAAGTAAGTAAATAAGAGGGTCGGGTACTGTATGAATTTTGCTCCTAGGAGTTCACGAACTTCAAGAGTAGGTACCTATGCGGCATCATTTTTGTATTATTTAACCTAGAACTTGTATCCGAAACGTATGAAATGACCTTGTAATACTCACTTTGGATAGCATTTCACTATGACATCTCCAACAATTTCAAGTTTCCCTCTTATTTGAAAAAATTAATTTATAAACTATGCTCAACCAAGAATCTTACTTCCATAGTTTTTAGGTAAATTATGAAAATTAATAAGTTCATTCTCATCCAAAATTAGTTGCATTTTACTTAACCAGTGCACCAATAGCAAACTTTGACTCTCCACTTTTCACTAACTTCACTAACTCAAATCTGAACACATCTGAGCCAAAATGGTTCGCAAGTTAGATTATCATCAACTCACAGTTTTCTCCCAACCCTAACATTTCTGGAATAATTATGGTATTAAATTAACAGGAAACAGTTTAAAATGAAGAAAATTTATTACAAAACATTCATTCATACATAGGTACTTGAAGTGGACAGATCATTGATAACAAATTACGTTTTTCTCAACCGAGAATCATGAATTAAAATGAAAACACTTGAGTATAGATACATTACAACACAACTAAATTACTTAACAATCACAATTTGAGGTGCAGTACAAAATAAATCAATAAAATGACTAAGCCAGTAGGTAGCAATTCTACGTAGCTTACAAATTTTGGATTTGATGAAATGAAAGTTCAGAGTAGCCACACGACCTGAAAGTCAGGAAAATTCTTCTGGGAAAGGCAGTTTTTTTCATGAGATAAAGACATCACTGTGGAGGAATTGACAATTTCAGTTGTTTTTTAAGGTAACAACTTCCATATTTCATGTTGTATATTAAAGTCGTCTAAAATGAATGTTATTAATTTTGGACCCCTTTGACTTTCAGTTTGGAATGTATTTATACTCAGTTTGGAAACGTGGCCACCCTGAGATTCGAAAATCGGAAAATCCATCTTGCACCACACAGCTCTATGAAGTAGATTTTGACATACTCAACTCAATTGAACTTTTGGCAAATCAATGTTTGAATACAGATTGAACTGGTCGTGGGAGAAGCCAAACAAATATGAACATCGTTACAAATTATTTCTTTAGGTACAAAACATTTTTCTGGAGGTTCCAGAAGCCCATTTTCTTCATTCATGCAGTCATCTCCAACAGTCTCCATTACCATCACGAGCGAGAAAAAACGCTGAAAATTATTACACAAAGGTTTCTCATTTTTCTGTACAGATAACTCGCCTGCACAGAACACAGCTTTGCCATTGTCACTACCTACCAACCATAGATCCTAGCCACCTACTACACAGTTTCTACTCCACAATCAAGTTTATTTTGAAGAAATAGACGCTTCACACTCAATTCGATGAAATAGGCCGTTGTGGTTGCCTTAGGAAATGTGATTACTGGTTGCGAAGGACTCAAAACTGAGTACAACTCGAAGAAACGAACAACGATCGGATTTTGGTCAGTAAAATTTGAACTGCAATTAGACCACTTTCGCGATTAACACATTTTTTTAATATTTATTTATCATAAGTCCAACCCTCAAGTTCTCAGAGGGAACGAACGGTATGTCCTATAGAACTCTTTGTGGTCTCAATCGATTCTAAAAATTCAATACTATTTCAATTGATGAAAATACGATACTTTTATATTTTAGTTTTTGAGTTAGGGCATTTTTAACATTTCAGCCCTCATTTTTCAACCCTTAGATGTGACTGGAATCAACCATAAGCTTCGCGGCACAACCAAATCAGTCCATGATTGCTAAGAAACTTTTTTTCTTGCTCGGTTCCAATGGTTCATTATCGAAAATAATAAACCAAAAATGATCCAAAACCAACAAAACTTGTTGGTGACAAATTAACAACTGAGTAATTTAATTAATTTTAACGAAGTATCATTATAGTAGTTTACGCATGAACGATTTTGTAAATTATGCTGTCATTTATACTTACCACTTGGTAGGTTGCTAGAGGTAGAGTCCAGTAAAGTCCCATTTGTGTGTCAATATGTAATCCCTTCTTACTTGAAATTGAGCCTATAAAGAAAAATAAAAGAGAAATGAAGAGCCTATAAAGAGAAATACAAATAGTATAGTATAGTATTTAGGTGTAGTATAGTATAGTGTGGCGTACCAGTGGCGTCAGATCAGCATTTAGGTACCTAAAGATTCGTAAAGACGTGGCTAGTATGCTGATATATCACCAGAACTTCATTTATTACCTGAGGTAAAACTATCCTACTGAATAAACATAGAAAGGTAAATAAATTTACTTACGTTTGCCGGTATGAGAGTGCGGCCTTTTGTAGTCAAGGTTTTCTGGGGTTTCATCAAAGTGCTTGGAGCAGACGGTGGTATCTTTGTATACCTATGTTCCGTACCTTCTGTAATCTACCATCGGCTCCTCTGGTTCTCGCCAACCATCCTGTTACAGGAATGCAATTTTCGCAAGATTTTATGAGAACCTTCTCATCATATTCCTTCAGTACAACAGTCATTATCCCGCAACAGCAAACAGTGCTAAACAAATCGATAGAATTTGGTGGCCGGGTCTTCTAGTCGTCCCACTTTCGAGCGAATGTTGCACTCATTGTAAGGACAGTAGGTATGTCGTTGTTATACTGTTCTAGTTCTCGAAGGAATAACACCGCACGACGACGAATATTCGTACGACAATACGACACAGTAGGTACGACTATCGTTGTGGGCAAGAACTTTGTCACAGATTGATACACTTAGCAGAGTACCCGTCGTCCAGATATACTATAATCGCACTGGGAAATCAGGAAAAACACACGTGTAAAATGAGCAAGGCAAAAACTAAGTACTAGAACTCAAGGTAAAATTAATCAACGATGTTGTCGCGTTGAAAAAGAACAACTTCACGCGCCGCGTTATCGCCTTGATAACAGATAAACGAAGGACTGACACTCGGCAAGGTTCGGCCTTGTTCGCCGATAGCCGAAGCCGTGTGAAATTTGTTCCCTTGAACGTCTAGTAGTTTCCTTTCGCGCGATCCAAAATCTAAATTGCCCCCGAATTTGAAAGAAATCTGACAGTTAGGAGTAAAATACGCAATCGCGGGAGTTTCAGATGGCCAGGTGACTATGAAATGTACATTTTTATCCTCAGAATATGAAAATACTGCTTCTTCTGCCTTGGAAGGTTCTTTATTGGGATCTCTATCATTCAGCTGTATCGGAAAATTTGAGGGCACCTATTTGAGAGGTGGCCTCCCGATTATTCCAGAACTCATTTGTAATCGAATCATGATTAACGATTCGTGTGCTAATGTGAAAAAAACTACAAACTGCTGTGGAAGTTTGATATTCAGGTTGGTAGTGATAGTTCAGATAAATTGTATCGTCATGTTCAGTTCAGTACCTCATGTAGACGGTAGGTACGGAGTGTCCATTTCATTTGTGTAGTCGGGAACCCTTCTTGGTTTGATAGGTTCTAACTGCAGCCTCCGCCTTGGTTTGTCAAGCTGTTACAGGGATTACCTACCATCGGGCTTATAATATGTTTATAACTTATTGTTATTTCGATGGCAGGTATGATAATTCACACCGCGGAACTTCTAACGTCAGTTACTTCTGGATAAGTTATCTTTTGTGGAAGGGAGAGAGCAAAACTGCGAGACACTGCATTCGCTGTCAGGGATGCTTTGTGCGTCTCCCACACAGATAAGGAATGGAACTAAGAGAACTAGAAATAATCTAATAACTATTGTATTAGAAGTGATTAGGAGTGACAACGTGAAACAAAAAAAAATTTTAACAAAAAGTATCTAGCAATATTGAGTGGACCTCGAGATTGGCTTACGTGTACCTGCCTATACGAGTAACCTGAACACAGAGTAGAAATAGTACCTAGATACCTTGTTCAGTTTGGAACTAAGTGAACTAGAAATAATCTAATAACTATTGTATTAGAAGTGATTAGGAGTGACAACAAGAAACAAAAAAAATTTATTTTTTTTTTAACAAAAAGTATCTAGCAATATTGGTGGACCTCGAGATTGGCTTACGTGTACCTTCCTGTACGAGTAGCCTGAACACAGAGTAGAAATAGTACCTAGATACCTTGTTCAGTTTGGAACTAAGAGAACTAGAAATAATCTAATAACTATTGTGTTAGAAGTGATTAGGGGTGACAACAAGAAACAAAAAAAATTTAATTTTTTTAACAAAAAGTATTTAGCAATATTGAGTGGACCTCGAGATTGGCTTACGTGTACCTTCCTGTACGAGTAGCCTGAACACAGAGTAGAAATAGTACCTAGATACCTTGTTCAGTTTGGAACTAAGAGAACTAGAAATAATCTAATAACTATTGTATTAGAAGTGATTAGGAGTGACAACATGAAACAAAAAAAAATTTTTTTAACAAAAAGTATCTAGCAATGTTGAGTGGACCTCGATATTGGCTTACGTGTACCTACCTATAAGAAGTAGCCTGAACACAGAGTAGAAATAGTACCTAGATACCTTGTTCAGTTTGGAACTAAGAGAGCTAGAAATAATCTAATAACTATTGTATTAGAAGTGATTAGGGGTGACAACAAGAAACAAAAAAAATTTAATTTTTTTTAACAAAAAGTATCTAGCAATATTGAGTGGACCTCGAGATTGGCTTACGTGTACCTACCTGTACGAGTAGCCTGAACACAGAGTAGAAATAGTACATAGATACCTTGTTCTTCATTAGGAAGTGATTACCAGTTACCTACCTCTATTATTCTTTATTTTTACTCCACAGAAAGTCAGAAACTTACCCCGGCAAAGGCTTTGAACAATTGGCATTTTCGTCAGTAGGTAGTTCAAGGCTCAGGTTCTTACAAGCGATTAGTGTCGTTGCCATAAGTGACGCGTTTGGTGTCACTTTTGTCGGTAAAGTCACTAACGGTATCTGCGTCGTTTTCAACAAGATTCTCCTGGTTTCACACAATTCAAAAACATCACACAAGAGCAAAAATGTTGTTTAGGTAAGTAACGCTCCAAGTCATTCATTATCTAATGTACGGAAAGCTAGGTAACGTTACCATTATTTCATTTTTAATTTCCATAGGGGTCAAATTTTACAATCCTACCACTCACGGGACAAATTTGACTTTCATCACCCTAGGTATCGGAATCCTCGAGTGGTCGACGTGAGTGTGGGCAGTCGACGCCAACGCGCTGATATGCGAACAGACGACTTTGGCATTCCGACACGCTGCGATGACCACCACTACCATACATGCTGCTAATAGATTACTATTCATTATGACAATTCTCAAACACAATAGAATCTTTGGAACCTTTCCTTCGTACTGTTGAAGTTTACAAGAATCCATGAGGTTTGTTACCATGTTGATGTTAAATGCAGGACACCTAGTTTGAAACGTTGGCCTAAATGCATTCGCTTCTGAAGCTCAATTAGTAAAAACAATGAAAGCAGTTCATATATTTCTAAATTATGATTATCTTCAATATGACAGCGATAATTTTGACACCAGCTCCCAATTGAGTAACTCTCAGTAACACGTTCGAGAAGAGAGGATTGATCTTAAATAACAATCGCAAACCAAAAAGTAACAATATTTTTTCAAAATATCGAGCCAGTTTTGCTCAAGACAAGACGAAAAACATCTTCTTCGTCGTTCAATGAGATTTAGCTTACAAAATTCATTAGGAAATTTCGATCTTGGATATCAAAAACATATTCAATCTGCCTACTCGAATTCAAATAGGTACAACATCCGTCTTTCCTCCAAATGTCATCATAATTTCACATGGTATTTCACGATTTCCACTGGTTCGAAAGTAACCATATGAACCTAGAAAATCAGTACCTACCTACATCGACACCTACTGAGTGTAGTAGGCAATTGGCGTTTAAGTGTTAAGTTGGCTAGTCACGGAAGGGGGCTTTTAGATGCGAGAGGCTACTAAACAACGCATAATATAGCATTTCCAAGTCAAATTAATCCTTTTCCAAACCAAATTCATCTTTTTCCAAGCCAAATTAATCCTTTTCCACAACATAACAATATATTTCCGTAAAGTACTTAATCTCACAAAGTAGATGGTCCCCTACGAATTGGGAGAATGGTATCCATTTCATATCGAACCATCCCCCCCCCCCCATTTCACCAATTCATAAGGGACCACCTTCCCATTCGTAGGGTACCGACCTTCCATTCATAGAGGACCACCTTCCCATCCGTAGAGGACCTCCTTCACATTCGTAGGGGGCCATCCTCATAATTCATAGGGGACCATCTACCTTGTGAGATTAGGTACTTTATGGAAATAATTGTTATGTGGTGGGAAAGGATTAATTTGATTTGGAAAAGGATTGATTTCGTTTGGAAAAAGATTAATTTGGTTTGGAAAAGGATTAATTTGGTTTGGAAAACAACAAGGGCCACCCCTAACGTCGGGTAGGAAATCTGAGCAAATCGCATCCCTTCATGCATATACCTTATTGTAAAAATGTACGAAATGGTGCCAATTAAACAATTATCTATCTATCTAAAACAAAAACTCCACGAGGTCTAATTTTGACTTTCCAACCTTCAAAACTGCTTAGCTGAGGTACTTTCTTTAGACACTAAATTTTAAAATTCCTTCTCATATCAACCAAATTCAAAATTGAACTGAAGAAATCGGCTAAAATACCAAATTGTGTAACTACATTAAGAAAACTAACTATTTTACTATAGAAAACAGTGATAAAGGATAAATTAATCATGTCTAATGCAGTTTCCAATGAATTCGATCGCCATCAAAGCGAAACCATCATGAAGCGACTGAGCAAACGTGATTTTCCTTGAACATCCATTTCTCACGATCTAGGGTCCCTGCTTTGCTCACATTTGAAGGTAAGTTTGGGGCTGACCCAAGATGATGGCTCCCTTATGGATATCATCACGATCTGATCAGGAACCACATTATGTGAAAACATAATCGGGAACGTAGCTCGATCGTATGGATGTTCGTCAAGTCGGAAAATCGTCACTTGTATTTAATGAATGAATAAAAACATGTTTTTATTGATAAATGAAATGAATTAATAGATCATTTTTCTTTCTACCTCTCAAAATAAAACATACTTCTAAGAAATCCACTAACATAAGAAAATAAATCAATATAACATGGTTACTTATGGTCACTAAGGACCGTCTGATGAGTTTGCCTCACCTCACAGTACATTATGTATTATACCTTAAGTATACAGGGGGTAAACGTTAAGGGCGCACCATCGGCTAGGGATCGATTTTACAACTAATTTTCAACAAAAAATCTCTCATAGCAATTTTTTTTTAGAGGCTTAGTTTTCGAGTTATTTCACTTTTAAGATTTTTTTTCGTGTTTTTGACCTTGTTCGCTAAAACGCTAGCTTCGTTAATTGATGGAGTAAATTCAAATTTGATTATACCATTGGAAAGAGTATTACATTTCCTGTCACAATAATGCGAGTTAAATTTTTTGTAAAGAGGTTTAAATGTAAAAACATAATCCCAAAGGCAAAAAACTGTAAATTAGTGAAAATATTCGGTTTTGGTTTATTATTTTCAATAATAAGCCTTTGGAATCGAGCAAGAAAAAAAAAAAGTTAAACCCCCCTCAAAATTTGATGTTTTACGTTTCAAGGTACGTAGAATACGAAAATCGAATAAAAAAATTTCCGTCCGTCCGCCGTACGCCGTACGCCGTACGCGGCACTTTTCTTAGCAACACTGGACCGATTTGGTTCAAATTTGGTATATGGGCTCCATTTGGGGTCTAGTTGTGCCGCGAAGCTTTTGGTTGATGTAGGTCACTTCTAAGGGGTGAAAATTAAGGGTTGAAATTTTCAAGAGTGCCCTAGCTCGAAAACTCTCGAAATAAAGGTATCGTTTTTTCACCAATTTTAAATAGTATTGAATTTTTAAAAATTTTTGAGACCACCCGGAGCTCTGTAGGACAAACCGTTCGGTCCCTACGAGTACTTGAAGGTTTTCCTTCGATAAAACAGAATCATAAGTGTGAATCGCAAAAGAGGTCTAATCTCCATTCAAATTTTATCGGACTAAAATGCGATCGCGGTTCATTTCTTCGATTTGTATACAGTTTTGCCTTCTGTGTAACCAGTAATCAAATTTCCATATGAAGCTTTCTATTTTTCGAATCGAGTGTGAAGCGTTTAGTTCTTTCTAATAAACTTGATTGTGAAGGTGTGAAGCAGTATGGTGTGGTAGGTAGTACCTAGCTGGTAGGTAAAAAAAAGTTGGTAGGTAAAAAAAATGTTGGTGGGTAAAAAACGCTGCAAATCATTGCTCAAAGGCTTCTTCACTCTTCAGATCACTGATCAGCTGAGTGAGCTACAAAGCCATTTTCAATCCTATTGAATGGAAGTGCTCTTCCAGGCGTCTCCAGCATTTGAGGAGATCTTCTTCACTCTTCAGATCACTGATCAGCTGAGTGAGCTCCAAAGCCATTTTTACTCCTATTGAATGGAAGTGCTCTTCCAGGCGTCTCCAGCATTCGAGGAGATCTTCTTCACTCTTCAGATCACTGATCAGCTGAGTGAGCTCCAAAGCCATTTTCAATCCTATTTAATGGAAGTGCTCTTCCAGGCGTCTCCAGCATTCGAGGAGATCTTCTTCACTCTTCAGATCACTGATCAGCTGAGTGAGCTCCGAAGCCACTTTCAATCCTATTGAACGCAGGAAGCTGAAATTTGAGAGGGAAGGTCAAGGGAGAATACAGATGGTGGTAGGTGCTATTGATGGAAAACCAGTGATCTATACAGAAGGGTGATCTATACAGAAAATAATAAACGCATGGAAAATAATAATACGGGATGGATGCATCAAACGCATTCAATTCCATGAACCGTCCCCTAGCACTGTGGAATGCCAGAGTTCTATGGCCAAGGTGTGCCAAATTTCTATTTAACACATACCGAGGCTTCCCAAGAACAATGTTCAGGCAAAGTAAGACAGTTATCCTGAGCAGAGAGGGTACCACCCAAGGAGACCCATTAGGCATGCTAATGTACGCAGTAGGGACTCTCCCGCTAATCAGGAGACTGAAGAGACCCCAGTGGCATCAAAGCTGGTACGCTGACGACTCTGCATGTGCAGGCAAACTCTCAGCTCTACTGGAATGGCTCACACTACTCAAAGCTGAAGGTCCCCAATGGGGGTACCACCCAGAGCCGCATAAGAGCTATCTAATAGTGAAACCAGGATTCGAAGCAGAGGCAAGACGTTCGTTCCCAGAGCTGAAAGTAGTTGGATCGCACCGATACCTCGGGGGCATCATAGGATCACTTGAGAAGAGACGTGAATTTGTCGCGGAAAACGTTGCCAAGTGGACAGGCTATGTCCAGTCTTTTGCAGAATGCGCTCCAGAAAGCCCTCAGGCAGTATACACAGCCTTTGTAAAATCCCTGCAAAAAGAGTGGGCTTATCAGCAAAGGGTCGTGCACGGCTGCAACACAGAGTACGAACCTCTGTGGGACAAAATCAGATGCAACCTGATGCCAGCTATACTTGGATGGGCTCCATCAACCCAAGAACAAAAACTCTTGACAATGCCAGTAAAGCTGGGGGGTATGGCTTTTGAAAACCCTGTTTCCACAGCAGAAGTAAGGTGCTGCACGTCAAGAAGAGCCACAACAGTGTTGGTTGAAAGTATCTTGAGGGGGACAGTTTTTGATTCGCAAGAACATTGTGAACAAGTGGCCAGGGAGCAAGCAGCAGAAAAGGCTCGACGCAAGCACCACGACTCAGAACAAAGCCAGCAGGCAGTGGAGTCGTTAGCACCAGCGACAAGACGAACTGTGCAGCGTATCATCGAAGGGAACGCCTCCCAATGGCTTACCGTGATACCCTTAGTGGCCGACAACCTGGATCTTTCCTCAACCCAATTCAAAGACGCTCTCTGCATGAGATATGCCAAGCCATTGCTTAGCCTACGCGGGACCTGTGATGGGTGCGGGGCCGAAATGAGTACCATTCATGCCTTGAACTGCAAAAGGGGAGGACTCGTAAAGCAGGGGCACGACCAGATCAGGGACGTGGTAGCAACCAAAAAGGCATATAGAGGAGTCATAACAGAGCCAGTCATGAGAGAGGGCAATGTGGGAGAACCGGGACTCGTTGCTGACATCAAAATTGACGGAGTATGGGATAGGGAGAGAGCGTCTTTTTTTGACCTCCGCGTAGTTAACGCCGACGCCTCTTCCTATGCCACCCGTGAATGGATGTCGATAGCAGACGAAGCCGCAAGGACAAAACATCGCAAGTATGATTCAGCGGCAGAGGATCTTCACGGCTCTTTCTCACCTCTCATAACGTCATGTGAAGGAGTCCTACATAAAGAATTTCAAGTGTTTATCAGGCAGATGGTCGACGCATTGGCACTAAAGTGGAACAAACCTCGTTCGATAGTTGCTGGTTTTGTCAGAACGAAAATTCAGATGGCCACTATAAAAGCAGTCTCCCTGAGACTTAGGGGCTCGCGTCGGGTACTGCGATCAGCATCGGAAGACGACCCTCTTTTGGATCGGGAGGAGGCAGAATTGGGACTGGAAGATGGGGCTCCTCTTCCTCTTCCAGGAAGGGAATGAAGTTAACCGCTTCCACCAAACGGGACACCAGACCAGTCGTCCTCAACCGAGCTTTGTCCATCGATATTCCCATGATCCCTTCTACTATATTACGACATTAAATATATTTGTTTACATCTAGTCTTCAAAGAAAATAATAAACCTTTGAGCAATGATTTGCAGCGTTTTTCAATCGTTTGCCAGCCCCACTGAATGTACGGTTTTTCTTTCTGCAGTAGTCCTAAAAGTTGGTCCAAAAGCTCAACTTTCCAACGGTGTATTCAGATTTTTTTTAAATGCTTTTATTTCGTCGTTCGAGGCCCAGCATGGCACATCTAACTTTTGCCAACTTTTCAGGAGAGCCAAAAAACTGTTTTACGAGTAAGGTAATCGTGTTTTCTTTATTTTCTGAGTTCAAACTAGCCTAATTGGGGTCGCTCAACATGATTTTACAATAAATTTGGTTGTCAACGAACTACCTTCGAAATTAGCGTAGATGTGCTATGCTGCCCAGATTTCGTCCCCTAGATATGCTATGCTGTCGAACATTTGTGCTATTTTTCAGAGGGGTAACATGAAGTTGTCCTATGCTGCTGTACTAAAATTAAGTTCTCAAATAAATTATCTATTTGGTTTCCCTCTATAAAGCCAAGGATAGAGTTTTAAACTGGCTTGCAATTCCTTTTTTTGTCAGCCCGACAAGTAGACAGGGAAGGTAGGTACCAGATGTTTATAAACTCGAAACAGTACCAATTTATAGTTTATTTTATTTTATTTATTTAATTTAATTTATAATTTGTTTTATTTAAACGACACAAAAAAATTGAACCCAACAGTTCTAGTTTTACATTGACTTGAATTCCACATCTGCTACTACCAGCGTTAGTATTAGGGTAGGTATCTATTTTCCTAGTCCTAGTGAAGAAAAGCCTTGGAAAATGCAGTAGGTATATATTAGAAAAAAATTATAAATGCTTGCATACGAGTCTGCAACACATTGGGACATTTTCATGTGTGTGAAAGTATGGTTGTTAGTTCATGTACCCAAGCATCAAAATAAGAAAACAGTTGATTCTTCTCTGCGCAACACAGTGAGTCTATTTTATTTATTGGTCGCGTGAGCAAGTTTTCGTGTCGATTTTTCAGTTTATGTGCCAAAGCAGACATGAAAATGTCAAAAATTCTTTAGCTAACACAGAAACATTATTAAGGATCACAGAGATCTGTATAAAATCCGTTTCATAAAGCTAGACTTGAATTTTACTACAGTTTACCTGCGTTACTAGGAGTGTATATTTTCTTATGGTACTCATGTGATGTGCCTTTCTTATTTCCTACGAATTATACAGATTGGACGCTTCACAATATCAAATATATTGTTTAGCAATGCACGTATTTCATGGGACGAAGGGCAGAATGATAAAACATGAATTGTTTATAATGGGGTTTCTACTTATTACAAAACTGAGATGAGGAGTTACCAAAGTGAACTGAATTTATTGTTATATTCCTCTGACCTTCTTGTCAAATAATATTTCTCTACTGGAAAGCGAACATGTGTTAATATAAGTCGGAAGTGAAATGATTTTATTCCTGTTGTTCAACTAAAAAGCCTATTCTGATGGTGGGTTTTGATAATTATTTACTAAATGAAATTCTAGTCATTGTCTCATTACTGTGAAAATCTTGTCAATTTACTCGTATGTTCATTGACTGGAATGTCTACAAATATATAAGTCGTTTTGGGTTTTAAAATTTTGCTGAAATTTAAAAAAATATAGTTGAAGTGAAATATTATTACCTCTTATTGGACCAAGGTGTCACTAGTGTCACTGAAAACATCTTGGGAATCCCACAGCTTTCCCAAGGTGTCACCAGATTAACTAGATATCAATTGCAATTTAAAAATTTATTGGACAGAGCTGAATTTTTCGAAACATTTTCTGTAAGTTATTGGAAATCAAAAATTGATGTTATTATAAAATGTTTTTCATCGATTTCCTTGGAAATGTTTTTCATAACTCTATTTTGAGACAGAAAATTCTGTTGTCCATTAAATTTAAAGTTGTAATTTAATTTTGGTTACTCCGGTGACACTTAGAGATATCTGTGGAGTTCCTGAGATGTTTTCGGTGACGCTAGTGATACCATGGCCCAATTAGGGTTAACCAGTTAAATATTATTAAATTCAACTATATTTTTTAAACCTTCAGTAAAATTTCAGAACCCGAAAAGACTTATATATTAAATATATAAGTCTTACAAATTTTGTAAAAGTTAATTTTGTAAAAAGTCTAAAAATGTTGTAGATATTCCAGTCAATGAACATGAATTGACAAGATTTTCACAGTAATGAGACAATGACTAGTATTTCATTTAGCAGATAATTATCAAAATCTACCATCAGAATAGGCTTTTCAGTTGAGTAAAAGGAATAAAATCACTTCACTTCTGACTTACTACTTCTTAGTTTTGGAAAATGACTACGCCGATTTTTTTCATTGAGAAAACATTAACAATTATTTTTGGGTAAGTACTCTGCGAGAACTTCCTTTCTTCTTTCTTCCTACAAAGGCACCGATTTTGTTCACGAAAATAAGCTTTGTTCGAAATAAAATACAAAACAGCAATGCACATATGCATAGCTTCATCCTAGCAGCATAGCACATTTGCAGTTCAAACTTATTTATCTTATTTTCTTAACTAATGCCGATGATTTATGATTTTCTTTTTGTTAGAAATCAAGATTGAATCTTCATTAAGCATTACTAAAAGGAAAAAACCGCTATATACTTCTAATTATTGCAATAAACTCAATAAACTTGCCTCGCTTCCTGGCATATACGATTTTTCCATGCTTTCTGTGCAGATGTGCCTTGCTGTTGGGTGGTTTTAGATATGCTATGCTGACTAATTCGCAAATACTAGCGCTACGAGCGGTCAGATTGAAAAACTGTTAGCGCCAATCGCTCGGGCGTGAAATTTTGAATAAGAAACCGTTCTTAACTCGATTTCGCCAAAATGTCAGATGTGCCATGCTGGGCCTCGAACGACGATTTATCGAAAAGTTTTTGTTTTCGAGAGGAAAAGTGTGACATTTTTATCGAATTCGTGGGTTCAGCATGACGTAGTGACTGTTTCATCAATTACGAGTGAATGAAGTTTGGGGCGATTTTCCAAGTGATTTTTCTCGCTGAATCAAATAGTGCCACTCACAAGGCTCTGTGAGTATCTCAAACAAAAGATCCTTTAACGTTTACACCCTGTATAATGGAACAGAATATAACTCGCAATAAAAAATATATTTTAGTTAAATTAAACAGAATAAATTACTGATATGTGAAGGATTGAAATATGGCTAACAATACAACCCATACTCCTCCATCGCCTTACGCCTTAGACCCCATGCGACAACACAGTACCTAACAAGGATTGGGTTGTCCGACTTAATCATCTTTAAATAATCATCCCAACTTATTCTTGCCCAGCCCAAGTACCGACGTCTTACACCGACCAAAGCAGGACAATTGCCAATGAAATGAAAAGCATTCTCCACTTCGCCACTGCTGCAAAGTTCACATGATTGGTCGCTTGTCTCGAATGGCCTGAATTTCAATGGCAGGAGGTCTCCTCTAATTTTGAAACTCCATTTGGAACGCGGGAAATCCTTGATCGTGGTCAGCGGCACCACCTCACTTTCCAATCTGAGTGACGTACCTACACTGGGGATGGTTTTGAGCGTTGAACGCCATGTACTCAAACTTGCATTTAATTCGTAACAGTACCTAGGTATAAAATAGAGAAGACTAGAGAGAATCTTATTCCTAGTTTATTACAACCGAGGATCAAATGTACAGGACTCGAATAAGCTAAGTAGGTGCTTAAGGAACCCAATTCACTACAAAGAGAAACTGGTAAAAAATTTGAACCGAAACCAAAAATAATTTCGAAAAATGCTGAAAAATGTAAAAAAACTTGAAGGAATAACTGTTGGTTAGGTACAGAGGCCGTTGGCACTCAGCTCTGTCACTCGAGGGTTAACGACCCACGTCAATTAGACCTCAAGAGTTTTTCCTGCCTTCGGTTACCCACCAACAGCGCGCTTTCCCTGATGAATATTAGCCACCCAATCAGACTGAGTTGCGCCACCGACCCATAAGGTAATCCTGGTTCCATTCCATTCATTCCCCTTCAAACCACCCTTTAGCCCGAACCCCCGTGGAAATGTTTGATCATTTCTTGAGAGTGACATCGAAGCAGAACCGAGTTATGAGACGGTCCTGAGTACCTACAGATCAGTGGCTCTCAGACAGGGCGACGACCCCTCGAGAGGCCACAGTCGGTCCTCGATTGTGCAGGATTTGCTAGATCGAATTCCGATTTAATTCCAATAAACTGAAGATCTAATTCATTTTTGGAATAAAATTGCATTTAATTTGTAAACTCCGCAGGATTTACCAAACAAAGCCCGTCTTTTGCTTGTTTAGAGTCCATCTTTTGGCTGTGAAATTTCAGCTAAATAATATGGTGCCAAACAGGAGATTGAGCCCAATCTGATGTATTTTATAAACTAGGGACAAGAGAGACACCCTATCAAACTTGTATCTTCAGCGCACATATAGGGGAAAGATGTGGGGCGAGTTCGTCCAGCCATACTCAGAAAGGCTCCTAGTAAAATCGTCAGAGCAAATTTAGCTCACCTGACTGATCTGGAGGGAGCTCAGTTTGCCATTCTTACTCAGCATCCTCGTTGGAATTCTAGATATTGTAAGAACACGCAACAATGAGATAACAAAAACAATCTATTTTCCACTTCAAGTTCCAAAACACAACAACCAGATGTTCTACATCAAAACAACAAGTCTCTAACAAAAAACATATGGGTTTTGTTTGGGTTTACCACACTATCCCTCCCCTGATTTCAGCGGCCCGTCCTCGGGCCGTACTTCCGCCCGTGTTAGTCTGTCTGCATGTAGGAGTCTCGTCCGTATGCCAATTTTAACGAGAAATAAGACGTCCGGTTTCTTGCTTTTCACCACCCATGGTCCTGTCCATTGTGGTTGACAACGACAGAAAACAAGGGCAGGCCCCCAAATTGTAAGAACACGCAACAATGAGACAACAAAAACAATCTATTTTCCACTTCAAGTTCCAAAACAGTCCTGCTACAGCAGTTACCGAGCGAAGAAGTTCTGAATGAACCCCACAGAATGGATAGTATTCCAATTAAAAACCTGTGAAATTTAACGAACTCGCTAATTGCGTCAAACATGAGATAAAAACCAGAAAAGCGCCAGGATATGACCTGATCACTGGTCAAGTGTTAAAAGAACTTCCAGAGATAGGATTGCGTAAGCTACTACACCTCATAAATGCAGCGTTTCGATTATATCATGTTCCGCAATCTTGGAAAATTGCTGAAGTGATCATGATATTGAAACCAGGCAAAGAACCTTCGGACGTCAAGTCCTATAAACCAATTTCACTGCTTCCAGTTCTCTCCAAGCTGTTTGAGAAGCTACAAAAGAAAAGACTCATAAACATAATAGAAGAAAGGAATTTAATTCCACAACACCAGTTTGGTTTTAGAACAAAACATTCAACGATTGAACAAGTCCATAGGATAACAGATGTAATTGAAAATGCACTGGAAAATAAACAGGTGTGTAGTGCTGTATTTCTTGATGTGTCACAAGCTTTCGATAAAGTGTGGCACGATGGTCTAAACAACAAACTGCAAGGGATGTTGCCTAATCAATATTGCCAAATTCTGGAATCTTACCTCAGCAATAGATACTTCAGAATTAAAAACGAAGATGAATACTCAAATCTCAACAAAATTAGAGCAGGTGTCCCGCAGGGAAGTGTTCTTGGACCCCTCCTTTACTTGCTATGTACACATGATGTTCCTCGCACATTGGGAACAACTATAGCCACATTCGCAGACGATACAGCTGTTTTGGCAGTTGCAGACACAGTTGAAACCTCTACAGTAAAGCTACAGGAAGCTACGAATGCTATTGGAGATTGGACTCGAAAATAGCGCCTCAAATTAAACGAAACCAAATCCACTCATGTGAACTTCACCAACAAAAAAATTACAAATATGCCGCTGATATTGAATCAATGCACAGTCCCATATTCCAACTCAGCTAAGTATCTGGGAATGACACTAGATACGAAGCTGAAGTGGAAAGAACACGTCAAAAAGAAAAAGGAACAGCTAACAATCAAATTCAGAAAACTGTATTGGCTCCTGGGCCGACATTCACAACTTAGCTTACACAACAAAGTGCTGTTATACAAAACAGTACTTATGCCAATTTGGACCTATGGTATACAGCTATGGGGATGCACAGCTGAAAGTAACATGAAAATTATTCAAACTTTCCAAAATAAGATACTGAGGAGTATTGTGAATGCTCCGTGGTACATTCGTAATGATGACCTCCACAAGGACCTCAAAATTGAGACTATTAGCGAGGTAGCAAAAAGATACGCGAGAAACTACGAAAAGAGGCTTCACGCACACACAAACCCAGAAGCCATCCAGCTTCTGGACAACACTCAAGAAATCCGACGTCTAAAAAGGACCAAGCCACTGGACCTTGGATGCTGAAGTGTAACTTCAATGTAGTGAAAGTCATTGGACTAACACTTGCATGAGAAACGCGTAATATATATGTGAAGTAAATATCTAGATAGTTACGTGATGTACCTATAATACCTCAATTGAAACTAGTTGATATATTGACTAATAAACGCTTAAAAATAGAAAAAAAATAAAAAGTTCCAAAACACAACAACCAGATTTTCTACATCAAAACAACAAGTCTCTAACAAAAAACATAATATGTACCATTATGGGTACATAATATGTACCCATATTATGGGTACATGTACATAATATGTACATCAAAACTCTAATCATAATATCTACATCATAATATCTACATCATAATCTCTACATCAAAACAACAAGTCTCTAACAAAAAATCATAATATCTACATCAAAACAACAAGTCTCTAACAAAAAATCATAATATCTACATCAAAACAACAAGTCTCTAACAAAAAATCATAATATCTACATCAAAACAACAAGTCTCTAACAAAAAATCATAATATCTACATCAAAACAACAAGTCTCTAACAAAAAATCATAATATCTACATCAAAACAACAAGTCTCTAACAAAAAATCATAATATCTACATCAAAACAACAAGTCTCTAACAAAAAATCATAATATCTACATCAAAACAACAAGTCTCTAACAAAAAATCATAATATCTACATCAAAACAACAAGTCTCTAACAAAAAATCATAATATCTACATCAAAACAACAAGTCTCTAACAAAAAATCATAATATCTACATCAAAACAACAAGTCTCTAACAAAAAATCATAATATCTACATCAAAACAACAAGTCTCTAACAAAAAATCATAATATCTACATCAAAACAACAAGTCTCTAACAAAAAATCATAATATCTACATCAAAACAACAAGTCTCTAACAAAAAACATAATATGTACCATTATGGGTACATAATATGTACCCATATTATGGGTTTTGTGTGAGTTTACCACAATATGTTTGAAAGTAGGGGGGATTTTAGGTAGTCATTTGCGCTCCGCGGTTCTTGAGTGGCTCGCTGTGAAATGTCAGCAGCGTAAGGGCCTCCACCAAGAGACACCCCATCAAAATTTATTGTTCCAATGAGCATGCAGTAAGGATATAATTTTCCTCTATGATTTGTGGGGGATTTTGGACTCATTCTTAGTAGTCCCAGAGAGGGTCACAGTTAAATTTCAATTTCGTAAGGCCAACTAGACCGAATTTGGCTCACCCAGATGATAACCAGGAAGGAATTTAACTTGTCATTTGTACGGAGCAGTCCTACCAAGACTCTCTTGGAAATTTCAGACTTGTAGGGGCACCTGGTCCTTCCCCTAAGCGTCTGATTCAATCATGTGATCATTTGCCCGAGCAAATGGGCACCGTACTTGCATAAAAACCCTTTGAACATTACCTATTTTCCTGTTAAGTAGGTACAAAAAAACCTCCTTGTCCGATTATTTCGTTAAATTGCCACTTTCATAGTTGTTATTCAATTTCACACCGTGTTACGATGGAGCTATGTGCCGCACCCAACTTGGCAGCCGCTATTTGCTGAGGTCGAACTATCGAGAAAATCTTCCCAAACCGAAATTTAAGAGGACAACGTTGAGTTCTAATAATATCAAAAGAATTCTCCCGCTTGCCCTTTCCAAACCCTGAATGAACGCCAACGCCAAATGCCCACGATGCACTGACTATCGCCAGTCGTGTTCCGGAGTTTCAGCATCTCAAATTGAACCTCTCACGAGGATGTGACGCGTAGGAAGTGACTCATTTATTTTGTAGTAAAACCTTTTTTCAGCCAGGTCACGGATATCAGCGTTCCAATCTTACAACTTCCAAAGCTCCGCGAGTTCCTATGATGTATGAAACGTGCGTGACATCTGGTTAACTTCGGAAATATTCAGAAGTAAAAAGTGCCCACCTGGATTCATTCTGATTCCTAATATCCTCAAGTTATGACAAATGGAGCAGTTAAATTCGCTTTTTCGGAGTTTGCCAGGAGGTAAGTTGGTATCCAAATAATGAAGATCTACATGTTTCGCTTGTTAGGAGCCCCTCGTACCTACAATAATACAGAAGGAGTCGAACTGTACAGAATTAGTATCGGAATTTCTCTTTAATTACAATTCATAAAATACAACAAAATAATAAAATAATTAAAAAATTAATAATTTGATAAAAAATGTTCAATTTTTAAACCGAATTTATCATACTAATAATAAACACGGGGGAAATAGATCAACAAACGAATTTAGTCCATAGTATATCAAAATATCCAGCAAACTAAAACGTCCGAAATATCCAACGTCGTCAATTATTGTTCAACGTATTAAAATATCCTATATTAATTAAAACGTCCAACGTATCCAAATTTCTTACGGATAAAAAAAGTCAACTCCGTTTCAATATTGGTTTATTATTTTCAATAATGTTGGTTTATTATTTTCAATAATGAACTTTTGGAATCGACCAAGAAAAAAAAATTTTTAACACCCCTCAAAATTTGATGGTTTAGGTTTCAAGGTACGTAGAATCCAAAAATCGAATAGAAATTTGGCCGTCCGTCCGCCGTACGGCACTTTCCCCACTTAGCATTGACCGATTTTGATGAAATTTGGTATGTGGGCTCCATTTGGGGTCTATTTGTGCCCCGAAGATTTTGGTTGATGTAAATCACTTCTAAGGGTTCAAAAATGAATTTTGAAATTTTGAAAACGCCCTAGCTCAAAAACTTTTGATATAAAGGTATTGTTTTTCCTTCAATTTAAGATAGTATAGAATTTTTAGAATTTTTTGAGACCACGCGGAGCCCTGTAGGACAACCCGTTCGCTCCCTACGATAATTTAAATGTTGGACGTACGATAAATCAGAAACACGAGTGTGAATCGCAAAAGAGGCCTAATCTCCGTTCAAATGTTGCTGATTGAAATGCGATCGATGTTTTTCTTCATGTTGGATGGTTGGTGGCTTTGCAGACGAGTGATCTATATAGAAAAATAATAAACCATTGTGTAATAATTTGCAGCGTTTTCCTATAGGTACGATAGGTATGTTAGAATATCCAATATAACAAAATATTAATGATGTCTAACTAATCAAAATTTCCGACGATTCGATATTTCTAACGTATCAACATTTCATAATGTATTAAAATTTCCAAAGAACCCAAATTTCTAAACTATCAAAATATCCAACGTATCGTCATTTCCTACGAAGTAAAATATTCAAAGGCTCCAAATTTCTATGTATTAAAATATTCAAAGGACCCAAATTTCTAAACTATCAAAATATCCAACGAATCGACATTTCCTGTGTATCAAAACGTTCATCACATCAAAATGTCAAACGAATCAAAATGTCCAACGATTCAAAAATTCCTATGAATTAAAACGTCCAACGTATCAAAATTACTGAACATCAAAATATTCAACATATCAAAATTTCCTGAGTATCAAAATGTTCATTGTGACAAAATGCCTTACGAATCAAAACGTCCAACGTATCCAAATTTTTAACGGATAAAAAAAAGTCAACTCCGTATCAATATTTCCTATGTGTTAAAATATTCAAAGGATCCAAATTTCCGAGCATCAAAATATCCAACAAAATTTCCTGTTAAAACGTCCAACGTATTCAAATTTCTAACGGAATTCAAAAGTCAACTCCGTATCAATATTTCCTACGTGTTAAAATAACCAATGCATCAAAACTTCTGAACATCAACATACCCAACATGTTGATCATAATTCGTATTGTCCACCGAATAAATCCGGCCAAGCTGCTGGCTCAACTCTGAAGTTTTTAGGAGTATTACATTTTAGGATTACCAATTCGTAAAATAATACCAAAGTTGCTGTGTAGTTGGATGTAGCTCTGTACCAACAGACATGATAGTCAATGTGCGAAGCATTTGAGTTATGCGAAAACCAGATTGCCTATCCCAGCGCCTGGTGAAAATTCACCAGTTTTCATAAACTTCCTTGTTCGATCGAAGAAGAAACGTTAACAACCATATTCTATCACCATAGAGATTTTAATTTCATCTTTCAGCCTTATTTCCCTACACATTCACACTTTCTATTCTAAACCCTAGTCTATCTGTGTCTCTTATGAAGGAAAACGGGGGTCGAAAAGATTGCAGCTGGAATCATCAAAATCGAACAATAATTGCCAGATAAAAATGGGAAATACCTAATTGAATAAATGGTTTTTCCCATTTCGATTTATTATTTTCAATGATAAATCTTTGCAATCGACCAAGAAAAAAACATTTACCCCCCCCCCCCCCCCAACACAAAATTTGTTGGTTTACGTTTCAAGGTACGTGGAATCCGAAAATCGAATAAAAATTGTTCCGTCCGTCCGCCGTTCGCGGCACTTTCCTAGTCACCATGGACCGATTTTGATGAAATTTGGTATGTGGGATCCATTTGGGTTCATTTGGAGTTCTGCCCCAAAGCTTTGGTTGATGTAGGTCACTTCTAAGGGTTGAAATTTTGAAAACACCCTAGCTCAAAAATTTTTGATATATAAATGTATTGTTTTTCCATAAATTTAAGACAGTATTGATTTTTTAGAATCGAATGAGACCAGACGAAGCTCTGTAGGACCAACCGTTGGGTCCCTATGAAAACGTAATGGTTGGGATTACGATAAATCAGAAACACGAATGTGAATCGCAAAAGAGTGTGAATCTCCGTTCAAATTTTAGCTGACCAAAGATCGCCAGGTTTGCGTCCTTAGCAACCTGTTTTTTTTTTTTTTTTAAATTGAGTGTGAAGCGTTTATTTCATTACAATTTAATGAAATAAATTTTAAATTAATAATAAATAAATTTTAAATGAAAATAAATTTAATGAATTTAATAAATTAAATATTCAATATTTATAATAATATTTAAATATTTAATGAAATAAATTTTAAATAAAGTTTAATTTAATTAAACTTGAATGTAAAGCGAAATTAATTTGGTAGGCAGTGACAATGGCAAAGTTGTGATCTTTGCAGGCGAGTGATCTATCGGAATAATAATAAACCTTTGTGTAATAATTTGCAGCGTTTTCTGTGGCAATTATTGTTTGATTTTGATGATTCGAGCGGCAATCTTTTAGTTTTTCGATTCCCTAGACAGCTGCACTTATGAATTTCAAAATTCCTTAGAAATTTCCAATTTAGATACAACTTTTTAAGTTTGAGCGCCTGCAATTTAGGGAATACTAACCCGGAACGAGGATGAACAGTGACCAACTTAGACCCCCTTGATTCATCTTGCACAAGTATACGCTCCCGATCTCCAAAACAGCCAGCTTAAATCTTTACTATGACCTCCTAGAACATTTTCATCAATCTTTAGTCCATCACGTTCAAGATCTTTCCCCCACGATCATTCTGCATCACGTAGAACAATCTACCATACCGAAATCCTACCACAACCCCAAAGTTATTTGTGTTTGTCATGACTGGGACCAAGGCAGTAAAGAACAACAAACAACAAGAAGTAAAGTGTTTATCAATTTGAAATTGTGATTTTCCCATTCTCGAGTACCGTTACCTATTTGAGTTGAATTTTCATTCTAATTTAGTTCATTTCCTGCATTATTTGATCTTCGTTATTGAGGTGCCGCGCGTCCAGTATTGCAGATTCTGGTAATAGTTGTAAACATTTACCTCTTAAATATCAAGTAGGTTCCTAGTTTGAGGAGAGTTTCTCGCTTGCGTCTGCCTTGTATTCGAGTTGTCTACCTACTTTTGAGTCGAAAATCACTCACAATTCCAGACTATAGTAATTGGTAGCTACTGCAACCTGTAAACATAAAGCCACCTGACAAAGTCTTCGAGTTTCAGCCATTTATGTAATTTAGAAACCTTCCTTGGCACTCGGGAGATGCGCTGTTTCCTAACTTGTTGATTCAGTAAGTAGGTAGATTAGATTTAAATAATATTACTGTTGATCGTGAAAAGCTATCGGGAGGTTATAAAAAATTCAGTAAGAAGTTTGTACATAGTTATTAGCTTGTTTGTAGCTAACTTCAGTGAGGTGGAGGGGAGGTGACGTCCACTAGAAGGATTGGACCTTATAGTACAATATACTGCAGCGAATACCTATCAAATGCAACATCGTTTTTCAGGTATGGCGGCTATTCGTCATTCTCTCCAACACGAAGTATTCCAACCCTGCGATGAACGTCTCCTGGCATTCGTACATGTCACGAAGGCCTTGAAAAAGAAGAAATCCAGTTTCCTGTGCATAGCCATCACCAAAGAAACGCCTTATACCGTCAATATAATCCAAGTGAGCCCTCTTTCGTCTGTAGAGTACATTTGTGCTCCTTTGTGAACGTCTACTGTCGTGCAACGCCCACCCAATCAACTTCTCTAACTGTAAACTAAATTTCCAGGTAAAGAAAACAGAAAAAAATGTCTACAAGAAGAAAAGGAGCTGGCCTCTGAGTACTTTGAAACTTGTCGATGGAAAGCATGCATCAGCTGTAAGTGATTTTAATGTCATTTAACTACCTAGGGTAAAAGCACCAATTGTTGACACTATTAGAAAGAAAAATCATTCAATTCTGCGTTCCACAAAAGGGTTCAAGAAAATGAAAGTTTTAAGTAGTTATTATGAATTATGAGTTCCTTGTGAACAGTTTGCACGTATTGGACTTACCAAAATATTTTTTTATATTATCATAAACGAATTTTTTCTAACATGGTTTTTTGCCCCCAATGTTGACACATTTGTCCTTGAAAATTCCATTTGTTGACATCTGCAGTTCCTAATGTGGACACCAATTTAAATATTGACCCATCGCTTTCCTGAAGTTATTGCTCAAGGTAAATGAACAAAAGAGATTCGAAATAGGTTACAATATATTTCAAGAAGATACCTAGTTACCTAGGAACAAGAACATACCAAATCAATGAGGAACAGGAACATACTTGATTAAAGAGGTACAAGAACGAAAACAGGGAACACAAATTTATCGGGATTGGCCCCATAAGATTTGGGCTTGGGCAGTTTGTATTTGACGTTATTGAGGAGAGATGATTCCCGTCGCACGAACGCTTAAAAACCGTCCTCAGTCTGTTGCAGGGAAGAAGTGGTGTTACTTCAGCAGCATCTTCAGAATCAACGTTGACAACCAGGCAAACGCATTCCGTCTCACGTTTTTTGTTAGGCAACACAGCCACAACCATGTCTCCTTCATTTATTCGTCCAACTTCTTCCTCGACATGGCACAACGTCCTACTTCTTCCACGGTGGTGGTTTTCTCAGCAACACAGCGTTGTGGACTTAGTTTTGCCTGGTCGACTTCACTGTTTGAAGGTCCACTTTGTTTGCTGGCCCCTGCTGGTAAGGATATCGGCTCATCTTCTTTCAGCGATTCCTCCACTGGCTCCACTTCATTTGACAATTCCTCTTCCCTTCCTCCAATTACGGTATTCTGCTGGGCAACATCGCTGTCTTCATCCTTGTCCCTAAATATCTCAAATACATCTATATCGTCCTCGTGGCAATCGATGAGGCCCACTCCTCTGTTTCACTTGAACTCTCTGATAGTGACGAGGAACCTACGTTCTTCTACTTTTCTTGATCGGTCGCGACTTCTTAACTTTCAGCTCTTCTTTCTTCTTCTCCATTTCTACTTTCTGGCGCTTCATGTATTCTTTTGATGTATTTGATAAAATATCGTTTTCTTTGCAAGTAGAAAAAAAAAGTTGATGTCAACATTAGGAACTGAATGTCAACATTGGGATCAGACGGTGTCAACTTAAGGTTCCACCACGTTAAATTGAAGAAGTCGATAGTCGTGATACACTACACAATTATTCAAATCCAAATATCACCTTAGCAACCAAATCAACAGTTTCCCAAACTATTTCATGAGACCCTAATGATGACACCGAATTAGGGGTGTGTCGGTCCAGGTATTTCCCTGGAACGGTTCCAACGGTTACGGTGACAAAGATGTAACCGTTCCAAATTACCGGTACAGTTCCATTACCGATACAGGCGATCAAATCCCACTCACATGGCATGGATGAAGCAGGCAGTCAAATCCCTATCGTCCTTCTTCCATGCTTATGATCTCAACTTGCAATACAATAGCATCATTTTCCTTGACAATTCGCTAAAAGGAAGGAATTTGAACAAGTGTTACAAAAGAGGCAATTTATTATAAATAATAGTTACCAAACAATTCAAGGAAAGAATTATGACGTTGTAGTTTAAGAACTTAACATGACAATAATAAATTAATAAAACTGGAGACAACTTCCATGCTAACCTGTCCAGAAGATAACTTCCCGCTCAAAAGCCATTCCATGAACCATTCTCAGTCCATGGAAGTAGTAAGGGCGCTTCCAGGTACAACATGGAACAGAACTGAGAACAAGATCCATGCTTACCGGTCCAGAGCCATTGAACCATTCTCTGTGATATCTTATCGGTCCGGTTACATCCTTACCGGTCCAGTTCCATCCTCACCAATCAGAATGATCAGATTGATGAGATGATTGATCAGATCATTCTGATTGGTGAGGATGGAACTGGACCGATAGAAAAGATTCTCTTCCCGGTCCAGAGCCATCTTAAGATATCTTATCAGTCCGTGGAACTGGACCGGTAAGGGTCGAGTGTTTGTCACTGCGTGGAACCGTTCCAACCTGATACTCGGTTCCACAGTCCCGGTACAGCTGTACCGACACACCTCTACACCGAATTTAACCATGTTTTCCTATTGAAATTTGGGGTTTTAATGCTTACACATTCTCCCTTATGTTATTCATGAAGCAGACGATGTGAAATGGTAATTTTACTCACAAAATTTTACTTCAAAAGACTAAATTTGTTGACCTACCTCACTAACTTGCGGCAGAAGGATGGCGTCGCTGGAGTAACTGATACACTTGCGTCTCGGTGCACCGCCCTGAGGGATTCCGAATGCACTCTTGCGGGACTGCGAGGAAGTTTTCCTCAACTCAAACTCTTCTAATTTTAATATCTTTGGAGGAGCCATTCCAGACATTCAATGATTACTTTGGTGAAGTAGTGGATGATGTTGCGTAAGTCAAAGTTGATTTATCAACTGATTGATTATGATTGATTTTTCTATCACATCGTAAATAATACAGAAGTTATAACTTCTGTATTATTTACGATGTGATAGAAAAATCAATCATAATATTTTGTGATTCGCGGGAATTACTAGGTGTGAGTAAAGGAATGAGATGTGTGTTTAAGGGGTTTGAGAGTGATAGGGGTCGGAATGACAATTGGTAATCCTTAGCAAACTGATATAGCTTTTCCATTACGGTACAATCGAAATTGATTTTGAGATGGCTCAGGATGGTTTCTATCATCTACAAGCAATACTCTCCGTTGTGGGGAATGTTTCGTTCACATCATCTACCCCTTGAATATTGTGGCAGTGATTACGATAAGGTGAATAAATTTTTCCCATGAGGCACCGAAAGAATGGATTATTTCCTAGTCCTATCATTATTTTATCAATGGTAGAGAAAAAAAAGCCCAACTCAAGGTCTCAAATACCGGTCCTAATATTTGATCACGAAGATTTATTCTGGCTCAAATAGATGTCAAAAAGAGAGTAGGTGGAAAGTAACGGCAAAAACGACATAAATATTAATTTCCTTCTTTTCAAAATGTTTTGAAATTTCTGCAAGTTTGTCTAAATTTCTTCTCTGTAACCCTAACGTCTCTTTATTTCCCTCGTTCTAAAATAGATGTAATAGCCTAATTATCACTTCATATTACCGATTCAGATCAATAGAATGTATTCAAAGAGCTCTTCCTAACTGAGCTACTGCTAGAAGAGACCTAATTATTAAAGACAAAAATATCCAATCCACTGTCTTGTATTATAGGATACAAGATAATATAAATATCGACACCAAACCTTATTTGCTCCCGCGCATCAATAACATTATTGCAAAGCGACAGTTAGAAGAATGTAGGAATACGAAAACGAATAATAAAAATACACAAGCAATATAAAAAAAAAGTGTCTTTATTTTTAGTGATTTTACTAGGTAGTCTCCAAAGTATATCACAAAATTTAAATTAGTTGATTAAAAATTCGATCAATTCAGTAAATTTCGACTGTAGACTCATGATGTAAGAAGGGTGAACATTATCGCACGATTGACTATTTTCTCTTCTATACGGGGTGTTAAACTCACGTAACTTGACACTGAGATTCTACGACTGAAGTTGAGATTCTACGACTCATGCCGAGCTAAAAGTGTCTCTGACATGCCGAGCAATAAGTGACCCTTATTTCACTTGCACAGAACAGCGAGCCAGAAAGAAATCAAAGAACGAGCCGGATGAAATAAAGCAATGGGAAGGCAGAATTATTTGAAACGGGACAACACAAATCAAAAACGGACGACACAACAAAAATTAATAATCAGACAGTTATCACTGTTATCAAAGTCCCGATTCACAAAACTCCCGTCAGAGTGCATTCGGAATCCCTCGGGGCGGTGCACCGAGACGCAAGTTAACTGATACAGCTGTCATCAGCTTCAATTTCAGCCAGCCGAGTTATATCGGATATTATAACTAGTGGAGCTGGCCAAGCTCAATAACTACATTCTTATCAACAGAATGACGCCAATTTCGAGTACCTACAGTGACCCAATAGCTTATTTTTACATTCTAAAATTGAAGTGTCAACATTAGGAATAGTGTCAACAATTGGTGCTTTTACCCTACTTATTGAAATTTGACCAAAGAAACTGCAAGTATAACTAAATCATGTATTTCTTCATTATCGCTTCCAGGACTCGACGGATTTTGACCTCGTGTTTGACAAGATTTACAAATGGTCAGCTACTAGCGCTCAAGAGAGGCAGAATTTCATTCGCGCCTTATGGAAAGTAAGCTGGATAAGTAGTTATGATAACCTTATTATGTGCTTTACTTAGTAGTTGACTACGTACAATCATCAAAAGTAGTTGGCCTCTGATGGTTGATGGTGACCTGCTTGTTTTAAGTCACAATTGCTCGTCCTATGACTACTCTTTTGATTGATCCACCTTTTTTTCATGGGAGTGGGGAAACTCTTTAAGAGCGAAGGAGAAGTTCGCCCCAACAGTGTTGATCTACCAACTAAAACCCCACTCCCTCTGCTTAGGACTCACCCCGGAACCACTTGTACAGTATTACTTCAGGGTGAGCCCTTTTTTTGTGCCAAAAGGCTGCTCCTACTTCTGGTCCCCTGTCTGATCTCTCCATCTGTTCTATTCCTCTTTCTCTTCCTCCCATCTTCCATCCAGATGTTTTGCTTTGAGGACTGCTGTGACAAATACTGCCATTGCGTCCCAGCTCGACTTGTTCCTGATCTTCTCATGTATGATTGTCTGTGGACGCAACGTTCCAATGACCTCTTCTGCACCTCCTTATACCCTCCCATTGTAGGCATGAGAAGAAGGTGTGGCAGACACTGCACTCCGGGCATTGATCCACCCTTCAAAGGTACAATGTGGACAGTTTGTGACAATCCAATAATTATACATCCCAATGTTAACATAATGGAATTTCACTGTCGTGTTCCTGTTCAATCGGGTGGTATCCAAATCAACATGATTGGTTAGCTGCAGAGGGTCGTTCGTTCGACTACATGTGCTCACTCTACCAAGTGCTTATGTCCTTGCTGTTTTGACTAATACCAAATCAAGTCTGCCCCACCTCAAGACGGTGTCAAGCTCTCATCGGTATCCTACAAGAACTGGCAAAGATATTGTAATTCCGTTTACCCGCCTCAGCGTCGTCCAGCGATGTGGTTTCTCCGCAACCTCTCGGAGAAACCATTTACACGGATGCTGAAAATGAAAGTTTTACAGGCTGAACTGTATTCAGTTAGTGACTTTTTTAATACCTATTCAATGGTCTATTTAACTTTTTGTAATGTGTATATTGACGACTCAAAAGAATTGAATGTGACGTAGGAACTAAATTTGGGGATTAACCCACGAAACGAGATTACCTTCAGATAAATTTGTAAGAAGGGGAAAAAAATTATAATTAAATAAATCAAGTTTTAAATGAGTAGAATCTTTTACTCAATGATAAAAGCGAAATAAAGATTAGTGAACAAATTTTAAATTCAATTTGAGTCCGGCGGGACTTCTCAGGGACATCACAGGTATAATTTTGTTAAAGGTAAGTAAAGATAGAAAATACAAAAATAGGTAGATAGGTACCAAACTAATAATTGTTCAATAATACCTTAATTATTGTTTCTGTTACCTTGCTAATTTTGACGGCCGTCATGCAATAAACAATTCAATCTATTACTTATCGCTATTTTCCAAGAGCTTTCAGGAAGGGAAAAAGACTTCTTTGAGACGAGTAGAAAGGCTTCCCCAGAAGGCATGTAGATATTCGTGTTTCGTAAATCCGAAACCTGAAACGGTACGGTACTTTGTGTGGGCTTCTCAAGTCTTTCCAGAGGAGTCCAAGGAATGAAATTGCGAATACGAGGCGCAGATACACCAGAGCGACGAAGATTCATGAGATCCAAGTTGGATACACAGGAGATGACCGTGAGATCCTGGTCGATCCGCGGAAACTGATGATTGATTCCAGGTCCTGAAGAGTCTTCCAGCGGGAATTTACTATTATAACTTTTCGAATTTCGAAACGAAGATAGAGGAAATTTCGAAAAAAAAGAGAAGATACCGTAGCGACGGAAGAAAAGTAGAATGGGAAAGAGAGCAAAATGGAGATGGCTCAGTGTCGCCTTCCAACGGATCCTCTATGTCGGCGAGAAAAGTTCCACGTTGCAGACTTTTCCAATTTAAATCAAAGAAATACGTTTGTTTCTGCTTCCAAAAATCCAATATTATGATTTTCCAGTGCAAGAAAGAATTAGGTATAATGCATTTGAAGAGGAGAAATTAATTATCAGACTCGGCCTCAACTGCAGGACAAGTTGTAGGTTGGTAGCAGTGACGGACAGCTGTCACCGAAACCACGATTCGCCCAACTGGCGGGAGGATTCAAATATTCCTCGCTACATGAATGAATAATAATAATAGGGTTTATTTAGATTTAGTTGACTTTAAGGGGAGTTAATTGTCTAGCAGAGGAGTAGCTCTTCTCCGCTTAAAGTAGCTTAAAGCTTCGCGCCTCAAAAACTGGAGTGTTGGAAAAGGTGCGTGACTTCTTCTTCTTCCGTGGCGCAACAGTCCCCTAAAGGACCTGGGCCTCCTCGATCATCCGCCGCCACTCATCCCTATCCAAGGCAGCCATCCGCCATCGCCTGACCCGAAGGGCCCTAAGGTCCGCCTCCACGTCATCGATCCACCTCATACGCGGTCTTCCTCTCAATCTGCTGCCACCCGGGTGCCCGTAGAGCAATCTGCGTGGAACTCTTTCAGGCTCCATCCGTTCCACGTGACCCAACCATTGGAGTCTGCTCCTCTTGACAAACGTCACCACGTCCGGCTGACTATACAGCTCTTCATTTGTTCTTATCCTCCAGGCCTGGTTCTCTGCGTCAAACACTGGACCGTAAATTCTTCGGAGGATCTTCCTCTCCAGATGCGTGACTGGAGTGTTTAAAAGGCTCGTGACCCTAGGGCAATAACATGTTCCATGTTAAAATGTCCTCCATCTACAACAATCTGTGACTTAACAAGGTTGTTGATTAAACTCACACACCGTTTAACAGGCATATTTATAAATGCCGCCATGCTTTTCCCAAGAGCTAATTCACTAATCCCTCTTTCCGGGAGTGTCTGGCCCCGACTGCCGCTCCCCTTCCTTACTACACTTCTTGTAAAAACTTGTCGCCTTTTGTGATTGGGATATCAATGCATAATTTTGGTATAATTTTCTTTTGCAGCAATTCTTCCATCGTCAGGACAAACCCCAGTTCAAAAATGTCCCTACAGACTGGCTTGGGAGTGAGAAAATCGTCCCCGCGGAAAGTGAAGCACCGATTGTTGGTTCGTATTCTAACTAATTCAATAGACTGTTTTCAGATTCTATTACCCAGAGTTTCCGGGATATTTTTATTGATAATGGTGGGAGAACTGTGGGAATTGATTGACCCCCAATTACCAGTTCGACTTAGGAAGGTCTATTTTCGAATGCCTTCAGGCTGACTTCTTCTTCTAGTGACTTCTTCATCATTGAAGGTTGGCGACCATCCCTGCAAATCTCTCTGTGCTGATTGAAGATGATATGCTGCTCAGTTGATTCCTGTCCAGTTACGAATGTTAGAAAACCATGACTCACTTCTTCCGCCTCCCGCTGATTCGACTGATCTTTCCCATCATAATCGTCTGCAATAGATTATACTTAGGACTCAGCGTGAAGTGCCATTAGCCATTTTTCTTGTATTCACAGGTCAAGTAACAGGGAGTTTCGCTGAAGAATGTAGTCGTTACGGAGCCACATTCCGAAAGCCCAGGCTGCACTAGCCTCCGGAGAAGAGCTTGTTGAAAGCATATCTAGTTTTACCCAGTAAAATAACGGCAGATGTCCGTTGTTGATTTGCCTATCTTCATCATGTGATTTTTCAATCGTGTGTATCCTACCACAAGCATTCTGACGTCCTTCTTAGACATAGCCATCAGTTCAGTAACCGCTTTCTTTGAGAATCCCACAAATATTTTTGTCTATCTGAGGTTTTGCAGTTGGTGTACTCGATCTTTTCTTTCCCGGTGATCCAGAATAGGTCAGTGATTGTCGTCCTTCCTTCCAAAAGGAAGTCGGTTAAGGAGTGCTGTGGCATTGCCTTGTGCCTTGTAGAGAAGGGTACTGCACGCAGTGGAGGAAGCACTCCTCCTGAGAGGGATTGTCCACACAATCGGCGTCCTTGCATTAGAGGTGTAATGTCATACATCTATGTTAGTTAGTTTTCCAATAAAGTGACGTGTAGGAAAACCCAGAGTGGCATGAGTCATCACCAACAAGGACGAGGTGAGGAAGTGAAAGAACACGTCATCTGACGTCACCTATTTTCCACTCTCCCCTCACCATAATAGCTTGAGTATAAAAGCCGCACTCAAGGGCCTTCCTAGATGCATTCGTACCTAGTCAATCCGACTTATAATTTCTTGCCTTACCTACAGCCCAGTTCTTCCGAGGAAACGGTTTGCCCCATAATAGCGCTGAACCTCTAGCTCCCCTTAGGGACCTCTTCAGAACACTAGGATTCATTAGGTAAATGTTCCGCCTCCCGCCGGTAGATCTGGGTCCAGACGCCGAGGTTTGCAGATAGATCTTTCAAGCACTTATCTGGACGGTCGGCCATGAGGCGCCGCGGATGTAGTGCCAAAGCCGTAGGCTTAGGGATCAATCTCTCCATTGAGTAGGGTTCAGGCTAGTTAACAATTCAGCGCATCGAGAGGACCCTCACTCGAATACACGCAGAACACAACAAGAACAAATACCTATTTTAACCTTACAGGTTGAACGCACACTCTAGCTTGCACTTTCGACTATGCAGGTCGACGCCCGAGTTTTCTGGGATAGGGCAAGGATGTCTGGATTCTCCCTTCAAAGTGAAGGTCGATTTAAGGATTCCTGGAGATCAACTCTATATCTCCCCTGATAGGGATTGTTCACACAATCAGCATCCTTGCATGTTTGCAAGAACTTGTTTTAACCTACATAGGGCAGGTGGATCCGTTCCTGGCTTCCACGAAATGGATGCATCACATCGATATGAGATCTGTTGTTCCACTCTTGGTCGCAGAAGTCAACGCTCAGGGCGCTATGGCAATAAATAGGGTTACTCAAATGCTGGAAATCTGATCTGGAAAGATGGGAGGATCCTAAAAATCTGATTGCTTGGCTCCACTTCTCAGGTCAACATTATATTGTCAATTCCAGCAGCCGGTCTACCTGCCTTGTTCCTCCTCAGAATGTCTAGGGTTTAGGCCAAGGTATTCGTTTTAACTGATTTATAATTGTTTGTAACTGTAGATGCCCATACAAACTGATTGCCCCTTGCATGGCTGTTTATTTTCAAGATTTTGGTATCAAGTACATTTTATAAGTCTTCATACACTACCCTATTACTGTCACTCACATTAAAACATTGAAGAATGAATATTTTCGTGTAGCTGAAACTTTGGAGGTTGGCGAAGTTGAAGATTTCCAAGCGTTGACGGAGAAAGAAGAACAAGACTTGATTCTCCTCATGGGAGAGTGTGGGTATGCTGTCAGCAACGCCGAAGCCTTCATGGAGACACTGGCGAAGGACTTATCAATTCTTGATGGGGTAAGAATATTGCTTTCTTACACACGTTGTTTCTGATCATTTATACTGCATGCTGTTAGAGCTCTCGGTAAGATTATGGAAAGCCTTGCTCATTGAAATATGGAGGGCAATATCTCTGAATAGACACGGTTTTCTACTTGTTAACTTTAATTTCTGTTCCAAGTTTGAGAAACAGTATTGTTTTTGTTTTTATCGAAATCCATTTTGGGTTTTCCGTCTTTGTGTGCTCCAGGAGACCACCAATTTCGTAGCTGAGAGCCACTTGTCAATAATATTTGCAAATTTGCTAAATTTATGCTAGGTTTGAAGGTTTTGCTTGATTTTCTTTCTTCTGATTATTGAATAGACGTTCCTAATTATTAATTAGACTCTTCGAAAGTTTAAATAAAAATCATTAACTTCTGTTTCCATTTAAATTACGCTTTAATTCACTCTGCAAAACATGAAGCGAATATGCGTCAGCAACATGTGTTGATGTAGCGAAATATTTCGACTGTGTTCCTCATGAGCTGCTTCTAAGGAAGCTGGTTAAGTACAATTTTTCGAATGACGCGGTTAAGTTGATCGAATCATTCCTCTCTGACAGGTTTCAGGCTGTCCGTGTCGAACTCTATTAATCCAGGGTAATCCAGGGTAGTGTCCTAGGACCTACATTGTTTCTGATTTTTGTCAATGATCTACCGCAGCACACGAAAAATTTCAGCGTTTTGTTTGCGGATGATTCCACGGTGTTATGTGCTGATAGTAGAGAGTTTTTGCTTCACACGGTGGCAAGCTCCCGTGAACGTGAAGCTACGGAAAACTAGAGTTGATGCTAACCTCCCCACTCCTTTTTACCACGGGACCGTGACTGTAACCATGGAAACGGGACGCTCCGTGGATTCTGTTATCATAACCTGACACCGAGAGGCCTCGACTGGGAAGTTCGCCACCATTTTCGTTTCTTGCTCGAGTAGACGGCACAGAAAGGAACCAACTATAAAAACCTAGTTTTGAGTGATCAAGCATCAAAGTTATTTCAAGTTTGTAAATCTTGGTGATATTTTTATTGGAATTTCCTTCTTTTCCTCTCAAATTTAAATTAATTCCGCGTCATTACCTACTTTGAGAGAATGCAATATCTGTAGTAGAACGCCTAACATTAAAATTGTATGTGGTTGATTTCTTTCTGAGATTTTGGAAAACGCTGATACCGAATCTGAGTGATGAACCAACTCAGTTTCTAAACGACTATTCACATTCAACCTTCAGTTGTTAGAAATCCTAAATTCATCATTCTTCTAGAAGAAAGCGATACCTTACTCATGACCTCTCCCTCACAAATCCTCAAATTATATTTTTATAGGTTTTTATGTACTTAATCCTGTCTCCATTTTTTTCCGACCAAACTATATTCTGGGTATTATTGGTAGGTATAGTAGTATACAGGGTGTTTCACTAAAAGGTTACACCCTCCTTCATTTCCCCAAAATTCAGCGTAAAAAATTGGGACCAACGCTATTCTTCATGATTTTTTGTGAAGAATTCTGGAAAAATACTTTCGCGCAAAATACTTCGTGCAATTGCGCGCAATTGACACTAACTTCATTTTTCTAAGTGACCCCCCCCCCCCTTCTATCACAGATTCGAATTCGACGTCAAATTTCATTACAACCCGAACCAATTTTTTTTATTACTCGCAACCTGACTTTTTGAACGCTCTAATTTGCGCAACTCCACAAAAATTAGGTTTTGAAGGACCCTAAGTGTGGCACATATTTTTTCATCATTTTTTGACTCTGAATCACAGAGTGTCATCCGTTTTTAAATTTGACTGGTATTTTTCTATTTTGCGCGAAAGTATTTTTCCTGAATTCCTCACAAAAATCATGAAGGATAGCGTTGGTCCCAATTTTTTACGCTGTATTTTGGGGAAATGAAGAGTGTGTAACCTTGTATATGCAGTTTGATGCACAGTTATTAATGTTACTATCAAATTGCAATTACAATTAAATTGTTGGCAAACTCCTTATAAGCTCATGAACACAATTGGCATTTTAGAAATAGCAAATGACTAAGAATGATGATATTTTAGGCCTATCTTTTGTTATAAGTTTTTCTCTCATTCCCAAGATTTTCAAAGTTCACGTATGGTATTACACCTAATTAATAAATACTTATATTTTGAAATAGGTATAATAAATGACAATAAACTCGGGAAAATTATTATATTTTTAAAATTGCACATGGGTAAGAATGAGTTTTAAATATGTTATTGCCTGAACACATTTTTAGATCAGTTTTCATTCACTATTAATCAAGTGAAATATCAAATGAAATTATGATCAAGTGAACTACCAACATCATTCGTGATTATATTCGGACCTCAAAATTCAACTTGTGTTAGGCAATGTTTATCATATTTAAATTACCTTTCGCATGGGGGAACTATACATATATTTTTGTACAGAGTTAAATAAACCTCTACTGAAGTTCCACTGCAGTGCTCTGTAATAACCTAAACCTAAAGTAGTTTCAATGTGAGGTAGGTACTCATTTTTAAAGTATATTTTGGCAAGAATTGAAGAAGAAAGTAGAAGAAATTTTGCGATTCGCAAAACCAAAGCAATGAAATAACTGTTATCAGTGTGTAACCTACCTAAAGGTTGCATCTTGCGGTGGCAGGAACCCGACCGCGGGAGGGGACCGTGTGAAGAGCGCTTCACACGGGCGGGCTTCGCGAACGCGCGGCCCCACGACAACTTCGGGAAACTTCGTACCTTTTCGGTCATCATTGGACCGCGTTATTTCCACGGACGGTGCCTCCCACGGTGCGCCCGTGTGAAGCAAAAACTCTCTAATGACATCAGCACGTTGAAATTGAAGTGTGCCATGTCTGTTGATGTTATTTCTAACTGGTTTAAAATTGAACGGCTTGGCCGTAAATGACAAAAAGACCCAACAGATCTTCTTTGGCTTGAGGGATTTGTCCTCTATCGATAGAAATCCGGTTCACATGAACACCTTAGGGGTCTTGGTGGATCCAAAATTAAATTGGAAGGACCATTGTGATAGGTTAAACAAATCTTTAAACAGTATAATATTCCTACTGCGCAGGTTATCCGACTATCTGTCCAAAAATGCCGTAATTGCAGCTTATCATGCTGTCTTCCACAGCCGTATGAGTTACTGCATTCTATGCTGGGGCCATGCCCCGTCGGCCAAGATTATTTTTGGATGCCAGCGTAGAGCGATTCGAGCTGTAACCCGTCTAAACTACAGGGCCGACTGCCGAGCAAAGTTCATCGACTTAAACATTTTGACATTGCCAGGTCAATACATCCTAAGTTGTCTGGTGTACGTATATAAAAACCGCTCCGAATTCCCAACACCTTCTCATAAATACGATACACGAAATGCGCGTATGCTGTCGCTACCTGCATGTAGGCTGAATGCGGCAAGAAACTCTTCGTTGGTGGGGGCCAATATTGTTTAATATACTTCCTTATAAGATTCAAAATTCGGGAAATTTGAGTATTTTTAAAGCTGCCTGTAAGGGTATTCTTTTGAGCAGCCCCGTATGACCTAGATGAATACTTTGACAACATTACAAAATTTTAAATTATATGTTCTACTTAATATTTATGACGTGCATCTGACGGAGGAAGTTTTATGAAAGTACTCTGTTCAAATCATGCTTAATTTTATTATACTAGGTTAGTTCTGGTAGTGATATTTTTCTGTGATAATAGTGTAACTGTATTGTGATGTTAGGATTAGGGTACCTAGGTGCATTTTTAATTTGACTGTGTTTGTAGAGTAATGTATTTTATATGTGTTAATTTTTTAATATTTAATTATTGTTGAATTTGAAATTTGTTACTTCTCAGTTTTCACTCTCGTAGTCACTCGAAAATTGTTTAATGTACCTATTTACCCGTTATCCTGTTCACATTTTGTTGCATAAATACTTAAATTTACATATTGTACCTACCAAAATCTAACGATTTCGTTTTGTTCAATAAAAAACTTCATTCATTCATTCATTGAAGTCAACGAGCTTCCAACTTGGCAGCTACGTATAATAATTTCGATTCAAACTGTCAATTGAGTCATGGATTTTTTTTGTACAGGAAAATGTTCAGAGTGTCCTGGCTTCAGAAGAACGAGTGTCATCCTTGATGGCTCATCTCGACGATGCGATTCTTGAAGTGGAGAAAGTCGAGAACCAGCTGGACTCGTACAACGATATAATTTGCCACGTAAGGACCACCATGGAGAAAATGGAGGAGAAAAACATGCTGATTGACATCGCCAATAGAAACAACCAGAAACTTCTAGGCGAACTTGAGAAAGTCATTGTAAGTTAAAGTGGGTTCTTATGCCCCATTTAATTTTCTTTCTAAATTCGAACTAATTTCTGTTTTATGGGAAGTGAGATTTGGGGGAGGCCGATAGCAGAGAAACTTGTATTTTAATGAAGAATGAAATTTTCACGTTCGCAATGGGGAATCCGCCTCAGTTTTAGATTCTGAAATTTCAAGTCAATTCCTATAATACAGCCCTAGAATAACGTTAACGTTCGTTCATGATTCAAAATCGAAAAATTTTCGACTTTTTCGTTTTTATTTTTATAAAATTCTGCAGGTTTTTTCAGACATTTTGGTGTATAAAAATATTAAATTTGAGCAGTGGAAAGCAGAGATATGAGTTTTCAAAGATTGAGGAGCTAAACGCTGTTTCCGAGGGATAGCTGTTTCCCGCTCAGGTTCATAGTTTCTATATTTCTGTAACCACCTACCGTTCTTTCGCTGTTCATAAGTTCTGATTGATACCTACTATGTCCTACTCCATGGTTCCAGCACTGGTTCCCATGCCACCAAATAGTACAAAAATAGCATAGCACTAGACTGATGAAGAAATCAAGTGAGCCAATAGTGTATAAACATTATTCTTATCAGTACCTACTACGTGATATGAAATAACCTTACCTAACCTGTACAAACACTGGCTGATAAGAATCATAGATAAGGAATAATCAGACCTCATTTTCAATTTCTTCAATATGAAATAATTACGAACTATCGATCAAATACCTCAAAAAACTGTAACCTTTCACAAATCATGGCTTTTCTCCAAAGTGGAAAACCCTTGTTTTTCGTCATTTAGGTACCTGTTTCTCGGTAGCCAATAGAGCTGGCAACTTGAATTTTTTTTATATTGTCGAGAGGGGTTTATTACAGTCATTGAACAAGTTTGGACGGAAAACTCCCAACAGAAACATGTCTAGAATTAAAAAATCACTAGCATGAAAAATATGAAAAAACTGTTTTGCTGTTTTGTCTCTATGTAAAATAATATTAACACAAGAGTTGAAACTCGCTCAGCGGTTATATGAAGAGTAGATGAAGAATTTTAAAAAAAGTATGAAGATATCATGAATCTATCCAGAGAAACAGGTACATGAAAATGTGTTAAATTAGAACCGACTCATGAACCCCCTTAAACATCAGGAATAAATGCCTAAACAAGTGAAGCCTCCGTCAAAAAACACCGCGAAATTTGAGGGAAACTGAGCACTTCACACCCCCGGGTTCCTTCAACAAAACTTCGCAAAAACTGACCAGATTCGCACTGCTGTGCGCTCTGGCGTCGCGAATTTCTGTGTTCAACCACGTAAGCTTTAGTTTCAGGTAAGCTTACGGAGGTAGCGCTACTGTCGTCAGGGGCTAAGATCCTCCTATGAAGTCAGATTGCTAAGAAAACCCGTTACGTTGCAACATGATCAGATTGCCGCTACATTTAAAATCTTCCTTGAATTCTCTAAATTTTGCTTCCGAGTCTACCAAGGTAGCGGAAGCTTTGTTTTCACTTTTCAAGGATGAAAAAAAAAGTTCTCCCAAAATCAAAATTTTCACTCGCGTTTTGCGTTTTAGACCTTTCTGAACAATTTTGGTTCCGTGTCTGTGTGTCTGTCTGTCTGTCATGAATTCCTTGTAACGCGCATAACTATACGAAGTTATTTTCCGATTCCTATGAAATGTTCAGGGATTGTGCGGGTTGGTGTTTAGACGGTCCCCTGTGAAAATCATCATCCTCGGACTGATATAAGCGACTGCGCATGCGCAAACGCGAATTACTTGTAACGGCCATAACTTCTACATTTTTCATCTGATTTCAATGAAATTTTCAGGGATGTTACAGATTAGTATTTAGATGGTCCCCTATGAAAATCACCACCTTCGGACTGATAGTTGCCACTGCGCATGCGCAAACGTGAATTTCCTTGTAACGGCCAATTCCGAACTGCTAATTGAATTTATGATTGAGAAAATTGAGTGAATAAATATTTTCAATGACGTATACAGTGGTTACGGTGACGAGGAAGCTGTGTGCCACACCCACTTAGCAGACGTTTTGGGATGCTTTTTCGGGCAGCACACTATGGTTTTTTTTTTTTCCATAACACTGAACCCTCTTTCGAAAAAAAAACAATAAAAAAAAATGTGAGGAAAATTCCCCATAACACTGCTCTACATCATCATCTACGAGTAGATTTTCCTCAATAACAACTACAGTTCAACGAATGTTGACATCAAACTGAAACCTTACTTTGGCAGCAACAAACCGTATCTTGACAAATCGAACATCTGTCGTTCGTTTTAGGTCGAGCTAGAACTGGAAAGCAAGCATCAAGTGTCGTTGGTCGACGCGGACCTCACCACCCCTCAGGGTCTGAAAGAAGCAATCGAAGCAGGCAAAGCGCTTCAACGAGTCATGAATGCAGAAATTCACCCAGCTCTGGTTCAGCTGTCTGCCGTACAAGAACAGAAGAAGCGGTTCGACAAATGGAAGAGCAAATTCTCACAAATCATCTCTCGCCATTTGAACAATCTCTTCATCCATTTGGTAATTAGTAAAAAAAAATGTCGTTGAATATGATATATTTTGGAGCTACCTAATGTTTAACTGCAATGATGAAAATTATTGAATTACAGTTCGTGTTTTTTCGTAGGGTAACGATCCTGGAGAGTCTGGTGTTCAAGCTGGAGAACTCAACCTACCGAAACATTCCAATTTACACAAAGAACTGAGACGATACACTGAATTGATGCACTGGTCAAAAGTGAGGCTTGTAACCTATTCATATAGAAAAAGTGGTCCTCTCCTTGTTTTTTCAGTAATTTATTACAAGTTGTCCAGTTGCCAAAACACGTGCTCATGTACTTAGTCCATACCTTATCCCACCAACTAAACATTCATCTTCTAATCTATTTGATTCCATTACTATTCAAGTTGTCATCTACAGGTTATGGATCGTAAAGCCTACACAGCACTCAGCAAAGTCTACATGGATGCGATTGGAAAACTGTATGAGAGGGATATCCGCCACTTTTTGGAAGAAGCAAAAAATTATATTTCCGGTCCCACAGGTCAGTGTCCATTACTGTCTCCTTAACTGTTCAATATTTCGAAATTCAATAGCTATCACCAATGTTTTCTTCTGTTCTTCTCGGCTTCGGTTGCAGTTGTCGCTCTGGGATCCAAGGAAGACGTAAGCGCGAAGAACAAAGGGCAAGCTGTCACCGGAGCTCTTCTAGGAGTCGAGCGAGACCAGTGGCCCGAGTTCGATCCTGCAGAGCGTTCGAGATTCCATCAAATCTTCGAACGAGTTCTGTCCCAGCTGGAACCGGTTGTTTTGGCTGAGCAACAGTTCTGCGTTTCATTTTTCCAACTTGATATTATGAGCCCGACATCAAAGGTACGACCCACATAAATTTGAGAAATATGACCCTGTTGGAAACATTGGCTACCTGTTTCCATTTACTAGGTCTGATCAAAAAGTTCCCAGACTTAAAAACTACTATTAAAACTTTTTACAATAAATTCTAATGTGTCCCCTTGGCTCTCACACTTTTACCAGCTGTGTTTCCATTGGTCCATGCCCCTGGAAAACTCAGATTCTGGGGTGCTGTTACGCTGCTCCTGCGTTTTAGCGAATTTTCGAAGAAAATGATGCTATTGCAATGGCCTCAAAATTTTTAGAATCGACTTTTTCGAAAAAATGTTTCACTGAAATCCGTTTTGGAACATTCTGAAACGATCCCTGAAGTCATTCCGCACGATAACTTGAGTATTATTTGAATTTTTTTTTTTTTAGTTTTCGCCAAAATGTTCGTAACAACAAACAGAAGGTCAAGTTCGTTAGCCAGAAATTTTGGACAATCCAAAGTGGTCCAAATTTCAAAAAAGTGAAAAAAAAGTCCAAAAAAAAGAGTTTCCCGTTTTTTGTGGGTAATACCTTCACAATCATCATAATAAATGGTATATTCGGATTCAGCACAAAATTTCTGAAATAATGCGTTTTTCAAAAATGAAAATTGTACAAAAATTAAGAAAAGTATGGATATATTCATATATATAATGAAAACGCGTATATTTTTGTCTTACCCAGAAATAGAGTAGCCGTGTGGGTACTCTATGAGTTCGTAGAGACGAGTAGAACATGAATATGGACTCCTAAGATCTTCAAAGCATACCCAGTGCATACAGTATGTTGGTATGGTATACTAAAAATAGAAAATAATGAAAACGCGCGTATATTTGTTGTACCCAGAAATGGAGTAGCCGTGTGGGTACTCTATGAGTTCGTAGAGACGAGTAGAATATGAATATGTACTCCTAAGATCTTCAAAGCATACCCAGTGCATACAGTATGTTGGTATGGTATACTGAAAATAGAAAATAATGAAAACGCGCGTATATTTGTTGTACCCAGAAATGGAGTAGCCGTGTGGGTACTCTATGAGTTCGTAGAGACGAGTAGAATATGAATATGTACTCCTAAGATCTTCAAAGCATACCCAGTGCATACAGTATGTTGGTATGGTATACTGAAAATAGAAAATAATGAAAACGCGCGTATATTTGTTGTACCCAGAAATGGAGTAGCCGTGTGGGTACTCTATGAGTTCGTAGAGACGAGTAGAATATGAATATGTACTCCTAAGATCTTCAAAGCATACCCAGTGCATACAGTATGTTGGTATGGTATACTGAAAATAGAAAATAATGAAAACGCGCGTATATTTGTTGTACCCAGAAATGGAGTAGCCGTGTGGGTACTCTATGAGTTCGTAGAGACGAGTAGAATATGAATATGTACTCCTAAGATCTTCAAAGCATACCTAGTGCATACAGTATGTTGGTATGGTATACTGAAAATAGAAAAAAACCAACAATAGCCATGTGGGTACTCTATGAGTTCGTAGAGACGAGTAGAACATGAATATGTACTCCTAAGATCTTCAAAGCATACCCAGTGCATACAGTATGTTGGTATGGTATACTAAAAATAGAAAATAATGAAAACGCGCGTATATTTGTTGTACCCAGAAATGGAGTAGCCGTGTGGGTACTCTATGAGTTCGTAGAGACGAGTAGAATATGAATATGTACTCCTAAGATCTTCAAAGCATACCCAGTGCATACAGTATGTTGGTATGGTATACTGAAAATAGAAAATAATGAAAACGCGCGTATATTTGTTGTACCCAGAAATGGAGTAGCCGTGTGGGTACTCTATGAGTTCGTAGAGACGAGTAGAATATGAATATGTACTCCTAAGATCTTCAAAGCATACCCAGTGCATACAGTATGTTGGTATGGTATACTGAAAATAGAAAAAAACCAACAATAGCCATGTGGGTACTCTATGAGTTCGTATAGACGAGTAGAACATGAATATGTACTCCTAAGATCTTCAAAGCATACCCAGTGCATACAGTATGTTGGTATGGTATACTGAAAATAGAAAATAATGAAAACGCGCGTATATTTGTTGTACCCAGAAATGGAGTAGCCGTGTGGGTACTCTATGAGTTCGTAGAGACGAGTAGAATATGAATATGTACTCCTAAGATCTTCAAAGCATACCTAGTGCATACAGTATGTTGGTATGGTATACTGAAAATAGAAAATAATGAAAACGCGCGTATATTTGTTGTACCCAGAAATGGAGTAGCCGTGTGGGTACTCTATGAGTTCGTAGAGACGAGTAGAATATGAATATGTACTCCTAAGATCTTCAAAGCATACCTAGTGCATACAGTATGTTGGTATGGTATACTGAAAATAGAAAAAAACCAACAATAGCCATGTGGGTACTCTATGAGTTCGTAGAGACGAGTAGAACATGAATATGTACTCCTAAGATCTTCAAAGCATACCCAGTGCATACAGTATGTTGGTATGGTATACTAAAAATAGAAAATAATGAAAACGCGCGTATATTTGTTGTACCCAGAAATGGAGTAGCCGTGTGGGTACTCTATGAGTTCGTAGAGACGAGTAGAATATGAATATGTACTCCTAAGATCTTCAAAGCATACCCAGTGCATACAGTATGTTGGTATGGTATACTGAAAATAGAAAATAATGAAAACGCGCGTATATTTGTTGTACCCAGAAATGGAGTAGCCGTGTGGGTACTCTATGAGTTCGTAGAGACGAGTAGAATATGAATATGTACTCCTAAGATCTTCAAAGCATACCTAGTGCATACAGTATGTTGGTATGGTATACTGAAAATAGAAAATAATGAAAACGCGCGTATATTTGTTGTACCCAGAAATGGAGTAGCCGTGTGGGTACTCTATGAGTTCGTAGAGACGAGTAGAATATGAATATGTACTCCTAAGATCTTCAAAGCATACCTAGTGCATACAGTATGTTGGTATGGTATACTGAAAATAGAAAAAAAAACCAACAATAGCCATGTGGGTACTCTATGAGTTCGTAGAGACGAGTAGAACATGAATATGTACTCCTAAGATCTTCAAAGCATACCCAGTGCATACAGTATGTTGGTATGGTATACTGAAAATAGAAAATAATGAAAACGCGCGTATATTTGTTGTACCCAGAAATGGAGTAGCCGTGTGGGTACTCTATGAGTTCGTAGAGACGAGTAGAATATGAATATGTACTCCTAAGATCTTCAAAGCATACCCAGTGCATACAGTATGTTGGTATGGTATACTGAAAATAGAAAATAATGAAAACGCGCGTATATTTGTTGTACCCAGAAATGGAGTAGCCGTGTGGGTACTCTATGAGTTCGTAGAGACGAGTAGAATATGAATATGTACTCCTAAGATCTTCAAAGCATACCTAGTGCATACAGTATGTTGGTATGGTATACTGAAAATAGAAAAAAACCAACAATAGCCATGTGGGTACTCTATGAGTTCGTAGAGACGAGTAGAACATGAATATGTACTCCTAAGATCTTCAAAGCATACCCAGTGCATACAGTATGTTGGTATGGTATACTGAAAATAGAAAATAATGAAAACGCGCGTATATTTGTTGTACCCAGAAATGGAGTAGCCGTGTGGGTACTCTATGAGTTCGTAGAGACGAGTAGAATATGAATATGTACTCCTAAGATCTTCAAAGCATACCTAGTGCATACAGTATGTTGGTATGGTATACTGAAAATAGAAAAAAAAACCAACAATAGCCATGTGGGTACTCTATGAGTTCGTAGAGACGAGTAGAACATGAATATGTACTCCTAAGATCTTCAAAGCATACCCAGTGCATACAGTATGTTGGTATGGTATACTAAAAATAGAAAATAATGAAAACGCGCGTATATTTGTTGTACCCAGAAATGGAGTAGCCGTGTGGGTACTCTATGAGTTCGTAGAGACGAGTAGAATATGAATATGTACTCCTAAGATCTTCAAAGCATACCCAGTGCATACAGTATGTTGGTATGGTATACTGAAAATAGAAAAAAAACCAACAATAGCCATGTGGGTACTCTATGAGTTCGTAGAGACGAGTGGAACATGAATATGGACTCCTAAGATCTTCAAAGCATACCCAGTGCATACAGTATGTTGGTATGGTATACTAAAAATAGAAAATAATGAAAACGCGCGTATATTTGTTGTACCCAGAAATGGAGTAGCCGTGTGGGTACTCTATGAGTTCGTAGAGACGAGTAGAATATGAATATGTACTCCTAAGATCTTCAAAGCATACCCAGTGCATACAGTATGTTGGTATGGTATACTGAAAATAGAAAAAAACCAACAATAGCCATGTGGGTACTCTATGAGTTCGTAGAGACGAGTAGAACATGAATATGTACTCCTAAGATCTTCAAAGCATACCCAGTGCATACAGTATGTTGGTATGGTATACTAAAAATAGAAAATAATGAAAACGCGCGTATATTTGTTGTACCCAGAAATGGAGTAGCCGTGTGGGTACTCTATGAGTTCGTAGAGACGAGTAGAATATGAATATGTACTCCTAAGATCTTCAAAGCATACCCAGTGCATACAGTATGTTGGTATGGTATACTGAAAATAGAAAAAAAACCAACAATAGCCATGTGGGTACTCTATGAGTTCGTAGAGACGAGTGGAACATGAATATGGACTCCTAAGATCTTCAAAGCATACCCAGTGCATACAGTATGTTGGTATGGTATACTTAAAATAGAAAAAAACCAACAATAGGATGTGGTGTTGACATGGAGTGGAGTGGTCAATGCAGTGGTTAAGATCTTAACCATAGCTTCAACTGAAAGATTTCTTTGAAAATTCGCTCATTAATTCATGCTGCATGAATGGACTTTTTTTCTTTGCTCCCTTATCCTCTGAATTCGCTGTCCTTTCATCAAATATTTGAGTTTCGGGTACAACCAGAAGTCACAGGGAGCCAAGTCAGGATCGTGGTTGGGGGGGGGGGGGGGGGTGACTGGGCGAGAGTGGAAAAAGCACTCTCCTGTCGGCCTTTCCTACCATTAATTTGGCTCAAATTTCTGAGGGTTTCAAGATACCAAAATTGATTGATTGTCTCACTTTGTGGAAGAAATCCGTGATAAATAACTACCTCTGAATCGAAGAAAACAGTGAGCATGACTTTGACGTTCGATCTCACCTGGTGAGCTTTTCTGGGCCTGAAAGAGGTTTTTAACATCCACTGGAACGACTGAATTTTGGTTTCCACGGCTTAGCCATGAACCCATGGCTTGTGACCTGTGACGATGTTGTTCATGAAGTTTCGATTGAAATAAATTGAACCTTTCCAAGAGCTCCTTACAAACCTCCATATGAAGCGCCCTTTGATCTTCTGTCAGCATTCATGGAACATAGGATGACCATGACTAAGGATGACCATGACTATGGATGACCATAGTCATGGTCATCTTGAGTCGATGTTTGTCTTCCTTGAACCACTCTGGACACCATGAACGACTCATCAAATCATCTCCACAAGCTTTCCGTATTATTTCAAAAGTTTCTGTGAACGATTTGTACAATGGGGTGTGCACATGGGTCGGAAAAACTGTTTATTGTTATTTTTAATCTAAACTAGATCTCATTCTGAGAATTTTGACACCAACCGCGACCTTCTAGCGTGAGAAGGCTTTTTTCTATGATTTTTCAAAGTTTCGAATGTTTATGACGTCACAGTGGGCTGGGGGGATCCCGCCCATGCGGGAGGGGCGCGTGACGTCATAAACATTCGAAACTTTGAAAAATCATAGAAAAAGATCTACTCATCGAAAAAGAGAACGGCTGGTATCAAAATTCTCAGGATGAGGTCTACTTTCGATTAAAAATTTTAAAAAATTATGCGCACCTCTCATTTAGATTGTTACTCAGGAGGTTACATTTCATGGTTTTAAAAAAGCGGCAAATCAACCCTGTATTTTAACGTTAAGTCCTGGAACTTTTTGATAAGACCTCGTTTATTTCTAATTCGCTGTTGGTAATCATTCCTCGTCTATGGAAACGTTTAACAATATTCAACGCAATCTCTTGGTTAATGTCATCGAGATAAGCAGAGGGAGCATGAAGGCTGAGTTGAGTATGGACTTAGTGGTTGTGTTGTGATCAGCGACCTCTTCGCATTTCTGTCCATTCGCTTCCTTAGCTCATGTGGTAGGAGCCCCGATTCAGAATCGGAATGATAGGAGATCGATCCCCGGTAGGGGGAAGTTAATTTTTGATGACTCAACAGTATGGCGCAGTCAGTACCGGATCCGAACGGTCTCCTCAGAATTTCTCAGAGAAACAATAATTCATTAAGATTAGGTCATCAAAACAACTCCCTCCCAAGACACGAGTCGAGCCACCGCCTATTCGGACAAACGTTGAGGTCAGCAGATTCCCCGCCCCGTCAATGAGGAACAATAGCAAAAAACTCCGAAGCCAGTAAAAAATACGCGTTCTCAATGGGTTGTAAAAACGCAGGCCCTGACTAGGTAATGGAGTACCTAAGATTTCCTAACGGGGGGGAAGATGTTGTGATCAGCGACCTCTTCGCATTTCTGTCCATTCGCTTCCTTAGCTCATGTGGTAGGAGCTCCGATTCAGAATCGGAATGATAGGAGATCGATCCCCGGTAGGGGGAAGTTAATTTTTGATGACTCAACAGTATGGCGCAGTCAGTACCGGATCCGAACGGTCTCCTCAGAATTTCTCAGAGAAACAATAATTCATTAAGATTAGGTCATCAAAACAACTCCCTCCCAAGACACGAGTCGAGCCACCGCCTATTCGGACAAACGTTGAGGTCAGCAGATTCCCCGCCCCGTCAATGAGGAACAATAGCAAAAAACTCCGAAGCCAGTAAAAAATACGCGTTCTCAATGGGTTGTAAAAACGCAGGCCCTGACTAGGTAATGGAGTACCTAAGATTTCCTAACGGGGGGGAAGATGTTGTGATCAGCAACCTGTCCGCATTTCTGTCCATTCGCTTCCTTAGCTCATGTGGTAGGAGCTCCGATTCAGAATCGGAATGATAGGAGACCCCGGTCGAGGGAAGTTAATTTTTGATGACTCAACAGTTGCATCCCCTCTCTAACCTCACTTGAAAGGTTATGTTGTTGTTGTTTGAGGAGGTGCCAAAAGAGGGATATTCCAGACAGCCTCACAATTTTCTCATCGAGATTCGTCATTTGAAATCCTCCATTTTTATTTAATATTGAAACGACAAAATTCACTAGCGCTCCATCCAGCCAAATGGTGCGGTGGCACGCCAAAGTGGTTGTGTGAATGGGAAAAACCACGACGATTCCGATGGAGTGGTCGGCTCAGTCGGATATCCGCTCCATCCAAAATCCACCGCGCTGTGCCATATGACGGATTAGCCAAACCAGCCAGAAGAATATCGTTGTCCATGGCAAAATTGTACGTAATACGTACGCAGTAGGGTTGAAACTAAATAAACACTTCGGCGGTCAGATCAGCTCCAGAGGCATGGCTTGGTGAATGGCTTAGCAAATCTCAGACAATTTCTCACCGCGCCATTTGGTTCGGCGAATGACACACCAGAGCGCTAGTGAATGGCCACCTTGAGAGGGGTTAGTAATGAGTAACAAATGGGTTAGAATACAATACTACCTATATTACACAATTTTCCTCCCCACTTTTACAGACTTAAGACTGTTTGCAAGCGTGCTGGTGTGGTTAAAAATTGGTTGGGCCAAAAAAAAAAAAGGCTTACGTCATTTCTGAGTTGAAAATCTTCATGGTAGTTACAAATACCTTTTATCATCTCGATGGTTTGACAAAACACCAGAACTCCTGTTACGCCATTATTTATTTGCAGAATACGCTCACAACTCTGGATGGTGCTCCTAGTGATTCGAAATCCGAAGAAGTCCCCTCGTTGCCCAGCCACAAGATGGAAAGACAGATGAACGAAGACGTCAGAAAAATGATGGGGGAAATATTTGGTTCCATCGAGCCGGAACTCATCAGCTTCATTTCTCACTACGAGAAAGTGGACAGCATGTAAGTGGTTGACCATTTATATTATGCGAGTTTTGGGCTCAATTATTGTTGTAATAGCTCAATTCCATAACTGATGGGACGGATTTCTTGAGCTGTATGGTTATGAGTGTTGTTTATGAAGGCGTCATTTTGTAGAAGTTTCTAGCCTGATGGAGGTCCTCAAAATGGCGCTTCCTTGCAATTGTGATAACTGTGTCTTGAGAATGTGGTTTTCATGATTTCGACTTCTAGGAGTATGGTTGGGTTCTTACTAGTTTTACTTGGATCTATAAACTGGATGGACACTCCTCTAGCCTCTCTTGGGATAAAAGCATAATCCAATCAATCGAGCATAATTGACAGCTGATAGGCTTAAAAAAGTGCTAGCATTTGGACCTTCAGTGGGTGGATCTTAGATCTTCTCGCATTGTTCGTTGTTTTGATGACAACCTTGAGAAGCTACTATTAATTCTGATTTGCATGACTTTTGCATTTATCTAACCATGAGTCATGGGTCAATGAGGGCGTCGGTGGTCTAGTGGACAGTGTACCCGACTGCGGTGATAAGATAAGAACCGTCTTGCGGGGATGCGAGTTCGAGTCTAGTCGCTAGCAGAAAGTTTTTTGTCTTTAAGACGATCGGCAATCTCTCGTTCCAACCCAGGGCGGTGATGTTTGGGAAGCCATGAGCGAAATCATCAGAACAAATTCTGATCTCCCCTTAGGGAGACAGCTGATGACATCCGCAATGCCAAGAATGGCAGTCGGACGAAAATTCAACCTGAAATGGTTGCTTACTTTACTCTACTTTACTTACCATGAGTCATGGTTAAAATAATGGTTTAAAATTATATGATTACATAATTACATAATTTTAATTATACATACATAATTTTAAAAGGTTTTAACTTCAATTGAGTTCATGCGAAATGGCATTGGAAATGGATGGTCTCATAAGAATCTGCGTTTGAAAATAGAAAGCAAAGAGAGCCCACGAGCTGTCACCAATCCAGATACTAGAGAGCTTTAGCACGCCACTACCGGGGCCTATGGAACCTCCTCACAAAGCTCGGGGGCTTCAACTCTCAGTAGCATCGTCATTGCTCGCGCCAGTCTCCTCCTAACGGGGCTCCCAGCTAATCTCTTGGCTGCAAAAATTCTGTATTCTTCCGGGCTGACTGGCCTCAATTTTTGTGTTTCATGGCAACCAGTTTTCTACGGATCTTTGTACAGAAGCTACCTACTGGCAATAACATGTTTTCTTAAAGTGCCTTCATTCAAATTCAAATTTGGTACTGAGTGACACTTCACTCGAAGAAACGTAAAAACTCACTGCATTTTGGCAATCTGTGAACTGGAACCTTCTGATGATGATCGCTAAGTTTGTGAAGAGCCGCTTGTATTTCTACCCTTTTGGGAAAGAACGGTTAGTCCTACAGAGCTCTGGGAAGTACCTATGTAAAAACATGTTTAAACCTTTCGAGCTGAGGCATTTTGAAAATTTCACCCCTTAAGCCACGTCCATACTTGCAACATTTGGCCGCTCCGAACCTTGCTCCGATCCTGTCTCGAACATCGCAGCACTCCGCCCATATAAAGCTCACCCCACTCCGAACATTTCTTTGATGCAAGATGAAAAACCACCAACAGAGCAATTGGACTGCGCTCCGCTCCTCCGATTCTCATTCCTTTGAAGTTTTGCCGCTCCTTGGGAGGGCGATCAGGAGAATCGAGCACTCCTCAGTCCTCGGTCATGGCATCTCAATTTTTTTCAAATTTAGAGATAGATCTTACCTTTTCCAGAGCCCATGCTCCTTGGTATTTTCGCCTTCTCCCTGCGCACTCCTGATAGTAGGCTTTCCATTTTTTCTTACTTCTTCCACTGGTTTTCCAACTTGCTTGGAAAGCTCTTCCCAGGCATCCCGCTTCCTAACTTTATTGAAATATTGGGGTTTTTTAAGGTCCCACAACAACCCTCTTGCCTTGAAAACATCAATCATTGAAAAAGTTTCTCGCTTTGTCCACTCCATTGTGACAGCAAATGCCGAGTGAGGAAATTAAAAATGCACGACACTTCACAAAATTAGAGAGTTTTTGGTGCCAAAATCTCACGGGCCCCGTTAGGAGGAGACTAGCGCGAGCAACAGAGGATGCTACCCAGTTGTAGGAGGAAGCCCGTTAACTTTGGACAGGGGGGGAGGGGAGGCGCTCGTGACAGTGGGCCTCTAGGAACGGGTGACTGTCTGGGCGCACCCTTTCATCGTCGCCCGCTGTTGTCGGGAGGCAAATCCATCGTCACCCGCGAACTCCGTGCTTTGTGAAGAGGTTCCACGGGCCTTTGATTGGTTGCCAAAAACTCTCTATTATTGAGGATTGGGGGAACGTTCAGGGGAGCGGAGCGGCGCATCAAAGACCCCTTCCACAATAGGCTCACCCTGCTCCGATCATTTCTTTGATGCAAGATGAAAAACCGCCAACGGAGCGATCGGACTGCGCTCCGATCCTCATTCCTTTGAAGTTTTGCCGCCCCGATCCTGCCAGAGGACGCTGGTAGTCATTTCCGATCTCAAAACGATTTTCCACCTTTCAAGTTGATTTTCCCCGCCGCGCAGTGGATTCTACCATAACCTCTTATAATTAGAGGGAAATATACAAGTCCTTGGTTGATCTAATAACGTGTATTGACACTAATTACAAAACACAATGTTATATTCGGAATAGTCAAAACCGGGATGGAATTTTCCTCGAGTCCACACAATCACCTGTTGACAGGTTGACACTTGTTAGTGATTGTGTGGAGTATCTCTTCATCCAGTACGTATGTTGCAAGTGTGGACGTGGCTGTAGAAGTTTTGCTGGTTCATCCACCTAACACCAAAAGGTGATATCTCTTTTTGTTTGTTTTTGTCCTTGCTCAAAGTTGAGCAAAAGTGCACCTCACCTTCATTACACTGTGCATCTCTCATTGATAGCATTCTGTTCCCATTGCAGGTACTGTCTTTACACGCTGGTGCGAATGACGGAACACGTCATGTCTACTCAGGATGCTGGCTCGTTTCTGAGCAAGAGCTTCGGCCCAGTTCTCGTTCAAGTCAAGAGGACGTACGACAAGTTCATGCAAAATCAGCTCCAATCGATCCACGACTGTCGCGGAAGTCGAAAATCCAAGTGCGGAATCCTGCCGTTTGTTTCCAATTTCGAGGTAAATTCAATTTTAAATTTCGGATTAAGTTGCACTCATGTTTCGGCATGAAAATTGTATAAAAAGTAGGTTCATCCGTTTCAGTTATCAACTCAAAAACTCATTTTGGGGATAGAATTTGATAGTTTCCTGCTCGCTGCAGTGGATTCTCATTCCCTCGACTTCCTTAAAAAAGAAAAATACGAGAATTTTTATGTAACAGGTTTTCTCTCGGACGGCCGAACAAATTTTCAAAGACACCTCTCGCCGAGCTGATTTGGACAAATGGTACGTCCGACTGTTGGCCGCCATGTTTGAAGCAATACCAAACATAGCAGCAGATCATCCGAAAACGCCGCCAGAAGTCGTCAAAATGGGTAAGTTCATGAGTAGCTTGCTTTGTGATCTTTCGAGATTTATTCGTCTTTAAATGGGTTTCCACTGAGAAATTAATCTTCAGGAATGTATTATAATTAAAGGCGCAGTGGCTCCTGGGAGCAACTATCGTTTAGATTCCTAAGGTAAAGCCTGCTAGGTAATTGAAGCTTTATTGAACAAAATTCGTGCATACAATTAAATTAATTAGTTGAATTTAATAACCAACGCTGTTTCGTCTATAGCCTCAATGTAGGTAATCTTCCAAGTGTCTTGGTGGCCGCCTGTTCCTCAGGGGATGTTCCCTCGAGGCCCCTGGTCCTTCAAATACCTCTGATGAAGAGTCAGGGCTACCCTCTGACCATCAAGTTTGAGGATGAACAAGTTTGTAGGTAAAGAAAAGAGGAAGTCTTGTGGTTTCTCAAGAGGAAAACCTAATCCGAATCTTTCGTGTAGTTTGTTACTGGGGGCACCTAAATCAGATGGTAAACTCCAGGGTACAAAGGAATCCCCAAACTCTCTGATATTGCAAATCATAAATCAATGAGAACCATCTTTTTCAGAAAATTTTCATCACCTCTTCGATCTCCTCTCTCAGCTGAAAATCGCAGTTCTGGATTCTCAAAGGAAAGAAGCCAAGCAGAAATACAATGAAGCATTGAAAGCTTACGTCACTCGCTACTTCGGCCGACCTCTAGAAAAACTCAACGTAATACTTACTTATATTATTGCGAGTAATTTGTCTCATTTTCTTGTACCTAATATCAATGATCTGCAATGATGAGTATGTTCCAGCTATAATATTACTATATCGGAAATGCCTTCTATAAGTATGTAGCAACTGGGTAAAATCTGCATTCAGCGCACTGATTAAGTCCTAACTTTCGACTATATCAATCTAGGAAATTTCCGAAGTTGGTGTAAATTTGGCCTAAAGGTCGGTCCAGGCACTGAATCTTTTTCCACAACCTTTGGTCTGGACAAATGCTGTTAAAATTAGAAAAATGCATATATTTTAATGAAATTTTCAGGATGTGTTCAAAATTTAATCCTTTATTTTTCAACATAGTTCCCGGCAAGTTCCACACACTTCTGCATCCTAGGCACGAGCTTTTTTATGCCTTCGTCATAGACGCTCCGCTCCACCTCCAACAGCCACTTCTCCACAGTCTCCTTGACCTCCTCGTCGCTGGAAAACCGTTTTCCACCCAGGAACTCCTTCAGTTTTATGAACAGATGAAAATCCGAGGGCGCCAGGTCAGGGGAATATGGTGGGTGGTTAATGACATCCCATCCAAATCTCACAAGGAGGTCCTGGGTCACACGCGCGGTGTGGGGCCTGGCGTTGTCATGAAGGAGGCTCACGCCTCGAGTCAGCATTCCTCTCCTTTTGTCCTTAATTTTTTTTTTTTTTCAATTTTGTTAAGGTTTCACAATAGGCATTGGCGTTGATGGTGGTCCCTCTGACCATGAAATCAACCAATAAAGCTGGCCGTCCACTAGGTCGACAGCGCGGCACGACGCGAAATTCTTTAGCTCCGTCCACTGGAGCGGAGAAAATTTTTCGACCCGCCGTTTCGCCACGTCGAGTGAAGGTACCTTCTCAGGAAAATGTCGGGCATAGGTATTATGTTTTCATCGGACGACGAAGAAATGTTCATTTTAGTTGTAGCTTTGGAAGCAGAAGAAGAGGACTAAATCGGTGGGAAAAGGAGAAGATTGTGGGTCCATCCAATAAAGAGGATGGACCTGGGGGAGCACAGTCACCTGTTCCAAAATTTGCTAAGAGACGAGCAAAAGTTTATAAAGTATTATAGAATGTCGAGAGGGAAGTTTTTCGAGCTTCACAGATTGATTAAGCCTCGTATACAAGAGCAGAACACTGACGAAAATGACCGAGGTCGACAATTTTTCGCTTCGCCCTCCGTCCACTAGGTCGACAGCGCGGCGTGACGCCGCGCTCCAGAAGTCTGGAGAGCGGCAGATTGCGAAAATTTTTCGAGCCGCGCCGCGCTGTCGACCTAGTGGACGGGCTGCCATTCATTTCCCATTATATTTCTAGAAATTTTTTTTGGCGTCGCGCCGTGCCGCGCCGCGCTGTCGACCTAGTGGATGGGCACCTTAACACTCCCTTCCTGTCCCAGAACACAGATGCCATGATTTTGTGTTCCGAAAATTGCACCTTGAATTTTTTGGCACTGGGGGAGTGGGTATGGCGCCACTGTAGGGACTGTCGTTTGGACTCAGGGGTATAGTGGCATACCCAAGTCTCGTCCCCAGTCACTATAGAGTCCAGGAACGCTTCACACTTGATCACTGTCCGAATCTCGCATCTGCGGTAGGTGGAGCGAACGACACCTGCAGAGGTTGACGCGACGGGCTCCTGCGACGACATTTTTGAACGAACTGAGACGGGCGAGCGCTCATTGTGACCGTTAGGAGTTCCCCTACACGAAAAAAAATTTTGAAACAAAAAATTCCCATCACCCGCTACGACAATTGTCCCCTTTTTTTTCCGGACGTCCCTCGTACGTTCCAGATAAAAATGGAATCCCCCCACCCGATAGTGGGGAGGTTTCGCCCCAACAGTACTCACCCATTTAAGCATACCAACTAAAACCCCACTCCCTCTGCTTAGGACTAACCCTGGTACCACTTATAAAGTATTACTTCAGGGTGAGCCTTTTTTTTTTCTTCTTGAAGGCTTTCTAGTCAGATATCCGATCTCTCCATCAATTCTATTCCTCTTCTTCTTCCTCGTATCTTCCATCCATCTTTTTTGCTTTGAGGACTGGTTTGACAGATACCTCCATTGCAACCCAGCTCGACTTGTTCCTGATCATCTCATGTATGATTTTGTGTGGACGCAACGTTCCGACGACCTCTTCAGCACTCATCCTCATACCCTCACATTGTGGGCATGAGAAGAAGGTGTGACAGACATCATCGTCTTCTATCCTACAGTATCTGCACTCTGAGTCGGTAGAGAGTTCCTAGTAGGGTCGATACGGCGCCACCGGAACCGGATCGTCCGCCATGTTTTCAATACGGCGCGCCGGATTGCCTCCGAGTGACGTATTCTGCGGTAATGTTACGGCACCGGATTGAGAGTGTGTGAGTAACAATATGGCACCGGATTGAGAGTGTGTGTGTAATACGTCATGCCGTATCTAAGCTGAACCAAACCCACTAGGAACTCTCTACTGGCTTTCCCAATCTTTACTAAGAAAGAGCGGAAGTATCCATGCCCTGAAAGGAATTGAGTCAGGTAATATTCTCTCCAGCCAAGCCTTTAGATCGTCTATTATAAGGGCTGTCCACCTTCCACGGGTTTCACAGACAAGGTCTGCTTGCTTACTATGGATGGTCTCCTCCCGCTCTTCCTTCTTCACTATGGATATTGCTTCTGCCTTCATCATTCTTATCCTTTTACGTTCCCGTGCATGGTTGTGTATTGGAATAGTTCTATCACTTGTGCTGCTGGACCTCAAACAGTTCTAAATGCGCTACAGATTCTCAGAGCTCCTTTCCTCTGCACAGCTTTCATACGTGCCCTGTACTTTTGGTACCTAAGGGAGTCCGCCCACACCTCTGCTCTGTATAGCATAATTGCTTCTGCAGTTCTCAGAAAGAGTTTCCTCTTAGCAGGTAATGGGCCCCTACATTTGCCGTCAGTCGGCTCAACTTGTTTACAATATCTGCACCCTTATCTGCCGCTCCACTGATGTGCCTCCAGAAGCTCAGTTTCCCTTCCAGTATCACACCGAATGGCTGGAGAGGGATGATCTCCTGCCAATCCACATTCATGAGTACAGATCTCTCAATTCGCACTGTGTAGACTGGAAATAGCAATAACTGTAGCAGCGATTACTGAGCCAGAGAGCTCTTTTCCAAGAACTGTGCGGACAAGTTGGTGCGTGTAGACGGTTGCTCTGTCTTCCAAGCCGTTTTGTTCCTCAGTTTCAATTCGTCAGGCGTAATGGCCGACCTTCGGCACTGTTTGCGGGAGTTCCTTACAGATTTTATTACATTGTATGAAAGTTTCCTGTGCATTTGGCGTGAAAGTGAAAGGGACAAAAAGAAAAGGGCTTATGGTAGTTTTCAAAGAAATTCAAAACAGAGAAACAGTTGTAAAAAAAATCTTTGAGAAGTGTTTACCATAAATCGTTAGGAAAAGTTAATAAATCGATGCGATCTGGGACTGGAGAAGACAAAATCTACAATCAGTCTTCGTGATATTTTGGATTTATTACAACCCATCAATAGTGATCGATCGTACATACTCAATTTATTCAGAACAATACAAAACAATTCATTGTATCTGATTCGATTTCTGGTACTGCTGTTACAGCTGTTTTTCGAAGGAGTTCAAGCCAAAGTTGGCCAAGGCGTGAAAGAGTCGGAGATCAGCTACCAAATGGCTTTCAGCAAGCAGGAACTGCGTAAAGTCATCAAGGAGTATCCTGGCAAGGAAGTGAAGCGAGGTTTGGACCACCTGTACAGGAAAGTCGAGAAGCACCTCAGCGAAGAAGAGAATCTACTGCAGGTTGGTTGAGCACCTTCATTATAGATAAATATTAGGGTGTTCGCCCATTTAATGTTGAATTTTCATCCAACCGTCATTACTGGAGTCAGAATTGGTTGAGATGATTTTGCTCATGGCTCACCCAACTTCTCCTGAGTGGAGACGAGTTCACTTACGACCCCACTCAAAAATTATTAGGACATGTGATCCAGAACGCGAACAGTCAACAATACAAACGAAAACCCGAGCCGACTGGCCTTAACTTCGTGATCTCAAGTCTTCACCGATGACCAAACTTATGAATTAAGTAACAATGGGGTATTTCAGTCAATTTTTTTTATTTTTTTTTCAAAAGAGTATGGCTCAGGAATAACGGTAATTGGGTCTGTTCGTCGAGAAAATGTTTTTAAAAAATCAGAGAAGCTAAGGAAAGTTTGAAGATTTGAATGGTGTGACGTAGCTAGCCAACTGTCTTTGAAAAAAGTATCCATGCACAGAAACCCTTGGAGGACCTCTTGGATACTACAAAATACTACTCACACATGCGCGCGGCGTAGTCCTTGCCTAGTGTGTGTGCATTTATAGCGGCCCGCCTTTTTCAAAAGTGTGATCTCTTTAATTAATTTTTCTACCACATGTTATAGTATCATAGGGCTAAAAGTTGGAATACATAGGTTTTCAAGGGTGCTGAATCCAAATTTGAGGTCAAAAACCTGAATTTCCGACCCACCGAAATACCCCATTCATAAATAGCTGGCGGGGGGGGGGGGGGGGGGGTAAGTACAAAAAAATGGAATTTCACGGGAGAGCATTTTAAAGTTTCAGATTTTATTCCTAATACCGAATAATCTTCCTAATCGTATAATCACTAACGCCCCAGCCAATAGGAAGCTTGGTAGACTTACGCTGATACTCGCAAATGAAAGCTGTCACAAAACACTTCACGTCTACAGTGAAGATATCTCGATTTTCACCAAAAAACGACTTACCTGAACCCCCCTCCCCTCCCCGGCCGGCCAAATAACTCAAGCAAATTTGGTCAAACAAGACCATTCATGTAGCATGAATTAATGAGCGAATTTTCAAAGAAATCTTTCAGTTGAAGGTATGCTTAAGGAAAGAAACAATGGTAACAAAAGGTAAGTACTTACAGGGGCATTAGGTGATGATACTCGTATTCGTCAGGCAAACAGCTAGGCTTCAAAGTATTACACAAAGGATCATTATTTTTCTGCATTGATCATGCGCCAGCAAAGAAATCAGCTTTGTCATTGTCACCACCTATCAACCATGTTTTACCTTCACAATCAAGTTTATGTGGAAGAAATCAAAATGATGACCAAATTTCATCAAAATCGGTCCATGATAATTAAGGAAAGTTCCGCGGACTGACGGTTTTTTTTGACATTTTATGTCTTTACTATGGCACATAAATGAAAAATCGTCACGCGGGGAGCGTTACGCGGAAATTTCTGATGATTTTCACGTACAACCAATCGTTCCTAGGGAAAACTAACTTCCTCATTTTCCACCCCACAAAAATCGTTCACCACTCATTGGAAAGCTCTCAATTTATTAAACATAAGACATAAAATGTCTCTCGTGGTTGCGTACTTGTACGAAAGCTGTATCCACCGTTTTTATACTCGATTTCCAAAATCTACACGTACCTACCTCAAACGTTAACCATCGAATTTTAAGGGTGGTCAAAATTTTGTTTTTGAAAATAATAAACCAAAAAAGGGAGACTCTGAATTTAGGCCTAATAAGATGTGTAACCTTCATTCTACAGGGTGACTCACGGGAACCTAGTGATTTTGAAATAATCATAGAAAGTCGTGTTTTCTTTAAAAAAAATTATTTGGTATAAAAACACTCATCAAACTATAGCATTTAATAAAATTTATGTGCGGAAAATTATGTCCGGTAAGTGATGACCATTTTGGTGGAAACACTGTTGCAGTCTGTCACGGTAACTAGCCTCCACGCGTTGAAGTAAGTCTGCGTCAATCTGTGCAATTTCCTCACAGATTGAGTTCTTCAGTTCATCCAACGTACGAGGTTTAGTGACGTACACACGTGATTTGAGGTAGCCCCAGAGGAAAAAGTCGCAACTGCTCAAGTCGGGGGACCGGGGGGGGCCAAGGAACGTCACCAAACCTTGAAATGATTCGGCCAGGAAACAGGTCACGGAGGAGTGTCATCGTTGCTCTCGCTGTGTGAGCTGTAGCCCCGACTTGTTGGAACCACACATTTGCACGATTTATTTCCCTGTTTTGTAACTCAGGGATTAAAAAGGTATTGATCATTTCAATGTAACCCCATTTCGTTCAAAAACTGCACAGATTGACGCAGACTTACTTCAACGCGTGGAGGCTAGTTACCGTGACAGACTGCAACAGTGTTTCCACCAAAATGGTCATCACTTACCAGACATAATTTTCCGCACATAAATTTTATTAAATGCTATAGTTTGATGAGTGTTTTTATACCAAATAAATTTTTTTAAAGAAAACATACTACTTTCTATGATTACACTACATTACAAAATTTAGGGGTGGTCTGGCTGCCTCGTTCTTTCACCACTTTTCTTATGGTATTTAGTGCGCTGAATCCGAATCTGACGTCAGTTTTTTTTGTTTATGTCGGATTTTCAAGATATAGCTAGTTTTACGATTTTTCTAGTTCTCACTTTTCTTCATTTTTTAGTGAAAACTCATCATGCTCAAATCTCCTCACAAAGTACTCAGACTTATAGGAAATTTCATGTAGAATCCGAATATGTACTTAGTTTTTAAGTAAAACTGTGTTAAATTCCCTATTTTTCACAAAAAGTATCAAAAAACACCGGTTCTCAACGTTTTTTCTTCGGGGTTTCCCTTACATTTTGTCACTTGAAAAAAAAATTAAGGCTAAAAAACATGTTCTCGGGCCTTTACTTTGTAGGGGGGACACCCCAGAGGAGAATGAGACCAATCGCAGCCTCCTAAACCCATTAATATTGAAGGAATGAGCTTTTTCATGGCACTGAGATGAAAATTCACAAAAACCGTTTGTTAATTTTTCGAGATAAGTATGTGCGTTCCTAAATCTGTTTTCCTCAAATGGATTTTCCTTTCTTCTACATTTTTTATGCTTGTCACCTATTAAGAGTAAGATCGAAAATAGGTACTCAAAGGGGGAGTAAGTCATAATTTGAAAACTCTTGTTTTGTTAAGTGATTTTAATTCAGTTTTACAAACGAAACACAATAAACTGCAGAAAAGTTAACGGTGTAAATCTGTTTCATGAAGGCTCAGATGAATCAATAGTTGGTATAATGTTTGGTTATTCCTCCACCTCAGAGGTTTCTTCGCCGGCATCTATGTAGAGAAAACTTCGCCGCCTGAGGTAAATCCCTTTTTAAGGTCCAACAAGTCCGCCATCATGTGAACTTCCCAATACCATTTGTACCGTTCTTCCATGGTTTTCATATCATGGTGGAACCTCTGAGGTGGAGGAATAACCAAACATTTTACCAACTTTTGATTCATCTGAGCCTTCATGAAACAGATTTACACCGTTAACTTTTCTGCAGTTTATTATGTTTCGTTTGTAAAACTGAATTAAAATCACTTAACAAAACAAGAGTTTCCCAATTATGATTTTCTCCCCCTTTGAGTACCTATTTTCGATCTTACTCTTAAAAGGTGACAAGCATAAAAAATGTAGAAGAAAGGAAAATCCATTTGAGGAAAACAGATTTAGGAACGCACATACTTATCTCGAAAAATTAACTAACAGTTTTTGTGAATTTTCATCTCAGTGCCAAGAAAAAAATCATTCCTTCGATATTAATGGGTTTAGGAGGCTGCGATTGGTCTCATTCTCCTCTGGGGTGTCCCCCCTACAAAGTAAAGGCCCGAGAAATTTTTTTTTAGCCTTAATTTTTTTTTCAAGTGGCAAAATGTAAGGGAAACCCCGAAGAAAAAACGTTGAGAACCGGTGTTTTTTGATACTTTTTGTGAAAAATAGGGAGTTTAACACAGTTTTACTTAAAAACTAAGTACATATTCGGATTCTACATGAAATTTCCTATAAGTCTGAGTACTTTTTGGGGAGATTTGAGCAAGATGAGTTTTCACTAAAAAATGAAGAAAAGTGAGAACTAGAAAAATCGTAAAACTAGCTATATCTTGAAAATCCGACATAAACAAAAAAAAACTGACGTCAGATTCGGATTCAGCGCACCAAATACCTACCATAAGAAAAGTGGTGAAAGAACGAGGCAGCCAGACCACCCCTAAATTTTGTAATCTAGTGTTATTTCAAAATCACTAGGTTCCCGTGAGTCACCCTGTACAATGTTATGCAATGATTTCCAAGTGTCTATCAACTAGAAAAACGATTAGGTACAGTGAAATACAGTAAAATCGGGAACGGGACACAAGTCAACGTCAAACTGCTGCTGTTTGCGGCGGCGAAAAAACGAACTGCTTTCCTTCCTAGAGATAATGTGGGTGGGTTGGTATTTCATGTCTTGCCATGCGTGGGCTAATTAGTATCCATGGCTCATCTTCCAAGGTTCTCTGCATTCAAGGTCACAAAACAGTTCCTTGACTGTTTGCCATGGCTGATGGAGCGGTAGTGGGGGTATGGTAATACTTGACACCGCGATGACCCCCCACCACCCTGCCAATCATCGCCTCACATTCGAAACAGTCTCGAAAAATTCTTTTTTTTGAACTGCTTGCCTCGCCAGTCTCTGCACTAGTTCGCGTATCATCCACAATCCATCGTAGTTAACCTTTTCACTCTCGGGCGTGTTGCGGGCTAGTATCCAAGACAAAATACGTACTTTCTTATTCCATTCTCCAATTTAATCTAAAAAAATCCCTAAATATTATAAGTTTTCCAAAATCGGCAAAATTGTACTTGCAAAAAATGGAAATATAAGAGAATCTCAACAAAATTAATTAATTTATTTTGCATATTTGTAGTAAGGCAAACAGTGTTTGCTATGTTTGCCTGGAGGAGGCGCCACTGACTACTTAGTCAACTATATGAGCTTAGGAAAGCAAATGCCAGTATCTGGTTGGTTCTATGGTAAATGTTACCAGAAATATCTATCTTGAACTTGCGGATAGCATATTGGAGCGTGAGGTTAAAAAGTTCTCCTACGAAATTCTTACTTTCTCGTTTTGTTCAGGTCGTCTGGCGAGCCATGCAGGAAGAATTCATCCAGCAATACAAATACATAGAAGACTTGATCCAAAGGTGCTACCCTGGCGCCATGATCTCCCTCGAGTTCTCAATTGAAGACATCCTCCAGTTCTTCTCTGAAATCGCCAGATCACACTAGGAACTCTGACAACCTGTGATTCACCATGTTATTATAATTTCACCAAGAGTTTATTTATTGTTACGTTTTATTATTACAGTAGATAATAAATTTTTCAGAGCGACATCTCTTTTTAGCAACACTTGTGTTCGATTCATGGAATATTAAAAGCACGAATATTTTTATCATCGCCTGTCGTTGAATCGAACAGCCAACTACTCTGTCATTAATTGTAAATAATTAGAAGCATCATTATTTAATACAATTGTTTAAAATATGTTGTAATTAAACTTATTTATCCAACTCAAATTTCTGGATTTTATTCAATAAACATGGATCCTGAAGTGTTTACTGTGTGGTGCCCTTTTTTGAGTGTCTGTGATGCAATAGGGTGTGCTCCTGGTAGGAAAAACTGTTTATTGTTATTTTTAATCTAAGGTGGACCTCATTCTGAAAATTTTGGTACCAACCGCGACCTTCTAGCGTGTGTAAATCTTTTGCTATGAATTTTTAAAGTTTCGACCGTTTATGACGTCACAGTGGGCTGGGGGGTCCCGCCCAGGCGAGAGGGGCGCATGACGTCATTAACGGTCGTGTTGTGACCCACATCTAAATTCATTATTTAGTTCTTAAATAAAGAAGTACGAGAGGATCCCTGAGCGAGACACCACCCGCAAGGGAGGGACGAGGTACAGGGAGTACACGCCACATGACGTCACCCTGCCACCTCTCTCTCCCTCAACTAATCTCACGAGTATATAAGCTCACTCAGGGATGCTCCAGTATGCCTTCTAGTCCAGTCTTTCGTCTTGTTCATTTCGCTCTCCAACTTCTCCTTCATCAAGGGATCTCCTCAATAGTTAAATCTCCCACAGGTAGGTTTCTATGAAACGCCGGGGCTGACGGGCCAGCCTGCACTTCCCAGTACTCCGCATGCCGGTCTGGTTCCCTGAGCCGCCGATGAGACAGTACTGCTAGTTAGGATAGGGACTTTTCTCTCTTCGTTGAGTAGGGGTTAAAGAAAACACAAAATTTTGGCATTTTGGCAAACATAACAGGTCGAAACTTTGAAAAATCATAGAAACAGATCTACTCACGCTAGAAGGTCGCGGTTGGTGCCAAAATTCTCAGGATGTAGTCTACTTTCGATTAAAAATCTAAAAAAAAAATCAAGGCGCACACCCCATTGCCTCCCAAGTACCCTAATATGATTGTTAATGCTTTCTCATTGAAGAACATCGGCGTAATCATTTTCCAAAACTCTTATTCAACTTCAACTCTTTTTTCGAATTGCAGTAAAATTTCAAAACCCACGACTTTCATATTTGTGGACATTCTATAAAAAAAAAAGAATGGAACCGACAAGATGTTTTTTTTTTTTTTTTTTTTTTTTTTTTTTTTTTTTTTTTTTTTTTTTTTTTTCAAACTCCCCTCAAAGACAAAATGTCTTTTTTGACGGAGGGGGCACGCCATAAATGAAAATAAATAAATAAATCAAATATAATGGGGAGGACGCCCAGGACTCACCCGACGCCGGCCCTAGGGATGAGGGAAGATGAGGAAGGTGGGGGTGGGAGGGAGGGATGAAGGGAAGTGCCTCTGTAAAACGACCACCAGTTCAAATACGAGCCGAGCAGGACACGGGTGGTGATACCACGGAGTACGCCTACCGAGATGCCCAACTCGCGCAACTCCGTGGCACTTTTCCCGCACCACACCCCGCGCCATGACAAGGTTGCAGCCATCACCCTGATGTTGTTGGGTGCCACTCCTTTTAGCTCCGACACCGCTTGCCGTAAATCATCTCTATCATACTTTCTTATCTTAGCCCGCCAAGTCTGCTCCATGTCCAAGCTGCCATTGACAACTTGGACATCCAGGATAATGCAAGACTGGTCGGGCTTGACGGCAACGATGTCGGGCTTCTTACCCTGGTCACTTGGCATGTGATACAATCTCTCCCTCTCAACATCCCAGCCGCTAGATGACAAAGCACCTGCTATCTGCTTGGCGACCGCATCATGACGTAGAATGCGGCCCCCATGAGTCCGAGGACACTGCTGCACTACATGATAAAGATGTTCATTTCCACTCCGACAGGCACGGCAAAGGGGTAGGGTTGTCCCGCGACTACCTCTCGAACACCGTACCGCAGTTGACAGAGTTGCCATGCGGACGGCGTGAAAGTGTCGGTAGTCACGGGCCCCAATGCCCTCCGAAGCCCAATCTACCCATTGGGATGAGACAAGGCTTTCGGAGCACTGTCGGAGTTCTTTACCATCTACTGACTCATGCAGGGCAGCAGCAAACTCAGCAGACGAACTGGGTTTTGGAGCAGATGGTGTTGCTCGGTCGCACCATGCTAACTGCTGCCTGACAAAATCAAGATCAGCAGCCGCACGGGCGACCTCCCAGCTTGACCCTTGAAGGGCTAGCAGGCGCTGGCGGCGCAGAGAAGGGATGCTTGCTGAGAGAGACACAATACCAAGCCCACCGGATTTGACCGGTGCGTGAAAATAGGCACTTGGGACACCAGGTGGGAACCTCAGCCAAGAGCGCACAGCAGAGCGGACTTCTCGATCTAATTCTTGCAGCCTCCCTGCGGTAAGCCTGCCAAAGACTAACCCATAGGTCAGCTTTGGCAGTAAGTACGCGCGGAGGAGGCGCAGCTTCTGCTGTGGCTTCAATGGAGCCTTGGTAACGCGAGCTAGTGCTCTACCAAGGTCCACACGGCTGGTAGTAATGGTGGCCACCCCCATGAAGTCGACTCCAAGGTACCGCCAAACCTCCAGCACGGATCGAGACGGAATGGGGGATTGTCCTACGACAAAACCCCCATCCACAACTTTCACCTTATGCTGGCGACCTGACGGGACCAAGGAGACCGACCCACACTTATCGGGGTTAACCACGAGTCCACACCTGGCTAGCTGCTTAGCAAATGCATTGAGGGCGATCTGCAAGCCCTCACGGGTTTCTGCGAGTAGGATAACATCATCGGCAAAAGCCAATGCTCCTACTCGCACCCCAGGGGCGAGATCAAACCCTACTTCAGTAGGCAGCTTACCCAAGGCCGTATCCACGACCAGGTTGAAGAGGAGTGGCGATAGGGGATTCCCCTGGCGTACCCCACGCCCGATCCGTATATCCCTTGATACCTCGCCCCCTGCCTCGAGGACCGTCACGCCTTCATGGTACAGACAGGCCACATACTCAATTAATCGAGATGGGGCCCCGACACCACGAAGGCAATCGGTCAGGGCAAGGTGACTGACTGTGTCAAAGGCCTTAGCGACGTCCAGAGCGGCGAGATGGAGTTGCCGGCGTTTAATACGGGCCAGCGAGATGACAGTTTGGAGAACTGTAAGGTTCTCCGCTGTGCCATCCGCTGGCCGAAACGCTCTCTGGACGTCACCAATGACACCAGCCACCTGGAGGCGAGATGCCAGTACTTTTTGGAAGTGGCGGAAGACTACCGAGGACACTGAAATCGGTCGATAGCCTCCAGGCCCACTTCCCCCTTTCTTGGGAATAAACACGGTTCGGGTACGGGTTAACGCTTTCGGGGGTCTTCCCGCAAGCATGAGCAGGTTGAGGATGAGCAGCTTAATCGTATTTGGTGCTTTATTCCAGCGACGGGCAGAAACACCATCCGGTCCAGCGGATGTGGAGTTCTTGACACGGCACTTGTGTGCCTCGTCAAGTAGCACCGGCGAGCACAAGATGCTGCGTAAGGAATCCCTGGTGGAGACTGGGGGAACCACTCGCTCCCCAGGGTTGTGGCTGGGAGCACTTAGAAGTGGCTCCCAGAAATCCACAAACTCCTGAAGAGGGGGCTGAACTTGATCTTCCCCAGGCTCCTCCAGTACCTCCGCAGCTACACGTGCCGGATGCTTCCTCCACAAACTCTGAACCCGGTGGTATTCCCGCCGTCTTGCTTGCTTAGCTGCTCTGCGACCTCCACGCAACACCACTCTGGGAGGAGGTCCCCCCTGGTGCTGCGTCACGGTCGCATCCCCAACCCGTGGGAAGATTCTCCCTAAATAGGCTGCAACCTCGTCCTCCAGGTTGTCCAGCCCTTCAGCAGCCCGCCTCGCCAGATCCTGCAGGTAGGTGCTTTCATAGCCTTCAATACGACCTACCTGCCCCCCGAGCCTCAAGACTTCGGTCTTCAAATCGGCAAGAAGACCGGAGGTCCCAGGGGAGGGATACTGAATGGCAGACTGCTGGTCCACGCCAGCAATAGGAGATGCGGGAGAAGCCCCACCGCTATTTGCCAGGATAGCTTCCTGGACAAGCTGCTTATAGTGGGGCTTCAGGCGGAGGTTCTTGATGGCAATGACTGTGCGCATGGGAAAACGTTCGCTTAAGTAAACATTTATATTACGTACCCCATTGCGCACAGCCACCACCTCATCTGCCGCCATCCTGCGCAAATCCTCGGAAGCATACCTAGGCTGCACTCGTTCAACATTAATCTCTTCATTAGCAGCAACAGGATGCTTCCGTCTGACGTGGACACCAAGGCCAGACCTGGAGGTGAATGCCCGCTCACAATGGGCACACTGGTGGTCTAAAGAGGCAGTGGAAGAGGAAGAGGGTAAGGATGATGAGGAAGAAGAGGAGGGAGAGGATGGCCGACGCCCCTGCCTGGGGCGCCTCTGAGCGCCTCCCCTAGAACCCCGCGAGCCAATGGGCTGGCGGGGGTTATGAGGCTGGTGTGTATTATTATTCATAACTGGGGAAGCGCGGGATTTAAGGGTCAGGGAACCCATTGACAGGGGTCCCCTCCCTAATCGCCAGAGGGTCATTCAGCCACCCCTGGAACTTCAAGAGGGGTCCACCAGGGAAACCTAATGGGGCCACCTCTGTTCATCCCAGGGGGCCCGGGTTGCGCGACGGGGACGCATGACCATGACTTGGGTAGGGATAAGAAGGGCTCCGAAGAGATAAAAACACCCTCTATTACCCTACCCCAGCAACCCTGTCACAAACCTCCTACCCATCAGAATAGACTTTTCAGTCGGCGAAAATGCCAGCAAAATCAGACCATGATTTCTTCATCATCCCATTTCAAGCCGGGAAATTATAATTGTTTCAAATCTCAATTTTCATTGGCTTGTATTCTAAAAGTTTGTTTCGGGAAATTGACCAACAGGTAGGAATAAAAATGATTTAATTCTAAAGCACAAAAGTTTAAATTTCCATCAAAACCGGTCCATGTATTAAGTACCTACTAACAATGCCTGGGATAATAATTCAAGTGAATTTTACGTTAATTTCCCCAAAATTCCATCACAACTTGCTGGACAGCACCTACAAAATTTCTAAAGCGGGAAAAGGCGAACCGAGACTGGCGCGCTGGAGGAATCTGGTGACGTCACGCCACTTCCCAGCCATCGAGCGTGACAAGAATGTTCACTTGGGTTACTTCTCATTTCAGTTTTGCAATAAGAAGAATCCCCATCGTTAACATTCAATTGTTCAAGCTGGCTGGAATTACAAATATTTTATATATATTATATTTTATATTATATAAATTTTCCTGTATTTCAGCTCCCACCAAACATCATTGATCACTTCTATACGAATAATAGGAAAGTAGTTGAGAAATATAAGAAAAAACAACTATTATGACATCTTATGGCGATTTGATCTTTTCATATTTTAAAAACGATATCTGTGTATTTACCATGTTTGTGTGCGAACTCTTGTGAAAAATGCTTGCATACGAGTCTGCAACACATTGGGACATTTTCATGTGTCTTTTCTTCCACTACACAACAAGGTAGTGAAGTAAGGTACCCAAGCATCAAAACAGTTGATTGTTCTCTACGCAACACAGTGAGTCTATTTTACTTATTGGTCGCGTGAGCAAGTTTTTTCGTGACGATTTTTCAGTTTATGTGCCAAAGCAAAGACATGAAAATGTCAAAAATCATATAACATCCTTATGGGCCTATGAGTAACTCTCGTCATTTTAGCTGCCCCCCTCCCACCCGTCGACATGCCTGACAGGCACTATACTTCAGTTTTACAGTGACTGGGTGGCACACAGGAAAGAGGAAGAGTGAGATATTCACATAGACCAGGGCGAGGAATGCCAAGCGCAGGGTAGATCAGGTTGGCCAACACCCACCAACAAAATTCCTGCGGGGCACCAAGGGTTAAAATAAGGAACGGGCTCTGAATTATAATCAACAATCCTCTTCAACCTTTCATTTATTTATAATATTGGTGAATAGTTTACAACAGCATTGAAACAATATAACTAAGGTTTTTTCATTAGACGGTATTGCTAAATGGATATCACTGGAATTGAAAGCGGCATCTTATTCCTTGAGAGATGGCGGGGAGTAGTTGAGGTAGACCAATCCTGAGGCTTTGGCCTGAAACCAAAATAAATCACGCGTCAATAGAAAAGACAAGGTTAGAAGTCGAAGGGATTAGGTTTGAATCGCCATCGAAGCATCTTCTGAATACATCAGTGCTCATACAGCTACTCAGAGGATTCAATGCTTCCAGAGTCAACTACGAGAATTATACGCATTTTCTCTTGAGTTGTTTTTTGAATCTGGCACGCACCTAATCTGATCAGTCTATATCCATTTGCACGTCAAACTTTCTTAAAAGTTATGACAGAAAGATTGAGAGACAAGTGGGGTAGACAGTCGACCCCACTTGTCTCTCAATGCATTCTCAGTGCACGAACTGCAAGTATGTGCGAAGAAGAAATGGCGCAGCTACGAGCACTGGGCTGAGAGCTGAAGCTGGGAGCCCTAGGGCGGTATTCATAGTCATTCCTCAAGGCGCGGATTTCCTCGACTCGAGTTGAGGTTTCCTCCTACTTATTTTTTCTCGAGGATTCCTCACCCTATTCATATACGAACAGAACGCATTTGGAGGTCGACCTCAGCTCATCCTCAACTCGAGGAGACCTCGAGTTACCAAACGACGGTCGAGGAAGAATTGGCAGCCCTGTTCAGGTAACAGCTCAATGAAGGTTTCATGAAGAAGGTTCGATTGTTCATTTCAGAATGGTTGGTGTTGTTTTTCAGCTTTGATTTTGGACCATCACTGTTCCTGTTGTTCGCGTTCCTGCTTCAATAAAATAGTGTTTGCTACCTTTTAATTTTTTATATTAGTTTCCAAATGGAAAGAGAAAAGAAGAGAGCCGTTTTTAAGCCAAGCTGAATAAACTACGTCGAGGAAATTCATAATTGAAAATAAGGGCATTGTGGAAAAAAACAGATGCGGTCTCAATTGTCGAAAAAAAAGTGTTGGGAGAAAATCGCGAGTAATTTCAATTTCAGTGGAAAGTACCCAACAGAAAGTAGCGTATTATAATCAATAAGTATATTATATTTATATTGGTGTTCCTTTTCTTTGCGCTCGTTCGTTGTTTTGTAATTTACAAAGTACCAAAGCGCTTTTCACCTGAGTGAAATGGGCCATAGATTAAAGGCGCATCTAGACTGACCCGCAACACTTCCCGAGTACCGCGGCCGCGTCATTCCGTTACAACAGAACTTCTCATCCTTATACTTCTCAAATCAGTTGAAAAACCAATTTCTACTTTTTCTCCTATTGAGTGACACAAATGAAGGCTTTAGAACTATATGAAACAAATTTCCATTAGTATTAATACGTGCTTTCAACAAGGAAGGTACCTAATAGGTAGGTACAGTACCTACTATGAAGAGTTGAACATAGTCGATTACTTTTTTTTATTCGAAATTCCCACCCACCATATTTTGAAAATTGTTGAGGATATGTTGTTCTAACATTCACCAGAGTTCGGAGCGATTTGAAGATGACGTTTTTTTGTAAAGTGCCAAAATGTTGTTTGTAGGACTTATGACTATAGAACCTCGGCTTCGAAACAGATGGCTCGGCAACTTCTAAGATCGATTACTTCTTTTTATTCAAAATTCCCCCACCATATTTTAGTATATTTTGAGGACATGTTGCTCGAACATTCACCAGAGTTTGGAGTTATTTGAAAATGACTATTTTTTGTAAAGTGCGAAAGTGTTCGACATTTCTACTGAAATCAGCTATCATCAAATATCGGGTGGTCATAACTTTTCTTCCACTGAACCTGAATCGACCAAATTTCAGTATATCGTCGATTAGTTATGTAAGAAACATAATAATATGTAAGAAACATAATAATATGTAAGAAACATAATAAGAAACAAAAAATGACATATTATGTCAGAATTTGGTGCAAGTAACTCCGTCTAAGTACCCAGCCCTAGATGATGAAGAGATAGATTCTGTTCTCTCCTGTTCACAGAAATACTCTCGGGCAGGAAGAAAATCGGGAGTAGCACGTTTATCACGGTCTCTTTTGTAAAACGAAATTTCTTCCGAAATGTTCGATCATCCAATAGGTACCTATACAAATAAGAACATAACTAAATTACTGGCATTCACCGTGTTTATCATTATTATCATAACTTTTGAGTACCTACCTCCAAAGGGTTATCTTGATCCCGCAAGTAACATTTCGGCCTTCGCTGATCTCGCGAAGATTCCTACAAATACTCATCAAATTCCTCCAATCTTTCAATATCTTCGAAATCCATGTTTTCGGACGAAATAACCGAAGAATAGATCCGTAGAATATTTTATAACGACAACGCTTGTGATAACAGGTAGGTAGATATCATCAAAATCTTTCCTCAAGGTACCTTTTCACCTACCTTGGGCTGAGGAAGCTCGAAGCCCCTTTCTCGACTCGAAATATCTCGATTCGGCCTTCAAATTTCTCGACTCCACCTCCAAAGTCGTCTATGAATACCGCCATTGGAGGACGCCTTTGGCGGTTCGAGGACGCCTTGAAATGAGGCGACTATGAATAGCTTAAGGAGCCGTCGGGCCTCCTTAAGGCTTCCTCGAGACCTTCCTCGACTTGGAGGATGAGTCTGGCCTTGACCTTGGCTTAAGGCTTAACTATGAATAGCTCGAGGAGGAAAGGACTCCTCAAAGCGTACTTTGGAGGAGTCCTCCAACTCGAGTCATGACTATGAATACCGCCCCTAGAAGCGTTCAGGACTGCCTCTCCGAACAGACCATCCATCTATACAGGGTGTCTACCATTTGGATGGACCAAACTTGAAGGATCGATTCTACAACTAATTTGCAACAAAAATGTCTCCTAGCAATTTTTTCTAAACCCACTCAAAATTCTTTTTTCCCACTTTAAAGTTTTTATTCGTATTTTCGACCTTGCAGCACTAAAATGGTCATAACTCCCTTATTTCTCATGCTACTTCGAATCTGAGTAGGACTACACCGTTGGACAGAGCGTTGAATTTCCTATCCATTTAGTTGGAAACCCAGTTTCTTAAAGTCATTTGTAAAATTAAAAATTAAATCAAAGTCAACATTTATAATTTTTTTCGAAAATCGCTAGTTTTCAGGCTAACGATTTCCCCGTAAAAAATACCACTATCGTGGTGCACTCAACGGGAAAAACTACCCCAAGATCTCACCTTTCCAACGGTACGTCAGTTTCAAGGTTTTAGAGGAAAGTTTCTTTGAAAAAATTGAGTTTTATGCGAAAAAACGTGCTTTTTTAGGCATATTCCGCTAGAGAGTCGACCAAGTTTTATTGCCTTCACTTTTCAAGTATTGCAATAAAAAGTCCACTAAATTAAATTTCCACTCGTATTTTACGTTTTGGACCTTCCTGAACAATTTTGGTACCTTGTCTGTCCACCTGACAGTCTGTCTGAAAGTCCTTGTAGATGGCAAAAGCAATACGAAGCTACTGTCCGATTTTGATGTAATTTTCGGCGATGTTCTCCATAAAAATCAAAGTCAACGCATTAAATTTTCAAAATCAAATTTTAAAATTTGGATTTTTTTTAGAAATTACCATTTTTTAGGTTTATTGTTAACCTGGAATAAGTTGTGCTACAGCGGGCCACTCAACGGAAAAACCGTTCATTTTGATTTTAAAAATGGAACTAAAAATATTTTTGAATTTGATTTTGAAAATTTAATGTTTTGACTTTTATTTACATGGAGAACATCGCTGAAAATTACATCAAAATCTGACAGTAGCTTCGTATTGCTTTTGCCATCTACAAGGACTTTCAGACAGACAGACAGACTGTCAGATGGACAGACACGGTACCAAAATTGTTCAGGAAGGTCCAAAACGTAAAATACGAGTGGAAATTTAATTTAGTGGACTTTTTATTGCAATACTTGAAAAGTGAAGGCAATAAAACTTGGTCGACTCTCTAGCGGAATATGCCTAAAAAACGCTGCAAAATATTACACAAAGGTTTATTCTTTTTATATAGATTACTCGTCTGCAAAGCCACCAACCATCCAACATGAAGAAAAACATCGATCGCATTTCAGTCAGCTTTAATTTGAACGGAGATTAGGCCTCTTTTGCGATTCACACTCGTGTTTCTGATTTATCGTACGTTCAAACTTTAAATTCTCGTAGTGAGCGAACGGTTTGTCCTACAGAGCTCCGGGTGGTCTCAAAAATTCTATAGAATCTTAAATTGAAGGAAAAACAATACCTTTATATCAAAATTTTTTGAGTTAGGGCGTTTTCAAAATTTCAAAATTGATTTTGGAACCCTTAGAAGTGACCTACATCAACCAAAATCTTCGGGGCACAACTAGACTCCAGATGGAGCCTACATACCAAATTTCATCAAAATCGGTCTGTGCTAAGTGGGGAAAGTGCCGCGTACGGCGGAAGGACGGCCAAATTTTGGTTTATTATTTTCAATAATGAACCTTTGGAATCGACCAAGAAAAAAAACCCTGTGTTGTTGCCTGTAAAGTCGGTATACGGGCGAAAGTTTTACGTGACAACGACTTTGAGTGGTAAAATAATTTTAATGTTAATATTCATTCGTATAGTAGGAAGAAGGATAAAATAAAATTCTTTGTCAAGTTGCACAGAGTAGGTATTTCCCGTAGGTAGTAGGTATTTCCCATGGGTGGGGGGGGAGTGAGTGCCAAGGAAGGGGGGCGGGGCGCTCCCGCTTTTGTGAGCGCTGGGGAAGGGGAGGGGCCGCCCGCCTTTAGGGAGCGCCGAGCTGCACCCCCTCCGTGAGCGGAGCGTAACGCAGTTTCTTGAAGTGTCTCCCGGTAAACCAATTTATAAGACGTTATCACGTCAAAAAATTTTTAACACCCCCTCAAAATTTGATGGTTTACGTTTCAAGGTACGTAGAATCCAAAAATCGAATAAAAATTTGGCCGTCCGTCCGCCGTACGCAGCACTTTTGCCACTTAGCACAGACCGATTTTGATGAAATTTGGTATGTAGGCTCCATTTGGGTTCTAGTTGTGCCTCGAAGATTTTGGTTGATGTAGGTCACTTCTAAGGGTTCCAAAATCAATTTTGAAATTTTGAAAACGCCCTAACTCAAAAAATTTTGATATAAAGGTATGTAGGTATTTCCTACAAGTATCTCGGAATTGAGCTGAAGTTTGACTTGGGACTTAGCAACCACTTTGTTGGGAAGAGTCGATTGGTTCGGTTTGGTATTGGCTCTGTCTGGTCGAGGTTGTTCATGGCAAATGATGTCCCTGTTGATGCCAAGTTCCAGGTTTTCCGGTCTGTCCTGCTTGCTACTATCTGTTATGGAGCCCAGGTCTGGGGGCATGAGCAGTTCGAGATTGTGGAAAAGGTGCAAAGATTTTTTCTCAAGAAACTTTTCCGTCTCCCTCAGAATGCTCCGAACTACATTGTTTACACCGAAACTGGACAGAGGCCGGTCTATGTTTCCAATCTCAAAATGAGCGCGGGCTACATTGGGAAGGTTTTGAGGCAGCCAATCACTAGATTCACGAAACTAACCGCAGAAGAAGTTATCAGGAAAGGAATTGGATGGGCGAAGGTATGGAGCTCCAAAGTCCTGGAGTTGGATCCCAATGCGGACCCTTTCAACCCTTCCTTGTTCCCTGGGCTTGCGGAATCTGCTGTTTGCAGGGAGATTGAGAGACACTCCGAGTTTCTGAGGACCAGGCCGGCGAGCGCTCAGTACCACCTCCTCTTTCAGCACCTGGACCATACAGTTGAGTATCTGTCCAGGGCAAGTCTTGGCGATGCGACAATCATAATGAGGTGTAGGGGGGAGCTCCTGAATGTCAACTGGAAGCCGTGGATCAGCGGAAGAAATTACCTGTGTGCTCTTTGTAACAGGGGTGCTGAGGAGACCACCGAACACTTCCTGGCGCACTGCCCTATACTAGGCTATTATCGTAGAGCATATTTTGGTAAAGTAGAACTCACGAGGGAGGAATGTGTTGATATACTTAATGGGAGGAACTGGTCACAGCTTTGTGCCTTTTATAGAACTGCATGGAAGTATAGGGAATTTCTTATCTCCGAATTTAATTATGAAAATTAAATGGATTTGTGGAGTGTACATTACCAGTATATTAATTCTTGGCTAAACTTAGGATAAGGTCAAATGGCTTCCTTGGGCCACAATACAGTAATTCAAGAAATAACTGAGTGAATAAATATATTCTGTTACATAAATGTACCAGATTTAAAATTTAACAATATAAGATATTAGAGAGTTCCTAGTGGTTTTTGATACGGCGTGACGTATTACACACACACTCTCAACATGGAAGATTTACTTCTTCCATGCTCTCAATCCGGCGCCGGATTGTGATAAGAACACGCCGTATCCAATACGGCGCCGTATTGTTACGGTCGAATACGTCACAAGGAGGCAATCCGGCGCGCTGTATTACAAACATGGCGGACGATCCGGTTCCGGCGCGCCGGATCTAAGCCGAACCAAACCCACTAGGAACTCTCTATTGATTATATGACAAAATAATACCCTAAAAGCAATCTTCAGCTGTTTCGTGCCTTCTGATCCTTTCGTATTTGTAAACTAGTGTACTAACTTAGTAACTATTAATAATTTACTATTTATTTTGTGTAAATATGAATTTTGTGCCCGTGTTCAATTCCGATAGTTCAGCCTTATAATGTTAAATTAGTAGAAAAAAACTTTATGACGGAACTCCCGTTGACGGTTCTTAGAACCATAACGGTTTCACGTCTGTACATGATGTATGTTAATTTATTGCTCAATAAACGTGTTATTGATTGATTGATTGATTGATATAAAGGTATTTTTTTTCCTTCAATTTAGGATTCTATAGAATTTTTAGAGACCACCCGGAGCTCTGTAGGACAAACCGTTCGCTCACTACGAGAATGAGGAATTTCACCGAATTCTGTTTGCATTTTTCCTGAGTAGTTAATGGTGTGGGATAGATGAAAATCGGGCTGATTTCGGAAAATAAGTCTCCTGTTATTTTTGGGAGACAATCAAAATTTTTGATTTCAAAACTAACCGGGAAAACGGACGTGAAGCAGGAACGCTCGCTGATTGGGCTGTTTGGATCGCCGTCTCCTCCCAGTGTTGCCCATTGGGACGACGAAATCGTGTTTTCTAAGAGAAAAGTTATCAAACAAAAACAGGCGAAACCTAAATTTCCCCATCTTGCTTTTTCTATTTTTTTCTTCAGTTTTTCGATTTCGAACTTTACTGTTTCGTGAAATTTTGCATCTGGGGACTATAGATTTCTCGATCCCAGCGCTTCAAGCGGCCATAAATGAACTATTCCAGGATGACGTCATTTTCCCGGTTTTTTTAAACATTCGTATTTTCTACACTGTTTTGTTTATTCGTAAATTAGGAAGTTCGGGCTGAAAGTTTGCCTTAAGAGGTTTTTCGAGGTGCTGAATCCGATTTTGGGGTCAAAAATAGGAAATTCCGACATGGTGAAATTCCTCATTTAAAGTCTGGACGCACGATAAATGAGAAACACGAGTGTGAATCGCAAAAGAGGCCTAATCTCCGTTCAAATTAAAGCTGACCAAAATGCGATCAATGTTTTTCTTCACGTTGGATATTGGTGGCTTTGCAGACGAGTGATCTATATAGAAAAATAAAAAATAATAAACCATTGTGTAATAATTTGCAGCGTTTTTCTTTTGTAATCTGTTGATTTGGGTTTGATGTTGCACTCATTAGAACCCTTCTTGCAGTAGGGGAGTGGGGGGCACATTTGACAATGGCTGTTTGTCACACAAGATTTGAATTTTACCGCGATTTCGTGTTTTTGTATTGTGAAGAAGAAGAAGAAGAACCATTCCAGGTGAAAACCGTGCAGGTTACAAATCATCTAGTCGGCTCATGGCGGTTTGAGTGTTTGGACCCCTCAAAAGTAAGTTTTTTTTCATTTTGTTTTTCGTTGATTACCGAGTGGATTCAGTTTTTTTTCAAATGTAGCTCATCCAGTTTGTCAGTAGTATATGTCTCCATGCAAGTGTTTTCCTTGGATTCTTCAAAACAATTCATCGTTCGAGGTTGGCTTGGTTTTACTGTAATGGCTACCCTCGGGGTAGTTTTGACAGTTTTGCTAGGGGAACATTTGACATATATTTTGACAAATATTTTTATATACCTATGAAGTTTGTCAATGCTATGTTGATGTAGGATTTTGAATACCTACTCGACCTGACGTTTTTCAATAAACATCTTTGTTTTGATCATTATTTTTTGTTACTTCAATTCCTACATCCATAAAACTTGGTGTTCCTTTGAGAAAGAAGAGTGGGCACTCATCTAATTGAAATTGTGTTGGTAGTGTTGATTGTTACAGACTGCAGGGCCTATAGTTGTTCTGTCTGACTCAACATTATTGCCAGATAATGATTTGCCGGACGTTCCATGGTTTTTTGGTAAGATTAGTTTAGAATTATGGTACTTTCTGTGAACTGTCAAAAGTGCCCCTTTCTCATGCCAATTGTGCTCCACCGGTGGGGCACAATTGTCACTTCCTAAGCATTTTGAAAATTTACAAAAAAAAATACTTGGCAAGCAGATTGAAAAAGGAACGAGATGTATGTGGGTAGCAAAAATACTGTAGTTAACGATAGAAGAAAGAAATTCAAGACCTCTCGTTCTTTCAACCTTGTAGGATGGAAAATGCGAAAAAGTGTCAAATGTGCCCCCCACTCCCCTAAGTGCCTTGCTTCCCGGTCAACCTTCTTATGAGGAAATTGTGGAGACAAATAACATTTTCTTCTTGAGAAAGTTCCTCCTCTAGAAGCAGTTGAATTCAGTCGAATTGAACGCTCTAAGGAACATAGTCTCTAGAACATAGCGATGAACTATGATTAGGTCTTCTCTATCCTGGCTATTAGTATCTCCACCAGATCCAAGGTTGGAACAACTGTGAAATGATAACAACTGAGCATTCTGTACGATACAACTTACCGTAATGATTGTAACGGCAGAGAAGACGACCCCAAGGAGAAGGTGAAGGTTGTATTTGCTTTGGTTGTTTTTATAGTTGGCTTCCCAGGACCCTTGTGGGATGGGGAGATCGTCCATCGTCGACGGCTTTTGGTGGCCGACATTGTAGTTCCTTCGACATACTTGCGCTGGAAGAAATTCCAAACACACTGATGTGATATATTGAATGTGTTTTAAATGTAAAAGCTGTCAGAACAACATGGCACAACTGTTTGTGAATGTTCAGACAACTTGGCACAAGTACCTAATATAATAAAGGATTCAATGATCTTAAGTAGCTTGAAGATTGAGCTTATGGAGATTGGAACGACGAATGAAAAGAATGATCAAGTAATCCACCATGAGCATTTCAAATGGGTATTTTGCCTCTCCTGGGAAGTAGCTCAAATGCAGTTGTGCCATGTTGCTCTGACATCGACGATATTTGGAAATGAGAGTTGAGTCTCAAATATCGTTCAGGACCCAGGTATGCATGAATACCCATAGCCCCCGGGGCGGAGCCAAGTTTGAATTGAAGAACCTTCCATCACAATCTATCTTGGCAGCGACCATGTGCATCAATAATTAGGAAACCAGCTAGATCTGTTGTTCAACATCAATCGAAACCATCGACTGTTTAGAAGCTCCGCTTCCAAAATAGGCATTCAATTGAGTGCCTCGGTACTCGACGTGAAAAACATTTCGAGGAAGAATCTAAAAAATACAATTTGAGCTACTAGGATGGACAGCGGCTGGCCGATTGTAGGAATCGATGAACAAACTGAGAAGAACTTACTGCTCTGGTTGTTTCTCAGCACAGCACGAGCTGCAGGGGCGATCACTTGTCGGAGCATATTTGATTTGAGGGGAAATATCCAGGAAAACTATTGAGAAAGGAGGATTTTGATGAGGAAAAATCCCGAATCGCTAATACGAAAATCAGCTGGTCGACAAAGATAACTGAGGGAAAAGTCTCGGCCTTCTTGATTATGTGGAATGAGATTCCCAGTCCCGTTGGAGAATATTGACTGAATATTGACTTTTATCGTGACGTCATACAAGGAATATGGATGTGTAAAATATCCATGCTAAAACATCCATGCTAATGCCTCCCGCAATGCAAAGTCCACTTCTCTTTCTTGTACCTTGTCATGTAATGTTGGCATGACTGTGGCAGGGGAAAGCGCGCGCACGCGCCCCGTGACAGTTGACTCGTAACATGGACCTAGTATCCAATGGACCGGTACTCCGTGCTCAGAAAATGCGTGCGGAATCTGAAAATGGGCATGTGGCGGTTCCGAGGGGCGTGGCATTGTCCCTGAAGTACCGTAGTGTAGGGGCTCCCCCCACCACTCCACAACTTTGGCTCAGTTGGTTAGAGCGTCGGTCTGCGACGCCCAAGGTGTACAGTTCGAATCTAGGCCACGTGCGGATTTTTTTTCTTCAATGTAATGTTATTTTTGTAGTATGGTGATGAATTTCAACCTGCTGATGTATTAAATCAGTATCTAGAGGGAAATTATTGTACCTTGGGACGATTTTTTCCATTACAACGTAATTTAGCAATTAAAGGAAGGGTGTATACTCTACTACTCTTGAGGTTTAATAATATGCACGAACCATGATTTTTAAAAATGTTTAAATACTTACCACAAAACTCGATTGTTTTAAATGTCTATTTTGTCCCTTGGTTCAAACATGGTATGTAGTACCTGGGGACACCCATGTTTGAACCTTGGGACAGATTCTTCCTCCTACTATAAAATGGAAATTTTTTCCAAGTTAGAAAAAAATTCTGCGTTATAACATTTGAGAATAATTTTGATTTTGAGATTTATCATACTCTGAGGCCCCTCAAATGAAACACTTTCAACGAAACGTTTTTATTCTTTCAGAATCACAAACTATCACAATAGTATTAAAGAATCGCAACATCTTTGTATCTAATAATTAAACTAATTATAATTTAATAAATATCTAATTATTACTATCACATGTTTCATAATAATCATTCATAATAATCACAAATTTTGTGATACGTGAAAATGTGATATTAATTTGAATGATTATTATGAAACATGTGATAGTAATAATTAGATATTTATTATATTATAATTAGTTAAATTATTAGATACAAAGATGTTGCGATTCTTTAATACTATTGTGATAGTTTGTGATTCTGAAAGAATAAAAACGTTTCGTTGAAAGTGTTTCATTTGAGGGGCCTCAGAGTATGATAAATCTCAAAATCAAAATTATTCTCAAATGTTATAACGCAGAATTTTTTCTAACTTGAAAAAAATTTCCATTTTATAGTAGGGGGAAGAATCTGTCCCAAGGTTCAAATATATTTAAAGGTTTGAATATATTTAATATATTTTAATTGCTATTGACAGGATATATTATCATAAAAACAAGGATATACGAAAGCTATTTGTCAAAATATCACATTTTGCAGTTACTTCTTAATACAAAAAAAGTTATTACATTAAAGTAGGCATTAGTAAATTATTACAAAAATAAGGTCCTATGAACGCCTTGCAGTCCTAATATTATCACATTTTGTACAAATATTATCAAATTATATCTACAGCTCAGTGGCGGCTGCTGCCCCGAAACTCAGGGGGTGCACAGAGATCAGGAGAGGCTATTGAGAAGGGACAGAATAGGTGCTTTTCTTCGAACGCATTGATAAAGGCAGAGAGTGCAACTCTCGTGCTTCCTCATGACGTACTGGGACGATGGGCCCCCCCACCCCACGACTCACTTTAAGCCACACCTCCCAAGTACCGTTCCCCCACCATACTCACTACCAATTTCCACCAGCACGGCGATGGGTGGTGAAAAGGGTGGAGGCCCGGTCCATGGGATACTAGGTCCATGACTCGTAACTAGTGAGGGTTGCTATCGCTGTACCCCCCGGAATTGTACCCCCCGAGCATTGAGCCCCCGTCATTGTTCCCCCGGAGTGGAATCGATTTGGGATGGTTTTACTGTACCCCCCGGAATTGTACCCCCCGAGCATTGAGCCCCCGATCATTCTACCCCTGAGCTCCTTATCAGTTGGATACTATAACGCACTTCCATACAACCACCCGGCAAAGTACCCCACCTCATTGGTGTCGCAATCAATGTTAGTGCTTCGATTCTTGAATCTTAATAATCGATTCTCTATAAATTGATGTATGATTCACATTTACGCAAATTAATCCGTAATTACCTATAATAAATTGTATTATTCCAATTCGAAATGAAACCTTTCTTGAAATGGTGGATATTAAATATTGTAATTATTTTAATTTTAAAAAAGTAATTTTTTTTTGTAATGAATATTCTTTCAAACAAGTTAAACTTTCAAAAATGAAGTTCTATCCACATTTAAAGGTAGATTATGTAAGCCTGTGTGCTTGACAAATTGGGTACCAGTGGTAGAAGGCAAATCCCACCGCTGCCACCAATTTGTAAGCCTGCGTGCTTATTCTATGTGCTTATCAAATGGGATGCCAGGATTGAGTACTAGTCCCAACGCTGTCACCAATTTGTAAGCCCGCTTGTCCAGGTAAAGTGAGAAATGAAGTTAGTTACCTAGCCCAAGCAGCAACTAAGTAGATTCCTGAAGGGAATCTACCCTGTGTTTGACTGTGAAATGAGGGGAGTCGAAAAGACCGAAACAACTTAAATCTACGTTAATTTTAGGATAATATAGGGTAATTACCTGTGAAGTATGGTAGCTCTTCGAAGGTGTTGACTCCTGGGTTGATAAAAATAATAATAAATGATGCTTTGAAACCTGAAGGGTGTTTGATTTTACCTCGGACCTCCAAGCGTGTCCCGTGCCAGAAGGGCGTGTCCTGCGTGTCCTCTGTGTCCCTTGTGTCTTCGAATTGAGACACGAGAAACCCAGTTGACCACGAGGTTGTGTTTTTTTCTCTGAAATTGTGTCCTAAGGACACGACCTGATGGGTCTGTAACACAATAAAGAAATGACGAAATTTGTCTTAGTTATTTTACCCCTAGTTGCTGATACTGATCTGATGCAGGGTGAACTCAAAGATAACCACAAAATTGGAGTAAAATACCAGGAAATAAGTTTATTATACAAGATGAAATGTTGTGGGTTGACTCTACAAAATTATACAGGCCTGAAGGGCGTAGTTTCTGAGATTACAAAACAATGAATTGGACAGTTTTAAAATAAAATGAAATGGGTTAAACAATTATCTTTCTTACAAGCAAAACCTTCAGTGTCCTTTCTCTTTACAATTTCCACGCCGTGTCTTTACCGTGTTTTCGTGTCTTAACAATTTTACAATCTGAATCCTTTCTCGTTTCCGTTTACAAATCTTTACTGTACCAAATTTCAATCGATTTACTAATTTCTACACTGTTCTCTTTATCACCTGCCTAATTATTTTGGCCAAAATATATTAGGTTAAATTTGTCTGTGCACTCACGTGTTGGGCCCGAAGGTAACCTCGACGGTCTTGATGCTGATGAATTGAAGGGTTGATGTCTCGAAGAGTCCAGGGAATTTACTACCACTGACTGTTTAAAGACAAAAGATGGGGTGACTTTCAGCCGGAGCCTAGTCGTCGCGCTTTTGGGGGAAGAACGTTCGGCCGGAACCTACTTGTTCGAGCTCTCAGGACGGTGTGATGGCCGACGTGGCCGGCCCGGTCTAGAACGTTTCCCCCTCCTCTTGGTCACGTGATCCACGGCCTCCTGTAGCCCCCAGGCTGCCATCTGGCTCTTGTTCGAAGCCCCTTGCTGCTGCTGTGGACACAAACAGCTGGTGTCTTTCTTTGGTTTCGTGGTTGACTCAGGGCTCGGACGCCTCAGATGGAGTTCGGCGTCCTCATCGTAGGGGGGCGGACCACGCCCCCGTAGAGCTGGCCCGGATTACCCCTCCACAGTCCTTCGCCGCAGGTGGCTCTGTGGGGGCGGCATCTTGGGGTTCAGGAAGGGGGGTTTTATTGTCTTGCCCCAGCCCCGTCACTCTGGTGTCATTCGTGAGCGAGGCTCACATCCCTCGCCCCCCCGGGAGCCAGGGTCATCAAAGATGACACTGGGCACCGGCAGTGGGTCTGAGGGATGCGCCTTCCTGAAGGCCAGCTCGTAGGCGTGGCGCCTGCAGCCGCGACAGTTGGCAGGGTCTCTCTTCAACTGGTGGTCCGTGTCGCAGGTGGGTAGATCTTTGCCTTGGCGGTGGAGCGTCTTTAATCTCTGCCAAAATTCCTTGCATGCCTGGCAGCGGAAGGTGAAAAGGCGTGCCGTCACCCTCCCGCATACCAGACATGCCAACGTCCGCTTCTTGATCTTTCGGGTGAGGCGGACCATCAGACTGTGTCGGGTGGCGATGGGACTTGAGTCCCTCAACAGCCTCCGAGGCTCCGGGCACGGTTCCGGGAACCACTCAGCATCCTCCTCGCCGTTTGACTTTGGTGATTCGGAGCGGGACGGCGGTGTGGCGGATCGGGGCCGCGTAGTCTTCGTTGGCCTCGCCGGACTCGGCGATACAGCTCCCGGAGTGGCCGGCCGATCATCGGACGGGGTGAGGGGCGAAAAGGCTGGTCCGAGGGGGGACGACATCAACTCCGGAGCAACTGCGTCGGTGGTCCTCGCCGCGGGTGGCTCCACGGCAGGCTGCTCCGTAGGCACAGGGTTCGTGGTCTGCGCCGCGGGTGACTCCGACGGCCCCTGTGCCGTGATGTCGTTCAGCGCATCCCAGGCCGCTTGTCTATCGCCGTCCAAGGCCTCTCGCTCGTCGTGCCAGTCGGACTGGCGCTCCAGAAGGGCGTCGCGCTCCTCAGCGATCCGTTGGTAAATCGGGATCCACTGGGCCAACTCGAGGATTCCCTTCAGTGCGGCCTGGCCACTCGCCAACCGGACTGCCGCTAACTCCGAGCATGTGGCGTACCTCAGCAGACTGGCCACCTCCTCTAATCTCTCCAACGGGTTTCCCGCAGGCAAGGCCGTGTTAACCTGCCCACCCGGCAGGGACCGAAGTTGTTCCGCGGTTCTCTCCGCTCTCTCCCGCACCTGTCGACTCAAGGGGTCCGGGACCAATGGACCATCCTTCCACTCCTTCTGTCGCCCTGACATCCTACAACAAACATAAACACCCTATGTGTCATCCTGACTGGGAACTGCTCGAGAATCATTTACTTCATTTTTGTGGGCCATTTACAATCAGGCAGGTAACTAGAAACTCCAATTCGGCTTGACCAACCAATGTATGTCAAGTCGAATTAATAGTTAAATTTAAAATGGTAACCTGAGGGGTTCAATTGAAATTTTGTGACTTGATGAGTCCTCCTGAAATTTGTTGACCTGAAGGGTCGGAATTGTCTCTGTCGGATGACACAGGCCAATCCCCAGTGTGTCTGAGGCGTGTCCCGTGTCACCGTGTGTCTCGCGTGTCTCGTGTGTCAGTCTTTTCCCAAGGTTAATCCCCTAGGTGCTGGGCACGACGCGCGCTTTTTCACGGAGCTTTGAGGAAGACGGGTCGTGGGTCTCTTGCGCAGCCGCGACAAGATGCTGTCCGGTGACTCCAATTCCGAAGATTCAATAGTTAGTCGACGGAAGGGTTCACTTCTGACCTCCTCCTCTTGACTCTTTTTTGGGATGTTCCTCTTATCCGCTTCGATCAACGGAGTATCTTGGTGTTCAGGACTCGTTCCTTCCTGCAATCGTGTTCTCGTGTCCTCGAAACACGGAGGACACGACGTGTCTCGTGTTCCCTTTGGCGTGTTACTCGTACTAATTTTGTGTTGCTGTGTTTCAGGTTCTTCTACGAGCTTCGACGTCGACGGTAAGATCTTCAACGGCTCCGACGACGGACGTGCAATGTCACTCAGGAACTTTTCCATTTGCATAATTTGCGTATGAAATTTATGCAACAATTTTTGAGTGGCTTTCTTCTCTCGATGGTACCTGTTTTTACGAACTTTTGACAATATGGGTTCGCGCTGGTGAACAGCGGCTAGTCTGGGTGGTTCGATTTGGATTCGGGTTTCCTCGGGTGCGATGGTTACTGAAGTACTTCCTCGGGAAGGACTGCCTGACCTCACCATGTCCTCCTCGTCACTGTCGTCCGAAGTTTCGTTTGGCGTATTAAACGATGTGCCACTCGACGACGTACACGGAGTACTGCTTGGGGTCCCATACAATGTTCCGCTTCTAGTGGACCTCGTGTCTTGGTCCTCAACAGCCGATATTTCTGCTGTTCCGTCAGATTTGCTGTGATAAGGTCGAAATTCGCGAAAAATGAAACGACACTTAACGCGCCTACCACATCTGGGTCCCAAGGCTCGATTTCCGCCATAACAGCTCGCGGTAATTCGTTTTGTTCGTTTGTGTGAGAGGTGGTCGTGAATCTTTGTAAGAGAAGATTCATTTCTCTCATTGTCTGGGTCATAGTTTCCACGACTTCTAGTCCCACCGTAGGTTTTGCCTGTGGTGCCTCGACATCAGTGTCGCTGACATCCACGTCATCGATCGGAATTGTATGATCGTGTTTGCGTGTCCTTGGTGAAAAGACGTTAGTCGGTGTTTTCGTCATGTCTTTGTGGGTAAACATTTGGATTTCAACAAGAAATATGTGAAACGGGATAAAATGCCCACGTTTCGTCAAAATGCAATAAAAATGAAATATAAACAAAAATTAGAAATTTCTCGAAGCTTTTCCCAGATTTACAATAGTCGGATGCACATCCTACCTATTAGTTCACCTGATCAGCTTTTGGAAATTTAATTGTTGTTCGGTTGAATTTAATTTCACAGTAAACACGTGGCTCACGAATAATATTTTATTTGTGTGAGTTCGTCGCAAGGCTAACTCGCGATCAATCCCACTTGCTGCCACCAATTTGTAAGCCTGTGTGCTTGACAAATTGGGTACCAGTGGTAGAAGGCAAATCCCACCGCTGCCACCAATTTGTAAGCCTGCGTGCTTATTCTATGTGCTTATCAAATGGGATGCCAGGATTGAGTACTAGTCCCAACGCTGTCACCAATTTGTAAGCCCGCTTGTCCAGGTAAAGTGAGAAATGAAGTTAGTTACCTAGCCCAAGCAGCAACTAAGTAGATTCCTGAAGGGAATCTACCCTGTGTTTGACTGTGAAATGAGGGGAGTCGAAAAGACCGAAACAACTTAAATCTACGTTAATTTTAGGATAATATAGGGTAATTACCTGTGAAGTATGGTAGCTCTTCGAAGGTGTTGACTCCTGGGTTGATAAAAATAATAATAAATGATGCTTTGAAACCTGAAGGGTGTTTGATTTTACCTCGGACCTCCAAGCGTGTCCCGTGCCAGAAGGGCGTGTCCTGCGTGTCCTCTGTGTCCCTTGTGTCTTCGAATTGAGACACGAGAAACCCAGTTGACCACGAGGTTGTGTTTTTTTCTCTGAAATTGTGTCCTAAGGACACGACCTGATGGGTCTGTAACACAATAAAGAAATGACGAAATTTGTCTTAGTTATTTTACCCCTAGTTGCTGATACTGATCTGATGCAGGGTGAACTCAAAGATAACCACAAAATTGGAGTAAAATACCAGGAAATAAGTTTATTATACAAGATGAAATGTTGTGGGTTGACTCTACAAAATTATACAGGCCTGAAGGGCGTAGTTTCTGAGATTACAAAACAATGAATTGGACAGTTTTAAAATAAAATGAAATGGGTTAAACAATTATCTTTCTTACAAGCAAAACCTTCAGTGTCCTTTCTCTTTACAATTTCCACGCCGTGTCTTTACCGTGTTTTCGTGTCTTAACAATTTTACAATCTGAATCCTTTCTCGTTTCCGTTTACAAATCTTTACTGTACCAAATTTCAATCGATTTACTAATTTCTACACTGTTCTCTTTATCACCTGCCTAATTATTTTGGCCAAAATATATTAGGTTAAATTTGTCTGTGCACTCACGTGTTGGGCCCGAAGGTAACCTCGACGGTCTTGATGCTGATGAATTGAAGGGTTGATGTCTCGAAGAGTCCAGGGAATTTACTACCACTGACTGTTTAAAGACAAAAGATGGGGTGACTTTCAGCCGGAGCCTAGTCGTCGCGCTTTTGGGGGAAGAACGTTCGGCCGGAACCTACTTGTTCGAGCTCTCAGGACGGTGTGATGGCCGACGTGGCCGGCCCGGTCTAGAACGTTTCCCCCTCCTCTTGGTCACGTGATCCACGGCCTCCTGTAGCCCCCAGGCTGCCATCTGGCTCTTGTTCGAAGCCCCTTGCTGCTGCTGTGGACACAAACAGCTGGTGTCTTTCTTTGGTTTCGTGGTTGACTCAGGGCTCGGACGCCTCAGATGGAGTTCGGCGTCCTCATCGTAGGGGGGCGGACCACGCCCCCGTAGAGCTGGCCCGGATTACCCCTCCACAGTCCTTCGCCGCAGGTGGCTCTGTGGGGGCGGCATCTTGGGGTTCAGGAAGGGGGGTTTTATTGTCTTGCCCCAGCCCCGTCACTCTGGTGTCATTCGTGAGCGAGGCTCACAATTACGACGAGACTTATTTTGATAAATACGAGATGAAAAATTATCAAAAAGATAGAATCAAAATTCAAGCACTCTAATCTCAAAGGAAAATTGTTTATAAGGGAAAAAGAATGAACGATTGTTTATGGATGTTTAGTAACTTGATATTCATGAATTCATGAATCCACACAACGCTGTAATTGGCGGTAAATTCAAATTTTGTTCTTAGTTTACTTTCTTAGTTTAAATATTGGGCTTGAGCATTGTAACGTGAATCCACATTATACTTGGTACTTGATGGGCATTTTACTGGGGTGGAGATATGAATAAGTATTGTATGTAAAAATCTGTTGGTCAGGTTTTATTTCACTAAGTACTTACCTGCACAAAAATCATCAGCCTTAACTGTGACCTACATTTTTGTACCAACGTTTTGAAGCAATTAGGTAAACTGAACAAATCCAAACTACTTGAGATGGTTTTCCCTACGTTTGTTAAAAATCGAATTTAAAAGAGAAAATAAAAATCTGATTCCAAAATACTGCCGTTCAAAGGAGAAAAGCAGTAACTCGATTTGTTCACATTTTCAGCTCAATCTCCACCTTTTGGTAGGTTTTTCAATGGTGAAAAACAGTCTCCTATGAAAATTTAAGAAGTTATTACCATTAGTAGGTAGACTGCCTTCTAATAATAATGGGTGGTACATGGGTAAAAGACAGTTTGCCTTGAGCAATCCAAAAAACAGCAATACGGTCTCTTTAACTGAAACAAGGTGGTTTTCCGTTGCTTTGATCAGGCAATCGGAAGAGAAGTAGGTAGTACAACAGTTTGGTTGATAGAATTGTGTTTCCCCATTGTCAGCAGAGGCGTCTGGAGATCGAGCGGCTCGTCCTCGACCCAAGCGCTCCCAGCGGCCTTCCCGCTAACTCTCTTATCTCTTCTTTTCTCAATTTTTCCTCCACTCCACTTCCACCCGGTTTGTTGTCATTCCTCTGTGCGCTGTCGTATTGCTGTTCCTAGTTTTCTAGCTGTTTTCGGTCGTTTCTAGTATGTTAACTTCTAACTGTATGTTAACTTCGTTATTTGTTCAAAGAATGATATTCGACGTCTAAGCTAGAAACAGTTCCTGTCTGTTCCATGATCTTATACTTGGGTCAAAGTTACACCTGGTATTTTCCAGTTTCTATTTTTCTGTCCAAGACTGAAGACATTTAGACATGGGCTGTGAACGAAAAAGTCTGAAAAATAAAATAGCTTACCTATAACAAAATATTTTGCCAATAAAAATCATACTTATAGCTTGCGTTTTCATCCTACCATCCCTTGCCACTCCTTATTTTTTATTGTAAGGTTGTGCCTGCTTATTTTGTTCATAAGGGGCTGTCATTTTGAGGGATACATTTTCAGAGTTTTGAAATGCAACTTTGGACTATTTATTTTGTACCTATTTGGCTGGCAGATGAACTAGCCAAGGGTTTAGTAAGAACAATTTTCGAACCCAATTTTAAATAAACAAAAAGAACGTTAAAATCTAGGATTGAATCTAAATACCTATGAAATGGAGATATGACTTTACCTTTCGAAAGGTATTATTGCACGGAACAATGCTACGTACAAGAAAGAAAATGGAATATTTAAGAAACTAAGTCAATCTTGTTTGACAACATAGAAATTGAGCCATATTACGGAATAGGGCAATTCATGATCATTTTAGCTCAACCTTAAAACGGATTTCCATTTTTTTTTTCAAAAATTATTTTTTTAGACGACTACAATAGCTTCATTTTTTTGGAAAATTCTCTACAAGTGCCTTCGGTTACCGAAGTATGAAGCTTGTCTTGTAAAAACGATTACCTATTTATTTAGGTAGGTACTTAGGAAGGAAAAAGGTTTTTGTATTGACCTGGACGGACTACCTACTCCAACCATTGATGAGACCCTCACCGAAGTTCAACATGCACCTATTATTATTATAAAGTACCTACCTACCTATTATCATCATCACGGTTGAGAAAACGCTGCAAATTAGGGTTGAATGGGTTTATGATTCAACAGTTTAGTGGGATAAATCAACGAAAACAAACCTGGAGCAGTGGATTGTTCAGCAGATTAAGGTTTTTGAACGCCAAGTGCCGTTTCCCCCACTAAAGTACCTACAGCTAGCCAGGTGATGATCCGGGAGTGTTTACAATGGTTTCAGCAAAAAAAAAAACATGGAAAGTGATAATCCACTCGCTAAGTTTCCCGAGTATGCCTGATTTTTCCTCATCAGCAATATTTTATGCTCAACCATAGCTTCACACTCAACCTCCAAGGGCACACTCCCATTTAGCGCGAGAACGAGATAAGAGAGTTAGCAGGAAGGCCGCTGGGAGCGCTTGGGTCGAGGACGAGCCGCTCGATCTCCAGACTCTATTGTCACCTACCTATTACTGCTAGCTCGGATACTGCTCTCGAAGCGCTGTTTTTCACCATTGGATTGATCACACATCCGGCCCCAAATGTCGCCCAAAAAACTGTTTTCTTCCGTTGCATCTGGTGAACATTTTGAAATGCCAGCTTTCGTCGTTTTCTCGTCATAATATGTTGAGTTTTAAATATATAACAGCGAATATATGGTTCGTAAAACATGTTATGAGGTGCGAAAATGGTCGTTGCGTGCAAAAAACTAAAAGTGATGAAAATAGTTGTGACGAGTCGTCACAGGGGCTTCCGCCACCGACGATCCCCAAATTGAAAATTCGGCGGAATCCTCCATGCGAGACCGAAAGCATGGAGGTGGAGGTCGGGGGCGCGCCGCCAGGCGGCAGCACCGGACGGGTCAGCGCCAGGAAGTGAACGGGTGGGGGAAGGATCCGGAGGGGGAGGACACGGCTGGGAGAGAACGGCCGCCCACCCCTCAGACGTGTCTTGATCGAGCCTCTCACCCCATCTCTCTGTGTGAAAAGTCTGTGTGGAAACTCTGTGTGGAAATTCTGTGTGAAAACTCTGTGTGGAAAAGTCTGTGTGACATCTGTAAACTGAACATTTGGAAACCTGAAGTTAACTGCGAGTCTATCAGTGTACGATTGCGCCCTCCTGAAGATTCAAGTAACTAACGGCCGACCCTAGCATCTCAAACGGACCAAGCCCAACGGATTCTCTCTCAAAACCCAGTACTGGTAAACCTAAAAACTTGTAAAATTCTCTTTCTTAAATTGTTCCTCCTAGGTAAATTGATTCTAGTGATTTTCTTTCGTCCAAAGGACTTATTCCCCTTCATGTTACGAAACACCACGTGTTAGGTTTTCATGTTCCGTAACATCATACGCATTAAGTTCATGTTCCGTAACACCACGTGCGAATGTTCACCTTCCCTCTCTTTTTAGTTTCGAAACACCACGTGGATTGTAAGCTTGGAGGTTATCCCCATCAGGGCCCTCGGTAATTAAAGTCAGTATAATATCATTATTCGAGAAGGGTATCTTAGTCCCGAGTTATATTGTTCCTTTATTATTACTATTTTCTTGTCTTTGAATACTTACCTGAAAATTATACAGGATTCATTTTGTTTACTTACCTTGTGGTTATCATTGGTACATTCCCCGATCAATTTCCTGGTGCAGAGTAGAATCATAAAAGGTACTTACCTGAGAATACTTACCTTGCGAATCGTAGTGAGAACCAAAGTAGAGTCATTAACGTAGAAACAGAACTTGAAAGTACTTACCTTAGACTTGCTGAGATCTCGAAGAACCTGAAAAAGAAAGAAAAGATATTAAATATAAAAGGTACAAATTATTACACAATAACGGAAAAGATAAAAGAAGTCGTAAAGGAAAATACTTACTAAAGCTCAAGTTGGACAAAGATAGGCATTTTTCGGTAATCCCCAAAGGGATACCTATTCAACACCATCTTCGTCGTTTTCTGCTGACTGGTTCCGCTGCTCATAGAAATCACGGTAAGTGAAGTTTGGATACTCCTAGTATAAGTGCGGGGGCATTGTAGTGGCGAATTTTAAAATCAAGTTAATAACCTTGCTCGGTCACCGTAGTGTTCACGAAAATTCACCATTACATAGTGTTCATCGAAGCGAGAGAATTTGCGTCCAACGGAGGTTGACATGTGGTGACAGCGTTGTTGAGAATCAGTATGTACCTAATGAGTTCCCCGCAGAGATTTTCCCAATTAAAGAGCCAGGTAAGTAAACCTACGTGTACCTACGTTTGATGAAATATATCATGAACAGTGTATGCATCACTTGTTTGAAATCCCACTCATCACCAAGCTCTTTATGTACCTACCTACCTAGGTACCTATTTGGGCGGGGTGGTCATAATGACAAAAGTATCTATCTGACACAAATCGATGTTCACTATAGGGTTAAGTAACTATCAAGGTTACAGATTTTTTCGCACTGTGCCTGTTTCATATACTTTTGTCATTATGACCACCCCTCCCAAATAGATATCAAAAGAGCTTGGTGATTCTGAGATGGGTGGAATTTCAAATAGGTTAGGCAACTCTGTGGAGAGAGTCGTTCAGTGATATTGGATCAATTATGGAGTTTAATCACCAACCTATTATTTTATTCTAACTCGAATTTTTAGATGGTGAGACAGGAATCAGTGACAATGAAATTCAAACTTTTGGAGAGGGAGAAAACGTTGAGTAGACGTACGTTGGAAGAGCAAGAGTGCCTGCTGAATGAAGATAAGCCCAAATGAGACCATCAAGACCAACATGGGAAGGAAGAGGGCGGAAACGGAAAAGACGAGAAAACAAGTTGAGGGGGCAGCCGGAGTTGGCGGAAGGTTCACATGGACGTAAAGAACAGAATGATAACCTTCCTCCTGGAAGCCTCTGAAATGATAACCTCTCTGGTTATATTGCTCTTGGAATTTTCAAATTGCCCACATGCTCATTAATTTTAACGAATGCCAGCTGAACAATGTTTGTAGAAAATTCACAGTTGGGATTCTGCAATAATTCTGGGAGTACATTACCACAATGTATCAATCGCGTCGATTGCATCATAACAATCGATTGTTTGCTACTATCGACAGCTGGCCACCACTAGTGCAACCTCCACTCGTGGTTATCATTCCTGACCACTGCGCTAGTGCGCAGAATACACGGAAGAAGGAAGACGGTATAAAAATTCCTTCTGCCGACGGGTTCCATCAAGATGGCAGCCACCATTCTCAACCGGGGAAAATCAGCCAATCAGATTGTGATATTTCTTTCCGTCTTTTCTGTTTCCGCCCTCTTCCATCCATGTGAATCCAGCTTCTAAGTACCAATCATAATGCCCCAACGCGTAACTGCATCAACCACGCCCATGTGAACCCAGTTTTAATGCCACTTTAAGACCGAGATTTCATTGAGGCGTTCATATCTTTCAGATATTGAGACAGTTCCTGACGAGTACTCCCTTTGGACAAACACTGAGATTCAATACTTCTCATTCGTTTTGGATGACCACAATGTCTTGTAGATAGACCACAATATTGTAGACATTACTTTGGTACTAGACACTGGTGAATAGATCGACAATGTCCCCATTTTCAATACGGCAGGTCCGCCTAGTTGTCCCCATTCACTCGAGTGCCAGGAGGAAGATTGAGATTACTGTATTTTTTCAATAGTTTGATCTCGTGTCTTACAACATAAGTCTGAAGAACTACTTCGTTACCTCTAACAAATTTATGTTTTTCATACAGACTAATATTATTATTTTCCTCTAAAATAAAGTTTAAGATCTCAACAAACTGTTTTCCATTTATAAAAACCTCGTTTTTCTATCCATCAAAATTATTAACTTTTACTCTTCTATTTATTTGTAATTGAATCGAGATTGCAGCGTGCATTCTTCTTTGGAACTAGCAGGTAATTTTTGAAGACTAATGATTTAGTTTTTGGTATCAATACAAAAGCTAAATTTTTTCTTTGATCTGGCAATATAACTTTTTGAGCAATTATAACATGCAAAAGGAGAAAACGTTAAGCAAAAACTGCTGTAAGTAAACTCATGGTTCGACAACGGAAATTTTTTAAAAATGAATGTTGAAAGGGTTTGAAAGAACTCGTTCCTACCAACTGCGCCAATGTAAGGGACCACCCACTTACATAACACATATTTCATAGAAAATAACGTCTTGCATCACTCAAAAACCGACTTTAATAATTATATTTCTCTCCTACCTCCTGTTTTTGACTACAAAAAATACTAAATAATAACAAACTGGTGCAGCATTTCATTTAGTGAGGTAGTTGACATGGAAGTTTAGTGACACCCACCACTGCGCGCATGCTGATTGGGGGTTCAGGAGTCAGTTGTATTTCGAATGTTGATCTAGATGATGTTCACCAGCTCACCCGAGTCGTTTCATACCTGTACTTTTCAGTCAATACATTCTCGTTCAACTTACCAGTGGTGTTCAGTGTATTCTTTTCTATACTTCAGTAGTTGCATAAGTTTTTACGTTCCTCACTAATTTACAATTTTGTCCACCATGTTAACAATAATGTCGTGATGGTGTTTTCAGTTGTATTAATTGGTCAAGAATAGAAAATCCTCATTGGAAACACGTACAGTAGCAAATTAATTAAGGAGTAGAGCGGTATTGGTTGGCTCTATCTTACACTTATACCTTATTTCAAATATTTCGTCATCTTTGATGTCCGATGATGAAGTAGGTAGCAAAAAAAAAAAAAAAAAAAAAATGGGTGGAAAGCATTTTCCACCCATTTGGGTCTTCAGGGAAGTGAAAATGGGAAGGAGCCAAGTCAGGGGAATATAGAGGGTGGTTCACAATGTCCCAACCAAATAATTCCAACATCTCTTGGAGGGCTGGTGTTGTCTTGCAACAAGCACACCTCCTTTGTCAACAGCTTTTTAAGGGCTTTGCAGTATCGAATAAATTGCATTAATTATCTCCCCCAAGGGCAGAAAATGAACCAGAATGATTCCTTCCAAAATTCAAAATGGAAGGCCTCCTACTCCTCTGATCATTGTGAACATTTTTGTTCTGTCTTCGCTCAACTCACAACACCACTTGAAAACATTGGGTTTTCTGACTATTTGGCGGATACCTACCATGATTTTTCACCAAAAGTAATATAATTACAATAGGATTCGACTTATTTTCTTGCTGTTATTTATCTTTGATTTGCTTCTTGCAATTCATAGTAAAGAGATTTAGCAGATAAATTAATGTGTTCTGAATATTTAACCCTTTAGCGTTCCTTGATACAACTGTTGTACCAAGGTAGAAGCAGTTTGAATTCTGGCGTGTTTTTCGTTCTATTCCTTCTCAATAGGGTGCAGCATCATGAGAAAAATGGTAGCATCTCTTAGCTCCGAGTAGATCTCGAGATATTGCAAAAGTGGGTGTTTTGTGGTACAACTGTTGTACCAAGGAACGCGAACGACGAAGTTTTTTTTGCTGTTGTTTTTTATTCAAACCAAAAAATTACGCGGTGATGTCCACACGGATGAATTTCGTCTTCTATTCGAGGAACGTTATTTTTCTATAGGTATTCAAGTATCCATAATGAAAGCATAACACTGGAATCGTGTACTCGCAACGATGTTATTGAAGTTTTTCGGGGCGGGCGCCCCATGATTTCTCACTGGAGATTGGACGCGTCGCATACCAACGCAACAAGTCCTATTGAAATGTTGTTTGCTGTCGAATTTGTCATCTGTTTTATATTTATTGAAAGTAATATCATCCAGAATAAACTCAAATTATGATCATTCCCTGATTACCTTTTACTGGTACAAATGTTGTACCAAGGAACATCATGGCCGAAAAGTGTACCTGGTGGTCCTTGGTACACATGCTGTACCATGCCATTTTATGGCGCGTGAACCATTTTTTTCGCAAAAAAAGGCTGAAATATTGTTAATAGATCCATGAAGACCCGACTAGATCAGAAAAAAAAATTTTCCCATGACGCCCGAGTTTTGCCCGCTAAGGGGTTAATAAGTTATTAGTGTTGCATTAGTTCGTTGGAAAAGATAGGAACAGTTGAGTAGAAAATTGACACACAATTTTTTTGCACCTCTGAAAACACTTTTCTTTCAGCTTTATTTCATCAATTTAGGTAGGTAAGTAGGTAACAAAATCATGAAAATCACAAAAGAAGCACAAACTACATATCCAGTAAACCACAAAAGCCACAATAATTACAAAATTTAGGGTCGGTCTTCCTAAATAAAATTGGAGTCAACTAATCTTGTAATAATTTGATTTTTATTAAATTCAAACTTTATTGGTGCCACTTGGGTTTTTGCGCGCCTAGCGGTGAATCAAGGAAATATGGCATTAAATGTATGGAGTAAGTTCCACTAGTTAAAAAAAAAAACAATTATTCTATCTATTAATCTACGTACCATATTGGAGAGCCCGTCGTAACCAGGAGGACTCCTGTACTCGACTTGTTGGTTTCGATGGGTTCTCCAATATGGTACCTACAAGGAAATATGTTTTTTTTTTTTTTTTTTTTTTTTTCAAGAGTCGTTTTACATGTTAATAAAGTGAGCTTAGCTCCGATTCTTTAACCCTGCACAACAGGACTTACATCTGACCGGAGCTTGTTGGTTTCTTATGCTATTTTATGTGCTGAATCTGAATCCGAGGTCTGGTTTTTTATGTTTAACTCCTTTTTCCACAATGATATTTATCAGGTTTTCACTTTTTTAGGTCTTCCCACAGTAAAACTTGGGCGTCCTTATCCAATTAATCTGGGGTGAGTAGGACAACACTCATCACGAAAAAGTCTGCCAAGTGGGTGTGGGGCATAGCTTCCTCGTATCCATAACCCGATTGTTTAGATGATCCAATGCATTGTAGCTAATTAGCTACAATGAGATTAATCTTAAAACCCTAGTAGTGTACCAACTACACGACATCCAGCAAAATATCTGAATATTTCTTCGAATTTGGATGGAAAATGTGGAAGTTACTACTATCAGTCTGGGGGTGGTGATTGTTTTAGGGGACCATCTACACGCAAACCAACACAATCGTTGAAAATTTAATCAAAATTGAATAATAACTTTGCATGGTTTTGCTAGTTAAGCTTGGTTCACATAGGTGCGTAATGTCCGTAATCCGTAGTGCGTAATTGGATCTCATTGGCTGGAGCGAATAGCCCCTCAATTAGGGGGCGGGAGCAATCTTTGCGGACGAAGACTTTTGGAGCGGAGTGTATCGTTTTGTAAAATTAGATATTTTACGCATTACGGATGAACTTCGATAAATTTCGGCAAACTTCGTGAAAGCTCTCGTCGCCTGTTCATCGTTCAGCTGTTCGTTGTTGACTCGGTCTCGTTTTTGTTTTATTCAATAAAATTTATTGTAGGGATGTCCGATACTTCAAAAGTATCGATATAATATCGTATCGATACATCTAGAAAGTATCAAAAAGTATCGATACGATACTTTAAAAAAGTATCGATATTTTGAAGTATCGATACTTTTCGATACTTTTACAAAAATGTGTGAAAATGCCTTTTATGTTTCTCTCTATCAGTGTGACATCTCCCTATCGCGAGGATAATAATTAATATAGAATGAAAAAAAACAATAAATCACTCTTTTTTTTTATTTAGGCACTTGTTTTCGTATTGCACTTGGTTGGGTTAACATTTTGGTGGTCCTTCCTAGATGATGGAGGACACCAGGTTATCATAATATGATTATGAGGACAGCAGGTTATCATAATATGATTATGGTCTGTTCTGAGAGACAGTCCTGAACAGTTCGGAGGGGCTTGGAGGAGCCCATTCACCTCCATCCCCTCCCCTTTCCAGTTCCGGTTTGGTTCCGAACTGTTCCGGACTGCCTCACCGAACAGACCCATAGAGAGCTGGAGGTACATCATCTTTGTTTAGTTTTTTGAAGTGGTTGGTCTCCCAACAATCTACGAGGAGAAAGAGGTACCTACTAAAATTCGAGACTTTCATCTAATGTGAGAGATAAAAAATAGATAGCATTTTGATCTAATGTGAGAGGTAAAAAAGTATCGCCTCCGATACTGGAAAAAAAGTATCGATACTACGATATATATCAGGAAAAAAAAGTATCGATATGTATCGATACTTTTTTTCAAAAGTATCGATATTTTGAAGTATCGATACTTTTGGGACATCCCTAATTTATTGACCAAACAATCCGATTGCCGATTTCAGATTCCGTGTTGTTATTTGGTGTTCATTTTCGTTTTTGCATTGTGCTTTGCTGGATATGAATTTAAGTGATTTTAATGAGAGCCTCATCGATCTCGTCCGATCAAATTATGTCAATAAATCCTCAGAAATCAAATCATTCTCCAATAACCGTATGAAAGAAGTCTGCGTATTATGTGGAAATATGATTGATTCAACTTCCGAAAACCTATTTTTCAATTGATTCAACTTCCGAAAATCTATTTTTCAATTGATTCAACTTCCGAAAACGTGGGTTAAAAGACATTTTTGAGAGAATTTGGTCGTTTTGAACATTGTGATTCTTCACAACAATTCAATAACATTATTTTTTTTACATCAAAGGTACTTACCTCGTTTTTTGAAATGGGTATACCCAGAGTAGGGCATTTAGCTAACTAATTTATTAGCTAGTTAATTTTTCAACTAATAGCTAATTTAGCTAGAAATTTTAGCTGTTCCTCGACAGCTAATAGCTAAATATTTAGCTGCTAGCTTCAGCTAAATCGTAGCTAATTTAGCTGTAGCTTTTAGCTGTTAGCTATAGCTAATTTTTGCCCATTCACCGGGCCTACAAGTAGGCAAATCACCAAGAAGACGATGAAAATAATTTTTTTCGAAGTTAATAATTGATAAGAAAGTATTCGATCGATGGGCGAAACAGCAAAACAGGCGAGTGGGAAAACAATTCTGCGCAGAACCTAATGCGCGCTTCTGCGTAATCGCGTAATCATTTGGCCATGTGAACGCTCTTTTACGCATTACGGACTTTACGGATTACGGACCACCCCCACTTCTCTTTTTGCGCATTACGGATTACGGACATTACGCACCTATGTGAACCCAGCTTTACAAGGATTCCATGAGACACAACCAAAATTTTTCAGGAAGGTCTGAAATGTAAAACGCAAATGCAAATATTAATTTTGGAGAACATTTTTTTGTCCGCTGCCTTGGTAAGCAGCGTAAGAAGTGAGCAGCAAGGTAAGAGGTAAGAAGCAAAACGGACCTCAGATTCGGATTCAGCACTACGTAAAAAACTTACGAAAAGTATGTTTTATACGTATGTTTACATACAAACATACCTACAAATTTTGTAAAGTTGTATCTACAACCTGTCTTGTAGACTTGGCTTGGTAACTTGGAGTAAAATATATGACATAGCTCTACCAGGATGTTCCTGAAGGTTCATCGTCGGAATCTATACAATCGATTGTCAGTAGACTGATACGATCTTTTTCTTGCCGAGACATTTCTTGTTATCCTCTTCCGAGATGACTGGCTGATAAGAGTCCTCCTGATATGCCCTTGGACCCTGAACGCTCATCCTCTTTTCATGGATCCAATGTAAATAGATTTTCCGTTAGTTCCGCGGCATTCCTCGGTACTCAACGATTGTCTGCAAGAAAATTAGGCTACCATCAGAGAATGTCAATGAGGAGAAAAAAATCAATCTGTCTCGCAGCACTGAATTTGTTTGAATGAAAAATGTTTGTCTATTTAGTATTTAATTCAGTAGTTGAAATATCGTTTGTCAGGCAGATAAAATTTAGCTCGGGTGCATGGAAAATCCATCAAACATAGCAGGTAGGTAGTAGCTACGTCAAATCCCGCCTGACAGGTGGGATATGATTAGGAAAGGAACTTACCTATTTGTCATGAAGTTAACGGGCAGAAGCGAAAATCCTTCCTCACAACCTCTGGTACCTAGCTGAAGCACTTGGGATGTTCACAGTACTCTTCTCCACAACTTGTCTCTTCTCTTCTTGTCTAGTGGCGTACTGTAAAATTGTTAGGAGCTATCCGCCTGACAGGAAAGTTGTATTGAGTTGTAAATAAATTGAGTTCAACTCAATGAGTTGTATTGAGTAAATTGAGTGAACACAATCGCCCCTGAAGACAATTTTACCAACATGTTTTGGTAAACTACGTTCATGTTTGCCAGAGATGGACAGTTTTTAGGAAACAGGAGCCTAATATTATTGATTAACATTTAGTTTCAAAATTATTCAATCATCTCCGTTTTATATTATAGACACTACATTGCCAATTTAGAGAGAACAACATTTGAATTTACCGCCACTTAACAGGCGTTGATTTTCGATCCATGAAAAGGAATTTATTATTCTACTTCCATGTTCAATCGTTTGTAACCGGATGATCGATTAAAACAACATCGGTAAGATAGATACTATCGATTGTCCCACCAATGAGGTGGGGTACATTGCCGGGGGTTTGTATGGAGGTGCTTTATAGTATCCAACTGATAAGGAGCTCAGGGGTAGAATGACCGGGGGCTCAATGCTCGGGGGTACAATGCTTGGGGGGTACAGTGAAACCGTCCCAAATCGATTCCACTCCGGGGGTACAATGACGGGGGCTCAATGCTCGGGGGGTACAATTACGTGGGGTACAAATGAGCACACCCGAATCTGTGACGCTTACTGTAGTGGCGTCACCTCTGGAAGCGTAAATGAACTATCAGCTTAGGTGGCCGTTCGCAAGAGTGTATGAATTGTGAGAGAGAGTAGAACGCAAACGCGAAAGTGACCAAAAGATGCCATTCTTTTTCGTCAGTTTCGTTAATTTTTGTTATTATCTTTATCTAGTTTCTATTTTCTACGTAATAATGTAGTAAACTTTCAAGTCAGGTCCATCAGGCGTTTTCACCCAGGTGCCATAAGGTGTGAATTGCTAAGTGCACCGTGTAATCAATATTGAATATGAGCATAAATTTGTCATTGTGCTCAATGGAACAGGAAAAGAAGTTAGTGTATTTAGATATTAAATGTAGAATATTTTGGGCCTTTCGAATTATGAACAATGCTGTGGCCGATCCAAACTGTGAAAGAAGCTATTAAAACTTAATTAACTATTATTATTTGCCACAATGTTTTTCCTCTGTGTTCATACCTCCCCCTTTCTTCCGATTTTGTAATTAATAGTAACGAACAATAATTTTAGCTTCTTAGTCAATATGATCTGATTGTTTGGTTCAAGTTTCGTAGGTACCTACCTTTTTTTTCATGAAAAAAACCGACATTTTCAACAAAGTAGGTGACTACCTGTAGTCAGAAATAGTTCCAGTTTGGTACCTTGCATTTCCCAACGAGCGAATTTAAAAAAAAAAAGCTTAACTATATTTTGGCTAATTAGAGTAATACTATGTTTTTTGTAAGAACCGAATATAAATTTATCTACTCGTAAATCAAGATTATTGAGAATTTGACGTGATATAACTGTTGATGTAACTCTTTTTTCTTGAACATCATTGTTCTTTGACCCATCCCGGAAGTGAGGATGTCCGAGCGAGCTTAAGCGTCGAAGCTTTGCCTAGAAGGGTAGTTTAAAATTGCCGGGTCTTGGGTTCAAATCCAAGACCCTCCTAGAATTTTTGGAAGTTCGAGCCGTTGTCCGCATTTATTCAATTTTCGGTCATGAGGGCGTCTACAACTCTATCTATCGGCGTCCTCTACTACTAGCTGTGAACTTCTATTACGCTTCGCCAGATCGCAGCAGTAGAGGGGGATTCTTTCAGGCACACTTTTTAACCTTGAGTGACACTTCCTAATACTTCTTCCATGCTCACTGGGAATAATATACACAAACTGTTCTCACTACTCACTATTATTTTGTTCATTTATGTTGAATGAAGTGTATCCCTAGTGTTCAAGTTTAATTGATTAAAGTCATAGAGATTCCTTGCTAAGACTCTGCTAGTGTGAAGGTTGCTTTTTAATTCAAATTCCAAACTTGAAGATGACACACGTTACTACTCTCCCTTTGCAAGTTCCGTACATCAACTACCTACACACCTACATGGTAAGTTGGATCAATTAAATTTTCTGGTTTATTTACTCTGACGGATGAGTAAAATCGATCAGGAACCTTATTAGAATTCGAGCACCCGCGGACGTCACCTATAAATTTAAAACCTACGCGATAAACCTCTCTTGTCACTTGGCTCGCCTTCGATCCAGAGTTGAAATCATAGGTTTTCGAATCTTGCTGTTTTCAGTCCGCCGTTTTCGGACAAATCGTCGACTAAAATCGAAAGTTGCCGCATTTTTCGTTACAGACTCCTCGAAAGTTGACGCATTTGAAAGTTGACTCCTCGAAAGGGCACGCCATAAATAAAAATAAATAAAAAAATAATGGGGAGGACGCCCAGGACTCACCCGACGCCAGCCCTAGGGATGAGGGAAGATGAGGAAGGTGGGGGTGGAAGAGAGGGATGAAGAGAAGTGCCTCTATAAAACGACCGACGATAATGTGTTTGTAAGTACTTACCTACTTGAATCAGGCAAAACATACTGATTTATGAAGCTAAGGCTACCCTAAGGGCCTTTACTGTTCGACTTCGACAAATATCGGTCCCCACAGTATAGTAGTGTAGTTGCTTGCTCAAATTTGAAATCCTCAAACTGAAATCTGGTCTCTCCCCGTAGTTGACATATTCTGGAATCGTGCGATTGCGACTGTTTCCCTTTCGGTACCTAATCGGAGCATTGGTAGTCCAGTCATTCGTAAAAAGCCCAAACATGGAAAAGCGGGGTGTCTACGATATTTTTATATACCTTTATTTGTGAAATCATATTGTATAGTAGTTATCTCAAAACATCAATTTCTAAGTACCTTCCACTACACACTCATAAGGGACCATCTACACGTCAATCTGAACAATCCCGAGACATTTCGTCGAAATCGGATGGCAAATGTAGAAGTTATGGATGTTACAAGGAATTGACGTTTGCGCATTCGCAGTAGCTACCATCAGTCTGGGAACAATGATTTTCATAGGGGACCATCTACAACCGAATTCGCATATTCCCTGAAAATTCCATCGAAATCGGAAAAGTAATGTGATAGTTATGGCTGTGGCTAGAAATGGGGTATTTCAGTCAATTTTTTTTATTTTTTCAAAAGGGTATGGCTCAGGAACAACGGTAATCGGGTCTGTTCGTCGAGAAAATGTTTTTAAAAAATCAGAGAAGCTAAGGAAAGTTGAAGATTTGAATGGTGTGACGTAAGGTTTGTTCGGCTAACGATTCCGAACCAGTTCCGGACAGAACGCGATTCCGAAAGTGGAAGGGATAGAATCAGTTCGGAATCGTTGTTAACCGAACGCCTTTGGAACTCGTTCGGAATCGATAGCCTGCATTGTAACCTCCTTCTATAAATATTGTATTCTCTATTCTGCATTTTCAACTCTTCTTCAACAAACTCTAGTTGTACTCGTATTAGGGAAGTCAATGTTTTTAAAGAACTTTGTCACGAGAGAAAATCATTAATTTATTGAACATTTTAGGAGTATAAAAGTTGGACAACGACTGCATTAGCTGTCAAAAATGTTTATAAAGAACTAATTTTGATTTTCAGTTTTCTAAGTAGGTAGGTATGTTTAATAAAGTTTAAAGTAAGTATGTTGTATTTTTTGAAGTTCTTGAAGCCTCCATTTACATTTAACGGGATTTTTAAAGTTTAAAATTGAATGATTCAAAATTATTGTTGTACCTACTAATCTCTCAACCTTTTTTAAAAAAATCCCCCTACAAATTTGACCAAACACTCATTTTTCCAATTTTCACTGAGTCAATGGAAACTTTTCAACCGAATTGAAAGGCGTCAGGACAACGGCTACGATTCAAGTGTACAAAATATTTAACTTTAAAAAAATCGGTATGACTTGATAAACTCAATCTCACTAATCACAGATTGATCACAAAATAATAGGGGTCTTCCCCAGGAACAATGTTCTTTTATTAAACAATGAAAATTTTAAAATTTGCCATAAAACCGTTACGAATGTTTTGAAACATAGTACGACTCACGATGAGTTACTTCATGCATGAAATGTAGTGAGACCTTCGAAAAAGCTTGTAATTCAAAGCTCCACTTTTGTTGTCAACAAATCAAATTTTGCCCCATGTCACATAGGTACTAATCACCCCATTTCACGATCAATATTTTGCAGAAGAGAGAGATGATGTGAACTCCCTTGAACCACTATCCAAATAAATGGACACAGTGGAATAATTATTGCGTATTTGTGAAAAAAGAAAGACCTAATCAAAAATGGCTTCTGTTAGAACGTAATTTCCAAGAATTTCGAAATTTTCACAACAAAGGTGAAAACGTTTAAGCATATTAACAAATTGCCCGTCTATGGACCAACAAATTTACGCGCAATATACTTCAAGTAGGAGGAATAACAAAAGCAAATTATTTCACAGCGGTTTATTAGGACAAAAATATGAAAATACGATTTAAAAAAAACCACAATAGAAATATCTCCGAGGTCGGCATCATAACAAGGATGAACGTCACTGTCTCTTCAAGATTATACTCATAAAAAATCATGCCTCCAGGTAACCTACTTACTGAATTTGAGATGCCACAACTCACGAAACTTTGGTTTTATGATGCCTTGTTCCGATGCCCACAGCACCAAAATGAAGGAGTAGGATTAGGATTACCAGAAACCCCCAGATGACAGACCACAGGAGACTACGATAAAATAAACAAAAAATTGATGATAAGCGAAACGATAAGACTATCTGATAAGCGTAATACCTAGTGCGCATGTGCGGAACTGTTGGTCCCGAGAAAATCTCAGAACTGGTAGAACTGATTCTGGGCGGTTCCGGATGCCTAGCCAAACAGCGGACTAACAGTTCCGAACCAGTTCTGGGCCTAACCGAACGCCCCAAAGGAGGTCAGAACCATCCCGAACCGTTCGGAATCGTTAGCCGAACAGACCTGTAGCTAGCCAACTGTCTTTGAAAAAAGTATCCATGCACAGAGAAGATATGAAACCCTTGGGGGACCTCTTGGATACTACAAACCACCACTCACACAGGCGTGCGGCGTAGTCCGTGGCGTAGTCCTTGCCTAGTGTGTGTGCATTTATAGCGGCCCGCCTTTTTCAAACGTGTGATCTCTTTAATTAATTTTTCTACCACATGTTATGGTATCATTGGGCTAAAAGTTGGAGTATATAGGTTTTCAAGGGTGCTGAATCCAAATTTGAGGTCAAAAACCAGAATTTCCGACCCACCGAAATACCCCATTCACGTTTGCGCATGCGCAGCAACTACTTTGTCTGGGGGTGAAGCTTTTCATAGGGGACTGTCTACACGCCAACCCTCACAATCCCAGAAAATTTCACCGAAATCAGATGGGAATGTGGTATTTCGGTGGGTGGGAAATTCAGGTTTTTGACCTCAAATTCGGATTCAGCACCCTTGAAAACCTAAATACTACAACTTTAAACCCAATGATACTATAACATGTGGTAGAAAAATTAATTAAAGAGATCACACGTTTGAAAAAGGCGGGCCGCTATAAATGCACACACACTAGGCAAGGACTACGCCACGCGTGTGTGTGAGTAGTATTTTGTAGTATCCAAGAGGTCCTCCAAGGGTTTCATCTCTCCTCTGTGCATGGATACTTTTTTCAAAGACAGTTGGGTAGCTACGTCACGATTGGCTAGCTACGTCACACCATTCAAATCTTCAACTTTCCTTAGCTTCTCTGACTTTTTAAAAAACATTTTCTCGATGAACAGACCCGATTACCGTTATTCCTGAGCCATACTCTTTTGAAAAAATAAAAATAAAAAAAATTGACTGAAATACCCCTTTGTAGAAGTTATGGCTGTGGCAAGGATTTCATGACACACAGACAGACAGACACGAAACCAAAATCGTTCAGGAGGGTCTAAAACGTAAAACGCGAGTGAAAATTTCGATTTTGGAGAACTTTTTTTCAACCGCGAATAGTGAAAACAAAGCTTCTGCTGCCTTGGTAGACTCGGAAGCAAAATACACTTTTTGACAGAATACCTACAATTCTTCGTGACTCTTGAAGAGAATTTATTGGAGGATTGAAAAACATTGATCCGTTCTCAAATAAGAAGTACCTAAACGGAAATGTCTTCATTTTAGGTACCTACTAGTGATGCGACATCGATAGAAAACATCGATGTTTTTGAAATCCACCTTCGATGTCGAGTGGAAACATCGACCAAAAACATCGATGTTTCTCAACATCGATGTTTCTTAACATCGATGTGCCCGATCATAATTATACAAATATTCGAGATCGTTTGCTTATAGGTACCTACTCGAATAGACTTTTTTTCTTCTGATGAATCAATTTCTAGCCACCAGGTCAATTTCTACCCCAGTACATTCGCCAAATGGAAATTTAACACGTTCACTGCGGGTCTGATTTTGTAAACCTTCCCACCAAGCGGAAAACTTTTTTTTCGCCTATCGCCTCAGAATGCTTCAAATATATGTGATATGGCACTAAAAAGTTGTTATTGCTATGATTTCTTAGAAATTTGCTAATGACGCAACACATGCGTCATCCGCCTGGCGGGTGTGATCAGTGGGTTTCCAAGCTGTTTAGTCACTCATTGCCACTTATTGCAATGAATGACTGAACAAAGCTCAATCATATGACACGGAAGATTATATAATTATACTTTATATTTTCAACCCAAACATTCACAAAAAAGAGCAGTCGAAAATGGAACAGCTGGAAAAACAGAGAAATTTGCATACAAGAGTAAAAAATTGAACAATTGAACAAAATTTGCATACAAAATAAAAACTTGAACAGCCGAACAAAATAATAATGAGATCAATTCGCCTAATATTTTATAGGTATTTGCTACCTACCTGAAAAATATAAAAGCTGTGAAAAAAATTGAACGTTTGAACAGTCGAACAAAATAAAAATGAAATGGATGATGGCCCATCAGTCATCTAGAAATGAATTAGGTAGGCACCAAACGTTACTAAAAATTCAGTAAAAACACTTCACTATAATAACAGATCAAAACCGCGATGAAAGTTAGTTTATTCGTTGAAAATAGTCGAAATGAAACAAGAAATCAAATAAGATAACAACGGGAAGCTGGGCACCTACGGAGTGCACACTGACGGACTACAAAAATCGAGGAATATGAACTTCCTACACATCGAATCATGCTTTTTGAAGTATATATTACAACTTACCTTTATTATTTCACGTTTCCACGCCAAAAATCCACGAAAAACTCACAAAATAAGGTAATAAATTGAGGAAAAACCAAGATCACTTGCAAACGAACCTGCTGTGACTGTAGATGATAAAACAATGTGAAAGCCTCGTTCTTATCACAAACGACGCTTTGTGTGGGTAGTTTGGACCCATTTCTTGCAAGTAAACAAGCTTCGGAATACTTTCCTGCCAGGCGGATTTTAAGAAAACATTCTGAAAACGAAGGGGCTCATGACGCAACGTATGCGTCTCCCGCCTGGTGGCCCCAACTCGCATGACGCAACGTATGCGTCTTCCGCACGGAACGTGTTAAAGCAGTTACAAAATCGGTAGGAATATTAGCTATTATTTTTATTCCTCCAAGTGATAAGAATGTAATAATTCATCAAGATTGGTATTTTAACGCTTGTTTCATTCATTATTTTAATGTGTAAACTATTGAGAAAACCAATGGGAACAACAAATCAGGGGAAGTACGACATCGATTGAAACATCGGTAAGAAACATCGATGTTGTGAAAACATCGCCATCAAAACATCGATGTTAAAAACATCGACGTTTTGAAAACATCGATGTCGATGTTGCATCACTAGTGCCTACTGCCACGTGGTGGCATATTTCACGACTGAACTTGTTGTATTTAGCCTTAAATGTTATTGTAGCCGTTAATTTGAGGATTTTGGTAACTTGGAAATGATGTTGACACTGTTGTAATTCGGTGGTTGTTTCATTAGGTTCCCAACAGACTGTTGGTTCTGTAAGGTAAAAGTTTAACACAAAAGCACACTCATGAAATAATTGTGTATTAATTACAAAACTCGGGAACTTACAGAGTTGATATACAAGTATTTTGCAACATTAGTTGAATAAGTACCGAAACCCATAAATAAGGGAAATGAGAGCTCGACTTCGATACGCCCGTATGTTTGCCACCGTACAGGTCCCAGAAATAGTTGTAGTGGTACAAATCGTTCAGTTCTACTTTTTGGTCGTCGCGGATGTTTATTTTCGCGTCATCGGGTTTTACCACGTTCAGCAGTGGAGAGTCTATTATGTCTTCTATTTTCAACTGAAGGTCGTGGTTGAAAGCGAACGTCGCTACGATGCCACGATCGCAGTCTAGCGGCTCGATGACTATTCCGTGAATGGTGCCATCTGTGTGGACAGGGAACCCTGGTGCTCCCCCGCATATCTGAAAATGGGATTGTGTCAGGGGCGTCTGGTGAGAATATTCGTGAGGCAAACAGCTTGGCCAGTCACAGAGGATTAAACAACAATGAAAAACGCTGCAAATTATTACACAAAGGTTTATTATTTTTCTGAAGATCAAGCGTCAGCTTTACCCTCGTCACTACCTACCAATCATGTTTTTGCTTCAAAATGTTGTTTATTTAGATGAAATAAACCCTCCACTCTCCATTTGAAGAAATAAAGAATTCCTTGGTTTAGAAATTTGATTACAGGTTGATTATGGAAGCGAAACATGTACAACCCAAAGAAACGAACATCGATCGCATTTTGGTCAGCTAAAATTTTTAAGGTGATAAGGCCTCTTTTGCGATTCACACTCGTGTTTCTCATTTATCTTAAGTTCAACCTTCAAGTTCTCATAGAGAGCTAATAGTTTATCCTCTGGGTGGGTTCATTCGATTCTAAAAGTTCAATGGTACCTATCTCAAATTGGTGAAAAAACAATACCTTCATAACGAGAGTTTTCGAAAGAGGGGCCTTAAGAAGTTACAGCCCTAATGTTTCACCGCTCAGAAGTGACTGAAAAAACCTTCGGGGCACAAGTAGACCGAAATGGAGCTCTTATACCAAATTTCATTAAAATCGGTCCATGATAATTAAGGAAAGTTCCGCGATTTTTTTTGTATTCGATTATCAAAATATACGTAGTAGCTACCTACCTCAAACGTAAACCATCGGGGGTTCAATATTATGCAATTATTTCCAAGTAGGTACCTATCAACAAGAAAAACGATTAGGTACAGTGAAATGTACAGTAAAATCGGGAACGGGACACCAGTCAGCGCCAGGCAGCCGCTATTTGCGGTGGTGAAAAAACTAAGTTTTCCTTCCTTGAGATAATGTGGTTGGATGGATATGTTATGTCTTGCCATGCATGGGTTAATTAGTATCCATGGCTCATCTTTTTCCATGGCTCATTTTCTCTGCTTTCAAGGTCACGAAACAGTTCTCCGATTGTTTGCAACAGCTGATAGCATGGTAGTGGGGGTATGGTAATACTTGACACCGCGATGACACCCCGCCGATCGTCGCCTCTCACTCAGAACAGTCCCGAAAAATTCAATTTTTTGAACTGCTTGCCTTGCATCGCTTTGCCCCGCGCTAGTTCGCTTATCATCTGCAATAATCTACATTACCGACCTCTCCAATTCCATGGTGTGTTGCGGGCTAGTATCCAAGGCAAAATACGTACTTTGTTATTCCATTCTCCTATTTCATGTAATTTACTTGATAATAATGAAAAAGTACCTAAATTATATTCAAATTTTCCATAATTGGGTATTATATTACTTGCAAAAAATGGGAATATAGGAGAATCTCAACAAAAATTAATTTATTCATTTTGCTTATTTTTAGTAAGGCAAACAGTGTTTGCTATGTTTGCCTGGAGGAGGCGCCACTGGATTGTGTGAATCAATGAGAGGGAAAAACGTCTCTCTAAAGAAACCCTTCTCTAATCTATGGAGGAATGGAAATTTGTTTTTAAATGTTTGAACACCTTGAATTTTTTATTTTGGTAATAATAGAGAGTTGTTGCGGGCCACTGACGTGCCCATGGAACCTTTTCACAAATTAGAGTATCTGCGGAACCCGCGAACTTGTTGAAACGTAGACAATAGTGAGTTCCTAGTTGGTGTGGTTTGGCTTAGATACGGCGTGACTTATTACTCACACACACACACTCAATCCAGCACCATATTGTGATAAGAACGCGCCGTATCTAATCTGTTGCCATAATATTACGGTAGAATGCGTCACTAGGAGGCAATCCGGCGCGCCATATTGAGAACATGGCGGAGGATCTGGTTCTGGCACGCTGTATTTAAGCCAACTCGACCCTACTAAGAACTCTCTACTTGGTGATGATCAAGCTGCCAATTTTGGCGGAGTCCGTTTAGAATCTCTGAACGTGGCTGGCCTGTGACTAACCTTTCTATTTATGACAGTACATTTCATTATTGTCAATTGCCATCATTTGCCATCTGTTACCAAGGCAGCTTAACATAAACTCGAATGAGTGCCTCCAGCACATTGCGTCACTTGGGACGCCAATGACAATGGACAACATCTTTCCCATCTGGCTGTCCAGTAATGAGCCATGTCCGGACCCCTAGGTAGTCAACTTAGCTTGAACACTGTGAATCACCTATGAAAGCAGCAGCCTGAATTTGTAGTAATTCTTTATTGCATATACCTAGACATGAAAAAAATGGGTTTGCAGATTTTTTCAGAAGCAAATTAAGCGAGCAGGAGGATAAAATGTGCTTGTCCGGAGGTTTCTGTCTTTAACACCTTCAGTGCGGATGACCGGTCGACCGGTCATCCCTGCATACCTGCCACACAGACGAGTTTGGGACCTGCACTGAAGGTGTTAATCTGCCTTTTTTGTGTTTTCGTATTTTGGCGGCTTTTTATCGTTTCCCGCGGTTTTACTACCACTGTAAGAGGTGAGGTTAGTTGTTAAGTTATCAAAGAAAGTGGCGGGAATCGTATTTCTTCTATGTGGAGGCGTGCACAGGTGGTTTCAATTGCAAAAACGTGGTGTCACAGTCACCATCTGTCTTTCATCTGCCCTCTGTGAAACTGTAAGAAATCGAAATTATTTTTTCTTTTTGGTCTCTAGTTCTTGTTTCTACCGAGCTGGTTCCAGCGATATGGTTACACTTCAGCAGAACAGCACCAGAACGCGGGAAAAGCTGAAAAACCTAAGTGCCACTCAGGAACTTGTGTCTTTCATCTGCCGGTGATGGTGGCAGATAAAATACCTTTTGGACAGATGAAAGACTTTTTTCAAGTTGTTAACAATTTAATTTGAATTTTCCGTTGCAATTTAAAAACTTTACATTTTTCGACCTCAAAACTGTATTCAGCAACCTTAAAAATCCCCTGGTACCAAGTTTTGGCTCGAAAAACGGATAAATTGAGATTACTTGGTTACTTTCGGAGGTTTCTAGATTGCTAGGTACAATGAGTATTTTCGCTCAATTTGGACGTTTGGGGAGCCTGAGACTTATCTGGGGAATATGGGATCCTTGGAGGAGGAGAGAGTGGTTGCCCAGCTCCGCCTCTCTCACTCCGGGCGCCTGCTGTTTTACACCGGGGGGCTGAAATACGCCATTGACTGCACTGAAAAATGCATGAACTGCAACAGGAATGAGGCTGAGACGGTGATCCACTTCCTGTTTTTGTGCCCTCTCTGCAAACCTTACAGGAACTGTTACTTGGCTCCTCTCATTCCCAACTACTCAGCCACCGACACACTGCCTTTGCTCTTAACCTTCGAAACTCTGGAACACCTGCTGGTGTTCATTGTGCACTCGTTGAGACTACGATCATTCTCATTGAACAAGTAACGATATCAGTGCTCCATAACCATACCTCAGCCATTAAGTCAACAATCAATTTTACGATAGGATATTTGTAATTTTCCCCCACTTTTGAAAATGTATTTTTCTTAATTTTGTGAAGTTTTTCTTTATTATTTCTTCTGTATTACTCTACGAATCTATCTATCTATCTCTACATCTATCTCTATTACTCTATCTATTAGGGTGGAGTGGGGCAATTGCGACCCAAAATGTCAATAGTTCAACTTAGATCCTCTGTAACTTTCCTTTGAAAACGCTATTTTCACCTTTTTTAATGAGTAGCTTATTTTACGTAGATTACGATGCACTCTTCAAATTGTACAACAGATTTACTTCTCATGGTCCAAACTGTGTTTTTTAAAATTCAGACCGACTTCCGCATTTGCCCCACTAATCGGGGCAAATGCGGAAACGGCCTGCGAATCCCATAAAAACATTTAGTTGCATTAATGGGGTAAATGCAAACAAAGCCCATTTCAATACAAACAGAACGCTATATTTAATTTTTTTCTCCTCCACTTTTTTATGACCAATGAGCCCGCCTTTTCCGACAGGTAAGGGTTACCAACATAACTGGGTACACATTGAGAAGGTTTCTGAGGCAAGGCGCTCAAATGGCGCCATTTTCAAAACCATTTCCGCATTTGCCTCATCTCCACATTTACCCCACTCCACCCTAATAATAATGTGGGGCGCAACTCTTTTCAATCACTGTTATGCAAATAAATGAATTGAATTGAGGTTGCTATCAGAAAAACCGTGTTCCATGTTGGTTTAACCCTTTTCTACACCTGCGTCCCGCCCTGGTTCAATTTTTGGAATAACTCCCAGTTCTCGCTCCTCATGGAGATGGGGTTCCGAGTATTCTCCTTTACGCGGAAACCACGCCAATAGGTTTCTTTCGATAGGTTTTCTTCTTTAATTTTTAATTAATTAATTAAGCGTCCCACTGTGTGTTCTTTCGTCGAAATTCAAACAGTATGGTGTGAGGTTAATCCCTGATTTTTGGCAGAACTTGAGTCGAACTTTAAGTTTTCTGAAATCTTGGGATACCGATTGTCCCTTTCTAGGAAAATGACCCACGTAAATCTAATGTTTATCTAAAATATATAACTTAACGTAGGTACTTTTTTTTTAATATAGAAGTAGATGACTTACTTCTATATAATTCGTCTCTTGGTTTGACTTGAAGCATATGACTGAGTAATTACCAGTCTGTTCTTTTCTCCTAGCGTCATCTTTAAGATTCCAAGCGAAATCCAGTTGTTCCATACACTCTCCTTGAACCTTAATCTGCCAGAGAAATCCGTGTGTTAACTACTCCATTAATTGCACTCTTAATACGTGTCCAGCGGAGTATCGAAGTTAGCAAGGGTACCGTCCAGTGGGCAAGAAATTATTGTGCGATCAACAGAGTGAGTACCAACCTATCTTGAATTGAGTACAATGATAGTGACAATCTTAACGCTTCCGTCCTTTCTTTTTAGGACGTCCCACAGTAAGACTTGGGCGTCCTTATGCGATCGATCTGGGGTAAAGTTGGACAACACTCAACAGAAAAAAAATAACCACACAGTAATAAGTTTTAGACCATTCTGAATCCAAATCCGCGGAAAAAACCATAGGTGTATGTCTGTGCGTGTGTGTGTGTATATGTGTGTGTGTGTGTGTGTATGTGTATGTGTGTGTGTAACAAAATCTTGTATACTCTGCACAGGCCTTAGTTCTCAACCGATTTTCCTGGTTCTTTTTTTGTTCGACTCGGAAAACTATCTAGTTGTGCACTACGTCGCCGGAATTTCGAATTTTGCTTTTTAAGGGGGGAAAGGGGGGGGGGTTTAATCTAAAAAAACGTGCGTTTTGGGGCATAATCTTGTGTACTCCGCCCAGGCCTTGGTTCTCAACCGATTTTCGTGATTCTTTTTCTGTTCGATGCGGGAAACTATCTAGTTGTGCACTACGTCGCCGGAATTTCGAAATTTGCCTTTTAAAGGGGGGTTAATGCTCAGAAAACGTGCGTTTTGGTGCATCATCTTGTAAACTCTGCCCAGGCCTCAATTTCCAACCAATTTGCGTGTTTCTTTTTTTGTATCACTCAAATAACTTCCGAGTTGTACATGATTTTACCAGTGTATCAAAATTCGCAAGGGGAGGGGTGAGTGGGGGGATAATACTCACAAAATATCCGATTTTTCAATATTTTGGTTCCTTTACTGCTTACTAATTGTACACAAGCTTTGAAATTGAGGAAAAATTCTCATTATACCTCCGGATTTTCATGAATTATTCTCTGTACCGCCATGGAACTAATAGTGGTGCCACCATGGTGCCAGGACACCATAAACCCCATATTTCGTGTTTTTTTTTGTGTTTCACCTTGAATACGGATGTGAACCTCGACGGACCGCCTACTAAAACTAATAGATGAATGTTCAATGTTACGACGTATTTCCGCTTTGGTGCCAGACCGGCACCATTAGTGGAGGGGGGGGTGAACTCGAAATCGCATATTGGGTATCGTAGATCATGGATTTTAAAATGCTCTTCAGATTCGAGGCTCCCACGCCGCTAGACATGTTTTGGTGGATTATGGTGAGGGAGGGGGGGTCACTATTTCTTGCCTAAAGTGATAAATAAATTACATCGAGTGAAACAGTTTTATCTCTTACCTTCTGGTTTAACTGATCTAATGCTTATCCAATGGGACGTCCCCTGGAATGCATGCATTACTAAACAATATGTTTTGATTTTGCGCTCAACATTGGTATGATTACTTGACTTTAAATTCTGAGCAGATTGAAATGAGAAAGAAAACAATTTTCTGAAGAACTACTCCATTAAAAATAACGGGAAGTTATGATACTAATTTAATGGGTAACTGTCGTTAGACTCCAACAACAGCCATATCCAAGCTGTATTTGCTCATGTAGCCAAAACGCGATTTTTATACCTCAACTAAAACTATAGTCGCCTCAACGAAAATGGTCTTGTCAGGTATTTTAGAGGCGTTAGAAGTTCTTACACTTTGCAGGAATAAGTCTGTTTTGTACTTATAGAGCTTGAAAAGAGCTAGTGACGATCTGCGTTTCATCTCTACGAGCGCTTCGATAGAATATTTTCTATGGGGCGTTACTGTTGTGATCAGCGACCTCTTCGCATTTCTGTCCATTCGCTTCCTTAGCTCAGTGGTAACGAGCTCCGACTCAGAAGTGTAAATATAGTTTAGTCGGACGATAGGAGATCGATCCCCGGTCGAGGGAAGTTAATTTTTGATGATTCAACATTGTGGCGCAGTCAGTAGGACACGAAACGTCTCCTCAGCATTTCTCAGAGAAACATTAATTCATTAAAAAAAAAAGATTGGGTCATCAAAACAACTCCCTCTCAAGACACGAGTCGAGCCACCGCCTATTTGGACAAACGTTGAGGTCAGCAGATCCCCCGCCCTGTCAATAAGGAACAATAACAAAAAACTCCGAAGCCAGTCAAAAATAGCGCGTTCTCACTGGGTTGGAAAACGCCGGCCAAAGCTGCCTCTCACCTCCCTGACTAGGTAACGGAGTACCTAAGATTTCCTAATGGGGGGGGGGGGGGGGGAGATGTTGTGATCAGCGACCTCTTCGCATTTCTGTCCATTCGCTTCCTTAGCTCAGTGGTAACGAGTTCCGACTCAGAAGTGTAAATATAGTTTAGTCGGACGATAGGAGATCGATCCCCGGTCGAGGGAAGTTAATTTTTGATGATTCAACATTACTATACCGGGTGTTCCATAAATAGTGGACCACCTCCGTTATTTGTGGAGAAATCAAAAAACTTGTTGAAGTACCAACCTTCTTTTTTCTAATGGAACTCCAATAGGGAATTTGCCTCACATTTTTAATTTTTTTTTTTCCAAAGAGGGTTCACTGATATGGAACAAAACCATAGTGTGCTGCTCGAAAAAGCATCCAAAAACTTTGGATGTAGCGGCAATCTGTACATGGAGGCAGTCATGTTGCGATGTTTCTGGCCTTCTAACCAATCTGTCTTCTTAGAGCGATCCCCTTATGACAGTAGGGCTACCTCTGGAAGCGTATATGAAACTAACTTACATGTTCAACACAGGAGTGCGGCACTGGGGAGGGGAAACGGCAGATGCGAAAGTAACCAAAAGAAGCAATTTTACTGTTAAAATACGATTTTACCTACTAGTTTATCTAGACTTCCTCTTTCTGTATTAGTTAGTTTTGTTATTTGAATCACATTAGTTGAGTGGATTGTTTTGTGTAGTCACAAGAACGCTCTTGATCAGATGATGCCTTGAATCTTACCTTTCTTAACTCAACATTAACAGACGTTGAGTTCACTTGGATATCATCCCCAAACTCATTTTGAATTGTTTTTATCTCGAAATCCTTGCCGTGTTTTTTGTATAAATTGAAACCATACGACGTCAGAGTTGAGTTGGTCGAGGTTTTGATGTTGTCGTGATACTGTTCGTTAGGTTCCACTTGTGATAGAGGTCTGGGGGGCCAAGGAGCCAACTCTGTGAGATCGAACTTAGGAGCTTCCCATAAAAACGGGTCAGTTGGCTTGAATTTCACCACAAGAGCCTCTACTTTCAGACTTTTCCCGATCCCGCATTGACCTAAATCGCTTGTATCGAGTTCGTACAGGTCGTCTGGTTCAAAAACTACGTTGTCCTTGAGGGTGGTGGCGAAGATGCGTTTAGCTTTCATGTCGTACGGCTCGACATCTTCGGGTCTGTAGGTTGCTGGTTGTCCTATCTTGTCATGATACCTGCAATAAAGTTGTATAAATTCCGAAGCTGCGGTAATTGCTATTGATTAAGAAGGGTGATCATTCCAGTCATGCAACATGCTCTCAATAAACATTATAGTTGAGCTCAGTTTCTGACTGTTCAAGAACACGGTTTCTCTCCTAGGATTGCAACGTTAAGAATTGTCTATAATGAAGAATATTTTAGGTCTATGGTGAGAAGGAAGCAGAGAGGACCCAGTTCACTTTTATCAATCACTTTCGGGTCCAACTCTCTCTTCCATTCCTCTCAATCCCTCACAGAAAATATGACTGCAGATTATTGAACAAAGGCTTGAAAAAGGGGCCATAGCTTGTCCCGAAAGCGCTTGCCTGAGTAAAGTGAATGATAAAAGAGAACTGGGTCCTTTCTGCTTCCTTCTTCACATAGACCTACAATATGACTACAGCAGGAGTACAGAACAAGAATATTTTACTACATTATACAGACAAATCCATGTTGTGTCTCAACCAAACAATCTTCTTGCCAAATTTCATCGATCAAAATTTACGGAGAATTGTGGATGTCAACTTGAATATAAGGTTATTGGTGAGGGGAGGACCCAGGATTTCAGGAACTGAACATGTGGCCCCTTAAAAAAGTATTTGTTTTAAGTCTAAATTCAGGTCTTTATTATGTAAAAGTCTTTACCCTCATATTATAAAAGCCATCATACATATAGATACACAAGCACATAAGCCTCAGCACTTCCAAGGCATTTTAAAGATAAAGGACTTGGGATGTCCCCTCCTTTTTCAAAAAACTGGACAATTTTTGTGAAAACAAAAAATCAACAGGACAGGATCTGGAAGTCAGAACCTAAGTAAATAACAACCTCATCCCATCAAACTTATATGTCCTGAAGATGGCCCCTGGGGCGAAAGCTAGCTCGACATGAAAAAATAAAACAACATAAGCACATACTGAGGACTCGCCGCAATTTGTCCTCCCCTCACCAATAACCTTGTCTACAAGAAGGCAACAAACTATGAATAACAACTTGAATATGTTCGACTGATGGCACACCTTTGCAGGATAACCTGGTGGACGCCTAAAGACGCATCTCTATGTCCATCATAACATCATGTTTAATCCCTATTACTGGAATCATCTCATTCTTGGCCAAAAACTGCTGCATAGATCGTTGTTATCATGGTGAAAGAACCAGTCGCCATTATGCCAGAAATCTGTCCTTTTTTCCTGATGCTTGCCCTCAACCTCTTCAAAACCTCCAAGTAAAAATGTTGATAGTTTGACCAGGAAATTACAAACACAGTGTGCACAACACCTCTGACCTCAAAAAAAAAATCATCGTTTTGATGTTAAATTTTACTTGACGCGCTTTTTTTGGTTGTGGTGACAAACTGGTTGTAGCCACTTCACCATGACTCGTCACCTACAGAGATCTTGGAAAAAAACTCGGGGTCCTCTTCAAGTCGACCTTTCATTACACAGTAGGCTTCAAGGCATCTGGATTGTACTCTATGACGAGGCAGTCTTATCGTACAGCTGATGATCGATTGTCCTACGACGATATTGACGGATCAGAGTGTTGATTTTTTCAACCTTGTCAGACCTTGAGGTTAAAGGATGCCCTGATCAATCGAAATTCCACCTTTTTTGGAAACGTGAAAATCACTCAACACCCGAGCCCTCTTCAATGCTTCTTCCTTGCAGGCAGTTTTGAAGCATTTCAAGCGTTTATGCGTCTAATTTCCCAAGAAGGAGAAAAACTTCACCACCACGCGTGTTCTCAGAGGTCAGCCTTCTCAAGTTTTTGCTGAGAAGGTAAAACGCGTTTCACTCTAAAAATCTCTGTGGTCGAACTGCAGGCTACATTCACATACCTACTGACTCAGGAAGGGCTCCCCTAATACCCCCTTACCTCCAGTTTCCACTAGTTCAACCCCTGGCCACTACCACAGCGGGAGTCCCATTAATTTTTGAGTCCCCCTCGTACCTACCTGACAATTGAACGTGTGGCTTGTGATAAAATCACTCATCAACAATGATAAAAAGTTGAACCCTCATCCCAAAACTAGCTTACTGTTGGGCACGCACCACGTATTTAGGCATCTGCACGACGTGATTAATCTCATAACAGTCAGACGCAACCCTCCGCACCAATACCCAGGAGTTCCAGGAACATAACTTTCCTTATTTTTGTCTAACAGTTTTGAGTAATATATCATGATGTAGGGGACCTCTCCGAATCCAGTAAAGTGCCAACTACTCCTGAATTCCAAGCGACCAGTAACCGCTTTCTGTAACAGAGTTTGTTGATAGACTAAGTGCAATGGTTAACATGGACTGGCAAGATAAGACAGTATGACGTAAGACAGTAAGACACTATGGCGAACTACTTCTGGTACCAGCTGTGACAAATCAGTTCAGATTCCTGTTTGTCGTTAGTTATTCGAGTTTTTTCTTTTTATTTTATAAAAACTTTGAAACAAGAGGCTAGAGCGAGCTCGTTCCAATGCTAAACTTTCCATGGGGTTTTTCTCATTGACAAAAATAGTACATCAGTACGAACCAATTAGCATGCAGCATTAAAATCAGTGAAAAGTTTTTCATGGAAAATGATAAAAGCTGTCTTCGTTGCTAAAAGTCTTTTCCAAATCAAAATGCATTCCTCGAAATGAAAACACTTTTTTTCAACGAGAAAAGAATTTTTGATATTTTCTTGAGTCTCAGCATGTCGCAGTCATATCTAAGGTTTGTAAGCTATCTGACAATTCATGTGTTGTTTTTCTACCTACAATTCTCAATCAAGTTTCCCTGTTTGTGTCAATGATTCTTCATTTTATAACTAATATATTACTATACCTACTATATTACCTACTACTATGAGAGATCCTGCTCAGTGCTACCAACCTTCCTCAGGTTGGTGGGTGGTGGGAGTGGAGCTCTCTGAGAGCGACTCAGGGAAACCCTCGTGAACGGCGAAATTCCCTCAGCAGTTTATTTGGAACCAGTTCACTTGAAAGAAATGGTCTTTGAGAGCAGGTCACCCACTCACTACTCACCTTGAGGACTTAGCAGAGAATGGAATTACTGGTTCTACCCCCTCTTTATCCTCACTAGAAGATGAATTGAAACTTAGTCAACCTTTCTCTTCTTTGAAAAGACCCTGGATATAACAAGTTCGAAATTAACGAGCGGCAATAATTTTCAGAAAGGTTCAGCATGGTTCCCTCTATGTATCTGTGTGTACCTTTCAGAGAGGCTTATGTCTTCTCTACTTATTGCTATCTAAAAGATCCTGATCATCCTTAAATTCAGTTATGAATGGCAAAGTCTAGCATTACGTTATTACAATTGCGAACAATAATAGTGTGGGCGTCTCCAGTCTCTCCCCCCTGTATTCCTGTACAGAACAGTGTGTAACTGTGGTGGTCACACTCTGACTCCATCTTACTGAATAATCCGGCGGTTTAGTCCCACTTTCTTGATAATATACGTCGAGCCCTGTCACATAATCGAAAAATTCCTTATCACTTATACGAGTTTCAGCGTACTGCATCAAAACCAGCATGAAATATATCGACCTTCCAGAAAGAGCAATCATGGTTGGTTGTTTGGCCTGAAAATGTTAGCATTCGTATAGAAATTTATAGGTAACAAAAAACTGAAGGGGATGCGATTGATGCATTTTTTTAACCCCTACTCAACGAAGAGAGAATATCCCTAGCCCTAACGACTACCTGTCACCTTGACAGTGTTAGCCCAGACCGAGGGGTTGAGTGTAGGGAGATATGCTGGCCCAACCACCTTGCCTTCTCAGCAGAGACCGACCGCAAGGAGGCGGGACATTTACCTAGTGAGCCTACTGTAGTGAGAAGAGCTCTAGGCGAGATGGAGGCAGAAGGCGGCGCCTTTTGAGGGGCAAACTGGCGACTTTGATGGAGCTAGCTAGTGATCGAATGCGAAGGTAGAGAATGAAATGAACAAGGCGAATGAGAGGACTAGATTGCATGATGGAGCATCCCTGAATGCTCTTTTTATACTCTAGGTATTCGCCTTGGGGAGGGGGGGGGGGAGAGAGAGAGAGGTAGGTGAAAAGGTGACGTCATGTTGACGTGTTCCCCCGTACCTTGTCTCTCTCTGTGTGTGATGAGTCATTCAGGGATCCTCGTACATATATATTCTTTATTGGTTGAACTTACTTAGTTACATGTGAGTCATAACGATTTGTATTCACTAGAAATAGCCCAGAGAACATTTTGACTGTTAAGATCACGACCGATCAAACTTTTACCAGGTTTTTCTGGAGACTGGGAAAATCAAATACGATTCGAATAAAATCACTCACGATGAGATTGTGGAAAACCATTTTAATAAAAACGGAGTTGAGTAGAATGTTGTCTATTTCCACGAAAATAATGAGTTACAAGTTAAATCGATTTCGACGGTTAGGTCATCATCAGAGTTATTGTTTGTTACTGATGATGACCTAACCGTCGAAATCAATTTAACTTGTAACTCATTATTTTCGTGGAAATAGACAACATTCTACTCAACTCCGTTTTTATTCAAATACGATTCTTCATAAGTTGTGATAACAAAACTGCCAATATTAACAGAGGCGTCTGGATCTCCAGCGGCTCGTCCTCGTCCCAAGCGCTCCCAGCGGCCTTCCTGCTAACTCTCTTATCTCCTCTGTTTCCATGGACCTAGTATCCTACTAGAGTGTCCTACTAGAGATACTACTAGGTCCATGTCTGTTTCTCACTTTTTTCCTCAACTCCACTTTCACCCGGTTTAGCAATAACTTTTTTTTCTTTTCGTAAGGATTGCTTTTATGAAAAACATTGTTTTTGACCACAATATGAATCATTCCCGACCTAAAATTGAATTGCAAAGACAGAAAAGTCGAGAATGTTTTTCTCCCGAAAACGTCAAAGTCCCACCGCCCTTCGAGTTTAGTTTAGCAATCGCAGTTTTAATTTTATATCTCCTGAACCACTTGCTCTCTCACCTTGAAACTTGGTGAGGATATTGGGTGTTTAGAGAGGAATGGATTTCGAATGTCAAAATTCCCCGGGCGGCCGTCAGGAAAGGAGGGGAGGGGGAAATGTTTTTCGCGATTATCAGGGTTCCGGGACAAAAATCCAGGCAAAAATGGGTCAAGGAGGGGGTCTCTCACTGCAACTATTTTTCCTAGATTCCTGGATAATTTCTATGGGGGATAGCAAAGCCAGATTTGGTCGGGCGACCATCAGGGGGCGGGGGGATATTTCAAAAAAAGTTATTGCTAACTTCACTCACCTTGAGGGGGTCTCTCACCTTGAAACTTTGGCAGTAAGTAAGTATGCCGAGTAGATAGGAAGACGTGGTGTCAAATTTGCCCAGGCAGCAGTAAGGGAAGGGGGTACCGAGTTTTAAACTTTGAAAATTTCAAATTCGCGATTTTTTCACGTTTTACGTTATTCTGAACACTTTTACTAAAATTGTTGAAAAACGGGATTTTGAACGAAAATTTTTCAAGTCCGGAAGTTATGGCTGGTTGCATCCCCGGAAAATGTCAAAGTCCCACCACTCTCCGAGTTTATTTGGGCGAACGGCGTTTTAATTTTATATCTCCTGAACCACTTGCTCTCTCCCCTTGAAACTTGGTGAGGATGTTGGGTATGTAGAGAGAAATGGATCCCTAATGTCAAAATGCCCCGGGCGGCCGCCAGTGGCTGTGGGGAGGGGGAAATGTGTTTCGCGATTATCAGGTTTCCGGGAAAAGTGGCAAAAATGGGTCAAGGAGGGGGTCTCTCACTTTCCAACTGTTTTTCCTAGATTCCTGGATAATTTCTATGGGGGATAGCAAAGCCAGATTTGGTCGGGCGACCATCAGGGGGCGGGGGGGGGGGGATTTGATCCAGGAATCTACCTATTATTATCATCATCATCACGGCTGAGAAAACGCTGCCAATTAGGGTTGAATGGGTTTATCAATCAACAGTATCAATCAACGAAAACGAACCTGGAGCAGTGGGCTGTTCAGAAGATTGAGGTTTTTGAACGCAAAGTCCCGTTTCCCCCACTAAAGTACCTACAGCTTGCCAGGTAATGATCCGGGACTGTTTTCAATGGTTTCAGCCTGAAAAATAACATGGAAAGTGATAATCCACTCGCTAAGTTTCCCGAGTATGCCTGATTTTCCCTCATTAGCAACATTTTATGCTCAACCATAGCCTCCTCCCTCGTACGACACAAACTCAAATTGAGCGTGAGAATGAGACTTGTCTCCAGTAGGTACTCTGTGAAATGAGATAAGAGAGTTAGCAGGAAGGCCGCTGTGAGCGCTTGTGTCGAGGACGAGCCGCTGGAGATCCAGACGCCTCTATATTAAATATCCAGGCGATCTGTCGTTGCAATTATGGATTCCAGCGTATCAAGCTTGTGAATACCTAGTTAACTCAAAACGAACAAAAATCTTGACAGCACTATTTATCTCTTTCGTTCATTAGTCTCCGCATTCAGCGGTTTCTTCATAGTTGATTGTCAGTCATTCCTCTTATTTGAAATGAGAAATAACTTTGTTTTCACTTTGAGGTTTTCATGAGAACAAAGGGTATGAATACAGCGTAACATCTATGGGATGGGCTCTCACAACATAACAATTTGCCTAATAGATTTCGATTACCAGTAGACAATAATTGTAGACACAATTATTGTGGGTCGAGCTTCTAAGAAATTAATGACTCACCGCAAAACGTCCACTCTAGGAGGCTGATAACTTTCCAAAGTTGAAGTGGGAAGTAGTTATGTACTCAAAACGAATTCCTCTCGTTAACAGTATTAAAAATGTGCAAAGAACAAAAAAAGTCTTACTCAACATTGAACAATAAGAACACCAGAAGTAACCCAGTGAATTGTAGTATAATTTAAAATCTCCAAGACTTCCTTTGGTTGAAACAACAGTTTCCAAGTGGCTCAAGGGATTCTTCAGAACAGGATAATTCTGACTGCAGATTCAAAGTCGTCGTCCTGTGAATAACTGTGATCAATGGGAAGTGACATTGACCATTTCACTGGAACGTTTTCACTAGTTTTCGTCCTGACGGCCATTTTGGTCATTCATCGGAGCCTTTACTGTTTGGCAAGCAGCCGAATCTTAACTCACTGTAAGTTGAACTAGGTTATGTATTGGTATCTATTATATATGAAGTTATTATTTAGTATTGTGGTAGTTGGGATATTTTGTGAGTTATCTATTGGAAAAACAAAGAAGATCAATTAAGGGGCATTAAACAGAGAAGAGTTTGGTAGACACAGCATGGATACCACACCGCGTAACCGTCACCTCTTTTGAAGACTTTGAAAGTCAACAAGTTGTTTCCACCGCAACGGGGTAGTTTTTGACAATTTCTACTGTAGCGCATAAAATTGAAAAGAAGTTGAAGAAAGGTGAAGTAAAGACATTAAATAACTAATGTCTTGCAGACTCGTATTCAAGAGAATTTAAAGCAATTTTAATGACCATTTTCATTCGACATGAATATGCCTTATTGCTGGGGTCAATCGTTCAATTTTGTCTACAAACAAGATTTTCGCAAACATTTCCCCCATAAAAAACAATTTAGTGAAAAAATATATCCTTTTGTTTGGCACCTTTCTCATATTGTTTTTGGTTTATTATTTTCAATAATAAGCCTTTGGAATCGAGCAAGAAAAAAAATTTTAACCCCCCCTCAAAATTTGATGTTTTACGTTTCAAGGTACGTAGAATACGAAAATCGAATAAAAAAATTTCCGTCCGTACGCCGTACGCGGCACTTTTCTTAGCAACACTGAACCGATTTGGTTCAAATTTGGTATATGGGCTCCATTTGGGGTCTAGTTGTGCCGCGAAGCTTTGGTTGATGTCAGTCACTTCTAAGGGGTGAAAATTAAGGGTTGAAATTTTCAAGAGTGCCCTAGCTCGAAAACTCTCGAAATAAAGGTACCATTTTTTCACCAATTTTTAATAGTATTGAATTTTAAAAAAATTTTGAGACCACCCGGAGCTCTGTAGGACAAACCGTTCGGTCCCTACGATTACTTGAAGGTTTTCCTTCGATAAAACAGAATCATGAGTGTGAATCGCAAAAGAGGTCTAATCGCCGTTCAAATTTTATCTGACTAAAATGCGATCGCTGTTCATTTCTTCGATTTGTATACAGTTTTGCCTTCTGCGTAACCAGTAATCAAATTTCCATATGAAGCTTTCTATTTTTCGAATCGAGTGTGAAGCGTTTAGTTCTTTCTAATAAACTTGATTGTGAAGGTGTGAAGCAGTATGGTGTGGTAGGTAGTAGGTACCTAGCTGGTAGGTAAAAAAAAGTTGGTAGGTAAAAAACGCTGCAAATCATTGCTCAAAGTTTTATTATTTTCTGTATAGATCACCCTTCTGTATAGATCACTGGTTCTCCATCAATAGCACCTACCACCATCTGTATTCTCCCTTGACCTTCCCTCTGAAATTTCAGCTTCCTGCGTTCAATAGGATTGAAAATGGCTTCGGAGCTCACTCAGCTGATCAGTGCTCTTCCAGGCGTCTCCAGCATTCGAGAAGATCTTTACTCTTCAGATCACTGATCAGCTGAGTGAGCTCCGAAGCCATTTTTAATCCTATTGAATGGAAGTGCTCTTCCAGGCGTCTCCAGCATTCGAGGAGATCTTCTTCACTCCTCAGATCACTGAACAGCTGAGTGAGCTCCGAAGCCATTTTCAATCCTATTGAACGCAGGAAGCTGAAATTTCAGAGGGAAGGTCAAGGGAGAATACAGATGGTGGTAGGTGCTATTGATGGAGAACCAGTGATCTATACAGAAGGGTGATCTATACAGAAAATAATAAACCTTTGAGCAATGATTTGCAACGTTTTTTTTTAAATATACATAACTTAGTTCAGGGTTTTCAAAATCGGACCGTAGCAACTGAGAAAAGTGTCGCGTTCGGTTGATGGACAGATTTGTTCATTCGATTTTCGAGTTGCGTGCACCAATGACATCATTGCACCTCTCCCATCTGTACGGGAATCCCTTTCTCAGGGTGACGTCATTGGTGTAATTCATCGAGGAAAAAATGGAGTAGAAACTGCTCATTGTAAGAAAAGTGCGTTTTTTGTCAAATTTTGTGGAAATGCTGGCTTATCATTGTTCCTGCAAGAAATTTGGGAAACGAGCACGAAATAAACGATGAACGGAATGATAATAAACAAAATAATACCATTTCCGTTCTGGAATAGGAAAAGATAAGAAAAAAGTAAACAAAGGATGACACGGTAAATATCACATTTTTTGAAACGTGACTGCCCACTCCAAAAGTACTTGGCGGCAGAGGTGCGGCCAATCAAATGTGAACCCAGCTTAACATTTTATTTCAAATTTAAAGCGAAAAATTGGTAGTAGGTTGGATATGAGTTGATCGTTCTGACCCATAAAAGTAGGCAGTAGGTATCACCTTAACACGTTGAACGCGGAAAAAAAACGCGTTGGTCCACTGTGGTGGAGAAATTTTTTTCACAAAGCACGCAAAGATAAGCTGTCACTTTGATAACTGCTCATGACCATCAACCTCAAACAATTCAGCCCTGGATTGAACCGTTTGTCTCATAAACAGTTCATCTATCACGAAAAACAGCGAGAAAAGAGCAGTAACCAAGAACGAAAGAACAGGAGCAGATATTCTTGAACCTTTTGCGAAAGGGTTTGTGTTTGTGTGACATTGACGCGATCCGCGTCCAATGTGTTAAGTTATTTGAATGACGCCATTACTCACTTGGGTACTCTACCTGTCTTCTAGCGCTGGACGTTAACAGCATCTTATCGAAAACCGTATTCTGTGCTTTGGACCTGGAGCGTGTCAACTGTCCAGAGGATGGATCTTGGAGCAACTGGGGTCCTTGGGGAGAATGTCATGGAACGTGTGGCCAAACTGGGCTCAGGCATCGATATAGGACCTGCACCAATCCAGCACCCTCGCGCAACGGAGAATACTGTCCTGGTCCAAGTTCAGAGTCCAAGCTGTGTCGCTTAAATGGTTATTCCCTTTTAGAGTCTTTTAGATAAGTGGTTTTGTACGTCCGAGATTTTATACTTATAATGTCAACTTCAACTTTCATATTTCCCAGCAATATCGCAACCTCATTATCCTAGTATTCCATGTTAAAATATTTATGAAAAAGTAATGAACTTGGATGATCTAAGACTGGCCAAATTTCTTGCGTGAGAAGTTACTCATATTAGGAGAAAATTTTTTACTATCTATGACCCTGACTACTCGCTTTTCCTGTGATAGGTTATCTTATTTCAAATCCTCCCATGAGCATCGCTTCTGCTCAGTTGGAAATAAATCCAACCACAATCGTTTATTCAATCAACAAAGATACCTTCACAGTGACTGTAAGATTGTGGAATATAATTCCAGCCGAAATCATCCTTGGAACTTGCTGATCACGATGGTGCATTCCCCATCAAAATCAGTTTGGCAGTTAGGTCATCTATAGGGTGCATATGGGCAGACCATCGAACATATGTAGTAGTAGTAGTAAACAACCATTTCAGGTTGGATTTTCGTCCAACTGCCATTCCTGGCATCGCGGACGTCATCAGCTGTCTTCTAAGGGGGAGGTCAGAATTTGTTCTGATGGTTTCGTTCATGGCTTCCCTTTGGCTTCACCACCCTGGGTTGGGATAAGGGGGGCAATGAGAACTCTGGCCGCCGAAAAAGGCACGCTGCCAGCAATGAGCCTTGAACCCACAATCCCTGCAGAGGTTGGTCCAAAGTCCACTGCCAAACAACGACGCCCCAATGTCTGTAGCCACACTTTTGTCCCCATCGAACATTAGTTACTTTGTTTACACAAATTAGGTAATTTCATTTCAAACGCTTGTTGCCTTGTGTGAGCGCCATCTATTGAAACAATACTTTTACTAAAGCTGGATTGAAATGGGTGGGTGGGGGAGAGAACGCGGAAAATGGAGAGGTGAATCGATGGAAGAAGTAGTGGAGGGGGTTGGGGAATCGCAGAGTGTGTTCACGTGGGCAGTCTGTCTCTCTGGTGGACAAAGTGGTTGACGCGAAAATCGAATCGTGGTCGACTCTCAATTGTTTTCACGTCCAGCGCATGTGCGGAACTCGAAGGAAACGGTATGGGAATTTCCACCACACGACCCCCATCATACTCAACTGTTGTCCAAACTACCAATCACATTAGGTTCCATCTTTCCACTTTCTGTATTCCTTCCACCCCATTTGTATCTCACATCTAACCATTCCCTCAAGTTTCATCATTATTGGATGGCATAAGAAACTTTTTTCTCTTTCATTCATTCATATCATCCTCGTTTTCCATGTTCCAGGATGTACCATTTCGCAGTACAGAGAAGCTGCTCAGTGCAACGACTTTCGTTTAGAGCAGTTCGAGGTCCTTGATGATGTACATGCCTTGTATCCTTCACTCTCGTCAAGGTGCGTTGAAGCCGAATGCCACTACGAAATTGTGGAGAGAGTATTGGGGGATGACGCTGTGAGTTGATTATTTATTCTATCATACTAAAACTACTCGAAAACCATATAACGTTCTCTGGTGCACTGCAATGTTTCTACCAACTCATGAAGATTGCATGAACCCATCCAACTCTTACCAACTCATGAACTCGTCCTCAGAATGAGTAAATCGAATCAGGGACGCTAGAGGTGCTGGGAGGAATTTTTTCGTAATCCTACTCATCACTTGTACAGCTCATTTTGGAGGTTCTCTTTGTTTAAGACAAACACCTTGCTTACCTTGCACCTTGCTGATCATCCAACGTGGGAGAAAAGGAGGTGTTTTTTTAGTGGGTTTGAATCCCACATAACCTTGAAGTCGCGGATCCTTCAGGGTATCTTACGAGATCCAACTCCACCTGTGGATCTTAAAGATTTTCTCACCTACCTGCCAAAAAAAAAAAAAAAAAAAAACACCTTGCTTCAAGTGGTTCCATCGAGACTGATAACCGATTATAATTCATAGCGATCTTTGAAGTACAGCGATAAGACAGCCATCAATCTCTTATTTCATGGGTAGTTTTGCAGCCTAGACACATTTGATTAGGTATATTGCTTCCGAGTCTACCAAGGTAGCGGAAGCCAAGTAGCCGTTGCACAAGCGCAAATGTGAAATCCTTGCCACAGCCATAACTTCTACAATTCTCATCCGATTTCGAAGAAATTTTCTGGGATTATGCGGGTTAGCGTGTATATTTCTTTGTTACAGCCATAACTTCTTAATTTTCCAACAATACAGAGATTGTGCTGGTTGACGTGTAGATGGTCCCCTATGAAGGTAGTGCAAGGTATTTAGAGATTGATGTTTTGAGATCAAGTACTACGCATCGGATCATCTATACAATCAGGTTATGGATTCGATGAAGCTATGTACCACACCCACTTGGTAGACGTTCTTGTTTAGGTTCCTAGTTACCCTGAAAATGAGCGAATCAACCTTGTTGGTTTCGAATTGAACTTGAGATCGTTTTGGTCCATTTGAGATCTACCTTGAGTTTTGGGCTCCTGAATCAATAGGTTTCGAAATCTATTGAATATGTCTCCAGGACCCTTCAGAATGCTTTAATACGCTTGAATTTTGTCTCAACTTGATATTGCCTCACATCAACCTACCTTAAATTTTGTGCACGTGAAGTAACGAAGCATTAAGCCTTCAAACTTTGTGAAATGTGCAATGGAGGTACTTGGAACAGGTAGAAACAGATGAAGAACAAACGGACGGACACCTGAAGCACGCACAGCGAGTCCCACGAACAAAGATAGGAAACCAATAACTATTTAGAATTGTTTTTCAGCTAATAATATCCTCCCCCCCCCTCCGTAATTTACTTGAAGGGTGACAAATATTGATGTATATTATTTTCAGGATGAATATTGGAATGCCCTCCACTGTGTGAAACATAACTCAGGATGTCCAGGTTTGTGAAATAACGATTGTCCATTGAAAATGATTATGGTGACATCGTTTCCTCTTGGTTTATTATTTTCAATAAAGAACCTTTGGAATCGAGCAAGAAAAAAAAAATTGTCCTCCCCCCTGCCCATAACTGGTTGGTTTACGTTCCAAGTATGATCAAAACTTGAATAAAAATTATCCTGTTTCCATGGACCATTTTGATGAAACTTGATATATCGGCTCACTTTGGTGTCTAATGAAGAGAATTAATTACTTAATTAATTCATTTTTCATTAGATTTTTTCGTGAATTAGAGATAGTGTTTATTTGAAACAAATGTAACCACCAAGAGGATCAAAAAAAATTATTAAATACGCATTTATTGTGAAATCCAGCCCTAAGATCCCTCCCACCCAAAATACCCGTGGTCTTTAGAGAAGTTTACAGTTAGTTCTCTCGCAACGACGTACCCTTAAACTGGATTCACATGGAATGGAAAGGTCGAAACGACGGAAGGACGAGAAAACCAGTGGAGGGGGTAGACGGAGTCAGCGGAAGGTTCACATGGATAGAAAGAACAGAATAACCGATAACCTTCCACAGAACAGATAACCTTCCTCCTGGAAGCCTCTGACCTCTCTCTGATGAGCGCGAGTGTGGAACCTCGGGGTGGCCAATGAGGAATTTCACCATGTCGGAATTTCCTATTTTTGACCCCAAAATCGGATTCAGCACCTCGAAAAACCTCCTAAGGCAAACTTTCAGCCCGAACTTCCTAATTTACGAATAAACAAAACAGTGCAGAAAATACGAATGTTTAAAAAAACCGGGAAAATGACGTCATCCTGGAATAGTTCATTTATGGCCGCTTGAAGCGCTGAGATCGAGAAATCTATAGTCCCCAGATGCAAAATTTCACGAAACAGTAAATTTCGAAATCGAAAAACTGAAGAAAAAAATAGAAAAAGCAAGATAGGGAAAATTAGGTTTCCCCTGTTTTTGTTTGATAACTTTTCTCTTAGAAAACACGATTTCGTCGTCCCAATGGGCAACACTGGGAGGAGACGGCGATCCGAACAGCCCAATCAGCGAGCGTTCCAACTTCACGTCCGTTTTCCCGGTTAGTTTTGAAATAAAAAATTTTGATTGTCTCCCAAAAATAACAGGAGACTTATTTTCCGAAATCAGCCCGATTTTCATCTATCCCACACCATTAACTATTCAGGAAAAATGCAAACAGAATTCGGTGAAATTCCTCATTGTGGATTGCAACAATCGATTGAGTTACCTATTTTAGTTCTCCATTAAAGAGACATAAAGGGAAACCCGTGAGTGAGTCATCAAATGGTAGGAAGAGTGAGGTATGGGGTGAACATGTCAGACTGACGTCACCCTCTTATACTCTTCCCTTACCTTGTTGCCTGTAATATAAAAGGACGACTCAGGGCTTGCCCTTCATGCAGTTTACTTCAACAATTCGACTTGATCATTTCTTTCTCCTCCATTTCATCTACATGCCCAAGTTCCTCAGAAGCATCGGTAGCCGTCAGGACGCCAGCCTCTGCTCCCTTAGGAGTTATCTTCCCCAACTAGCCACTAGGTAAATGCGCCGCCTCCCACCAGTCTGCGATATTTGCGCTGAGGTCTGCAGCTCGAGCGAACTTATATACACTCCTTCCCTCGGTAGGCAGTAATGCGCCAGGAAGCCAGTGTATGGTAAATCTCCTGCATCCTTGTTGAATAGGGACCAATAGAATCAACAAGCCATCGAGAAGGCCATCGCCTTCACTTGACAACATGCTGACATAACACCAACAATTGATAATTTCGATGGTTTTTTCGATGAAGGAATAATATTGCTCTTGGAATTTTTAATTCACCCACATGCTCATCTATTTTTACAAATGCCAGCTGAACAATGTTTCTAGAAATTATCACAGTTGGGATTCCGCTAAAATTCTGGTAATACATAATAACAACTCCTCAATGCATCAATTGCATTGAGCATCAATGCATCAATTGCATCAAGAGCAATCTTCACTAGTGGTTATCCGCATGGAAGACAGTATGCAAATTTCTTCCACTGACCGACTTTCTGCAGTTCCGTCAAGATGGGGGCCACCATTTTCCACTGGGGAAAATCAGCCAATCAGATTGCGTTATTTCTTCCCGTTGTTCCGACCTTTCTGTCCCATGTGGATCCAGCTTCACTCTGAGGGATGGACATGGTGAGTAAGAAACACAAGCGACATGAACATTCAATGTCGGAATTCCAGCTAATCAAATGAAATCTTTTCTAGTTTCTTCAAATAGAATTTCGTATCAACCAGTTGTGCTTCCCAAACAATCAAGAATCCCACAACTTGAAGATAACAATATTTTGCATGTTGGAAAGCTGTGTTCTTCGCAGACGGTTGATCTACACAGAAAAATAATAAACTTGTGTAATGATTCGGAACTTTTTTTCCGCTGTTTCTCATCCAGTGATTTCTCTCTTCAATTCTCTTTTATGATTTTTTTAGAATACGGAGGTTGGAGCTCTTGGACGGTGTACAGCGACTGCACAGCTTACTGTGGCCAAGGTCATCACGTCCAGTGCAGGTCTTGCACGAACCCCATACCCGTTTCAGAAAAATACGGTTGCAGAGGAGAAAACTGTTCATTCAGCCCTTGTTCAGGATCGAAGTGTGACATCATGCTCCGTGAGTTTCTTTGACATTGTACAGAGTCCTCTAGATGACTTTACTAGAATCTTATTTAGAATGAATTAATTGATAATTTATAATTCTTCAGTTCTACAAAACATAACTAAGAAATTTTCTTCTGATTTTTTCGGAAAACTAGTTACTTGGGTAAGATACGAGATCTTCAATGGAGGTCGTTGTGGTTGACGATTGTTGATGTTAATTTTTGAGTTTACCCATGGCCGTTCTCGTATCATGTCATATTTAGATATTGGTTCTCTTATCAGGTTCGTGCTTTTTTTGAAAGGAGTTTTTGTCCATTCGTGCCCTTAAAAAGATTAAATTCAGCATACAAGTTATTTGAGTGTTATAGTACTTTATTAATGACATAGTACGCAACAATGTGGTTGTTCGGAAGTACGAGAAGGAGATCACTTGAAAGAATAATGAATTAAATTGGACGAAATACTAAATGAAGGTACAGAGGCATTCCAAGGTAACTCCTTTGACAAGATTGAGACTTGAATTTACGCAGCGATTTGGTAAATGTCTATCGAGCGCACCTAATCTTAATATCAAGGAAGGTAGTTGTCTTCGAATGGTTTGCACCGAAAAGGGAATGGTCTTTTCCTGCGCGATGGTTGCAGCGTTTTCTGTGTCGCTGAATCGTTCGGAAGTAGATCCACTGAGGGACATCCAGATGGTAACAGGTATAGAAACTGTTACCATAACTGAATCACTACCTATATCTGAGTGAACCCTTTCCAAAATCAAGGGCAATTTGGCTGGTGATCCTGACAGAAGGGAGGCTTGTGTACGTGTGCTCGCCACAAACGCTGAATCGTGACTGCCTCAAGTCAGGAATGCTACTCAGACCGAACATGAAGCTGCCTGAGGACTCGGGTCGGAGTCGTATTGTCAAATGTATAATTGTATTGGAAAGCGGAAGGTCACTTCCACTTCTCGTAACACTGTTAACACAATAGTAAATTTTTATTATTCATTTGGTGATATGTTTATGGATAGAGCTGTATTCATTGGTGGTTAAGGCGAGAGAGATCGTGTTATTGAGAGGAGAAGGCAGGAACGAATCCATAGACAGAACTGCAAATCATTGAATCTCAACAAAACAATAATTCTGTCAAGTAGGCACTTTTATGTAGAAAAATAAAAATATTACATTTCTTTCCAAATAGTCATTAGGATTCTTTTGTTACGACTTATACTGACTTTGTGGTACTGAGATGAGATGTGAAAGAAAAGTTGTTTTATCATCAACGACTTTCCTAGGGATGTCGACCTGCCCAAAACTGTTGAAACGACAGACGTACGAGGGACGTCCGGAAAAAAGGGGACAATTGTCGTAGGGGGTGATGGGAATTTTTTTTGTTCAAAGTTGGCATACCTGCGTGTAGGGTAACTCCTAACGGTCACAATGAGCGCTCGCCCGTCTCAGTTCGTTCAAAAATGTCGTCGCAGGAGCCCGTTGCGTCAACCTCTGCAGGTGTCGTTCGCTCCACCTACCGCAGGTGCGAGATTTGGGCAGTGATCAAGTTCCTCACTTTGCGCCGAAATTCAGCTGCCGAAATCCATCGTCAGCTAATGGAAACCTATGGACCTGATGTGATGACACGTTCGAAGGTTTTCAAGTGGGTTAAGGAGTTTAAAGAAGGTCGCACAGACACAGACGATGAAGAAAGAAGTGGGAGGCCGTCTGTCGTTTCAGAAGAACTTGTGCAGCAAGTCAATGAAAAAATTCGCAGCGATCGTCGTGTGACCCTCGACTCCCTTCATGAAATGTTCCCACACATCTCACGGACCGTTATGGGTGAAATCGTTTCTGAAAAACTTGACTACAGGAAGTTGTGTGCCAGATGGGTGCCAAAAATGTTGACTCCAGAACATCGCCAACAACGTGTTGTGGCTGCAAACGAATTTCTGCAGCAGTATGCATCGGAGGAAGAAGCGTTCCTGGACTCTGTAATGACTGGGGACGAGACTTGGGTATGCCACTACACCCCTGAGTCCAAACGACAGTCCCTACAGTGGCGCCATACCCACTCCCCCAGTGCCAAAAAATTCAAGGTGCAATTTTCGGAACGCAAAATCATGGCATCTGTGTTATGGGACAGGAAGGGAGTGTTATTGGTTGATTTCATGGTCAGAGGGACCAACATCAACGCCGATGCCTATTGTGAAACCTTAACAAAATTGAAAAAAAATTAAGGACAAAAGGAGGGGAATGCTGACTCGAGGCGTGAGCCTCCTTCATAACAACGCCAGGCCCCACACCGCGCGTGTGACCCAGGACCTCTTGTGAGATTTGGATGGGATGTCATTAACCACCCACCATATTCCCCTGACCTGGCGCCCTCGGATTTTCATCTGTTCACAAAACTGAAGGAGTTCCTGGGTGGAAAACGGTTTTCCAGCGACGAGGAGGTCAAGGAGACTGTGGAGAAGTGGCTGTTGGAGGTGGAGCGGAGCGTCTATGACGAAGGCATAAAAAACCTTGTGCCTAGGATGCAGAAGTGTGTGGAACTTGCCGGGGACTATGTTGAAAAGTTTTCACTTTCACTCCGCTCAGGGTGCATATATACCGTTGCCCCACACAGCATTGGTTTCGTGTCAGCGCAATCTACCCCTTGCCCTTACCTATGAGGGAAGTCCGGAAAAAAAGGGGACAAATGCTGTTAAAATTAGAAAAATGCATATATTTTAATGAAATTTTCAGGATATGTTCAAAATTGAATCCTTTACTTTTCAACATAGTCCCCGGCAAGTTCCACACACTTCTGCATCCTAGGCAGGAGCTTTTTTATGCCTTCGTCATAGACGCTCCGCTCCACCTCCAACAGCCACTTCTCCGGTTATTAGCAAATCTGACGCTCAAGCTATTGTGGGTTCAGTATCAATCAAATAATGAGCGGGTCGGTGAGTTCTCTTGTGCCAGGGGGCGGTAAGAAGGGTGGTGACGTACTTTTTGTAGATGGACATAAATTCATTTCCCAAAAAATGTTGAAATCGGGAGAAAAACGGTGGACTTGTGCGCAACGTAGCAGTTTGAAATGCAAAGTGGCAGTGAAAACACTACGTGGAAGTGAAGTGACTGAAATTGTTGGAAAAGAAAAAAAAGGGGCTACTTAATGCAGCTGCTCTTGTTTGGCCTCAAGCGGATATCTTAGGCTGTAAGTTTCACCTTAGTCAGTCATGGTTCCGCAAAATCCAAAATCTTGGACTTACTGTTAAGTACAGAGACCCAGAAGACGATGTTGGGATGTGGCTCCACATGTCCTTCGGCTTGCCTTTCTTAAATCCTGATGAAGCACAAGAAGGATTTTGCCAGTGGGTAATTCATATGCCTCTCGACGCTGCAGCTCATAGGTATGCCACTTATATTCACGATAATTACATTGCCGACGGCTGTCCCTACCCTCCCTCGATGTGGGCCAGCAGAACATCGGACACAAATAGAACAACGAACGCGTGCGAATCGTTCCATGCCCATTTCAGCGGAAATTTTGAAAGTCCCCACCCTAATATTTATAAATTTTTAGACGTATTACAATCATTTCAAGCGGAAGTCTACGTGAAAATTAGCGAGGTTACCGAAATGGATGCTCGTTCAGCGGCAACGAAAAAAAAAAACCAAATGGGTGACGTCGGTTATAAAAAAGTACCAAGAAGGACAATTAACCATGCTGCAGTTCATGGAGCGGATTTCTCATAAACTTGCTGCCAAGTAGACATTTGAAATACCTACCTATATTATATAACATGACGCCTTAACTTGCTTTTAAGAAGAACTTTGCAGTAACTAACATTGTGTGTAGGGTGGAAACGGAGAAAATTGTCGGGGTGCATAAATACACATGAGGTGCAAATATACAAAATTGTTGGGGTGCATAATTACATCATTTTCCTCTCACGGGTGCATATCTACGGGTGCCCGCTGTGTGTGTTAGTTGGAGAGATCATCCCAGCCTGAAAATGAGTTATCGTTTTAAGGTGGTAAGATAAGTTGTGAGTAAGACTGAGTTTTAGACTAGACTCGGTTCTGGCCCTATCTCGAGAGTGCCATCTGTTCTCTTGTAAGACTATACTGGACAATGTAGACATAGACGAGACGAAGGGAGGTTGACGCCAACTGTCTCAACTATCACTCTAGTGGCTTTCAAGGTAGCACACCTGGTAATTTATTGTAAAATATGAACAATAGGAGGAGAGCACTCACGACATCTCTCATTCACACTAAAAGAGAACTTCCTTCGTTCTGAATTTACCTTACATTTAAGTTACATTCTTCGAAAAGAATAATGACTTGGAAAAAAAAGAAGACCTAGATGTTCATTGGTTACGTCACAAGTCCATTGTTACTTGAAAATTCTTATGATTGCAGTGGGACGACGATGATTTCGTTCCATGATTTGAATTGAATGGCTTTTATTTCAGATGGACGCTGGAACGATTGGAGCCCCTGGTCAGAATGCTCTGTTAGTTGTGGGCAAGGGCTTCAAGAAAGAAGGCGATCCTGCATTCATGGAAAGCACACCTCAGTTGAACCAACCATGCCTCACTCACATGAGCACACAACGTCTCTTCCTTTATGCTACAACTACATGAGGAATAAGAGAAATTTGGATGCAGTCATTATATCCCGAGATGTCTGCACTGGTCCCTACAAGGACCTGAGGCCTTGTTACATAGCGGAATGCCCTGGTAAATTTGAGGTGACTAGTGGATGTTGTGTTGTGGTACGTTGAAAGTTGATTCAAAATGAAGCTATTCTTAGAGTTGAATTTTGTTTCCATGTTGTCAGTCGACGGGGAGTGGTCTGAGTGGGAGCCTTGGTCTCAGTGCTCAACTGAATGCTCTCTGGGACTTCAGTCGAGAAGCAGAGCTTGCAGCAGTCCTCCACCCATGAACGGAGGTGAGACCTGCGTTGGTCCAGTGACGTGGATCAGGCACTGCTTCAATGCCCCTTGCTTGGGTAAGGATGGCCCAACAAAGCTGAATTAGTAGCTGATGTAGTCTTTCCTTTATAAATCTCTTAATTAACTCCCTCCTTACTATATATTTTTGGATGTTGCTCTATATGTTCCACAATTATTGCAATGTTGCTGGCGGTGTAGCTGATGTTGCTGTAGACACAGATCCACCTCAACTATCAAGATCCGTGAAACAACAGATAAAGCTGACTTTGCATGGAGGATCCAATCATAACTAACTAACTACACAGCACTACAGGCCAATGTGGCCCTTGGCCTCCCGAACTCCCTTCCGCCACCGAGTACAGTTACTCACTTGAGTCCTCTGCAATCCCACCACCCAGAGGTCCTTCAAGACATCATCAAGCCAGCGACTCTGAGGACGACCTCTTCGTCTTCTAGTTTCTATCCTAGCTCGCAGCATCATTCGCGGGCAGGCCTCCACCGGCATGCGGTCGACATGTCCCAGCCATTGGATGCGCCCAGCTTTGATGAATCAGACTATGTCTTCATGTTTTAATAATTCATCAATTTCGGTATTCTGTCTTGCTCTCCACCCTTGGCCCTCTCTGACTGCTCCACAGTAGGGATGGGTATCGATACTCGATATTTCAAAATATCGATACTTTCGTACCGATACTCGATATTTTAGTATCGATACTACAATATCCGATATTTTTGGCTATCGATACTTAGGATCCGATATTTCTAAATATCGAATATCGATACTGTTCTCGCGGAAAATTCAACATAATAGCTAAAAAATGAAGAAGATAGAGAGGCTTTTGGGTCATTACTCTTTGGTTGCACAAATAACGTTTATATCATGGAAAAAATCACTCTGCTTGGACTCTTGATAGTGAAAAATGAATAAAAGTTGTTGAAAAAATTATTTTTCTTAAGAAAATTGTATGATATTGATAGTTTGTGACACTAAAGTATCGATACTCGATATTTTAAAATATCGATACTCATGCCCAACGATATTCGGAATATCGATACTCGGATACAATACAGTATCGATACAAAATATCGATTTTTTTTTTTTTTTTTAAATAATCTCCCCTCAAGACCATAGGTCTCTGTGACGGAGGGGGCACGCCATAAAATTAAATAAATAAATAAATCAAAAATATTGGGGAGAACGCCCAGGACTCACCCGACGCCGGCCCTAGGGATGAGGGGAGATGAGGAAGGTGGGGGTGGGAGAGAGGGATGAAGGGAAGTGCCTCTATAAAAAGACCACCAGTTAAGATATGAGCCGAGCAGGACGCGTCTGGTGACACCACGGAGTACGCCCACCGAGATGCCCAACTCGCGCAACTCCGTGGCACTTTTCCCGCACCACACTCCGCGCCACGACAAGGTTGCAGCCATCACCCTGATGTTGTTGGGTTCCACTCCTTTTAGCTCTGACACTGCTTGCCGTAAATCATCTCTATCATACTTTCTTATCTTAGCCCGCCAGGTCTGCTCCATGTCCATGCTGCCATTAACAACCTGGACATCCAGGATAATGCAAGACCTGTCGGGCTTGACGGCAACAATGTCAGGCTTCTTGCCCTGGTCACTTGGCATGTGGTATAATCTCTCCCTTTCAACATCCCAGCCGCTGGATGACAAGGCACCTGCTATCTGCTTGGCGACCGCATCATGACGTAGGATGCGGCCCCCATGAGTTCGTGGACACTGCTGCACTACATGATACAGGTGTTCATTTCCACTCCGACAGGCACGGCAAAGGGTATCTGTCATCCCACGACTACCCCTAGAACACCGTACCGCTGTTGGCAGTGTTGCCGCGCGGACGGCGTGGAAGTTCCGGTAGTCGCGGGCCCCAATGCCCTCCGAAGCCCAATCCACCCATTGGGATGAGATAAGGCTTTCGGAGCACTGTCGGAGTTCTTTACCATCTACTGACTCATGCAGGGCAGCAGCAAACTCAGCAGACGAACTGGGTTTTGGAGCGGATGGTGTTGCTCGGTCGCACCATGCTAACTGCTGCCTGACAAAATCAAGACCAGCAGCAACACGGGCGACCTCCCAGCTCGACCCCTGAAGGGCTAGCAGGCGCTGGCGGCGCAGAGAAGGGATACATGCGGAGAGAGACACAATGCCAAGCCCACCGGATTTGACCGGTGCATGGATATAGGCACTTGGGACACCAGGTGGGAACCTCAGCCAAGAGCGCACAGCAGAGCGGACTTCTCGATCTAATTCCTGCAGCCTCCCCGCCGTAAGCCTACCGAAGACTAACCCGTAAGTTAGCTTCGGCAGTAAGTACGTGCGGAGGAGGCGCAGCCTCTGCTGTGGCTTCAATGGAGCCTTGGTGATGCGGGCTAGCGCCCTACCAAGGTCCACACGGCTGGCGGTAATGGTGGCCACCCCCATGAAGTCGACTCCAAGGTACCGCCAGACCTCCAACACAGATCGAGAAGGAATGGGGGCTTGTCCTATGACAAAACCCCCATCCACAACCTTCACTTTATGTTGGCGACCCGACGGGACCAAGGAGACCGACCCACATTTATCGGGGTTGACCACGAGTCCACACCTGGATAGCTGCTTAGCAAATGCATTGAGGGCAATCTAACTATATCTATCTATTTTATAACGATACCCATCCCTACTCCACAGATCCTTCTTATAATCCTTCTCTCAAATATCCGCAGTCTAGCCTCATCCTCAGCCCACATGGTCCATAACAAACCACAGGCCACACCAGGGATCTATATAGCCTCATCTTTGTTGATCTGGAGATCACACGGCTCTTGAAGAGTTTTATATTGGCATAAAATGCTCGGCTGCCTGCCATTATTCGTGAGCATATCTCATCCTGCACTTGGTTTCTATTTGTGACCAAGCTCCCCAGATAGGTGAAGGACCTGACTTCATCAAACTTATAAGAACCAAACGTCACCCCTCTGGGCACCCGCTGGACACGGCTTGGGGGAGATATCTAGAGGTATTTGGTTTTGCTACAATTTATTCACAAACCCATTGGCTTTCCCCCTTCATGCAAAAGCCTCCTGCAGGGCATCAAGACTTTGCCCCAATAAAGCAATGTCATCGGCATAAGCCGGAATCTGCCATGTTCTGTCGACAATTGTTCCCTTCTTATCTGCATTCTTGACAGCGATTCAATCATGTGTGGGGAAATGTCAAACGGCTTGAGAGACGTAAAAAAACGACTAAAAATTTTTAGACGAACCATTATTGTCCCATGCACAGTTTGTACTTCCCATGTGTGCGGCCTCTCGAGAGGTCTAAGGTGCTGACCCAAATCTGCTTAGTTACGAGTTCAATGGTTCAATTCCCAGATTGGTAACGAAAATTATCAGGTCAGGGACCAAAAAACTTGTAAGCACATGAGCCCGAACAGAATTTAGATACCAGTTCACGGTTGAAGGGGTCTCACTCAGTCGAGCATTCCGGGTCAGTATTTTCCAAAACTACCGGCGCACAAACTTTAAAAATTGTACTTAAATTAGATTAAGATTAAGATTAGAGATTTTTTCATTAGTGTAGCTGTCTAGGGAATTGAAAAACTGAAATATTCCCGCTGGATTCATCAAATTGAACAATAATGAGGAATTTCACCATGTCGGAATTTCCTATTTTTGACCCCAAAATCGGATTCAGCACCTCGAAAAACCTCCTAAGGCAAACTTTCAGCCCGAACTTCCTAATTTACGAATAAACAAAACAGTGTAGAAAATACGAACGTTTAAAAAAACCGGGAAAATGACGTCATCCTGGAATAGTTCATTTACGGCCGCTTGAAGCGCTGAGATCGAGAAATCTATAGTCCCCAGATTCAAAATTTCACGAAAAAGTAAAGTTCGAAATCGAAAACTGAAGAAAAAAATTGAAAAAGCAAGATGGCGAAAATTAGGTTTCCCCTGTTTTTGTTTGATAACTTTCCTCTAAGAAAACATGATTTCGTCGTCCCAATGGGCAACACTGGGAGGAGACGGCGATCCAAACAGCCCAATCAGCGAGCGTTCCCGCTTCACGTCCGTTTTCCCGGTTAGTTTTGAAATCATAAATTTTGATTGTCTCCCAAAAATAACAGGAGACTTATTTTCCGAAATCAGCCCGATTTTCATCTATCACACACCATTAACTATTCAGGAAAAATGCAAACAGAATTCGGTGAAATTCCTCATTGCCAGCGAAAAATGAGAAAAACTGTTTATTAAGTTAAGTTTTTCCAATTTTTCGCCGGCAATAATTATTGTCCGATTTTGATGATTCCAGCGGCAATATTTCATTTTTTCAATACCCTAGACTGCTACAGTAATGAATTTCGAAATCCTTGACAATTTCAAGTTGAGGTACAACTTTTAAAGTTTGAGCGGCAGTAATTTCGGTAAATACTGACCCGGAATGCTCGACCGACTGAGACCCCCTTAACTCAAAGAAATCAACTTAACGTATTTTACTTCATGTGTATTGAATCTCAGGCCGAACTGACTTTGGCTGACTGGGGTCTTTGGTGTGTGTGGATAATCTTGCGCCTAAACTCTTCCAGTATTCAATTAGACTTCAACGGGTTGCTCGTAAAAAATTGGAAGTGATTTTTCACTGGTGGAATGATCACCGACTTGTCATGGCACCAAACTGACACTGGAGAGTGTCACACATGCCTCTGAACTAATCTAGATCAACACTGTTAAGATTTGGCTCGAGGCGAAATGATCTCTTCGTAATAGCTTTTGGGCCAAATGGGGTCCACCGTGTGGCCAGAGTTCCACAGTATAGGAGCATAATTTTTCTTGTCATCAGCAAAATGACGAAGGGGAGCATCTTCTGGTTGTGTATCTTGAGTGCATCCTTCATACTTTGAAGGACTTTGGTTCTAATCTTCTTCTTCCACGGCTCGACAGTCCTTTAAAGAATCTGGGCCTCCTCAGTCATCCTCCGCCACTCATTCCGATCCAAAGCAGCGACGCGCCATCTTCTAACCCCAAGGCTGCGAAGATCCACCTCCACGTCCTCGACCCATCTCATGCGTGGTCTGCCTCTCCTGCTGCCACCGGGATGCCCATACAATAACTTTCGGGGAACTCTGTTCGGATTCATCCTCTCCACAACCCCAATCCTCTGGATTCTGCCCTTCTTGATGAAGGTAACAATATCTGCTTCACTGTACAGTTCTCGGAGCTCTGCATTCGTCCTTATTTTCCAGCACTGTTCCTCCGCGTCAAAGACTGGGCCGTATATTCTACGGAGGACTTACCTCTCCCAAATCCCGAGCTTCTGTTCCCATTCCTGGGTTGGCACCCATGACTTCACTACTGGACAAATATTAGTGTTATACAAATTCAGCTTTGCTCTTCTTGGGAGAGCGTTGAATTTCATAACTTTATACAGGGCCCAGAGACACCGATTCCCAGCTACCATTCAAGCTTTGATTTCTGCTGTTATATCGTTTTCTTCATTCATCAAGGCTCCCAGGTATTTAAACTCCTGGCATGCTGGGAAATGGTAACCATATATGTCAATAGCATCTGGGCGCTGACTCACTCTATACCTGGACGTTCTCATGGATTTAGTCTTCTGTTCATTTACCAAGAGTCCTCTAGCTATTTTTCTTGTCATCAGCAAAATGACGAAGGGGCGTATCTTCAGTTGTGTATATTGAGTGCATCCTTCATACTTTGAAGGACTTTGGTTCTAATCTTCTTCTTCCACGGCTCGACAGTCCTTTAAAGAACCTGGGCCTCCTCAGTCATCCTCCGCCACTCATTCCGATCCAAAGCAGCGACGCGCCATCTTCTAACCCCAAGGCTGCGAAGATCCACCTCCACGTCCTCGACCCATCTCATGCGTGGTCTGCCTCTCCTGCTGCCACTGGGATGCCCATACAATAACTTTCGGGGAACTCTGTTCGGATTCATCCTCTCCACAACCCCAATCCTCTGGATTCTGCCCTTCTTGATGAAGGTAACAATATCTGCTTCACTGTACAGTTCTCGGAGCTCTGCATTCGTCCTTATTTTCCAGCACTGTTCCTCCGCGTCAAAGACTGGGCCGTATATTCTACGGAGGACTTACCTCTCCCAAATCCCGAGCTTCTGTTCCCATTCCTGGGTTGGCACCCATGACTTCACTACTGGACAAATATTAGTGTTATACAAATTCAGCTTTGCTCTTCTTGGGAGAGCGTTGAATTTCATAACTTTATACAGGGCCCAGAGACACCGATTCCCAGCTACCATTCAAGCTTTGATTTCTGCTGTTATATCGTTTTCTTCATTCATCAAGGCTCCCAGGTATTTAAACTCCTGGCATGCTGGGAAATGGTAACCATATATGTCAATAGCATCTGGGCGCTGACTCACTCTATACCTGGACGTTCTCATGGATTTAGTCTTCTGTTCATTTACCAAGAGTCCTCTAGCTATTTTTCTTGTCATCAGCAAAATGACGAAGGGGCGTATCTTCAGTTGTGTATATTGAGTGCATCCTTCATACTTTGAAGGACTTTGGTTCTAATCTTCTTCTTCCACGGCTCGACAGTCCTTTAAAGAACCTGGGCCTCCTCAGTCATCCTCCGCCACTCATTCCGATCCAAAGCAGCGACGCGCCATCTTCTAACCCCAAGGCTGCGAAGATCCACCTCCACGTCCTCGACCCATCTCATGCGTGGTCTGCCTCTCCTGCTGCCACTGGGATGCCCATACAATAACTTTCGGGGAACTCTGTTCGGATTCATCCTCTCCACATGCCCAATCCTCCGGATTCTACCCTTCTTGATGAACGTAACAATATCTGCTTCGCCGTACAGTTCTCGGAGCTCTGCATTCGTCCTTATTTTCCAGCACTGTTCCTCCGCGTCAAAGACTGGGCCGTATATTCTACGGAGGACTTACCTCTCCCAAATCCCGAGCTTCTGTTCCCATTCCTGGGTCAGCACCCATGACTTGGAACCATACAAAGAACTACCTACTGGGCGAATTGTAGTTTTATACAAATTCAGCTTCGCTCTTCTTGGGAGAGCGTTGACTTCATAACTTTATACAGGGCCCAGTGACACCGATTCCCAGCTACCATTCTAACTTTGATTTCTGCTGTTATATCGTTTTCTTCATTCATCAAGGCTCCCAGGTATTCAAACTCCTGGCATGCTGGGAAATGGTAACCATATACAGGGTGTCCCATGTGAAGGACCGAAAAACTTTGGGAGTCGATTCTACAACTAATTTTAGTAAGACAGTGTCTCCTAGCAATTTTTCGTTAGACGCTTAATTTCCGAGTTATTTTAATTTTAAGATTTTTTCATGATTTCGACCTTAAGCCATAAAAATGACCATAACTCGCTTAATTTACAAGCAATTCAAAATCTAATTACACCGTTGGATAGGGCGTTAAATTTAACATCTTTCTAGTGGTTATAACAAAAAATTTTGTAAGGTCGTGAGGGGTGAAAAATCAACTCGTAGTCATTTTTGTAAAATTGTCAAAATTACCTACTTTTTCTCTTGATTGTTAAGGTTTTACTTCCAAATGATTTTTCACGTACCTCTACATCAAAAACTGTGCAAAGATCTCAGCTTTCTAATGGTATAATTTGTTTTAATTTTACTCCGCTAATTAGGGGTGAAAAATACGTTTGAATGCTGAAAAACGTGGTTGCGCTTATGGAAATCAAGGTTTCTGGTTCGTTGGGCCTCGGGCAGGTTCGAGGTATTAGGGGTGGAATTCTTCGTCATTTTCAAAGCTATTAAACTGATTCCATCACTGTTGGTATGTGAAAGCTCAATATTGAATTTTCGGTAGGTCCGAATCTCTTTTTTTTTTTTTTTTTAATTTTTCTTGGTATTTATGCACGAATTAAATGTTCAATTCTCGCAACTTTCTCGATTGTATGAAAAAAGAGATATCTCATAAAGAATAGAGTGTAGAAGTGGAATAAAAAAATAAAGAGAAATAATGATATTTTAGAGAAAGTAAAATTTATAGGAACAAAAATTATGACATATTTATGAACAAAAATAATCTTTATCTTCATCGAAGTACGTTATTGACTAAACATAAATGAGATAATAAATTATCCTCTACTCCGTCTTTGACTTCGTTTGTCATTCGTCCGGATACCTGTAAACACAAAGCAACGTTTTTTACAGCCAAGTAGAAAATAATTGAGGAATGAGCTGTCGGGAGACGATGCACATTATGTACTGAAGAAGGAGGAGGTCACATTGAGCACTTACTCTAAATCGGTAATATGATGACCTTCAAATTTTGACATTCCTCAATGGGGAATTCGCCTCAATTTTAGATTCTGGAATTTCAAGTCAAATCCTATAATAGGGCCCTAGAATAACGTTTAACACTAGGAATAACCAAGGGGAAAAAATTACCGTAGGAGAAAATGCCTAAACAAGTGAAGCCTCTGTTACAAAACACCGCGAAAATCGAGGAATATTGTTGACGTCGTACGAAAAAAAACGACGCGAAAACAACTCCGACAACAGACAGAGTTCTAGCACCGCCACACAAAACGATCCAGTGAAATGGCTACTAGAATAATGTGATTCAATTCTTGAAACTAAATAAGAGAAGATGAAGACTAATAATGCTTGATAAACTAGTAGGTAGAATCGTATTGTAGAAAAGTGAGTAATATTGTTTCTTTTGGTCACTTTTGTGTCTGGGTTCTTCCTGCCAGTTCGCGGCGCACTACTTGTAAGCTAAAAGTTCGTGTATGTTCTGCTTCTGTGGTAAGCGCCACAGAACCTCCTTTGAAGTCAGATTGGTAGAATATCCGTTACGTTTCAAACATGGCTGCCTCTTACACATTGCCACCAAATTTAAAATTTCCATCTTCCTTAAATTCTCTAAATTTTTTGGATGCGTTTTCGAGCAGCACACTATGGTTTTATTCCATAAAAATAAACCCTTATTCGAAAAAAAATGTGAGGCAAATTCCCCATTCAACGCCCTATCCAACGGTGTAACTAGATTTTGAATTGCTTGTAAATTAAGCGAGTTATGGTCATTTTTATGGCTTAAGGTCGAAACCACGAAAAAAATCTTAAAATTAAAATAACTTGGAAATTAAGCGTCTAACGCAAAATTGCTAAGAGACACTTTCTTACTAAAATTAGTTGTAGAATCGACTCCCGAAGTTTTTCGGTCCTTCACATGGGACACCCTGTATGTCAATAGCATCTGGGCGCTGACTCACTCTATCCCTGGACGTTCTCATGGAGTCATTCTTCTGTTCTTTTACCAAGTCCTCTAGCTATTTTTCTTGTCATCAGCAAAATGATGAAGGGGCCTATCTTCAGGTTGTGTCTCTTGAGTGCATCCTTCATACTTTGAAGGACTTTGGTTGTAATGCAGATGTTTAAATCTATCTGGTGATAGAATATTCACGAGTGGAGATTTTTTACACCTGAAAAACTCTTAATCAAATTTAAATCTCAAAATAACCTTTTTGCTGATTCCTAGGTCCGTTGAACGTATTGTAAATGGTGTTGTTTTTTCGAAATCAAATTGTACCATAAGAATGTGGAAGCGTATTCATGTGGGTCCACTGCGGATCCATGGATATCCTAGTTATCGACACGTGAAATTTGCATGATTCAGACATTTTCAAAAATTGGTTAAGTACAATTTAAAAATTATCCTATTTGACTCGAACTTGTGATTTGCAGAAGTGGACCATGGTTCAGCGTTTTTCCGAGGCGATGGATCACTCAACTACTACAAAACGAGCTACCCGACCCGGTTGTTACATCTCTACATCAGGTTTAAGGCCTCTGGAAAAAGAGGTGAACTGGTGAGACGAGATTCTGGGCCTTGCATCAAGAAGAGTGAATGCACTTTTGTCAAACTTTACCTGAATGCTGGACACGTTGTACTCCGAGCCAGGGTTGGAGTTTGCCCTCTGGTTTTAGCTACTTACAGACCTATCATGGTGAGTAAAACTTCATCCCATGTTTTTGAAACCTGGAGCAGTAGTTTGGAAATTACTACATTTTGGCAACGATGATGAAAGAAGAAGCATTTACTTATCCAACAAAAAAAGATGCATCCTTGGATTTGGATTGCCACATTTCCATTTGAATGCAGGAACGTGATGCTGTATCCAACAATGGGTAGAGCTATCTGAAATCTAGAGATACAGTAGATATATTAATAGGTAGATATATGGGCAGTAGGGCATAATACTTGAGTAAATATCATCATCTCTCAAATAATTTTATATTGCCGAGGACATCCACGGATAATTTCCCCTGCACTGACCTAGCTTAGCCATTACTGGCCATCAAAGGGCTGGGACTCACCACACCATGCATCAGTGCTCTGGGCTTCCCTCACCCTGATCCGCAGATTCACTCACAATCTACAATCCTATTTCCTTGGACTTCCTTCCTTAGGAGGTATCATTTGAATGTTCTCGATGTATTCTAGGGTTATTTTGTTAAATCTGTATGCTTAACTTTCGTCTGCTCGCGCCTACTTGTGTCGCAACAGCGATGGCAAAAATAGCCGCCTCTCACATTTTCCCTGTGACTTAGCAAAATCGAAGACTTAGCAAAAAATTACCACCTAGATTTCCGGGGCCACTCTAGTGGCCTAGTGATTAGACTTAATTAGATCAAAGCGCTTCAATGAATTACCGTTGACACTGGTTTGCTCTCTTGTTCTTCCAAGGTGCTTCAGAAATTTAATCGAAAAGTGGCAAGGATGCTAAAAATTAATGAAGCTCGCATTCCTCATTGATGATAAACTCTGGTAGCAAATGGGTTTTCCTAAACTTTCTAGAACCCAAAAATACTGCTTCAATTTCGCTCTAATTGTTGAACCAATTTTGATGAGGTTTTTCGCCATTAAAAAAAGGGAACTAAACTAGAAGTAGATGTCTGTAAGCCTTAACCTCTGATGGAGGATACTAAATAAAAGACCGATTATTTGTAGGTTGAGAATCTACAATGACTAGGCTGGGTGAAGTTACACAGAACTTATCGAAACTGTAATTAATGAATGATAATTACCTGGTAGGTGTTCATAGCGGTCTCGAAGGTTCGTGGTGACTACTCCAGTGAAGTAAAAGCCTGAAGGGCGAAAGTTAAATTCAGCACACGAGAAGCGTGTCTGTGTCTGTGTATGAGGGACTTGAGAATGTTTTTCCTAAAGGGAACTAGCAAATGAAAATCGTGTCTGCGCACGGAAAATATGTCTGTTACTGATGGGTACCAGGTATAGTCAAAGATGAAATGCAGAAAATTACAACTAAAGGCTGGACCCCACATGCCCGAGCCGAGCCCGCACCGAGCCCGACCCGCGACACGGCCGTGTGTACGTTACGGAGTAGGGAGGCCTCACATTTCCGAGTCAGGACCGAGCGCGATCAGTCACGATTTGAAGCTCAAGTCGTAATGTTGGCGAATTTTAAAAACAGTTGCGGAAGCTTCGTTTTGTGATGTACCTACAACGGAATCGAGGATGTAATAACTTATGTTTGCCAGGGGGGGGGGGGATGGAGGAGGGCCACTTTGGCCATAATCCCTTCCTGGTTTTGTAAACAAATTCGTGCAATCAATCAATCATCTTTGTGCAAAATTTTAGGGAGCTCAGGAATAGCCTCTCTAGCTCTCATACCCTCTAACTCATTATTAGCAAAAATTCAGTTGTTGAGATGTCCAGCATTCCATGACATTTTCATTAGTGCGCTGTTGTCACGAATACGATTTTAGAACTTTAAGTGGCCAATATCAGAGCGCAGGTCGTTAGTTGAAATCCAATGTATGTATAGAATTTCCAAGTATAATTCGGAATTTTTCAGACCAATTTTTCTAAATTTCCAAACCATTTTCAGAATTTTTCAAACCATATTCAGAATTGTCCAATCCAGTTTCAGAACTTTCCAATTCAATTTCAGAACTTTCCAAGTCAAATACAAAATTTTCCAAGTGCAATTCAGATTTTTACAAAACAATTTCAGAATTTTCCATTTCTATTTCAGAATGTGATCAATGTTTGTGTGCGGTAATATATAGCATTTCCAAGTCAAATTAATCCTTTTCCAAACCAAATTAATCCTTTTACAAACGAAATCAATCTTTTTCCAAACCAAATTAATCTTTTTCCAATCGAAACTAATCCTTTTCCAAACCAAATTAATCCTTTTCCGCGATTGCGAACCTCCTCAATTAACTTTTCCAGGTCCATTGCTATCCGAGGCACGTCCGTGCAAAACTAAACAAAAGTAGTTTGAGACGGTGCGGGCTCGTGTCGGAGGGACGGTGCGGAAGAGTGGGGACTTCCCCGAAAGATTTCCCATGATTACTTCCTATCCGTGTGTCGTCCGTCACTCGGACGTCGCACGGTGCGGGCTCGGCTCGGGCATGTGGGGTCCAGCCTTAATAGGAACATATATTTATGCACACGTTTTTAGTGTCGACATAGACATGAAAAGTATGTTTGACAAAATGAAAATAAATTGTGAAAAAAATGGAATTTAAAATTGTACAAAATAAAATGGTGAAGTTACATACAGTGGCAAAGTTATTGAATTTTCTCCTCCTTTCCGTTACAGACTCAAACATGAAATCAGTGTCTAATGAATAATCAACGAGAAAAGCGTTTTGTCGTTGTCCAAAAAAGATATCAAATGAATTTACTAAAGTTCAACAAAATTATACGAAAATGAAATTAAAAGCTATCACTCCTAGCACGTGTACCATTGGCCAAGGTAATGAATTAGTTTGTTACACTGATGTCGGGGCCTGTAGGAAATCCTTGGTGAAGTAGAGGTTGATGCAAATTGTCCAATAAAATGCTACAGGGAATGACTCTCACTGAAACTTGCGAAGAAGGGGGTTTGACCGTGGTCTAGTCTTTTACACAAGAACGTGGGGGGGTTGAGTCGACAGTTCAGACCTTTCTAGATTCCCACGTGTCGGTTAGCCCCTGAGGTGCATCTTCCCCCACCCTTCTCCAAGGGTTGCTCGAGAAGGGGGGGCCTTTGTGGGGAGGTGGAGGCAAGTTCAAAGGGGCGCCCTGGGTGGCGGACGCCGAAGGCGTTGGTTGGCTGTCCTGGAGTGGGAATGGTACTGTAGCCCACTCCGGCTGGCCCCTTGTAGGAAGGGAGCATGATGGAGGCGGCTCAGCCCCGTCACTGTGGTGGTGAGTCAGTGAGCCGGGGCTCACATGTCATTACAACTAACCCATGGTAAGGCTAGGGAATGAATGTCTACTCTGCTGATCGATATTCTTGATCATTCTGTTCTACTATTCGTCTTATTTACCGTTCATCCTCTGCAGATAGGAGCGTGGACAAGAGTGCTGGTCACTGTGTCTAATTCAGGCGCAGCTATGCGCATTGACGACAGCGACTCGTACTACAGAGGTCAGTTCAACTGTTTGGTGATCTCGCCAAATTTCGACGGTGTGATGACAGTCGGTCAGGAGTTCAGAGGTGAAATATCCAACCTGGTTGTCAATTACGTTCCAAGATACCTCAAAGCAGGAAACTCTTCTAGGGTGAGTGTACGACAAGAAAAATTTTTCTGTAAATCACTGACAAACCTTTTACTTATCCTATTGCCGTATTAATGTTTCAATTGGACTGATGAGGGTACCGGTATTCTCAGATTATCTGGACTAGATATTGGTCGTAATGGTATTTCTGAAAAACTCAGCGCTTTGCGTCTCGCCAGACTCCCCAGATGCTATCTGGTTAGAGCCTACAGCGTAAATAATAAAAACATGGAACATGTTTTAGCCAAGTTTAGTGTAGAACCTTCAGTCGAGGTAGGTATAAAACAAAAGTTATATTAGGTATCCCTAGCAACATATCGGCGCTTCGTGCCTCGAAAACTTAGCGCTTGGAGCCTCAAAAAGTCAAGCGAGCAAGTGTCAAAAGGCGTTTTTCGGGTAGTTATGTAGGGCTAAAACGTGTTCCATGTTGAAATAATCCAACTTCTCAGTTCATGGGCATCAAGTTGCCTTCTTCAAGCCTCAGGCAGCAAGACACCCTCGAATGTCTTCACTCGGACCCACTGGGTCACATGCAGAAGGGCCTTTGAGTACTTGTCAGGCAGGACAGTTGAGAGTTTCTTCAATGAGCAATCGTGCTTTAGGTAGGGTGTGACAATTACGCGAGAGTTCAGATACGCCGTCCTCTACAGCCCATTACTCAGGATTTTGAACTCTATTACCCGCCAATGGGAGTTATAGCGATGGAATGGATGGTGTTTAAGGGATGTTTCAAAGTTATTAGAGAGTTTTTGGCAACCACTAACGGGCCCGTGGAACCTCTTCACAAAGCTCGGAGTTCGCGGGTGACGATGAATTTGCCTCCCGACAACAGCGGGCGACGATGAAAGGGTACCCCCAGATAGTCACCCGTTCCTAGAGGCCCACCGTCACAAGCCCCTCCCTTCCCCCCCTGTCCAAAGTTAACGGGCTTCCTCCTTCAGCTGGGTAGCATCCTCTGTTGCTCGCGCTAGTCTCCTCCTAACGGGGCCCGTCAGATTCTGGCACCAAAAACTCTCCATTTAATTGAAAAATGCCATTGACAATTTTCATCTGTACGTTAATGATGTATTTTTGCCTGTAAAAAAAACTATCCAATCAAGATAAAAATTTGTGGGGACAGCCCATCCAGAGCGTATTACCAGCACTATCTCAGGAGATTCTTCCATAATTCGTGTGAGCTCTGGTGAAAGGAGCAAAGGAGAGGGAGACCTTAGCAGGTGATTTTGCTTGCCCTGTTACTACAGCTTTATAGTCCTTGCTCGCTTTAGTCCTGCAGGAAGTCTCCAAAGACGAAGTGATGGCTCTAATTAGGCATAGGATGGGGGTTAATGCATGTCTACTTTCCTCAACCCACCCAAGAATGAAAAGAAAAGTATCACTACAGGCAGGAAGCCTATTCTCTGGAAAATCTTGGTAAAACTGACCTGAAGTTCATAAATTTCTGTACTTGTATGTACTGCTTGCAGATGGAAAGAATGCGGATGGTTTGGTGAGGTGTCCATGTGTATTACAGTCCCAAAAACATCCTCCTTCTACCTGCCACTCAGCCAGGGAAAATGAGACCGAGGGTTGTTGACTACCGACCAATGATGAAGTAGAAGGATTGATTTTCTCAGACCGTTCGCGTACTTTAAGGCAGTGGTTCCCAATGGAGTTGACCAAAAGTCTTTATCAAAAGAGTATGGCTCAGGAATGACACTAATCGAGCCTGTTTGTCTAGAAAAGGTTTTAGAGAATCAGAGAAGCTAAGGAAAGTTGAAGATTTGAATGGTTTAACGTAGCTAGCCAATCGTGAGGTAGCTAGCCAACTGTATTTGAAAAAAGTATCCATGCACAGAGGAGAGATGAAACCCTTGGAGGACCTCTTGGATACTACAAAATGCTACTCACACACGCGCGCGGCATAAGTGTGTGTGCGTTAAGGGCCTTTTTTTCAAACGTGTGATCTCTTTAATTAAATTTTCTACCACATGTTATAGTATCATTGGGCTTAAAGTTGGAGTATATAGGTTTTCAAGGGTGCTGAATCCAAATTTGAGGTCAAAAACCTGAATTTCCGACCCACTGAAATACCCCATTGGCAGAGATGAGGGGCTCTCTACCTTATTATGACTCGAGCTGCTCAATGCCCAAATTACGAAGGTCTGAGATGTGGAGGCTCGGCCCTTTCCCCAGCTTGATTCACCAGGCTACCTAAGATTTTGGAACAGGTAGTCGTCTATGTTAGCAGGAATACCCTTTGAAAAATTGGCCAACTGCATTCTTTCTATCTGCGAACAGTACATCCTCTTTATGGTATAGGGAGCGGAAGGGTCACTTCATAGGCGGATCTGTGCTGCCTTCAACCATGGTGCATAATGGACGTAATAGTGTACAGTGTGACGTATTTTTAGTCTTTAACAATAGGGTATTGTTATTAATTAATATTAATAATAGTAATATTATTATTTGGGATAGTAGTAGTCTGGCAGGTTTGGATCTAATATATTTTGGAGGTTGTTAATGCACTTCAATAGCCTTATCGTATCTGGACATGTGATTCACCGTGGCTGAGCTGGGTAAGGCAGAGGACATAGTGTTTATGTTCTCAGGAGAGGATTCTTGCGTTCTGATACGTTTGAGTGTAAAACTTGATCGAAAGTTATGTTGGTGTCTGTGATGATGTAAAAATGACTGTCAAGGATGCTAAAAACATCCTCTGTTAGTCTCTGCTGAAATAGTTCTCATTCACTTCTCCAGAGTGCAGTGGTGGTAGAGGTGGATGGGGACTTTATTTTACTAATTCCATTGCTCTCATTATACGTTTTATTTTTTCAATTGTTTCTAAACTCATCATCATCATCTTCTAAAGGCTTCACCTTGTCGTAATAACCACTCCGATCTGTTTGTCGCGATAGACTTCATGTTAGAGTAGGATGTAGTGTTCATCAGCATCATCACGTCGCTGAAGTATGACGTCCTGGGTCTTCCTCTAGGTCTCGTACCTTGAATTCTTCCTTCTAGTATGTTGCTGATGAAGGGGTTGTGTCGTAGCAGGTGTCCGATAAGTTTCGTTTTTCTCTTCAGTATTGATCTGATCAGTTGTCTACTTTCTCCTACTTCTTCTAGCACTATTTCGTTTGTTTTTCTTTCTACCCAAGATGTCTTGGTCATCCTTCTCCACAACCACATTTCCATTGCCTCCAATCTGTATTTTTCATTTTTTCCCAGGGTCCACGTTTCGCATCCATACAGTAATGTGCTCCATACATACGATCTGATGAATTTCTTCCTTGTTTCCAATTTGAGGTGCTTGCTGGTAATCAAGGCATACTTCTTACGGAAGGCTTGCTTGGCTAGTGCGATTCTCCTTTTGATGTCGTTTGCAGATTTATTGTCAAATGTTATGCAGCTTCCAAGGTAACAAAACTCTTCTACTTTTTCGATTGATATGCCTTTTATTTTTATTTGAGTGTTTGGGTTAATGTTGCTTTTGTCTCTATTTGATATAATCGTTTTTGTCTTTTTAGCATTTATCCTAAGTTTATATCGGTCAAAAATGTCAGATAGAATATTAAGCATATGGTTCATTTCTTCCTCGGTTTCCGCTACTAGGGCTATGTCGTCTGCAAATCTGATATAATGAACTTTGTGGCCATTGATTGATATTCCTTTTGTTCTTAGTTTCATTTCTTCAATCGATGCTTCGATGAAAATATTGAAAAGGTATAGCGTGAGGGGGCACCCTTGCCTAACACCTCTCTTGATTTTGGCTTCCTTGATTGTCCCATTGATGTCGATTTTTGTGGTTTGTGTCTTGTACAAATTTAGAATAAGCCTTCTGTCCCTCCAGTCAATGCGCCTTTCTTTCAATGTTCGAAATAGTAACCTCCAATCAACCTTATCGAAAGCCTTCTCAAGGTCAATAAAGGTCGTGTATGTCGTCAGATTTACGTCCAGTCTTCTTTCCAAGATTTGCCTCAGCACCAAAGTCGCTTCCCTTGTTCCTCTCTCCTTTCTAAATCCAAATTGATCATCTCCAATTTGCTCTTCTATTTTCGTTTTCAATCTGTTCCTTATTATGTTCAATAGTATTTTTGATGCGTGTGAAAGGAGTGAAATGGTCCTATAGTTCGAGCAATCATTGGCGTTTCCTTTCTTGGGGATAGTAATGCATTTGCTCACTGTAAAATCGTTTGGTATGGTCCCTTTTTCGTAACATTCCTTGACGATCGTCAAGGAAAAAAGGTTTCTAAACTAGAATGTATTTTTTCGTTCGTTAGAATCCATTGCATTCATTGTTAATAATAATAATATATTGACGATGATTGTGCTATAAATCCTATTTTTGTCTTCTAGGATCACCAGCAACTGATGATGGGACATGTGAAAATCAATCTTGCTCCATTTTCCGCTTTCAACGTTTTTTACAACGAAGGAGAAGGTGAAGAGAAGATTTTGACCTTAGACAACATGATTTTTGCTCCTTGCTTGAAAAAATCAACTTCGTGGTCTGTGAGTAGTAGTTTCATTATCTCTGTATGAATTAGTTGCTAAGATGACATTTTTTAAAATCAGCTTTCCTATGTGTATCACAAATGTATCAGTATTTGATTCATTTTTGTCTCTCTCTTTCGAGGCCCCTTTATTTCATGGATTCCGTCGGCTACGCCATATTGGAGTCAGTAAATCTTCCGCTGAGAACAGCGAACTTTTGTATTTGTCGGCTAGCCAATTGATGGCCTGCAGGTCGATTCTGTAACTCGCTATTTGGTTGACGTTATCGCGTCGGATTCGGTATCCCTCCCGTGCAACGACAGGTCGATAACGACATTGGAATTCTCTAATCGGGCATAGCGAAGTTTGGTCGTTGCATTTCAAAATAACGACGTCGCTATGTGATCCGACAATATTTCGGTCTAGAGCGAGCGAAAGGTAGCAACGCGTGATTTTTAGCCAATGGGAAGACGTATTGATAATAGTTTCCAACTGTTATCACGGGTAGAAGATCACTGCAGTTTGCAAAATGTCGGATTCATATTTTTTGCCGTGATGAATATACAAAGGAATGACGCGTAAAAACGGAGTTTTTCTCGTGATTCGTGCTTTTGTATCATGGAATAATGATAAATGGAAAGAATTACTTTTCATAAATCGGATTCATCAGTCACATTGGTATGAATTTCGTCCATCCACGATGCTTCGAATAATCAACTGCCTGTCCATCTTACTACAAGGTAAGAATCGTCTTGTTATTCATCGTTTATTCATACTCACACATTCATACTTATTGGTACCTTCAACTACTTTGAGTGAGAAGTCCATAGCTAACTGCCTAATTGTGTGCGGTATACATTATTGTTACAGATTCCGGGAAACAAGTACCTAACCCCTACTCACGAAAATTTTGGAGTTCTCGATGTCTTTTCAGAACAAAATAGATGTATTTCACTCTCAAGGGTAAAAAAAAACCTAATATCACTTCAAAATGTATGAATCGCTGTTTTACTCATGTAAAGTTTCATGTATGTTATAAGACTGAATGAACATAATATTATTGTATTCAATAAAACGTAAGATTCATGACGTAATTTATTTATCTACCTTCCCATTCATATTTCTTTGATTCAATTTTATGTTACAATTTTCATCTACCTCGTCATATTCTCTCCTACCGTCGACGTCGATTACGGATATAAACAATCGTAAATTCGTGGTAAATATTTTCTCAGGTAATAGCAGGTAAGTTGGTATAAAAAAGAGCATTATCATCACAATTATTTTAGCAAAAAATTGTCAATTTTAGGGGTTTTCTTCATTTTAGGAAGTTTTTATGCAGGCACACATTTAATAAAATAGTTAAAAATTCAAATAGAATCTACCTATTTTATAAGCTAACTATTTTAATTTTATGTACTTACCTACCAATTTCTGAAAATGACAGTATAATTATTTTTATCATCAATCAATGTTGATAATATCAACATTTATATTATAAAAAATGCTGTTTATAGTTTGTCAAAAACTCAATTCCATTGAAAATACTCCCTTTACTATGATCAACAGAGTGCATGAATTTTTATACGAATTAACAGCTTGAAATAATATAAATACTACGATTTTTGTTTAATACAATTGTAGAAAAAAATCAAGTAAGACACAAATTAAAACGGCGAATAAACTGCTCATTATGAGGGTTGGATATTATTTTTTAAATATTCACCAGAAATTATGTACGAATGTATAAATTTTATTCTCAAAATGATTTGATTAACAAAACTAATAACCCACAATACGGAAATGAACAGAGCAACTCGGAAACTGAAATATGACTTCGAATAGGTTAGGAATTAAAGAGCGTTTTAAGCTACTTTTTCATAAAGACGGTTGCCGTAATCCATACCGGGGGGGTTTCGAGCCGCCGAGATGGTAACGACACTTTTCGGCCGAAATACCGACGACTGAGCGACAGTTGTCGCTATTTCGCGTCTGCAGAATCGCGATCGTCGCTATTAATCGTTATTGGTATCATAACGACACTTCGTTGTCGCTATTATCCCATAACGAGTTAGAGAATCGACCTACTGGTACGTTATTCAAACTGAAGCGGAAAATTGACATTGATGAGGAACAAGTTGCCGCGTTGATAGCTAGAGTCGCATGCAAGAAACAACTCCAATGACAGCACAAAATACCCGTCTGGGCTGTCAACACTTGAAGGTGAAGAAGACAAAGGCGGGAAGCCCGCTCCTCACTCTACTCGGATTGGCCGCCTTATTTGGATCGGATGTTATAACTTTACCTCTTTGGTTAAATGGCATGGACTCAAAGTAGTAGCTTTCCTCGCGTCAATTTGTCGAATTAACATTAGTTTGGTTGATGCCGTCAATGTCATATGTCGTTGTGTAGCTGTCAAGAAGTGTCATTATAAAGTGAAGTCCCATCTGTCTTCGGTCTTGTTCTTTATCCACGGTTCTACCACGCTCACAGAACAGGGTAGCCTCCCTTTTTAATTTGACATATTCTTTCCCAGGAGATTTCACGCTGTGGTGATCGAATGCTTCCGTTCTGAATCTCCAGAAGCGGACACATCTGCATAGGAAGTCTTCAGCAGAGTCCTCTTCTTCCTTTTCACATGAAGACATCGATGATATTCGATGTTTAGCATTCTTTAGAAGTCATAATGTCCTGTTGGAACGCCTATCATCAGCCTGATGGTACTTCGACTTTTAGAAGTCACCCAAAAGGCCTGTTTAGGATCATATGAGGTGATATGCATTCTGGTGTGATAGAGATGATTTACGGCAAGTGGTGTCGGAGCTGCAAGGAGTGGCACTCAACACCATCAGGGTGATGGCTGCGACCTTGTCATGGCGCAGGGTGTGGTGCGGGAAAAGTGTCACGAGTTGCGCGATTTGGGCATCTCAGCAGGCGTACTCCGTGGTATCACCACCCGTGTCCTGCTTGGCTCATATTTGAACTGGTGGTCGTTTTATAGAGGCACTTCCCTTCATCCCTCTCTCCCACCCCCACCTTCCTCATCTTCCCTCATCCCTAGGGCTGGCGTTGGGTGAGTCCTGGGCGTCCTCCCCATTGTTTTGATTTATTTATTTATTTGCATTTATGGCGTGCCCCCTGCGTCTTTCAGGGGAGTTTAATAGAAGAAAAAAACCTATCAGTTTCTTTGGACCAGAGTATATTAAGGTCGGTTATCGGTTACCAGGGTATATTAAGGTTGGATTAAGATTTCCTTTTTTGACATTTTATGTCTTTACTATGGCACATAAATGAAAAATCGTCACGCACCGCGGAGAGCGTTATGAGGGGAGCGTTACGCGAAGGGGAAATATGAAGGGGAATGGGCATAAAATGTCTCTCCTGGTTGCGTACTTGTACCTTAATTTGAGCGTTTTACGCAGTTTTATACATAATTATGTCCAGTTGCAATAGAATCAAATAGCTACGTTTTATGACTTATGCCACAATAAAAAATCCAAAATGTTGGAATAACAAAACAAACGGAAGTTAAGTTTGTATCCCAGAATTGAAGCACGCTTAGAGTTCAAAATAAAAATGAGGGCCAAAAAACGTGGAATTTTTCGATTTTTAGAAAAAATTAAATTATGACGTAAGTACCTATCAAATATCTCTTAGAACCACGAGAAAAACTGTGCTTATACGGGTTCTTAGCTCATCCCAAAGATACAGAAGGGAAACTGATCCACAGACTGATCCAACTCCTAAATTCTGGGAGACTTCCTTTGGTCAAGTTTTTCTATGACATTTAGGATTTTGTTATTTTACCTTCTCTTTGCAGGCATTCTTTGATGCCAATTGCTCGAGAGGGTCCCATGAGTTCTTTCTTCGAACCCTCTTTCACCAGAATGTCAGCTTGTTCCTTTTCAGGCTGGTCGGTAATGCCCGGGTATCCATATTATGGAAATTTTATCATTCCCATGAAACAGATTTTGAATGGCTTTTATACTTGCTAGGCTGACTGTAAAGATGTGTCTTATCTTGTTGCTGATGTCAAGATTTGTTAATATGATACATTCATTAATTGCTAATTTCATTAAATTAGAACTTGTGAGTTGTAATCCAGAAGATCAACATTGCAGGAAAGGCTGTAATATGAATACTAGAAATTTAATTCATAATTGCGTGATGATGAGAATTAAACTCGCGTTTCAGATCAAACTGGTTGTCAAAACCGAAAATCAAGATGGCGCGTTGATGGTGATAAAAGATTACTACCGCGCTAAATACCTCATCCTCATGTTCGAACCGTACAGAGTCGTGGTGCAGTTGGAAGACGGCATCTGCATCATGGAGGTCTACCATCTGGTGGAGCACCACGTCGGGGAATGGATGCTCATCAATATCGACTACGATCAAGACGCGTCAATCGGACTCGAGGTCAACGGAGGGCCGAGAAAGGAAATGGTCGCTTCCATCACTGACACCACTCTGAGTTGTGTGGACAACATCATGATAGGGGATGTCGCCCGGTTACTCTCTGAGGTGAAAAATTCTTATTCTTTTTGGATAGTCCTGGTCTTGAGCGTTTTGAATTCATCTGATGCTGTTATGTTTGTACATCCTATTGGTTTATTTTTAAGAAAAGAAATTGACCAAAAAAGAGTTGACATTTTTCATGTCCTAGCTTGCGAACTGTAATCATAAAGGTATAGTTTTTTCGTAAATACAGGGTGTAACACTATAAGAACATCAACCCGAAGAACTCAACTACAACTAATTTCCGATCAAAAATGTCTCTTAGCAATTTTCGTTTAACCCCTTGTTTTTCCAAGTTTTTACAATTCAAAGATTTTTTCGTTTTTTGACTTTATGTCACTAAAACGTCCGTAACTCCCTTTGGATACAGTAAAAAATTAAAACTAATTATACCGTTGGAAAGAGCGTCAAATTTCCTATCTCCCTGATGGGGAACCAAAGTTTTTTAAATAGGCGAAATGGGTGAAAAATGAACTTGAAGAGGGAAAATTGTCAATTCTTGAAATTCTCAACTTGTATCAACCGCTCATAAGTCCCTGCTTTCCGGCGTGTAAATGCTTGCCTGTAAGCCTAAAAGTTGCACCAAAAGCTCACCTTTCCAACGGTTTAGTCATTTTCGTTTTTAAAGTAGGATTTATTACAGAAATTTGTGTTTGAACGGGGAAAAACGTGAATTTTTCCAACGGAATCGACGGAAGGCGATCTGAGGGGGAGGCGGGCGGCGCAGGAGACAGCGAGGCCTCCCGAAACCCTCAGATCGCCTTAGTCGGAGCGTCCATTCCTTTGAAAAAATTCACGTTTTTCCCCGTTCAAACACAAATTTCTGTAATAAATCCTACTTTAAAAACGAAAATGACTAAACCGTTGGAAAGGTGAGCTTTTGGTGCAACTTTTAGGCTTACAGGCAAGCATTTACACGTCAGAAAGCAGGGACTTATGAGCGGTTGATACAAGTTGAGAATTTCAAGATTTGACAATTTTCCCTCTTCAAGTTCATTTTTCACCCATTTCGCCTATAACTTTGGTTCTCCATCAGGGAGATAGGAAATTTAACGCTCTTTCCACCGGAATTTAATTTGTTACTGTATCCAAAGGAAGTTACGGACGTTTTAGAGACAAAGTTTAAAAAAACGAAAAAAATCTGTAAATTGAAAAAATTTGGAAAAACAAGAGGTTGAACGAAAATTGCTAAGAGTCATTTTCAATCGGAAATTAGTTGTAGAATCGAAATTCTTTGGGTTACATTCTTATAGTGTTACACCCTGTATACAGTAGCATTCAATTCTTTAAAAAACGAGATCCACTTGTTCTGCAAAGAGCTCAGTAGGACCTACTGTTCATTTGTAGTGTATTGAACTTATGGTGAGATGTTATTGATAGATAGATAGATAATCTCTTTATTTGCTGTCAAGTGAACACGGACATGAGTGCGTCAAAATTTTACAAAAATAACATGTTAGTAGAGGCGTATCCCGAGTCGGGATCGTCATGCCAAGCACCCTGGAAGGAGAGTGAGGGCCTTGGGTTCTCCCTAGATACTTCTTCAATCGCCAGTCGGGTTCAGGACGAGCCAGTGAACTGACCGCAAGGGGAGTTTCGGCGGTCTTGTACTATCTAGAGCTATGTAATCGATTTATAATCCGTTTTGTAGAATTCAGTTGTTTCTTAATACGCGAGTGATTTATGATCCTGAAAACCAACTGGAAGAAGAGGAAATACCGGAGAATGGAATAATAAGAGTTATCCCTCCTCCATCGTGTATATTGTGGCGATTGCACACCTGCTCACCATTTTTAAGATAATTAAGTAGGTACTGATTGACAGCATGAGACCTACAAATTTTGCCAAAGTTATCAATTCCCAATAATCAAACAATAATAACCACCGATAATATGCAAACGTACCTGAAAGTAAATGAGATGCTTCTGTAGAAAAGAAAAGACGTCCATTCCCACAAAATTACTAACAAAAACAAATAAATTTAACGAAGAATTGAACTGCAGTTCCTGTCATCATAGAAGGACTCACTATGCTACCTGTTGAGAGATGCGTGGAAGCCTGGTGGCAGGGAGCAAGACGCGGAAGCACCCTAGCGGCGGACCGGCGAACAGACGATAAGACACAGGAGTCTCGCTAGAGGGCAGCGCAGGATGAAGATCAAAGGACTCTACTGAGTGTCTCTCACGACGGAAATTTACTTGGTCATCAGAATTGACCCTAATTAATCAAGCTTCTCATGGTTAATAAGACTGACTGGACTTGACTGTCTAGTGCAAGCTTCAACCCCTAAGGATTCACAAAGGAGTATCACTTATTCCATTGTGAAATCCAAAATTTTTGAACAGATTGTAATATAGAGGAAGAACCTCTTATCAATCTCCACCAATTTAGAGAGAACATCATAAAAAGAACTGACTATTATCAATTTATTCTGGAAATTACAATCACTAAAAAGGGGAAATTAATACCATAGAGGCTATACTGAAGTTCTATTCATCATGCATACCAGAAGTTCCTGCTTCCTGTTTACTACTGAGATTATAGCTGAAACTCCAGTCCAGATTCCTGTTCTTTTTCACTGAGTTAATAGCTGAAGTTCCAGTCCAGACTATCCTTTGAAGATCCTGCTGAAATCCCCACAGAAGGGTGAATCAAGATTTCTACTAGTTCCTGCTTCTTTAAATTTTTCTCTGAGTCATAGCTAAAGCTCCAGTCCAGATCACTACAAGAATTTCCTTCTAACATCTCTACTCAAGGGTGGAATTCAAAGTCCTATCAGAAGTTCCTGCTTCCCACTGGGTTCATAGCTGAAGTTCCAGTCCAGATTACTACAAGAAGTTCCAGCCAACATCTTCCCTGAAGTTCCTGTCAGATGCCGATATAACCTTCCAAGAAGCTAGGATAATTAAATGATAAGGTCTGATTTGTTAGAATAAGTTTCTTCCTATCAAGGTACCTTGTTAAGTTAGAAAACAAAATAAAAATAAAATAAAAAAATAAATAAAATAAAGAAAACCAACAGGAAAGAGAAAGTGCCTTTCCAGGAAAAGGATTTAGTGGCTGGTTGTATGGGGAGGTTTGGAGACCAGTAGTAGTCTGCGGTTTCTCTTTCCTGTCTGGGAAGTATTTTAACGGTTTTTTCCCATAACCCTTAAAAAACCGTTACAATATATAGCAATTTCCATTTGAATTTAACCTTTTCCCAATACCTTTTGGTTTATTATCTACAATTATTGTAGAATTCTTGGTCGATAGAATTCTTGGTATAGAAAATTCTTGGTCGATTCCACTTGATCTCCATTCCTAATATTATATTATAATAATCATATTATATCATATTATTATATCATATTATAATCATATTATATTATAATAATTATATTATAATAATCCTCGCTTTTTTTTTCGACCAGCCTGGACGGAACAAAGCTGGGAAGCACACCACCTACCTCCGCAGTATGAAAGGAAAGTTGGCTTACCTTAGTGTCGACGGGATAGAAATCGATCTCACCCGTTTACCATCTGAGTCCGTCAAAGTTAGAAATCAGCTGTCCAGCGAAGCAGCTAGCATATCGAGTAAGTCGTTTCAACTTAATTAGAAACCTTATGGAAGGGGAGAAACAAAAGCAATAATCGATTTTTGATTTTCTTATAATCCGCTTCGTGTGAAAATCGCTTCTAAATATTACAAAACGTTTTATTATTTTCCGTATAGATCGCCTATCTTCAAAGGTAACATCGTTTTCATTGTTGTAATGATAAACCTTTATATTTAAGCTTAATTTCGTGGACTCGAGTGAGAAAGAACTAGTAAATGTTCTTCAGCCTTCAGCCGCATCCTAGATTAGTGCCTAGCAGGAGTACTAGAATCTTTCTTAAGTAGAAAGCCGTAGCCAGCAAGGGCGAATTGGCAGACCTTAGTGGTTCCATTCGATCCTAAAAATTGAAGATATTTTAAATAAAAATAAAAAAAACTTTCAAATTGAAAATCAAAATTTCTTCTCGCGTTATAGCTACCCACTTACGTTTCAGACCTTTTCGAGCAATTTTGGGGTTCTACATTTAAGGAAACTTCTGCATTTTCATTTAAGGGTCTTTTTTCTACATTTAAGGGATTGTGCGGGTAGATGTGTAGATCGAACCTTATTTACCATAGATGTGAATCATATCAAAGTTTTGAAACGGGGGTGATGACGGATTTGTAACCTGAAATAACGTGGCAAGATCAAGATACAGAATAATATATTTCCCGTAAACTACAACATAACGGAACACGTAACGGAGTTACCACCTGTTGGTAACAATGGGGACTCCACCGTAGTTGACGTCACTACATCTTCTCCCCCCTTTCTCATGTGATCAGCATGCATTCTGATCTCCTGCCCATTTGCAAGTATCACAGAATATGAAAGGGGACCTGTCTTCTCTGTCACCTGAGCTCTCTGAAATTCTCTGTCCTCTCTCCGGCGTTTAACCCACACAACTTCTCCCACAACAAACTCTTTATAGTGGCCTCGAGCATGCTGCTGCTGATCCAACTTCCGATCGATGTGCCTGCGAGATTAGGCTTTAACAATGACAACCGAGTGCGTAGTTGCCTCCCATACATCAACGAAGCCGGCGTTCGTCCAGTAGTACTGTGCACCGAGTTACGATACGAACTTGAGTATTTTACTAATCTGGTTCTTATGTCTTGCCCAGCGTTTTTAGATGCAGCAAATCTTTGTTTGAAGGTACGCACAGCTCTCTCGGCCAGGCAGTTCGTTCTTTGATGGTACAGGGTGGATGTTACATGCTTGATGTTTTTTTTTTTTTTTTACAGTAGTCTTCAAACTGTTGGGAGAAAAACTGCGGTCCATTATTGGACACCAACATTCTGGGCAAGCCGAATCGAGCAAACATTTCTTCCAATCGAATGGGCGGTACCGTTGACACGCACTACATTTCTTCAAATATTCTTCCACTTCCTTGTCCACTGAAGGCTACCATACGTGGAGCCGCGCGATTGACCTCATTGCTGACGAACCTGGGTGTCCCACGTGAAGTATATTCAACACGTCGTTCCTCAAAGAAGTGTGAATCACTATCCGACCCTTCCATAACAGCATCCCTCCTTCAAACAACAATTCTTCTCTTTTTTCAAAATACGTTTGCAAGCCCTCTTCAATCCCATCCTCGTCGCCAGATGAAATAACGTGGCAAGATCAAGATATAGAATAATATATTTCCTGTAAACTACAACATAACTATTGAGTTACCACCTGTTGGTAACAATGGGGACTCCATTGTAGTTGACGTCAATACATAACCCAAAGCCAGACTTGCCTCGTCGACATTGACTTAAAGTTACAGAGCGAGGATGAGTCTATTTCGGCAAATAACAGAGAAGCTATGTGGACAGTAGGAATTTTTTCAAAAAAATCGATTTTTTTGCTTAAAGATCGATTTAAAAAAATCGTTTTGTGTTGACCGATTTTGTTAAGAATCGATTTTTATGCCGATTTTTGAGAAATTTAGAATTTTTTCTTCATGTAGTTATTATTTATGTGAAAGTGGAAACAATAGAGAGTTAGTGTTGAAATTTCTGGCCCCAGTCTCCACAAAACTGACGAAGTAAAATTGAACTGGAATGGAACTACCCTTTTCGTCATGCTAATTTGTTGCCAACACCATTCAGAGTGCAACAACAACCTAAATAACTTTGATACTTGATGTAACTTGATACTCATGATGTTTTATCAATGAAGAAAACTGTGATTACTGAGCTCTAACTTAGGTATTGGTATTCAGCATTAAAAGACATAATAAGGAACTCACTTAAGTGAGTTTATACTAATTAAATTCTGAGCCAAGGATTACAGCTTATCATATTATTATTTTTTTAATAGTGTTTCTTTTTTTAAAAAAGTAAGCATGACGCCAATTTTAAAATCGATTTTGTAGACCAATTTAAAAATCGGCAGAAAATTTATTTTTCATAACGATACCCATCCCTAGTGGACAGTGGTGTGGCTACGGTTGTTGGGGCGGTGTGGCTATGGTCGTTGGGGCGTCGTTGTTTGGCGGTGGACTTTGGACCAACCTCTGGGGAGATCGTGGGTTCAAAGCTCATCGCTGGCAGTATCCATTTTTTGGCGGCTGGGGCTCCCGTCTCCCCCCTCGTCACACCTCGGGGCAGTGAGGCCAATTGGAAGCCATGAGCGAAACCATCAGAACAAATTCTGATCTTCCCTTTGGAAGTCAGCTGATGACGTCTGCGATGCCAGGAATGGCAGTCAGACAAAAATCCAACCTGAAATGGTTGTTTACTTTACTTTTTTTACTTCACTTTTACAAGGAAGCAGACAAACACCCAGTTAGCAGACTTTTTTGTTGATGTGTATAGGTCTGCCACAGAAACTTTGCGCCCATGTGGCGCCCCCTAGGTGGCGGATCTGTGAACTATAACGATCAAGTCAACCTTCCATGGTGAAACCTTCACATGGAAATTAGAGCCTTGAGAAATTTGATGTTCGTGTAGTGCCACGAAATTTCAATTTCGGATACGCACGAATTTCAAGCTGCCGTAGGAGGAAAAAAATGTCACTTTTGGGGGGAGAAATTCCCGGAAAATTATCGTACGCGCGGGAATCTGCTTGATGATAAGAAATAATTAGTTCTATGTTCTCCAGAAGAATGCGCCAAAGGGATACAAAGTGTCTGTGGCAGACCTATAGTACCTGCAACCGACACATTTGAACCGTGATGTCGTTTTTCAGTTCTAAATTACTCTAATTAAAAATCCGGTGGTAGATATTCAGTATTTTTCAAAACAGTTCAAAATACGATGGTTTCAAAATTTTTGACTTTCTTCTCTTTTTCTCAGAAAACTACGTCGAATATACAGTGGAAAAGGGCCAGTTATTTGAGCTTGGCTGTATGTACTTTTTTGACGAATCAAGTAAAGACATATTCGCCCGAGTCAATTGGAATTACTCCGGACCTACTTGGCTTTATTCAACCATCCCTATAGTACCGAATAAACGGATGTCTTGGTGAGAAAATTGTTTGCAAGTTTCAACTGTGATATCGATTATCAGAGTTTCATGAAAACAAACGTCTAAACCTCACCAGCAGCATTAGTTCATATTTTCTCCGCTAGGGATAGTAAAGTATTTTCCCCTTGAATCAGCTGCTTCGTATTATCTCGAGCTTTACCAAAATAGATACCTGAGCTTATGTTTGGAATACCAGAGGTGGGGATTTTAATATGAAAGAAAATCCAATTACTTCTGGCACCAAATTCTATTGAAAAATAAAAATTGAACAGAATGAGAGATAATAAGGAGCTCCTTCTAATTTATTAGTTATACGTTGAGAGAAAAAAAAAAAAAACAGTTCACAAGTACCTAGTATGCTTAGAACTATGCCTTTGGCAATAATATTGGTTGATCTGACCGTTTGAGATGTAGAAGATGACACGTAGACGGGAAGCACGCGTACCTATGCAGACCTCCGAGACTGAGAGGAGTGTGGCCTGAGCGTGTTGGAGCTTTTTGGCACGGTGCTGCCGTTGTCCATGTGGCCTGAAATCAGGAATCCGAATTTGAGCATGTGCTCCTAGATTTTCCATTAAGCATGGCATCAACGAATCACCGGATGTCGCACTTGCAATTCAGATCCTCCTGCAGCGGAGGATACTGAAGACCCAGACTCAAATTATTCCTTTTTGGGATGCTGAAGACCCAGACTCAAATTATTCCTTTTTGGGATGCTGAAGACCCAGACTCAAATTATTCCTTTTTGGGATGCTGAAGACCCAGACTCAAATTATTCCTTTTTGGGATGCTGAAGACCCAGACTCAAATTATTCCTTTTTTGTAGAGTCATTGCGCATGCGATCCGATCCGGCCACTGGGCTGAAAGCTGAATGTGGGAGACCGAGAAGCGTTCTGATTGGTGGAGCTCCAGGACGTAGTTATAGCGGAAAGCAACAGATAGCGTTCATGATCACTTGTTCCCAACCTCATCACAACAAGTCACCTTGTTTATCACATATTTTTCTCCTTGGTGCGTTACCGGCTGCATCTAAGTGATTAATTTGATAACATTTAGTTATATTCGCGATATGTACGAAAAAATCGAGCGATTTTCAATAATACACTGGGTTTCAAACGTTTCTTTGGGTGGCAGTTGTCAATTGAATATTTGAACTACTGGCGATGGGGACAACAGCAATTGCATGAGGAACTCCGAAAATACCTTTCGCCTCGATTGGGTTTTCCAAGTAATTTTTGCAAATCTAAATGATGATGAAACGAAAAGTTATCAATTTCTGGTCATTCGAAAGGATTTGAAAAGAAGCGGTATGAAGAGTGTGGCCTCCCCCTCCCCACCACTTCTGTAGTAGTTCCTCAATCCTAGCTGAAAGTAGATGGCGCAACTGAGGCAGCCTCAAAAATGCTTGCACACCATTTTAACGTTGGCTTTCTTCTCTGTTAACTTGTCTCCATTACTCTGTGGATCCGGCTAATTCGAGGATTCGATTTACCACGGTCTGAAGGTGTCGTAAATCCTAGCGCTAGCAGCAGTAGTGCGAAGCAACTATAACATCAACAAACAGATCTTTTCGTCCTTTTATTTTGAGTTTTTCTTTTAACACTTTTTGCTTCAGAGTCTACCAAGGTAGCGGAAGCTTTGTTTTCTCTTTTCAAGGACGAAAAAAAAAGTTCTCCAAAATCGAATTTTTCACTCGCGTTTTGCGTTCTAGACCTTTCTGACATGTCTGTCATGTCTTCCTTGTAACCCGCATAACTATACGAAGTTATTGTCAGATTTCTATGAAATTTTCAGGGATTGTGCGGGTTGGTGTGTAGACGGTCCCCTATGAAAATCATCTCCCCCGGACTTATAGTAGCAAATGCGCATGCGCAAACGTGAATTTCCTTGTAACGGCCATAACTTCCACATTTCCTACCCGATTTCGATGACATTTTCAGGGATTATGCAGATTAGGTTGTTGATGGTCCCCAATGAAGATCAGGGCCTTAAAATTTACAGAAGCCTCTGCGCATGCGCATACGTAAAATCCTTGTAACAGCCATAACATTACATTTTTCATCCGAATTTGATGAAATTTTCTAGGATTGTCCAGAATAGCGTGTAGATGGTCCCCTATGAGGGTAGTGGAAGGTACTTAGAGATTGGTGTTTTCAGATTAACTACTATGCATCGGATCATCTATATAATCGGTTATGGATACGAGGATGCTATGTGCCACACCCACTTGGCAGACGTTTTTGTTTTTATTCCTTTTTTCCGTTCGTTTATTTCCTTTGTATTCTGTTCGAAGTGGGTTTTTTTTTCTCGATTAAAATTAAATGAGTGGAGCTGAGCCACCCGAGCGGCTAAGGAAAAACGCAACCATCTGATGGTCTGCTGGAGAAGTGGAAATGTTGCTTGCTAGCATAAAGCGAGCATAGCGCATTCTCCTTTCTAGCATGGAACATGTTTCAGCCAAGAGCTAAGTCCCAAAATGCGTGTGACGGAAGTAGCAAGGGTTTTCCTTTGAGACCAGACTCCTCATCGGTAGGTACCTATTCAGAAGTCTGAAGCATGATCCTTTTTTTTTCCTAGCCTTGGATTTTTTCGTTCGTGTACTAGGAACTTTGTAATAGGACTTTATTAGGAACCTCTGGGGTATTCTCATTGTTGTACTCATTTTTTTTAGAAAATTAATGAACATGCGGTTCTTTTGATGTCTTGGTTATCGTCTGATGCCTGAAGGAGCCGCAATTCGATTTTCGACGATTCGATGGGGGAAAATGTGGGAGCCTCATGAAACCCTCGAGTTACCGCAGTTTCGATATATGACGATCCGACGATCGAATCCGACCATGATTATCACCTCATATGATGCAAAACAGGCCTTATGGTTGACCTCTGAAAGCCGGAACACCATCAGGCTAATGATAGGTGTTCTAACGGGGCATGACGATTTCCAAGGAATTGTAAACATCATGGACAATCGAATATCGTCGATGTCAACATTTGAACAGGAAGAAGAGGACTCTGCTGAACACTTCTTGTGCAGATGCGACCGATTCTGGGGATCCAGAATGGAAGCATTCGGTCACCACACTGTGGAACGCGCATCCCTGAGTGTAATTTTGTCGAAACGCATAAAGAAATTTGCTGATCTCAGCAAATATTTACAAACTCCGAAGTGGGATAGCCCACGAAATCCTCTTTTAATATTAAAGGGGCCTCGAAAGAGGGAGAGTATAAGCCATTAGAGCCTGAAACTCTTTTCCAATGGTAACCCCGAGCAGTGAGTGAGTGAGTGATCTGATTCAAGAAAAAAACGCTTTACTATCCCTAGCGGAAGATACCTGAACTAATGCTGCTGGTGTGCTTTAGACGTTCGTTTCATGATAACATCTTGAAATGTTGCCAACCTACAAGACGTTATTCTTTTTATCACTACTTTTTTCTCTTTCTTCTTGCTATTTCCGATCTTTTTTTACTTGCATTGTAATTGGGCTCGCCCGTTTGTACAATAAATAAATAAATGTTCAATTCTTGTCGAACTTTTCAGGGGGGGAACGTACGATATTCAAGACAAGAAGTTTCTCACTATTCTTTCGTCGAAAGTCTACACCAAAGAATCGATAGAAGGTTTCTACAGCTGTTGGCTTCCATCCAATGCCAAAACACAAAATAGCCCGATCGTCGTAACATTTGGAGTCACTGTCTTGGTGCACGGTAAAAGATCAAACAAGTTATCTCGTAATAATTCGTTGACAAATGAGCCATAATAATGGTTACTAGCGAAGCCGGATTCAGTAGAAGGCGGCACCACAAGATTCAGCAAGGCTGCTCTTGAGAGCAATGCTTGAAGCCGCTGATATTGAAGCAATAATTTTGCTTCCGAGTCTACCATGGCTGCGGAAGAGTTTTCACTTTTCAAGATTGAAAAAAGTTCCTCAAAATCAAAATTTCCTCTCGCGTTTTACTATTTAGGCCTTCCTGAACAATTTGGGTTTCGTATCTGTCTGTCTGTCATGAAATCCTTGCAACTGGAAAAACTACACGAAGTTGTCCGGTTTCGATGAAATTTTCAGGGACTGTGCGGGTTGGTGTGTAGATGGTCCCCTATGAAAATCTTCAATAGTAGTATCTGCTCATTCGCAAATGTAAAATCCTTGTAACAACCATAATTTCCACATTTTGGTTTATTATTTTCAATGATGAACCTTTGGAATCAACCAAGAAAACATTTTTTTGACCCCCCCCCCCCCCCTCAAAATTTGTTGGTGAACGTTTTAAGGTATATAGAATCCAAAAATCGAATAAAAAATTTTCCGGTCGAACGCGGCACTTCCCTTAGTTCCCATGGACCAATTTTCATGAAATTTGGTGTATTGGCTCCATTTGGGGTCTAGTTGTGCCGCGAAGCTTTTGGTTGATGTCTGTCACTTCTAAGGCTTGAAATATTCAAAAGTGCCCTAGCTCGAAAACTCTCGAATTGAGGTATTGTTTTTTTTCACCAATTTTAAATAGTATTGAATTTTTAACATTTTTATAGACCACGCGGAGCTCTGTAGGACAAACCGTTCACCCCCTACGAGAACTTAAGGGACGGACTTACGATATATCAGAAACACGAGTGTGAATCACAAAAGAGGTCTAATCTCCGTTAAAATTTTTACTGACCAAAATTTGATGGCTGTAGATACGTGGTAGGTAGGTAGTATCTATGGTTAGCGACCTCTTCGCATTTCTGTCCATTCACTTTCTCAGCTCAAGTCTTAGGAGCTCCGATTCAGAATCGGAATGATAGGAGATCGATCCCTGGTCACGGGAAGTTAATTTTTGATGATTCAACAATGTGGCGCAGATGGTAGGACCCGAATGGTCTCCTCAGCATTTCTCTGAGAACAATAATTCATTAAGATTAGGTCACCAAAACAACTCCCTCCCAAGACACGAGTTGAGCCACTGCCTATTCGGACAAACGTTGAGGTCAGCAGATCCCCCGCCCCGTCAATAAGGAACAATAACAAAAAAAAAACTCTGAAGCCAGTTAAAAATACGCGTTCTCACTGGGTTGTAAAAACCCCGGCCAAAGCTGCCTCCCTGACTTGGTAACGGAGTACCTAAGATTTCCTAATGGGGGGGGGGGGGAGATGTTGTGATCAGCTACGAGGGGCGATCAAAAAGTTTTGCAACTAAGCTAAAAAGAAAATAGACACAATTCTGAAAAGATTTTTATTTTTCAACATAATCCCCCCTAACATCAATGCACTTACTCCACCTGTCCTTTAACATACCGATTCCACGGGAAAAAAAACTTTCTTCTTGGTCCTCAAACCAGTCTTCTGTCGCTGATTTTAGGGAATTCAGGTCATCAAATCTTGTTCCTTTTAAGAATCTCTTTAAATTTGGGAACAAGAAGAAATCACTGGGGGCTAGGTCTGGGCTATAGGGTGGATGGTCAAGTTGTTCATAGCTGCAGTCACGAATGGCAGCCTGTGCAATGCGAGACTTGTGAACTGGTGCATTGTCATGCAACAAGAGGACACCTCGAGTCACCATTCCCCGACGTTTCTCCACGATGGCACTGCTAAATACTGACTGAGCCGAGGACTCCATATTTTGGGCATGTTTACTCTTGATAGATAAGTTACCAATAACAAAAGAAGGATTAACGGTTCAAGGTTTGTTTATACCTTAGTTGCAAAACTTTTTGATCGCCCCTCGTACCTCTTCACATTTCTATCCATTCGCTTCCTTGGCTCAAGTGGTGGGAGCTCCGATTCAGAATCGGAATGATAGGAGATCGATATTGGTCGCGGGAAGTTAATTTTTGATGATTCAACAGTGGTGATAATTGCCAAGCCGAGTTCTTTGCAGACGAGTGATCTATATAGATAAATAATAAACCTTTGTGTAATTATTTGCAGTGTTTTCATCCGAATTTGATGAAATTGTCGGAGATAGTTCAGATTGACGTGTAGATGTTCTTTTTTAAAAATCATGGCTTCTGGATCAATAGAAGGTAGTTGCTGCGCATGCGCAAATGTGATTTCCTTAACAGCTATAACCTCTGCACTTTCCATCTGAATTCGATGACATTTTCAGGGGTTGTGTGGGTTGACGTTTAAACAGTCCACTATCAAAATCATGGCCCCTGTATTGATAGTAGCCTTCAATAGTTATTTAAAACAACCGCTTGGGGGCAGGCCTGTCTTAAGCTCTGTCGCTTGAGGGGGCAAAAACTTGAAAAGTTGTACCTAAATTTGAAATTATAAAGGATTTTAGAAATTTGTTAGTACACGGGCCTACAGAATTGAAAAACTGAAATATTGCCTTTGGAATCATCAAAATTGAATAATTGCCAGAGAAATATGGGAAAAACCAAACTGAATAAACTGTTAAATTTAATTTAATTTAATTATTGTTAGATTTTGATGATCCCAGCGGCAATCTTTCAGTTTTTCAATTCCCTAGGCCCTTGCACTAATAAATTTTTAAAATCCTTGAACATTTCCAATTTAGCTACATATTATAGGAAATCGTAGATGATGTAGAAAGGCGGCCTTGTCGTTCATTAATACCGAGCAATTCGATATAAAGAAAGTGGCGTCAAAATTAATGAAATTCCGAGGGAAGAGTATGAAAACAATTTTTATATCGTACGACAAAATTCCTGCTTCGAGAACGCTTCAAGCGAAATGTTTCACCATTCTGAATCCAAATCTGCGAAAATCGGTGGCTACAGCTTTCGTACAAGTACGCAACCACGAAAGACATTTTATGTAAGCGAAAATCATCAGAAATTTCCGCGTAACGCTCCCAGCGTGACGATTTTTCATTTATGTGCCATAGTAAAGACATAAAATGTCAAAACAACTGAATAAATTAACGGGTTTTCCAATTTTTCTCTGGCAATTATTGTTCGATTTTGATTCTTCGAGCGGCAATATTTCAGTATTTCAATTCCTCACACTAATGAATTTCCAAAATCCTTCGAAATTTAAGTACAACTTTTCAAGTTTTTGCCTCTTCAATTTCGCGAAATACTGACCCGTAACGAGGAACGAACGGCGACCGACTAAGACCCCCTTTCTCTGGTACTCTGTGGGCAGGCCTAACTGACAAGTCAATGGAATGTATTGACCGCCTAGCTGTATTGTAATTCTGATGTGCGACGTTGCCAATGGGGGGTGCCCCTATTTTTTATTTTTTAAAAATTTTTAATCGAAAGTAGACTTTATTTATTTATTTTATTTATTTATAATAATACGGGAAAGTCCAATTTACATGATAAAAAAAACTTGATACAAAAATACAAAGCTACTGTTAGAGGGAAATGAATTAATTAAGAAATATGTACTATTGACTTCTGAATGGAATTTAAAATTAAACAGGAGATGATAATATCAGTGGTTTGAGTTGTGATGAAGTACTATGGAAAAAGTCAAAATCAGGATGAAGATGGAGAAGAAGATTTGCTGAACGGCGGATACGGTTTAAGGGGGAATTTAGTAAATATTTTAATGCTGAAAATGGAACGGTTTATCTTGAGAATTTTGACACCAGCCGTTCTCTTTTTGGATGAGTAGATCTTTTTCTGATTTTTCAAAGTTTTGAACGTTTATGACGTCACGCGCCCCTCCCGCCTGGGCGGGACCCCCCAGCCCTCTGTGACGTCATAAACATTCGAAACTTTGAAAAATCATAGAAACACATCTTCTCACGCTAGGTGTAAAAATTCTCAGATTGAGGTCTAGTTTAGATTAAAACTAACAATATACCGGCCCATGCGCACACCCCATTCTGTACAGCCTTCTACTGAAGCTGGCCTTGCTGCTGATCAACTCCTCTTCTTGAATTGAACCCAAAATTACATTTGAGTTCCTCTAGTAAATTTTTTTCTCTTGCAGAAATGAAAGGAAGCCGCTACTTGATAGTGAATGGATTGGGAATTGTGTTGCTGTTGATCCTCTTGATCGCATCTTCGACTCTACTTTTCGAATATTTCAGCGGACTTTTTGATGGGTAAGGGGAGTCACTAGTCCACCTCAGATTTCAGATGACCTAGAGAATCAAAAACTATAAATCTGCCGCAGGCCGTATCAAAATTAGACAAAAATTGTAAAAAACCAAATTATTCACTTCAGTGCCCCCTACTATCTTCTTGCTCAATAATTTCTTACTAATGAACTTACCCTTCTTTATATTTGGCTTTTTTTATATTTAGCATTTATGTTTTTTATATGTAGGTGTTTAGGCCAACACGTAGGCAGTAGCTATTTTTATTTTATCTAGTGTAGTTTTGTTTCTATGAACTGTGAAGGAGTGACTAGGTGAACTGGATCCCCGAACTTTTAATCCTCAATCCTGCAGCCAATGAGGATCGACGCCCCTCTCCGTCGTCACTGGTTGCGTCGCGACGCGCCCCCACTTCAGTCCCTGCTTCGATTGCCTTTGATCACCATCTGCCCGTTTTCCAAAAGCCTCATCAGCCAATACTTTCTTTCGTTGATTTTCTCAAACCATCTCCCGTGGAATTTATAGTCGGCAATTCCAACGTCGGTTATTGTTCCGGAATTCAAAAAGTGAAACCCAAAATTCACTTAATCTTCCTAATAGGCGGACGCGCCTCTGGATTGGCATCACCTACGCCATTTTGCTGTTGGCTGGACGCGGATCCTGGTGAGTGAGGTCCATCTCACCTTCTACACGACCTACATCTACCTACCACAGAAATTAAGGTCAGGATTTGTAGTATCTTACTCATACATCATCACACATTTGACGAGAGTTTCAACCCCGAAAATCCCTCGAAGATCCTTCGAAGAACAATTTATTATATTCGCCAAATTTATATACCATTTCAAGTAGTTACCTACCATTATTATTGCGAAGGAGCTCCTTAGGTAGGGAATTTATAATTTATATACCGTGTACTATTTCAAGCGGAATACAATGGGGTATTTCGGTCAATTTTTTTTATTTTTCATTCCAAAAAAAACTCCGCACCATTTTTTAATTTGTTCGTCAGAATAATTGAAACGCACTTAAATTACCGCAAATCACTTTCTGTATCGATCAATCAGTAGGTACTATCGATACCTACACTGAAGCAGGTATAAGAACTGGTCAAAACCCCCGCAGCAAATCCTCTACAAATTTGTGTTCCTCTTTATAATATTAGATCTATTTTCAGAATGGGCTTGAATACGAAGTACACAAATACAAAATGCATCGATAAGGAATTGAGATACATACTGTTTCATTCGCCGGATCTTCAAGACAATTTTGGTGTGAAGAACAAGTTGGTTAAACACATCGAGAAGTTCAATAAGTTGCTAGAAGAAGACAAGTGTAAGTTCGTCACGATTGTAGTTAATTTACTAGGCGGTATCCGTAGAGGAGGTGACAGCGCCCGCTATGTGCGCTGGTGGTAAAACTAGTTTCTCGTACGTCCAATAGAGGGCTCTGATTAAAATTGCCTTGGAGAGATCACATCAACTTTTTTCGAATGTCATTGATAATTTTCAACGTTAATTAATTATGTTGTTGAGTTGGATGATACGTCTTCTGTCTGATAAGAGATGATGTCAAAAAGACCCCTTTTTCTATTTTCAAAAAGGACCAAAAAACCCCAGAGTCGTTTCGCCCACCAACTGAAAAATTCCATTGGAAAATGCCAAGTGGGTGTGGCACATAGCTTCCTCGTATCCATAACCCGATTATATAGATGATCCGATGCATAGTAGTTAATCTGAAAACACCAATCTCTAAGTACCTTCCACTACCCTCATAGGGGACCATCTACACGCTAATGTGGACAATCCTAGAAAATTTCATCATATTCGGATGAAAAATGTAAATGTTATGGCTTTTACAAGGATTTTACGTATGCACATGCGCAGAGGCTTCTATAAATTTTAAGGGCTTGATTTTCATTGGGACCATCTACAACCTAATCCGCATAATCCCTGAAAATTTCATCGAAATTGGGTAGAAAATGTGGAAATTATGGCCGTTACAAGGAAATTCACGTTTGCGCATGCGCAGTGGCTACTATCAGTCCGAAGGTGATGATTTTCATAGGGGACCGTCTACACACCAACCCGCAAAATTCCTTGAAAGTTTCATAGAAATCGGACAATAACTTCGTATAGTTATAAGCGTTACAAAGAATTCATGACAGACGGACAGACACAGACACAGAACCAAAATTGTTCAGAAAGGTATAAAACGCAAAACGCGAGTGAAAATTTTGATTTTGGAGAACTTTTTTTTTCGTCCTTGAAAAAAGTGAAAACAAAGCTTCCGCTACCTTGGTAGACTCGGAAGCAAAAGTGGGTAAAACTTGGTACTTGTAAAACGTTGATGTGATCTCTCGAAGATAATTTTAATCAGAGCACTCTATTGGACGTACGAGAAACTACCTGGCTCTGGGCTCTCTTCCCAGTGTGCTTGCCAAGCTCCCAGGTGCGTCCACAGGTTTCAGATAGTGGGACGGCCATAAGATATTATGGTTAGCTGCGAAATAAGCTCTGACGAATAAGCAGTTGCAGACAAGGCAGCATTCTTGGAGAGGGGGTGGGCTATCTGCTGACAAGGATAGCCTTACAAAAAGCCCCAGAACTCGTTGAAGAGGTGCGACAGTGGCGAAACAGTGCCGCCATTTCAAATAGGCACTAGTCAGGAGAGATGGCTTCTTCAGCCTTGGGTGGCAACCATCTAAGGGAGAGGAGACCCTAAAAGAAAAGTTCCGTGGCTCTCCAAGCCTAGGGGTTGTACACAGGGTTAACACCCTGCTCCGTAAAAAAAAATCTGTAAGTTAAGAAACCTCAACAAAGAAAGAGCCGGACTGATTTTATGGGTTATGGACTCAGGCATGGAAACGGCATGGAACATGAGGAGCTTATTCAGCCCAGGGGCCAGTCGAGCACTGATGAACGAGCTGACCAGGTACCGGGTAGATGTTGTAGCGCTGCAGGAGCTGAGATGGAGGGACACTGAGCTGACGAACCTTGAGGATTTCTTCCTCATCCATAGCAGGGGTTTGGGAAATTGGTTTGGCACCGGATTCATGGTTGCCCGAAGATGGAAAGGTGCGATTTAAAAAAAGAGGGGAGGCCCAGGTTCTCTAGAGAACTGTAGCGACACGGAAAGTTAAAAAAGTAAAGAAACTACTTTTACCACCAGCGCCCAGTGGGAGTTGCCACTTCCTCTATGGATACTGCCTCGTAGTAAATTTATCTCTCGCATGGTAACCTAAGTTACTTGCACACCAATGGTAAGATTAAAGGCTTGTTAATTCTCATTTAGGCCATTGGAAATAAAAGTGGATTCCACTAAGTACGTTTCTTATTTGTCAATGAGGCTTCTCACTCTCATTCCTGCTTCCCACATAGCAGGTGGTTGTGAGAGTTTTTGCATGCTGCTACTAGGACCTGTGGAACCTCCTCACACACCATAGGGCCCTCAGGGGACCGTGAACTTGTTAGAATCAACAGCGGGGGATGATAAAAGGGTTCTCCTGAGTAATTTTGAGAGCGGCCACCCCCCCACCCTCTGCCTCCCTGTCTTTAGCTAAATGGGCCTCCTTCAACTGGGTAGCATCGTTGTTGCTCGCTCTAGTCTCCTTCTAACAGGGCCCGTCACTCAAGAGCTGTGAAAATTCTCTACTGTAAGGTTTCCCTCATCCATGACCACAGGGTAACCTTCTTCTTTTAGTGCTTTCTCTGAAGTCAGAGGTTAGCGACAATTTGTCGGAATTCATCTCTATTCAATGCTTTATTTTTCAAATAGTGATACTTGAGTCCTGTCCATTGTAAAATGTTGCTGTACCACGAGGTCTTCCGTCGCCCAATACTTCTCTTTCCCTCGATCTTTCCTTCAAACACCAGCTGCAGCAATGAGTATTTCTCACCACGGAGTAGGTGACCAACGTATGAAACCTTTCTCCTTCTAACAATTGTTAGAAGTTTTCGATCAGTATTCATCAATTGCAGAACATTTTCGTTGGTCATCCTACAAACCCATGAAATACGCTGCATTCGCCGGTAACACCACATTTCAAAAGCCTCGATTCGGTTCAAATGGGAAGCCTTCAATGTCCATGCTTCAACCCCGTACAAAAAAACCGACCATACATAACATTGAAGGAAGCGCAAACAAGCTGGTATACTGAGATGTTTGTCACAAAGCACGGCTTTATACTTCATGAATGATGCTTTAGCCACAGCTATCCTCGTTTTGATCTCAGTGTCCACCTCGGTGTTCTCGTGCAAACGACATCCAAGGTATTTAAATACTGGCACTCTTTCAATGGGTTCCATACCAACAGACAAGCAAGCTGTTTGCTGTTCGGCGCGGCACACTACCATGAATTTTGTCTTTTTTTACGTTTATTCTGATGCCATACGTTTCTCCTACCATCTCCACTCTGTTAATTAGTTCTTGTAGTTCCTCAGGGTAACCACCCGCCTACAAAACTATGTGGTTTTTTGATAAAATATGTGTTCTACAGATTCCAATGTTCTCTTCACATTTAATTATTTGGGTAGAGGAAAATTGAACACTTTGAAAACTATGGTGCTATTTGTTTTCTCATGATTTCATTCTGTGATCTCGTGGATTGCACTATTCTTTCTCTTTTTCAACAGGGAAGAACAGGAGGGTACCACAGAAATGCGGGAGCAGGACTAAGAACGCTCTTATTTCTCGATTCCTGGCCTGCACGCAACGGAGTAACAAATCTTCGCCTCGCAGTTACGCCCCTAGTGGTGGCACAGGGACCTACTCCTCACGAGGCGTCTCACCTCTACAGTCCCCTTGCTCTGATCAGTGCACGCGTTACGACCTTTTGTACGACTCGCCAAGAAGCCCTAAAACAGTGACGTTTTCCAGTTCAACTGAGATCTCCAAATCTAGGAAATCGTCTTTATCAATGAGGAGAAGCAAAGCGCAGTAGTATCGTGAAGATTATATTGTAGATTTCTCCCCAACCTTCAGAGCAGGTACTACAGAATATCATGATTGCAAACTGTGTTCTTTGTAATAGGAATTGATCTGATTATTTACCCGACGGTTCACTCGACCGTTTCCAGTTTTTAAACTGGTCACACTTGGCGCTGAACTTCATTTTGTCATTATCTAGCTGCCTGAATAAGGTTGGTGCTGAGCAAGTATAATGAGAGGGGCTGAGTTAACAATAACAGACAGTTCTAGCAATCCACCTTCCCAACGCTCTGGTAGGGAAGCCTTTCAATTTATTTCAAATTGATGTTTCTACTGTCCACATTTCAGTCAAACTAGGGAGACGGCTTCGAAGGAAGTGTTACTCAGTGAGCGTACCAAGAGCCAATACACTTGGTCTGTTCAGAGAAGCAGTCCGGAACCAGTTCAGAACCAAAGTAGAACTGGAAAGGGCAGGGGATAGGCGCTTGGACTCCTCCAGGCTTCTCCAAACTGTTCAGAACTGCTTCTTCCGATCAAACCTACTATGAGCTGGCTGTGAGCTGCCGCTCAGCGACTCACTCTTTCCCCTTTCAGGCCACAGAGGCCAATAAGTCCTGATACACCCCTGGAGAGAATCCCAGGCCCGTAGAGGCCAGTAAGCCCTGAAGAACCTTGGAAGCAGACCCAGGCCGCAGAGGCCAGTAAGTCCTGAAGATAGCAGCAGTTGGAGAAAAGCCCCACAGCCACCACTCAAAAGGGGCGTGGCCCACTCAAGTGCCCTCCCACCACCTTGGGCACAAAACAAGACCATCTGATTGTCAAGCAAAAGGAGAAGACATCCCCCACTCAAGAAATGCAGTCATGCCAACAAGGAGTTGATGTTGATCAGTTGGACACCCTGGAGGGGGAGAGAAGCAAAAGGTCCATCTAATGACCTGAACACCTCAGTCCCTGAAGCGAAGCCTTGCCAGCTAGTCTTGAAACCATCTCCCCGTCTCTGACGCTATCTCCCTAAAAACCGTATCGATACTGTATCGAACCTCCTCCTGCCTCCAATCAGTCTTGAACATAGGTTTTAAACCAGTGAGTGGTGACCATTCAAGTGATCTGATCATAGTCCTGCCTCCCTGGAACCGTATCGCCCGCGGTATCGCGTACGCGCCCAGTCCTGACCCGGCTCTCCCCTGCAAGAACTTCTCATCGCCTCTCATCGTGCTCGGACTCGCCCCGGTAACCCGTCACGTGAGTGTAACAGTGTTCCTAACTACTTATTGGCCAATAGTAGGTAGAAGAAGTGGAAAGTACTCAGTAACTATAAGCAAATACCTGGATCGAACTGGAACATTGAGTCTGGAAACTAAATTAAACCCATATTGTATCTATAACCTACGTTTAAGTGGAACTGTATCGCCTAGTCAAATCAGTCAAATTTCACAGTTGCCTTTCGTAGTAGGCCCTTCAGGCTGTATCGGGTCGTGGACCCTCTTAATTTCGAGTCATTCTTGAATAAAACCACATTTTACTTTACTCACCTTTTTTCAGCGTCTACCCTGGTTCTGGTTCTGTTTCACGAGTAACGGGTATCGATATAGGTAGTTAAATTCACTTGCAACAACAAAATAGTAACTTCATTAAATCTTTATTTCGAATCGATACACCAAATTTCATATTACAACAGATAACATCAAAGGTATTCAAAGGTATCTTCAGGTGTATCGCAGCCTCATCTCCCAAACTGCATCGTGCCGAGCTACCCCCGAAGTACATCGAAGCTAAGTATAAATTTCTCTTACTAGCCTAAGTGTATCGGTATCGCAGTTTGACATTTCTCTTTTCAGCAACCCCGTTACAACTTTCAATTCATAAGGAACAATTAATCTTAAATTCAAACCCCGATCGAGTCGATACCTCGCCCAAAGGCTTACATGGCGGAGATGCCATATTTTATTGAAAATGAAATTTTATGATATTAAATGAAAAAAAAAAAATTATTAAAACGCTAGCTTTCAGGAAAAATAGGGAGAACAACTGAACAAACGGAAAAATGTATCCACAGCTTGGAGAGAAATTCTCTTGGATTCATAAATTTTCTCCTACTTTAAATCTTGATTATTTTTCTCACTCACCCGAATTCTCCTCCATTTGGATGAGTATTGCACCGATATGCGTGTTTTTTTTTTTTTTTTTTGTTCGACTCAGATAACGTCCGAGTTGCACACTATTTCACCAGAGTATCAAAATTTGCAAGCAGAAGGGGCGAGAATATTCACAAAATATCGGATTTTTCAATATTTCGGTTCCTTTATAGCTTACTAATTGTACCCAAGTTTTGAAATTGAGGGAAAATTCTAATTATACTACGGAAGGACGGGATTTGGTATTTGACATTGGCAGCAGGCTCTGCTGTCTCTGAACACAACAACTTTCGCAGAAAAAAGGAAGTTTTAGGGTAAAAACCCTAGAACGACTGAGATTTTTCGTCCTAATATGTTGGCAACCCTGCTAGCAGGTCCCGATAGCCCGCTCGACGGCCATTTTCCTCATTACGTTTTGTTGTTCTGAACCGACTCTTTCGCTCTCGAAAAAATCATTCCGCGTTCCTTGTTATCGGAGTTTTTTCGAGTGTTTCATTGTGGATTGCCGATCTTTTTGTTCCGTTTTATTTTTTTTTCTTTCGTTTTCGCGCATTTTCAATGCAGTCCGCGGGTGATAATCCTTTCGCGGATGTTTTACTATCAACTCGGGTAGGACGCTACGGTCCGCCGAGTTCTCGCGCGTTCGGAATGAAGCGCCCGGCATCGACTTCGGAAGCTGTGTCATCGTCGAAGTTTCTTCGAAGTGGGGTTCAGCCACAGGCATGTGAAATTGCTCACAAAAAGCCTACCGACCGTGTGCCTGTTGGCCGGGTTGGATCTCCCTCAAGAATCGGGGATGCCCGACGTGGAGAAACTTGCGTTGTAACCGCGGGGGCCAGTACTTCGGCACAGGCATGTGAAAGTGCTCACAAAAAGCCTACCGACCGTGTGCCTGTTGGCCGGGTTGGATCTCCCTCAAGAATCGGGGACGCCCGACGTGGAGAAACTTGCGTTGTAACCGCAGTGGCCAGTACTTCGGTACATACAGGTTCAATGGAGTGCCTTTCTGCCTCCAACAATAATACTTCTCGACACAAATTGCGTGCGGAAGTGCCAAAACGGGCTACGTCGACTCAAAAGAGTGCCGGACTGGAAGCATCGGCTCCTCGGAGTGACGGGTATGTTGCGTCGGCCCTTCGGGGTGTCGGACAAGAAGTCGCTAATTTTACTAGCGCCCCGTTTGAACCCCCTCCTGATTATGCGGTGAGCGATGATGAATTTCTTGGCTGGGAATCCGAAAATTTGTCGGATGTGAATTTATCGGATGATGAAACGAGGCCTCACGACTTCTTGTTGCCGCCGCATGAGGCGCTCGAATCGGAGAGAGTTCCCGCCAAGTTGAGGTTGATGAACATGAAAAGGGTTTGCCGTTGAGAGCGCTGGCGTCGGCTAGTGGTTCTCGAACAGAAACTGCCCGCCAAGATTCGAGTTCGACTTTGCAGCCCGATTGGCTTGTACGACATGTTCGGGAGGCCTCTGCCCCGGAGGAAGAAGGGACGTTGGTCCACGAATCAGTGGTTGGTCATTTTTCCAGATTTTTACGTGGTGGTCTGGAAGTGAATACTTTCGTACTTTGATGGAAAAATATTCCCCGAAGGGTAGATTGTCACCAATGGTACCTCCGGTGTGGATAACGTTTTGATTGGAGCTATTCCCAAAACGATCCAATTGAGGGATGAGCAAATGTTACGAGGCCAAAATATTCAAGCTGCTGCCTTGGTGGCCGCGGGGGCGGCTTTGTCCGTTTGGGCGAATCGGATTTTGTGGATGAGGCCACGAAGGAGATGGTACTGGATTTTGTGTGGCAGTCGGCGGCGCTGCAGTGTGCGGCTATTTAAATGTTTCGAATACTCGAAAGAAAGCAGCTTTGACCCCCTTTCAGGCCGAGTTTAGGGACTTTGCTTTAAATGCTCAGATTGGCGAGTCTTGTCTATTCGATAATAAAGTAACAGTCTGGCTTCAACAAGTTAAAGAAAGTAGGCAATTTGCCTCTCAACTAAAACCCACGATTGGGCTGTCAAGAGAAGGCCAAAGGGCCCCGACTGCCTCGACTCAAGCCAACCAGGGAAACTTCTCACGCCCCGCGCCTCGGGATTCTCGTCCGAAGGTGGCACAGAGGGGCGCTCGAGTTCAGACCCAGTACACTCGTCGCCAGGACTACGTACCACAGGTTCGTCCCCAAGTACGTCGCAGGATTACCAGAGGTCCAGGCGATTTTAAAGCCAGTGGAGGTAAGTTATGCTGGCCAGCTGGGTCGCTTTGTGTCAGTTTGCGTGAATTAAATGTACAAAAGCCCGTTTTAAGTTGGATAAGAGGATATGAAATCCCCTTTTTAGACATTCCACCTACCACAAATATACCAAGACACGATCAGGTCATTCCGCCAGAGCAGAGGATGGTAATGAAAGAAAAGATTAACAATTTGTTGACGATTGGGGCGATCTCTCCGTTTGAGAGAGAGAGAGTTTTTTTCGGTCTCCAATTTTTTGGTACCAAAGATGTTCCAGATGGGTTGTTTCGGTTCATTTTGAACCTCAAATGTTTAAACAAATGGGTACGTTAGAGCGTTTTAAGCTAGATGACTATCGATCAGCGGCTAGAGTTCTGAGACCGAACATGTATGCAGGAGTAGTGGATTTTACAGACGCTTATTATATGATCCCAGTGTGTGAGTCATAAGCGGATTTTGGTGTTCAGTTGGGAAAACCGTTTGTATAACATGAATTGTTTGTTTACCTATGGGTTGGAGTCAGCGCCATGGGTGTTTCTTAAGCTCCTTAGACCAGTAGTGGGGGAACTTCGTAGAAAGGGTATGCTGTTGGTGAATTATTTGGACGACTCGCTGGTCCTGGGAACATTCTTACAAACGTGTACTCAGGCGGTGACTGAGGTGGTAACGTTCTTCCAGTCATTAAGTTTTTCACCTCCTCATAGAACCAATGGTTGGTGGTCGGAACCTCTGTGTTAGGCTCATATAAATGAGAAAGAATTGTGGGCGGTATTGTTGTCTCTACAGGCTTGGGCCAAGAGTGGAGAAATGAAGCTATCTTATTGAGAGTGGATAATACTACTGCTTTAGCGATCATTAACAAAGCGGGGAGTGTGCGTTTTCCTCACTTTCACAGTTTAGCGCGCAAAATTTGGGGATTTTGCGAGGAGAGAAATTTATGGTTGATGGCTTCATACATTGCCTCAGCAGATAATGTAGTGGCTGATGCGGAATCTAGACGGGATCACAGGCACACTGAGTGGGGCTTGACTCAGACAGTATTTAGAAGAATTGTATCAGCGTTTGGGGCGCCTGAGGTGGATTTATTTGCGTCAGGTGACCTACATCTGTGTTCTCGTTTCTTTTCGTGGCTCCCCCACCCTTTGGCGGAGGGAGTTGATGCATTTACGGTACCTTGGACGAAAATGTTTTCTACGCATTTCCTCCATTCGCACTTATGTCCAGGGTTCTCCAGAAGATCCAAAATGAAGGGGCCATAGGTATTGTTTTAGCACCTAACTGGAGAACACAGGTGTGGTTACCTGTTTTTCAGTCGCTGATTATTTCAGAAGTTATATGGATTTCCTAAATTAGATTCTCTTTTTTTCCCTTATAGTTCGGAACCGCACCCCTGGAGCAGTCCAGGACCTTGATGGCCGCAGTCTTATCAGGGAGGCATTTATCAGACGGGGATACGATGGTAGAGTGGCCGATACCATGTGCCAGTCCCTGGCGGCACGACTATAAAGCAATATT